>BLBF01000018.1:3900403-3988065 GCA_015471245.1 Laticauda colubrina | reverse complement strand
TGCCCTACATAAGAGGTACCACAGATAAAATCAGTAAGATACTACACAGGCATCACATCAAGACTGCCTTCAAAACAGACAAAAAAATAGCAGCCATCCTGAGGAACCCCAAAGACAAAATTGACCTGGAAAACCAAGGCATATACGAAATTCCCTGTACATCATGCCCGGCCACATACATTGGACAGACCAATAGAAGAATAAGTACCCGCCTAGAGGAACACAAAAATGCAGTAAAAAAGCTGGAACACACCTCCTCACTAGTCCAACACATGAAAACCACAGGTCACAACATCAACTTCAATGGCACTAAAACCCTGGCCACTATAGAAAACCCCAACCACAGAATCATCAGAGAAGCCATAGAGATTGAAAAAAGACCTGACAGCATGAATAGAAGAGATGATTCCACCAGACTGTCAATCATTTGGAAGCCTGCACTCTCAAATAGAAAGATCTCCATGCCACAAGCCAGGCAAACACCTGGGCAAAAACAGACTCCCTCTGATAGCTCCAACCTAACCCCCCCACCAGGCACCCAGGTGAAACCCAGCTTGCTAATGAAGAGCAGCCGTCCCTTCACACGGAGCCAAGCTGCACTGAAAGCCTCCAACACAAGAACAGACTGTTGCCAGCCAATCAAAGCCACAAAACAGACAGAAGAAACCAGGAACACCAATCAATCAAACTCCAAGTCCAATGAAACAGGTCCAGGCTCCCATCCAATCAGAATGAACCAGCCTCAAATTTAAAAACCAGGAGCTGTAAGACCCATATCCATACAGAAGCCTGATGATGGCAGATGAGATTCTGCTGAAACGTTGCTACAACTTTAACAGAACTACAATGACGTGGGATAATACCCGAAGGAAGCTGAACAGCACACATGTAAGTACCCGCGAAAACTTAAGAAAACAAATATATATATATATATATATATATATATATTTGTTTTCTGAGATTTTCACGGGTATTTGTATGTGGATCTTTGGTTATTCGGGTTTTCTCCCACGTAAAATTGGAAGTATCTAGGCAGTGTTTCAATTGCCAGAAACAAGCCTGAAGATGATGAATGAGACTTCATCGAAACATTGCCTAGATACTTCCAATTATGTTTTTTTAAGTTTTCACGGGTACTTACACGTATGATATTCAGCTTTGTTCAGGTATTTTCCCACATCATCATAGTTGTACTTTTAAAGTTCTAGCAACATTTCGGCAGAATCTCATCTGCCATCGTCAGACTTCTGTATTGTGTTCATCTAGACTCTGAGATTCTGCCGAAATGTTGCTACAACTTTAAAAGTACAACTAGAATGACGTGGGAAAATACCCAAACAAAGCTGAATACCATACATATAAATACCTGCGAAAACGTAAGATAGATATATATGTTTTCTGAGGTTTTCGCAGGTATTTGTATGTGGAACTTTGGTTATTCGGGTTTTCTCCCGCGTAAACTTGAAAGTATTTTGGCGACATTTCGACGAAATCTCATTCGTCATCTTCAGCCTGTGTCTTCGGCGTTGTGCTTCTCAGAGTAATGTGAGCTTGCAGCTGTTTTTTCTTTTTAACTGCCAGTGGGGGTGTGACTTGACTGGGTGGGGGCTTGGCTGTGTTCTGATTGGCTGGGGGTGTGTTCTCATTGGTTGGGGGCCTGGCTGTGATCTGATTGGTTGGGGGTTTGGCTGTGTTCCGATTGGCTGGGGGTGTGTTCTGTTCAGGTGGGGGCTTGGCTGTGGTGGTAGCATCTTGTGTGGCCCTCATGGGTGTGGGTCTGGTGTCATTCTTCATGTTAGGTATTCGTTTGTTAATGAGGGCGGGTTTCCAAATGGCTGGTAGGCGGGAGGCATCATCTCGTTTATTCATGCTGTGTGGGTGTTTTTCTATCTCTATGGCTTCTCTGATTATTCTGTTGTTGAAGTGTTCGGTTTTGGCAATAGTTCTAATATTTTTAAAGTCAATCTCATGTCCTGTGGCTTTGAAGTGTTGGACTAGGGAAGAGGTTGGTTCTTCTTTTTTGAAAAATGATTGACAGTCTGGTGGAATCATCTCTTCTATTCATGCTTTCAGCATGAATATTAGAATTTAGAAGAGATGATTCCACCAGACTGTCAATCATTTGGAAGCCTGCACTCTCAAATAGAAAGATCTCCACACCACAAGCCAGGCAAACACCTGGGCACAAACAGACTCCCTCTGATATCTCCAGCTCAAACACACCCCAACCAGGCACCCAGATGAAACCTAGCTTCCTTATAGATAATAGCCGTCCTTTCACGCGAAGCCAAGCTGCACTGAAAGCCTCCAACACAGGAACAGAGTGTTGCCAGCCAATCAAAGCCACAAAACAGACAGAAGAAACCAGAAACACCAATCAAACAAACTCCAAGTCCAATAAACACAGACCAAGACTCCCAACCAATCAGGATGTAGAAAAAACATCCTGGCACAACAATAGGCTAGCCTCAAATTTAAAACCAGCGGCTGTGAGAGCCTGACCCACATACAAACTCAATACAGAAGCCTGATGATGGCAGATGATATTCTGCTGGAAGGTTGCTACAACTTTAAAAGCATTACAATGACGTGGGATAATACCCGAAGAAAGCTGAACTGCATTCATGTAAGTACCCGCGAAAACTTGAAAAAACATATATTTATAAATTTTAGGTTGATATGTAATGTCATGTTTCAGAAAAAAAGTATGAAATGTCATGGCATCTGTTACAATACACAAAGCCAGGACAGCATACTTTGTAGGGCTGTAAAGAAGGTTTGATCATATGTAATAGATTACATAAACAGAAAAAATAAATTTTATTATAAAAGGTATCAGTGGCTAGTTGACCTTAGCTGCTTTAAAGAAAACCAAAGCAGGGTCAGGATTGGAGACTACAAGGATATCTGTAGGTCAGATTACAAAATTGAAAATGCACTCTTAAAGGAAACAATGCTATTTCTATATTGTTGCCAAAAAAAAAAACCCATGTGGATATGTCTATGAACTTGAAGAAGCCTTATATATCCACCTTTATGCATTCCTTGGGCCCTTGAGCTTAGTGTTACCACTAAAAATGACAGAAGTGAGCTGAGCCAAATCATGTACCAGGCCAGGACCTGCAACCACCTTGGCTGATTCTTCTTGTTGCAGCAGGGAAAGGAGCACCTGTGACCATTCCTTTCTCTTGTAAACATAGGTAGTTCAGATAATCACTATGCTTATCTAAAAAAGCCAATTTCCCCCATGCGGTATCTGCTATCCCGCATCAGATGGGCGTCTCATGATAGGGAGCGAAGGAGAAAGAAACGACAGGAGACGAAGTTCCTCGCGATGAGTGCGCCCCGAATGTCCGGGTACACGCTCTTTTATTATGCTCATTCAAAAGGGGGTGATTGTTTATTCAGAACCTAGGTTAAGCCTAGGTCAGACGGACTGTACAGATTTAACAATGGCTCAAACAAAAGCAAGATATCAGGACAGACAGGATGGCAAGATTTATATTTGATCAGGATATTACTTCTTCACAAATCTGCATGCCAGACAATGTAATCCCAAGTGAATAAACCATTTCTGCAAATGTTTGACTCCTTGTCTCTGTACGTGCCCTGTAAAAGGTCACTGAGAAGACAGAAGCTTAATGATTACACGTCAAATGATACAATGTTGCAATGTCTGAATGATACACAGTTGCATTGATACACAGTTGCAAACACATAAATGATACATAGTTACAACACCCCCAATGTTATTTTTTTAAACTAGAGAATCATCTGAAATTGAGTGAGAACACAACAACTGTCAAGGAAGATGTCTCTTATATGTTTTAACTTCCTCCAGGTACTATTAATCACAGTTTATTTACAATTCTAGCATTGGCAGACATCTTTGTAGAAACTCTCGTTGATTGAGAGAATTGCAAAAAGATAGCCTGGAATTGTTGAAATAGTATCATGAAGATTAAAAGCTGACATTAGTAAAGAATCTCAAAAAAGAATCTTGTCCTTCAAAATGAAATTGCTGGAGCAGAAAAATGTTAACATTCAATTATTTCCACGTAATCTTAGCCAACATTGTATAACAAACAGCCAGTGGTACTGAAGGCCCTGTCACACTGGCCGATGGATGCAAAACGTTTGTAAAAAGGACACAGCGGACGAGCAAAATATTCCATCCGTTGTTATCCGCTCTCAAAAGGGGCAAAAATGTGCATAACCAGAGCAGATAACACGGAAAGGAACGGACGGGGGGAGGATGCAGGGCGGATGGAAAGTGGATGCTCCACGGAAGCCTAGCGGATGGAAGCGGATGAGAGCAGATGGCACATCCGCAAGGCTTCCGGGGGAGCGCAGCAAAGCGGACGTGGAACAGAAAGAGCGGATGCAGAGCGGACGCCGAGTGGATGAAGCGGATGCACAGCGGAAGCCTAGCGGATGCCTAGCGGAAGCCTAGCGGATGCACAGCATTTACTGCGCATGCGGGGAGGATGCATTGCGTCTGCCCCACAGATATAAAGGGAAGCAGCTCGCAAAAAGGTCACCATTCAGAGGAAAGACCTGCTTCCAGACACATCGACTGCCTTGCCAGCCTGCCTGCCTTGCCAGCCTGCCTGCCTGCATGCCTGCCAGCCTTACTGCCTGCCAGCCTTGCTGCCTGCCTTCCTGCCAGCATGCCTGCCAGCCAGCCTGCCTTCCAGCCTCCCTGCCAGCCTCCTTGCCAGCCTTGCTGCCTGCCTGCCTGCCTGCCAGCCTGCCTGCCGCCTTAGTGCCTGCCTGCATGCCAGCCTTGGTGCCTGCCTGCCAGCCTTGCTGTCTGCCTGCCTGCCTGCCTGCCAGCTTGCCTGCCAGCCTTGCTGCCTGCCTTCCTTCCTGCCTGCCTGCCAGCCTGTCTGCCTACCTGCCTGCCAGCCTTGCTGCCAGCCAGCAACCCCACAACCATGGGGAAGAAGAGAAAGCCTCAGCCATCTGCTGCCAGCCCTGGCAAGAGGGACAGGGCCACCCTCCCACCCCCTGGCCCTCACTCTGCTTCTGCTGAGGCTTCTGTAGCATGGGCTCGCTCTTCTGCAGCTGGGGCTTCTGCTGCTTCTGCTTCTGGAGGAGCTGATGATGCTGCTTCTGGCGGTGGTGCTTCTGCTGGTGCTTACTCTGCTGAAGCTGCTTCTGGTGGTGGTGCTTCTGCTGGTGCTTACTCTGCTGAAGCTGCTCCTCGTCCTGCTGGTCCTGCTCGTGCTCCTGGTCTTGCTCGTCCTGCTGGTCCTGCTCGTGCTCCTGGTCTTGCTCGTCCTGCTGGTCCTGCTCGTGCTCCTGGTCCTGCTCCTGGTCCTGCTTGTGCTCCTGGTGGTGATCCTGGTACTGCTGGCACTGCTGGTGCTTACTCTGCTGCTACTGATCCTGGTCCTGCTGCTTCTGCTGCTGCTGATGATGATGATCCTGCTGGTGCTGGTGCTGCTGGTGCTGCTGATCCTGCTGGTGCTGCTGCTGGTGGTGTGGAGGAGCAGCCCCTACAACCTGGAAGCCCCTCTGATGAGGGCCCATGTGGTCCTGCCAAAGGGAGGAAGAGGCAGACGTGAGAACGGGAGAGGAGGCAATTCTCCATCAAGGAGGAACATGAGGATGAGGTGCTGGAGTGGCTGAGAGAGAAGGAATATCTTTGGCGGAAGGGACACAGGCTCTATAGGGACACCAAAAGGAAGCAGGCTATTGGACAGAGAAGGCGGAGAGCCTGGGCTACACTTCGGAGGTGCTCCTCGGCTGGTGGAAACATATGCACACCTGGTACAGGAAGCTGCACCTCAAGAAATCTGGCCAGGCCGCGGTCAAGCTGACGGACAGAGAAACCAACGTCACGGCCAAGTGCAGCTTCCTGGAGGGTGAGATCCGCCACCGAGGAGCAGCCTCTCTCACAACCCTCTCTCTCCGGCAGCCTGCTGAGAGCCAGTCCTCTTCCGGCCGAGAATCAGCTCCTGTCTCCAGGCAGGTTTCTGTGCAGCGTCCCACGGGGAAAACCTGCTGAGAGCTGTTCTAACTGTGGCAGAGCGCATGGAGGACTCCCTGGCGCAGTGGGAGAAAGGAAACGGCACTTACACCTCAGTCCAACCTGCATCCACCCCCAGCTCCACCTCCACAGAAAGGCAGAGAGCCAGACAGGAGGGACAGAGCCACACTGTCCTGCTGGAGATCAGGGCCAACATCCGGAGCAGCATAAATATCCTCTCTCAGCTGGTACACACCAATGCCCCATTCTCCAATCGCAAGCCCTTCCTCACCTATGTCAACCAGACCCTCGTGGACATAGCGGAACCCCAGTACCAGGTGGTGAAGAACTGGATCATCGAGCTGTTTCACAACCCTCCAGATCCAGATGAACCTGCTCCCACCCATTCCAGGTCTGCTTCTCCACCCCAGGTGATGTCCCTCCCATTCCAAGGTTTTCCACAGGCCCTCACCTACCAGGGCTACAGCTACCAGTAGGTCCAGCAGCACAGGCAGCAGCCCTTCCCAGTCCAGGCACAAGCTCATCGGATGCCACCGTTGCCACTGGTTCCACTGATGCCACCATTGCCACCCACACCAATGATGCCACCGACGACAACGATGCCACCCACGCCACTGCTGCCCCCCATACCACCGATGTCACCCACGTCACCGATGCCACCCACGCCAGTCCTCACCCAGCTGCAGACCAGACAGCCCCACTACACTGCTTCTTTCTCCACCCCACAACCAAGCCCGGTCTCAGTACATCTGTCATCGGTATTGGGACTGACACCCCATGGCATGGAGGAAGGAGCTCTCAACATCATGGGGCTGAGCCAGCTGTCTGAGAGCTTCCTCAACACACCGTCACCTGTTGTCCTCTCGGGGCCAAGCACCCCAGTGGGGCTTCAGACCAGCACTCCAGCAGCAGCCACCTCCACAGCACCTGGACCCTTCACCCCTGAGACTGAGCACACCTCTGAGTGACAGAGAAGAGTGCCAGAGACTGGGAGTGCCTGTAGACTTTATTTGGACACTTGACTTGGATCATTTTTCTTTTACAGTTTGTTATTAACAAAGATTATCTTTGCTTCACACACTTGCTTCATTTATTTTTGTAAACTTTTAGAAATGGTTTATCCTTTGCATGCTTGTGGGATGGGTTAAGATAGCTGTGGGATGGGTTAAGATAGCTGTGGGATGGGTTAAGATAGCTGTGGGATGGGTTAAGATAGCTGTGGGATGGGTTAAGATAGCTGTGGGATGGGTTAAGATAGCTGTGGGATAGATAAACCTCCAGTGCAAGCATAGTGGGACTGTATGGTCCACCCTCCCAGGTGCCATACCTATGGCCCTTCATTATCAATAACAATGTAAGCATTCATCCACACATATCAACATAAACACAACTCTTTATTAAATGCCCTGTTCATTGTAGGCCCATCCAACATACATGGCCCAATCTCATCAGTGTGATGAGACAGGCTGAAGGAAGCATTCATTAATCATCTATCATCCTATCTGGCCACTCCACTGCTCCAGCTGGGGAGTTGCACAGTGTTTCAGGAGGTTGCTTCTTCCCTTCACGTGAAGCTCTGTTGGAGCCTTGCACATCCTCAGTGTCTATCAGGTTTTGCCCTTGCCTCCATTCCCCAGGCTCCATGTCCCCATTGCCTTGTTGCCTGAAGCATCGATATACATGTAGTCAGCATCGATCATGGCAAAGAGGATGATGCTGAAGAAGCCCTTGTAATTGAAATAATTGGACCCTGAGTTGGCTGGAGCTTTGCAGGCCATGTGCTTCCCATCTATGGCTCCAACGGTGTGGGGGAAGTTCCACTTCTGATACCACTGCTCTGCAACTTTCTTCCAGCCTTCTTCAGTGGAGGGGCACTGGAGGAGTTCCTCCAGGCATTCTTCGATGATGGCCTCTAGACATCCTCCAGACATCCTAAATATCCGAGATACTTACCCTATACAAACGTTTTTTCCGTTTTAATGCTTTATATGCAAGCTGCATCTGCTTACATCCTTTCTACGTCCGTGCAACTAACGCTGTGTTTCTGTTCCGCGTCCGTTTCGCTTCCTCCCTGTGTCTGTTTTCCGCTGGAGCGGATTTGAATTGCGCAGATGCGCAGCGGATGCCTAGCGGATATAGCTGACGTGTAACGGATGACAACGGACGTATAACGGATGTTCCCTGTATGCGTAGCGGATGTAGAAGGGACACGTTGAATACTTCATCTGCTCAAAAAGTTTTGTGGAGTTCAAAACTTTTTGAGCAGATGAAATCACAGTGGACGGATGCTGAACGGATAGAGAGTATGAAAAATGTATGCAGTGAGTACAGAACGGATGCATCACGTTAACCAATGGATGGCAAGCGTTTTTCTCCGTTTTACATCCTCTTTCCATCCGTTGGTGCAGTGTGACATGGGCTTTAAATCTTAACATCTTTAACATTTCTTTTCAGTTGAATATCAGACTTCCTTGGGGACAATTTATGAACTTTCCATGGTTAATTCTTTTTTTTCCATATTTCTTACTTATATTTTTATAAATCATTACTTATAATTAAAAATGTTCCCTTTTAATTCTCTCAATTATTTTAATTCATTTATTTATCAACAAACATCCCACTACATTACAATAAATATTTTATCCATCATCATATTTCCTGAAATTATTTCTATTTCTAAAATAACAATGCATGTACCTTTGCAGAATCCCCTTTACAATTAAATTTTCACCCATTATCTCTAAACAAGCTTATGGTTACAATCCTTATATCTTTTCCCTATTTCTCCCTTTCTTGTTTCTGTCTTTTACAACTTCTTTTCCTTGCTTTCTTCCCCCTCTTCTTCTCCCTCCCCTTTTTGCCCCCTCATCTCTCTACTTCTAACTCTCTCATCTGTAATCCACTCTTCTGTTGCTTTCTAATATTATACTTTTCTTTCAAATTGTCCTTCTTCTTTTTGGTTGTTTTTTTTAGTCTTAAACCTTTCACTCTCTTCCCCCCCCCCTTTTCTTTTTTCCCCGCACTTAAAAGTTATTTGATCATTAAAGATGGCTTCTTCTTTGTCCTAATCTTCTTGTTCTGCAAGCATTTCTTGTTGCTTCTCAAAGTTCCAGATCTCCATTTCTAAGAATTGAAACACGAAGCCAAATGAACTTCTCCCTTCTTATGCATCTTCTTTCTATTTTTTAAGTTCCGTTTTCAATTCTTCTAAGATTTAAAAAACTTTTAAACAATCACCCAGTTAATTTTCGTCATCCAGATGCAAAAAACCAAAAACCACCAAGTGATCCAAATAATCCAAGGCTGTTTCTATTTGCTTCTTTTTTCCACTTTCTCTTCCTGGGGTTCTATTATTTTGTTGCCAAGTTTCCATTAAAATGTATCTTTGAGGAATCTTTGAGGAATCTGGTTAAAATTTCACTGTGAGTTCCTTTTAATTACAGTTCCATTCCTTAATTCCAGGCAGTCTCCCCCATTTTTCCAGATCCTGCCCTTCTATTCTTTTTTTCTCCTTTCCAGCTTTTAAAAACTTTTAAGTGTCCAGAAATCTTTATTATCCCTTTGACTTTTATTTTCAGCTTAGATGCAAAGTGGATTTTTTTTTTCAATTTCTTGCTTAAGTCTCTTAGCTGTCAGTATAAGGAAGGGAAGAAAAAAACCAAATCCTTTCCCTTCTCTCTCTCCTTCGCAGCTTCAAAATCTTCTTTGGGAACAATGTTGTTAAGCTTAAATTCCAGGGTACCTTATTTGTTACTTTTGCTGTTTGACCCGGTCAACCAAAACTTTCTCTTCTTATCTTCCTCCTGCACATTCTTTCCCGGTCGGGTTCTTCTTTGTGGTGGCCATTTCTAACCACCGCTGCAACCGCCTTCAGGAAAGGAAGTAATGTCCAGCTGGGGAGGAGAGATGCGGCTCTCCTCAACCCCATTGGCAGTCTCCCCCCTCTTCACCACCTTTACAGGGTGGCTTAGCCCCGAAACCAGCCAGCTCGGGGCGCTCCAGCGGAAAGCACAGATCAAAGCATCAGAGAGACAAGGTTTCAGTCTGTCGCCGAAGAAGCCAATTGTTGGTTATTTTTCTTAAAATGAGAAATAGCTGTTAGAAAATTATTATTCTAGTCAGAAAGATTGATTTCCTACTTCCCCAGGAGAAATATGCTCCCAGGTCCAAATTGCCTTTTTATATGTTCTGAGAGTATATCTATTTAATTTATATGGCTGTAAAATCCAATCAGTCATCAGAATTTATCCCTTGCAGAATCCTTGTCATTTTGTCAATTTGTTAAGCCAATGCAATAGCTGAGAAATAGGTCACTCAGCATATGACAGGATACCATTTTCCAAAATAGTTCATTTAAGCCCAAAATAGGCGACCACATTTCTGAATAAATCTGCAGATTTATGTTGTAATATTTTAAATAACAATTCAACTTAAAGAAAATAGAAATAAGGAATTACTCTTTATTTGAAAAATGACATCTTTTGTTCCTCCTTGCCATATACTTCGTTATGTGGTAAGCAATGAATGGGTCAAACACTGGAATTCCCTGGAAGAATCACACCAGGGTCACAGACCTTGATTTTGCTATGTTGCACTGTTGTCAGAAACTTGCATCTCCTTGCAAGACACAATGACCAACTTTGACACTGAGACTAGAATAGTAAGTGCAGATAAGTTAGATAAGTGCAGATAACAGTTGCATGGACTATTAGTGCAGATAAGATCAAAGTCATGTTGATTGGGAGACACCCTCCTAACAAATTAATCACAACTGGTCAACAACCAATAGAGCATGTCCGACAGTTTAGTTCAGTAACATCACAAAATGACAGCATAGATGCAGATGTCAAATACAGAATTGGTAAAGCCATAGCAGTATTTCTGCACTTACGACCTATTTAGTCAGCTCTACCAATAGGCAAGGCCATGTTACAGTTTTAAAAGGCAATTGCTGTACCAACAGTGATCTATGTCAGTGAAACAGCAATAACAGCATGCTTAGCATAAAAGCTCAGTGTTCCATTAATGTTGCCTACAGAGAACTCTGGGTGTCACTTGGTGCAACTATGTCACCAATGAGGAAATTCTACAGTGAAGTAGATCCAGAAAATTGCAGGCCATTGGGACAGAACATCCAATGTGCCGAGCTGACTATATTCTTTATTTGCCAGAACATTAATACTTGAAAAATGCTGTATGATGAGAGCCATCAGAAAGCGGAAATTGGGTAGACCACACAAAACAAGGCAACAGATGTTAAAAGCTGACTTACAATGGACATCAAATGGGGATATGCCAAAGATGCTGCTGTGTTTAGGATTCATTGGAGTAAGTTTGCTGCTCTGTGCGCTTTGCACACAAGTAACCAATAATGATCTTATACCACAGGGGTCAAACTTGCAGTGTCACATTGCCATCACGTGACTTTTGTAGTTTTCCTCCTTCACAGAACTGGGGTGGGTGTGGCCTGCACATGTCCCATCTGGCCCGCCAGTTTGACACCCACCATGTGTTTGTGTATGTGTGTGTGTTTGTGTGTGTATACTTGCATTACAAGTCTTACTGTTTCATACTCTTGAAATGCAATCCTGTGTTGTGTATAATACTCAAAGTAAGTCCCACTGAACTCAATTTATCAGGTAAATTAATCTAGTACACTGCAACTTTAGTACTCCTTAGGAAGCTTGGACCACAACTTCTGTGGCCCTTGGAACACATGGGAAGTACAATGCAATACCAGAAATAATTAAAAACTTTGTTTTAATTACATCACTGGATGTAATTATGGAGCTAGGTGAGGACCTTTCAAATATTGCCAACCACTGGGTTAGTATTTGGTGTCAAGCGAGCCACTATAATCACAGCTTATGATTTGATAGGAAAAGTGAATTTGGCTAGAGCCTGCAATGGAAACTTCTGATTTTATACTAAACTTCAATTGATCTATCTTTTCCTAATACCTAATAAAAGCATACTTATAAAACTCTGGATTTTTTTGTATGAGTCCTTTGAAGTTATCCTCATTCTTTTTCCCATCTACCTACAATAAACAGTAGTCTAGGTAGATTTTTTGCAACTACTTTATCTATAAAAGGAGAAAACAGAATGAAAACACAAGGTCTACAAGTTTCAACACATTTTTTTTTTGTTTTAAGCTAAGTAGGGATTCTTGGTAAACACTATTTTATCCCACTAACTCCACCCCATCAAAGCTCAACATAAAAATAGCAACAGTTGCATGGACTTCAGCAACCATAGTAGTGCAGTATTAATTCATGAAAAACTACAGAAATCCATTGTTGGGTTACCAGAACCAACTAAAGTGGCAAAATAGGATATTCAAGTGTTGAATTATCTTCTCTAGAACTCTTTATCCAGTCAAGATTCTATAGAAGCAAGGTTTGAGTGGAGAAGCCCAAAATTTAACTTTTTACAATGTTTTCACAACAGTTTGTATGAAAAAGGATCGCTTAGTTATTAAACATTCAACAAGTAGAACACAGACTGAATCTAAATCAACATTTTCTATTGATGCCTTCCTCAATTGCTTGGCTATAATTCATATGAATGACAGGCATTATGGCCTAAAAAGCACCAGATTGATGGAAAGCTGCAAATCACAACCAATTTGCTGATAGCAATATCAGTTTGCTGATAGTAATTGGGATGATTTTAATTCTAAAAAACAACTTAGAAAGAAAATTGTCTATTTTTATTAATATGCACTAAGATGCTGAAGAAAATGGTCCAGGTTAAATATAATTTCATATTATAGGTAATATATTGCTGAGTGTCAATTAAAACCGTTGCACAAAGCTTATCTATCTATAAATATATGCATTTAATCATAAGTATGACCATGTATATAATATACTGAAATTCAGACTACTTAAGTTAGTTTTATGCCTAGAAGCAGGCTAAACAAGGTTCATATCCTTCTGTAAAAAACATGGATCACAAAGAGGATTGTTTTAAATAAAGGATTCTTATCACAACTTTTAAAGTTTTTTGGAAATATTTTTATTTTGCATTCACCTGTGTTTCAAAGAAAAAACATGCTAATAATCATTTATAATTTTCATTAAATTAAACAAAATGATAACAATGTTTTAATACATATAAAAATAGGTTTAAAGTTAAGGCTCATATTTCAGCGGCAATATTCAGAAGTACTTAGCAATCTTGGCCACACAGAACTAAACACTTAAAGCTGCAAAAAAGGTCAACTTGCTAGAAATCCTGAGGGATTCATAATTCAGAACTAACATGTAATCAAGTTAGGTATTCTATTGCCATTTTGAGAATCTTGTCAATTATGCCGTCAACTAAAATAACTTCAGTAGCTAAAAGATAAATTATACTGAAAACCGAGTCAACAAAATAGCAATTTTGCTGAATTTTCTTACTTTCTTCAGCTAAAAAAAACCAGATAGTTGCCATAACATCAAACCATGTCTGCCATTCTTCATATGCTTTATGGATTTCTTCCCTTATGAATGTTTATAAATCAAATGGTGGCGTGTCTGTCGCCTGCAACAGACATTTCTCTGGGACCTAACTACTACCTTAGTTGAACTAGTCAGCAGTATTAAACTCCATTCTTTGCGAGCTTAAAACCTTTCCCCTCTCCAGCTTTGTTGGGTTGTTTTATTTTTTTTCTTGAAATAAAAGGCACGATTTGTGAGGGGATATTTCAGAAGATTGATTGTCTTAAAATACAGTCTACAAAGGTCGACAGTCCCACCATTTAAGATTTCTGCTCTCTATTCATGCAACATCCTCTAGGTAATCTGCTTCAACGCTTAATTGAGAAACAGTGAAGTCTTGTGTGAGGTCTTCGAGCTAGGAAGAGAAAAAAATGGGAAAATTTTACAAATCTTAAAATTCAGGTTAATGTATGTTGTAACTGTTAAATATTTTCCTTTTATAAAGGCTGTAACAGTGCAAAATATGTTTGTTATTGAAGAAAGGTTTCCATTCACAATGTGGCATAATCCAACCTTGATTCAAAGTTTCAGATTAGCCTTAATTTTGTTTGGAATTGGCAGTCAGAAATAAACTGAACTAAAATGCTCATGCCTATTAGGAGCTGTAGTGGTGCAGTGGTGAGAATGCAGTATTGCAAGCTAACCCTGCTCACAGCCTGGTTTCAATTCTGACTTGCTCAAGGTTGACTCAGCCTCCCATCCTCCCAAGGTCGGTAAAATGAGGATGCAGATTGTTGGGGGCAATATGCTGATTCTGCAAACTGCTTAGATAGGGCTGTAAAGCACTATGGAAAAGTATGTACATCTAAGTGCTCTTGCTATTCTTCAGGTAAATTTATCACACTTTGCACATCTTGAATATCTGGTCATCAACCACTTCAAATATGCTATTCTAGAATCTGGGGCTAAATTAAACTAACTAATGAAATTATGGCCAAGTTTTTCAGTGCAGCATTTTCCTACTTCGTAAATGGAAGAAATATGACTAGATTTTGTGTTTATCTCCCACCTTCCCATCTTTTCTTAAGCAGCAGGTTTTCTTTTTCATGCAATCATATTAGAGTATACTGATGATACACTCATGGTCATTGCTCTCATTAGGCTTCCCCCTTTCTCTCATTTTGTTATTTGTGAGCTTTATTAAAAGCTGCAATTGTACAGATCATTGCAAAAAACAGGGCATGCATTGTGTTCTCTTTTTCTCTAGCTTTTCCCATTCATGCCAACAGTTATGTATGGTGGTATTCACATCCCCGTTATTTGCATTTAAGATCATAAATGAGAATCTGCTTTTTGCGTATAAATTGTGGATGGAAAGAAGTAAAATCAGGTAGAATTTTAGACCTGTGCATCATATTAACCTTTGAGTTTCTGATTATTTAGCACTGCTTGCACTAATGTGAAAAGCCACACAGAAGCAAACAGTCCATATGCATTTCTAATGATCAGTATTTGTGCAATTCCTATTTCATATTTTTGTACAAACTGGGGGCCAACACAAACAGGTATGGGAATTGTTCACTTATCTTGGGTTAATATTCTCAATTCAGCTACAAAAATCTCATCTTCCTTCCCTTTTCTTTACCATATGATTGTCTCAAATCTTTATTAATATTTTTTAAAAAACATATCCCATATTGAAATCTGCTGATATTCAATAGCCAGATCAATTATGTTTTATTGGAAACAGTTCTGGATCAAAAATAATATATCGACTAAAAGAAATATAAATTTCAATTTGTGGTATTAATTCCTTTCCCAGTAATGATTTATTTTGCTATGTACTACATAGATATATCATCAACCCCAATTAAAGTGTTAAAGTAAATCATACTTTTTCACTAGTAATGAAGTCTTCTAATTCCATAGAAATATCATCTATTTCTTCACCAATGCTGACTTCACTTTTCTCTGATCGATGACTGGTGCTAAAAAAAGCAAAAATTAAAATATGAAAATTAAGTGTTCATATTTAATCATATTACATAAATATTATTGCACTGAAATTTGCCTTGAAACAGTGCAATATATTATTTATAACATTATAATAAACATTGGGGGGAAATAGTATTTAGTCCCATCTATTCTTTATTTTGAAACCTCTACAACAGGGGTGTCAAACTAGATTTGAAGGCCAGATCAGCATTGTAGTTCTCCTCCGCACACCGTTTTGGCCAGCAAAGTGCTGCAGGAGGCCATCCAGGCCGAAAATGGGACACGGAGGAGTGGGGTGCATGCTCCCCTCCTGCATCCCATTTTAGCTGCAAGAGGCACCACAGGCTGGTCCTTTGCTATCTCCAGGCTGGCCCCGCAGGCCAGATTTAAGCACCCCACGGGCTGTATCTTTGAATTTGACACCCCTGCTCGACAAGAAAAATCTGTAATCGAGATATAAGAAGCCAGAAGCATTTATTACACAATAACAAATTCCTGATATTCTTTTGAAATGATTATTTAGTATTTGGACAATAAAATATATTACAAAGGATTTATTCCTACATAGAATATTGTGCATATAAAATGATACATAGATGACTTTAAACAAAGTTCATAGTTTGGCATCAAATCCAATTTAATATTGATTTACAAATAGTTTGCTCCTAAAAACTCATCTAAGCATGTAACTAGATGCAATGTCAATTGACTTTACAGTTAATGACATATGAATTGCCAGATATCAAAGTATTTATAAAAACAGCCAAACTTAAAATTTAACAAAATGTTTAAAATATTAGGTATAAACATATGGTGTATACAAATTTTCCAGCACCATTTTTCTCAAGTGCAAAGCCTTTTTAGAGTGAACTGAATAGTGCTACTGCAGAAAACTATAAGAACAATGAAGAGATTTAGGTGAGTACTGTGTTTTCCTGGAAAACAAGGTCTCTATTTTGTATTCTTGTGCATACCATAGCCCAATAACAGCTTAGATTTCTAAAAATAAGCTTTTCCTCCAGCTGCTTCTCTTAATTAGCTGTTTCCCCATTCAGTTTAGCTCAAGGGTCATCTCTCTCCTTTTGAAATACTCAATCATGGCAGGCCTGAAAGGACCAAATAGGTAAGAGGTTCTGTTTCACATAACATCTTTTAAAATTACTAGGCAGGGAAACAGAAACAATGTAAGCTTAATTAGAAATATGTGAAATTACAAACAGAATATCTCTACAAGCTGGGAGTTTTCCTAGGGAGTGACTTCAATATAGACCTATTCTCAAATAATGCAATGCATTTATAGCCATCTTCCTGAAAATTAATAACCTAGGAATTTTAATATCTTTTCTCTTACCTGTTGAAATCATCAACATATTCATCTTCCTCTCCTGTTTGTAAACAATTAAATGAAAAATTAGAAGACTTGGAATTGAACCTACAGTATATTTGACATCAACATCAATAGTTAGCAGGATTTTAAGATATGGCTCTTTGCCCAGGCTTTGGGTGAGAAATACCCCTTTCTACCTTTTCCTTGTTCCTCTGCTGGATTTTTTTCTACCATCTTTGTTCTTTCTTTCTTTTTTTTGGTGCTGCTGTAGTTTGTATTGTTCTGTTTCCAAATGTTTTGAACAATTATAAATTGCCCAGTCACTGAGAGTCAGGTAGCATATAAACATAATATTTTAATATATATTATTATAAAATGCAATTTTTTTTGAAGAAAACAATAAAGTTTGAAAGTAACATGTCTAATGTATACTGTGAGCAGGTAATCCTTGACTTATAACCAGTTGCTTAGCAACTATTCAATGGATGGACTCCCAGAAGGTACTTATGACCTGATTCTAAAGTTCCAATGGCTGCCTCCCAAAGTCTTGTGATTGCATTTGCCTGCATTTACAACCATTTGCACTATCCTACATAACTATAATTTATGACATTTTTGCCCAAAACTTGAATTTACTTCCAATTTTTGGCAAAAATGCCCCATGGAAAGTAATGGATTTGCTTAACAACTGCAGCATTCCCTTAACATCTGCAAATTCAGTTAACAGCTATGGTTATTTGCTTAATAACCACCTCAAAAAAGGTAATAAAATCTAGTCTGCCACATGATGGCCCATTTTATGAACATCATTATTTAACAACCATAACGAGCAGGCTCCATTACAGTTATTAATCAAGGATTACCTGTAAGGGCAAACCATATTAATTCCTAGAAAAAACATTCTGCAACTACATATATGAATTTTAACTGTGCTTCTGTAGATAAGCTACTTGCCCAGTTCAAGTGATCCAAGTTTAGAATTCACCATCTTTACATCTTTCAAAATTGAATTTGCATCTGTAAAATAAAAATTAGGTTAAAATGATGGTTGCACTTTATATAAAGCCTGTTAATCATAAGAGTTTTAAAACATTATTAATATTAAATCCTATTTTAGGTTAATATATTGCTGTGATGACTAGTAATGGGTGCAAAAATCTATCTTTTACTTTCGTTTTCTCTACATTTGTACAAAATCTATTCCAGAAGGGGTTTATGAATCTTTTTTAAACAATGGGAATTATCCAGATTGGACACAGTGATCTTTGCTTGCTTTTTATCACCTGCACTGTTTGGGTGCAGAGAGCTGTAGTGGTAGAAAAGGAGAACCTGGATACAAGAGGACTTTTCAAACATTTCAGGCTGCAGAACCTGTTAAATCGAAAGAAAAAAATCCTGGAACCTTTAATCAAGGCAAAACGCGAATGACAGAGCTGCATTTGAATGAACTTTTCTCCTCTTAAGTTTTTCACAGGACCCTGTCAAGTTCTCATGGAACCCTAAAGTTCTACAGAACGTAATCTGAAAAACCTGGCCTAGAAAAGGGAGATTTTATGTGTACAAAGACACATGAAAAAGAGTCTATATGTGAATGGAGAGAACATGAATGAAAATTGGAGAATTAGCACCAGGGAAACAGAAGGGAAATTATGTTGGATCAACTTTTGCCCAGTGGGATGTCTCTTTTGTCTGGTGGTACGAGGGCGTTAAACCTGCTTGCTTAGGACTAATGAGTTCAAACTATCCATTCCTACTTTTGGAAGGGAAGTATGCAGTGGGAATGCAAAAGAAAAAGGAATCCCACTCTTGTGTCTTGTGTCTGCAGGACAAATAGTACATTTTTGCTATCCCATTTTTAACACTTAACCTGACTTTTGGAGGAAAGCTACTTCAGTTCAGCAGTGAAACAATACATCTTGTTGCCAGCTATCCATTCTGTATTTTTGCAAAGCATTAGCTATCACAGGTTATGCGTATCCCATTCTCTCATTTTTCTTATAAAATAGAAATGACAAATGGCTTAACGTCTGATCACGTAATACAAACTAACCATGAAATTTAGGATTACACTGTGTTTAGTACAGCCAAGATATCTATATAAATACTTACTTTCAGACTCCTTTAATGGAGGTACTCCACTCAAAGAATTCAGACCACTTTTTATAGGTAATGAATCAGAAAGAGATGCAACATTTGCTGTTTTGTTGTAATCGTTTTTCCTTTAATAAAAAGGGGTGGAAAATGCAGTCATCTTCCAACTACTTTACCATTTAGTTATTAATAAATATGACAACTAGCAAAATGAATGATTTTTTTTACAAAGTGAGGAATGCAAAGTTCTGTATTCATTTCTTACTTAATCTCATACTTCTGCTGCTTTAAAACATTTACGTTACAAAATTATTGATCTCTAACATCAGGGGTCTTCAAACTTGACAGCTTTAAGACTTGTGGACTTCAACTCCCAGAATCCATCCTCCAGTCATGTTAGCTCAGGAATTCTGGGAGCTGAAGTCCACAAATCTCAAACTTGCCAAGTTTGAAGACCCTTGTTGTATGAAAAAAGAGATTACATTGTAACATAACCTGTATACAACTAAGCTAGAATTCGGATTTAGTTACAAATTTTCTTAACACAGAAGGCAATTCTGAGAACATAGTTCATAGACAGATTAACTCTCTGAACTTGTAAAAAATAATTTTCATTAACAGCCTTTTGACTGTTTCAAGTTTTAGCTGAAATTGAAAAAACTGCATATACAAAATGGAATGACCACAATAAAACTGCAAAATGAGAGGCCAATTTAGTGTATGAAAATGCTTAAGCACATTTCACGGCTTATCATTCTGAACATATATTTTATACCATGTAGACAGCAGTTCCTAGTGCCAAACTAAATTTCTAGAAAAGTTTAAATAGTCAGGTTTATATACAAATAGTCCTTCACTTACAAACACAATTTGGCCTGATAAATTCATTGTTAAGCAGTGCAGTCATTCACTCATGAAGCAAAAAATCACATGACCTTGATTTATGACCTTTCCTGCCAGCTTTCCTTTTTACTTGCCAAAAGCCAGCTGGGAAATTTGCAAATGGCAATCATGTGACTTCAGGTTGCTGCAAATGTTATAAGTGTGAGTCAGTTTCCAAGTGCCTGGATCATGAGCATGTGACCATGTATACTGTGACAGTCTCAAGTATAAGCACTGATTGTAAGTTGTTTTTTTCAGTCCTGTCCTAACTTTATACAGCCACTAAAGAATTTGTCCCAAATCAAGGACAATCTGTATAACATATTCTGAATATGCCTTGCAAGTACACAGCTTATTACAGGATCCTTCAAGCTGGAACACTAATATTGTGGCATTTTTTGTAGCCATGTGTATAAAGAAATCATAGCTTGACTATGGTCAAATGTATTTCCATATATAGTGTAAATATTTCCAAGTCAAAAGATTCTATTACAAATAGAAAATATATTTTCTATTTCTTTATAAAACGTGTTCTGTACTTTATTCAGGCAGGAAAATACTATAAAGGTTTTAGCAGTATAACCTATAGTTTGGAGAATTTAATAAAAAATTTTGCAGTGCAAAATAGGTAGCAGAACAAGCTACTCATCATTTGTTTTATACAAAAAAAAGCTTCGAAAAAGCCTGTCCTTTATTTACTGTCAAAGTAAATTTAGCATCTTTCAAATAAAAATATTCCAATAAATACATTAGATCAGTATATTTAACTTACCAACCATATGACTGTTCTGGTTTTGGTAATGGATCATCAAAGAAAGAATCACCCTCTGCATCCTCCTCTGTTGCTAGATTATTTTTTTCTTTGGTATCTATTTCTTTGTTTGGTTCAGAAATTACTTTTATTTCATTTGGTAAGAAATGAATGCTGCCTTTGCTCTTTGCTTCTCCAGACAAGATGCTTGTATCACTATGACTGGTTTCAATAACCTAAAAGAAACAACATTAAACAACTCTTAAATAATGCCACAGTCTGTGTTATTGCAGGTGTAAGAAGTGATCCCAATTCCAGAAACTTGTAAAATTAAGAATAATTTTCTACTTATTTTAAGGTACCCAATACTCCCACAGTGAAAATAAACAGCAATCTGTAATACTACACAAATTGACATGTAAAAATAAAAAATCAAATTCGTAATAAATGAATAAAAAGTAGGAGAAGTTAAGCATTCTTTCCTACTCCCCTATTAATATTTTCCCAGTATGATACTTCTTCAGTGGTAAACATGATGTTTGTAAAATATATAATTCTGCTTGGAATACTGGAGAGTCTAAATATGGTAAATAGAAAAAACTATTTATAGATAAGGCAAAAAACCATACACAATCACTTCATAAATAACTTTTTAAAAAATCTAAATTAAAAAAATTACCCATGGTCTTACTTTTTCTTTGCAAAGGATATTAGAAATTAGAAAAAAATGCTTGAATACCTTCCCTATTTTTTTGCTCAAAAATACCAAAGATACAAAATTATAACTTCACTATAGTCAGGTATAGCAGCATTAAACACCATGTTCAATTATTTCTACAAGTTGTCACATCTTCATAGCTAAATTACCACATACAGCATCTTAAATATGTAATTTGCTGCAAGGAAAAAAGGAGTAGAATATTTACTTTATAAATCACCAAGAACTGTGTGACAGTGAAATGATTACAAATATGGAAAATGTAAATAAAGAATAAGTTAAAAATAAAATCCATAATCATATACCTGCTAAATATATATTTTTCCAACATATAGAAGTAAAAGCATGAAATTTTTTAACCATATTGAAAATCACAATAGAAAAAGATAAGAAATCTCTCCTTCAGATTGCAAGTTCAATGCTAAAATGTATTGATTCTACATTATGTAAATGGAATATAAAAATGAAAAAAATTATTACTAGTAAGACATTCTATCATATAAAATGATGCATATCCACCATAATTGAGATTCTTCAACTACTTGTAGCCCTTGACTTTCAATCACAATTGGAACTGGAATTTTCATTGCTAGGCAAGGAGGTTGTTAAAAGAATAACCAATTTTAAGACTTTTGTTGGGGTTGTTAAGCAAATCACCGTGGTCATTAAGTGAATCACATGGTTGTTAGGTGAATCAGGCTTTGCTTGTCAGAAGCCAGCTGGGAAGCTCATAAATGGCAATCATGTGGCCCCAGGACTCTGCAATTGTCATAAATCTATACTAATTGTCAAGGGTGCAAAGTTTGAATATGTGGCTGTGAGTGCGCTGCAATAGTCATAAGTTACGAGGACCAACCATAAGTCACTTTTTTCAGTGGTTTCAAGGACTTTCACTTGTTGTCAAAAATGGTTAGTGAAAATATTCAAGTCCATTTGTTGGATGGATATTTCAGCTCCATCCAGTCATCTCGACTCTACTCTAAATTAAGGGTTTACAAGGTCATAAATAGGGAGTAAAAAGGGAGTTGTTGGATGGATGTTAATTTTAACATCTAAGAACAAGAACAGCCTGAGATTCAGTTAGCCATGTGTGTTCATTTCCTTGGCTTACTACATCTAGATACAAGGGATTGATTGGATAAATAAGAAAGTAATATGTTTTGTTTTATGGTCTTAAGGAGATGGTATTATAAGCATTTTTGATTAATTGTCTTTTGGGAAGAAGCAAGGATTAAAAAGCAAGGTTAATCACCAACATTCTCTTCCCAAGGTTCAGCGAATAGCCCAACCAACTCCACTCATTGTAGGAAAAAGTTTGCATTACATTCCTTCAAGAGGTAAGCCTGGTTTTGATACTATCTTTGTTATTGGTAAGATCAAGTAACACTTTAACCTTCGGGTGATGAAGTAAAAATGAAATAATCCTGATACACAATCCCTGATAGCTACTACCTGCAAAAATGTCTGCAGCCTACATTTTGCAAATTGGACATTTGAGCAGTTTTCATATCATTAACAATAGCTTTTTATAAAGGATGAGACATCAGAGAAGGATACAACCCAAATAGAAAAAAACAAACTAACACCCAAACAGCAGAAGAAAAACAACCCAAATTGCACACCAGATCTTTCTAGGTGAGTATTATCCCATCCAGAGTCAGAGATATCAACTCCTCATCCTGGGCAGCCCAAAACCCACAATCAATCCATCTTGCTAGAGTTGAGACAGTCAGCTTTCCCCATCCAGGCTCTTATAGCCTCTGGGTGCAGAGCCAGCAACTGAACAGCACCACTTGTCCAGCATGGATTAAAGATGTCTAATTGGGTACAATTAGTGTACTGAGGATCTCTCCTAGCAGCTTTGATGTTAAACAGGAAGGGACAGAGCCCTAGGGGTATATCACTTCCCACACCACAACTGACTAGTACAAGCCACAGAGAAAGGAGAACCACCTCAAATAGTGCCTCCCAATTTGCAGAGCCAGTCCAGGAAGTTACCATGGTCAGTGATATCAGTAGCTTCCAAGAGACTCAGGACACACACACCCCACCTCTACTCCAAGCTTTTCAATGGTTATTGACAAGTGCAACCAATGAGGTCTCACTACTATAGCTCATTTTGAATCCGGACTGAAAAGGTTCTCTCCCTTGTTTCATCCAAGACCCTCCTCAACCTGGAGCTTTCTTTTCTCATTTCTAAGTCAACCTGCAAACAAGATTGGGGAAGTACTTCAAACTTTTCCAAGTTCCTCTGCATTTATTCATAGTAAATCTTATACATGAATTAGTTTACAAAAATCAAGAACTGATATTCATGAACAATACCAATTAAATTATATAAATATAGGTGTATGTTAAGGATTCAGATGTAAAACTTGACACAAAGCATTAGCATGTAGAAACACTTAACTTATTAGGGAGCCAGACAAATGTGCACCTTGTAAGTATTTGCCAACCTAATTTAATAATATACATTTCATTAAATGTTCATATAATTGTGATTATTGTGTATTTCAAAGTACATGTTACACCTGTATATATGTGAAGTTAGTTTACCAAAATGCAACTGGGTCAGTTGCATTTACTTTTTAGTGCAAGCTGCTCTTTTATTCAAGTTAGAAACAGAGGCACTTGCCAGATTCTTCTGCTCATGCATTTTACCTGCTCAGCTGTGTTCAAGCACCTTTTCTGTTTACGATGTCCTTTATACCTTGGTATCTGAACATAAGAATAAAATAATGGCATAAAAATGAAAATAAATTGTATGTGGGTATATCATGTAAAACTAAATACTAATACACAAAATTATGTTGTGTTTACTAAAAAACCTTTAAAATCCTAGTATTAATATTTTGTCGAATAGCATATGACTGTAAATGAACATCACCATTTGCAATTGCATTCGCAATTTTTCCCTTTCACTTGGAAAAACTAATTGACTTCTTCAGTTGCAAAGCTTATGAGATATGGAATGAATCATGCATTCCGCTAGGGCTCGTGATGTCTCCTTTCTAGTCTCCTTTCTAATTTATTTTACTGTCCAGCGCATTTCAGTGTTTCTATTACAGTGTCATGCATATCTAAGATGTCCTTCTGTAAGCAAAAATGAAATTAAGTCCAGTATTGCTGAAAAATAATTGACCACTCTCCATTTCTTTTTATATTTCATTATGGTATGCTGCTCAGTCACTTTACATGGGATGGATGGCCATATAAAATTTATTAATAAAATAAAATAAATCCATTATGCGAACTGGATCTTACTTTTAATTAAACTTTTAAAAACTGATACTGATAATTTATCTCCCAAATAAAGTGGAAGTCTTACTCTGTGATATCTACTCTTTTGTTATCCCAAACTTTTATAATATTGCTGCCATTTCTGGCAAAACATTGCAATACTAGTTTGAGAGAGCTTTAAGTACCATGTTTCTCACAAAATAAGACCAGGCCTTTTTTTTTTTTTTTTTGACCCCCGAAAAAACGGCTAGGTTGTCTTTTCGGGGGTGACTTAATTCCCCCCCCCTTGCATCCTCAGGCAGGCGGGCGGTAATGACTTGGATGTTGACCTCAGCGTTGGTGGGGCACTTTGTATCGGGAGACCTTCCACCACCGTTGCTTTCCCTTCTCCCCGTGCTGCCGTGGCATTTAGAGCAACGCTGTGGCGTTTGGCATAGCCATGCGTGATCAGCCAGGGCTCCTCCCTGCAACCGGAGGAGACACTCGGCTTCAGGTGCTCCTGTCGCCCTCTTCCCTTCGCCTCTGAAGACAAAAGCAATTCTTTTAAAAACGATGCCCTACTACCAGTACGAGAAAAGCCTCCCCTGCCCGAGAGGGCAGCTCAACCCCATGTGGGGAGGTGAATCTCCCGGGGCTGTAGCGTAGGATTGGCCCACCCTGGAGAAACACCCAGCCACCATCCCTGCCTGGCATCGGGCAGAGTGCGAAGAGCTTCGCCTGGGGCACCCAGCGTACCTGACAGGCGGGCCCTCCTGCCCGGCAGCAGAGCTCTCACCAAGGCAGCAAACGCCTCCCCGCTGGGCCCTCCGCTCATCCCACCAGGGCTATGCCAGAGCCCTGAGGGCTGGGCAGAGCCGGGAAAGTGAGCCGCGGGTGCGCACCTGCCTGCCAAGCAAAAGAGCCGGGCTGACCCAAGCTTGGCTTCCTTCCCAAGTCCCTCCAATCTGAACCCGAAGGGGCCATTGGGAGAAGCCACCCGAGGCAGTGATAGCACTCACCCATCCATGGACAGGGAGGCAAAGTGACGGCCTGCGCCGTGTCCTCTCCTTCTCCAAGCTGAGTCCCGCCAAGTGAGCGCCTCTGCCCAATGCCTGTGCCGCTGCAGCATTTGGAGCTGCATGGGGACTGGGATGGGCTGGGCGAGGGGTGGAAAGGATGGGCGGCTTCAGGCTCTCTCTGCTGGACTCGCCGGCCAGGGAAGCAGTGCTGCCGTCGCCTTGCCTCCCTGTCCGCGGATGGGTGGGTGCTATCACTGCCTTGGGCAGCCTCTCCTGGTGGCCTCTTCGGGTTTGGGCTCGCTGTCTTGGCGAGAGCTCCGCCGCCGGGCAGGAGGGCCCACCTATCAGCTGCGCTGAGAGCCCCAGGCAAAGCTCTTTGCGCTCTGCCTGGTGCCAGGCAGGGATGGCGGCTGGGCACTTCTCCCAGGGTGGGCCGATCCTGTGCGACGGCCCCGGGAAATTTACCTCACCACATGGGGTTGGGCTGCCCTCTTGGGCAGGGGAGGCTTTGTTGTACCAGTAGTAGGGCATAGTTTTTAAAAGAATTGGCTTTGCCTTCGAAGGCAAAGGGAAGGCGGCGACAGGAGTCCCTAAAGCCAAGTGTCTCCACCAGGCTCCGGTTGCAGGGAGGAGCCCTGGCTAGCTGAGCGTGGCTACACCAAATACTGCGGCGTTGCTCTAAATGCCACCGCAGCATGAGGAGAAAGGAAAGCAACGGTGGCGGTAGGTCTCCTGATACGAAGTGCCCCACCAATGCCGAAGTCAACATAGGCAGCACCATATCCGGGTATGCAACAAAAGTACTTCCTAACGGCAAAGTCCCCCCATCATTCCCCCCCATTTTGCATGTTTAATATAGGCCTTAATTTGGGGGGAGGGGCTTAATTTGATTTTATGCCTATAAAACATGCTTGGACTTCCTATTGTGGAGGCCGTATTGTTGGAGAAAAACAGTATATGAATTTTGTTTTGGTTTGTTTTGCTGGGGCTTTTTAAACTGTAAATGTTGCTTTGGGTCCACCACTTTTTTATCTGAGTTTACTTTTCTATCCTGACCGCACCCATTTTTTGAATAGAATTTTCAATGTACAATTCTATAATAAACTGCAGCCTTGAGGAGAAAGGTTTCAACTCTGAAATAGAGAATATGTTTATTTTTCTGCCACAAAAAACATACTGCTCCTTGTTGCAGTATATTAAATGTCTTTGATTATATAGCTTCTATTACTATTTACAAAATCATCCTTAAAATTAACATAACGTATACAACTTGAACTGAAAATTCAAACAGGACATCCAGGCTAATCAACATCATTCGAATAAAACTTATTCATAATTCATTATGAAATGCTACTGTACATACATTAAAAGCACGATTTATCTGTTTAAGGCAGCATGGGTAATGTTAGCTTAATTTAACTGTATCATAGTTACATTTCCTAAATACACTCATCCCTGATTATTTAGAGTAGTTCAAGTAGATGTCATTTTTAAAGTGTTCAGTATCATACAATTAGTTACCAATCAAAGGAAGTATGAAAAACTGAGTCATAAAATCTGAAATCCAAAAGTTCTCCTGTCAGTCAGCACTGGCAATGTTGCTGTCACAATAACACAAGCCCTTTATATGTAGAAAAATACTGCAACCATGCTAGGCAATATAAATGTTGCTATATAACTCTCCAATCAATGGAACAGACTTCTATATTATTAAAACATTTTGTATTGTAGGTCTTCTTGAAAACTGAAACAAGCAGTTGATAAAAAAAACAATCCGGCTGAATTTCATGATGCAATTTTATAGCATATAGTGCCATCTTGCTTTCTTCTCTGCAACATACTGGAAAATGGAAACAGATACTATCATTTTTAACTGATTCTGATTGCTCAAGGCTTCCTTGCAGAAAATATGTTCTTCATATAGATTGAAATAATAAAAAATGTCTCCCATGAATTTCTCTTCCCTTTCCACATTACAGAAAAGTGCTTAAAACATGAATTAAGTTTGGTAAAATGAGAAAAATATAAAAAAGAAACTCGAATTGGCTCTACCTTAAATACTTGGAATATAAGTTAGAGGGAAGGGAATAATACATTTTCAGACTCTCGTGGAGTATTATAGTTCTCCCCGCTTTTTTTTGGCCGTTCCATGCTATAGAGCTGTAATGGTGAACCTATGGCACACATGCAGCACACTTCTGCCGGCACACGAGAGGTCTCCCGGAAAAGCCCCACTGTGCATGCGTATGCCCCCCGCCAGCCAGTTGATTGTCAGGTATCTGCCATGCATGTGGGAGATGGGCATGCATGCACAGAAGCATGCGAGGGTCGCACACTCATGTGCAGGGGACAGGGGGAGTTGTGTGTGCATTGCATCATGGGTGCAGGCATGCAAGCATGTGCACACTCTTTTGTCATGCAACGTGGAAAAGGTTAGCCATCACTGCTATAGAGTATTGCTGGATTTGCAATTACAGGTAGTCTTCAACTTATAATCACAATTGAGACCAGAATTTGCAATTATAAGTTGCTGTTCTTGCAGTTGTAACTTGAGCCAATACCTGACCAAACTCATTTTTATGACTATTTTTATGGTGATTATAAAGCAAGTTACCATGGTTAAGCAAATCCAATAAGTACAAATCCACTTATTCAATGTACGTTTTGTTGGAAACGTCAAAAAAAGGTAGCAAAATGTGATCATAACTGCAGGATGCTGCAACTGGTTTATAAATAAGAGCTGGCTGCCAAGTGCCCAAAATGCAATCATATGACTTTATGTGGTAAAAGACTGATGCAGCAATTGTAACTTCAAGGACAGGCAGTAAGTAGCATTTTTCAAGTGCATCATAACTTCAGTCATTAAGTGACTAGTTGTAAGTCAAGGACTATCTATATACAGCTCAATTATTCGTAACATATTAGTTGCAAGTTCTGATCTATGGTATTGGTTCTAAACAGTCACTGGGATCTATGTTCTCCATTTCCAAAACACTACCTTCAGGTTGAAACAAGGTATCATTTCTTACTCTTTTTCTCTTCAGTAGGTATGTTAACTATACTGAAAAGATTCTTTTTGTTTTACATACAGAAAAATGCTTCTGTGTATCCATCAAACAATGAAAGTTCAGTTTTCTTCAAGGAGATCTCTCTTGCCGAACTTCATTTCTCTACAGAGTCATATTAAGTCACTTAGATAAATAGGCCCTAAACCAGTGGTGGGATTCAAACATTCTTATTACCAGTTCTGTGGGCGTGGCTGGTGGGCGTGGCATGGCTTGGTGGGCATGGTGTGGCTTGGTGGGCATGGTGTGGCTTGGTGGGTGTGGCAGGGAAAGGATACTGTAAAATCCCCATTCTCTCCCCACCCCACTAACCTGCTTCCGAGCTCTGTTCTCCTGTGCAGGGAAACCAAAGAAGACCCAGACGATCAGCTGGGACTCGGGAGGCAGAGAATAGATGGGGGCAGGGGCAGTCAGAGGTGGTATTCCAAACTACTCAGAATTTCTACTACCAATTGTCCAGAACTGGTCAGAACCTGCTGAATTACCACCTCTGCCTTAAACCTTTTTTATGCACAGAATAAAATCAACAGCTTGAACAGCAACTAAACTCCTCCAGTACAAGCATGATTTCTGTTATTATGCACTGCTGGTGAGTACTTCAGCTCTCATATACTGCACTAACTGAAGTTTTTGGACACTCTTCAAGGTACTCCTACACACAGCACATTGGATTAATCTAATATAACCGTCAACTGCTGGAAATTAAAAACATTCCTGATCTGCTTTTCTATCACACGTGTAACAATTTGTGACCATTTATCTCTTGCCTAGATTTCATTTGAACTTTTTCCTTATACACATCATCCTTGAACATGACAATATTGATTACATCCTTAGAGATAGATGGTAAACATTAGGTAAAACTGTTAGTTATATTTATATATAGTTTTATTTATATATTTTTTCTTTTTTAAAAGTATATTTTCTATATTTGTTTAAACCTATATTTGAATTGATATTATTTCTTTTTTCTTCAAAATATATGACTTGTCAGATCTTTTATTCTAGTTGATCTCACTTCATAATTTATGCAGATACAGTATGAAGACAAAATAAAATCTTGTAGGATACTAAAGGCCAACGTGTATATAAAATAGTAGCCTAACAGCACCATCTTATGAACATGGCCTGACCTAGAAAACCACACCTGCAAAACAGTATTCTCAAATTTCAGAAAATATTGTCAAAACCCCCAAATACATATAGTCCTTGTTTAGCTAACAAAATTGCAACTGGCAATTTGATCATTAAGGGAAGTGGTACCTAAGTAGGAAATCACATGACAGAAACTATGCTTTCCTTCTCCCCACTTCTCCACCTTTTGGAGCTAGCAACACTGGGATAGCTGGCTCAAAACTGACAAGACTAATCAGTTTGACACTTTGACTTTTGTTTGCCTTGTAACTACTCCTTGCCATTTGGAATGTTCCCCTGTGCTGAGATAATGAACAAGAATGGGATTAATGTTTAAATTTACATTTATTGGAGAGGAAGCAGTCACATAATGTAGAATCATTTGTTTTTGCCAGCTCATTGTTTTCAAAGTGTGCCTGCTTACAACAGGTCAAGCCCAGGGCAACAAGCAATGACAAGCATTCCCACCAAGGCAACCAAAAACAAACTTAATCCAATATCCTGGCTAAAAGGCACACGGCAAAGGATTCAGATACTGGTAGTCAGTATCTTCCAAATACTATACAACTGGGCTTGTAACTATTTCTTTTTTAATCATTTTAACTAGAATTTTCACTTGAGACAGCAACCTCTTCATGATCAAAAGAAGGATTCTTTTTAAAAAAAAACCTTTCCAACCCAATAGAATGATGGAACTAAATTACATAAACAAGGTTCAAATTTGTCTGTTTTGTCTATCCATACTCTTGCAATATAGGTCTCTGAAAATAAAACAGAATGGGACGAAAAATTGTGAAAAGACCTAACTTTAAATAGGTCAAATTTGGTGGGGGTTGTGCGAAAAGCATTCCAGAAAAAGACCTCTTCTCTGCATCCCTATGGAATGAACAGAAGAATTCAAAGGAATCCCAGGAGCCACATCTTCATATTTGCCCTATCTTGTTTAATAGTATCACTGCTTTTTATTTAAATATATGGGCATCGCTCCCTCTGAGAAAGAAAAATTAATTATTTCTTAATCATAAATTAACCAGCCAATTTAATATTTATTCAATATTTATTTTAATGCTATACAATACTGGCATATTTCCCTCTGAAAATCCTGTACTTGTTTTTTTTAGTAAACCTACTAAAACTTATAACACTATTGATTACTTGCTCAGACATCATTATCAAAATCTGTCCCACTAAGTTTCTACATATAACAAAAAACAGTACGTCCTAAAAAAACTTCATCTGTATAATTAAACAATTTTTGAACATGAACATTAGAAATTTAAAAAGGTCAAGAATGGTTTAACAAGATAAAAATTATATAGGAGAAATACGAAAACCAGATGGTCTTTGACTTAGGACCACAATTGAGCCCAAAATTTCTCTTGCTTAGTGAGACATTTGTCAAGTAGATTTTGCCCCATTTTATGACCTTTCTTGCCACAGTTGTTAAGTGAAGCACTTGTTAAATTAATAACACAGCTGTAAAGTGAATCTGGATTCCCCATTGACTTTGCTTGTCAGAAGTTATAAAAGATGATGAATGAACATGAGTCAGTTTCCAAACACCTGAATTTTGATCATGTGAGCATGGGGATGTTGCAATAGTTGTGTGAAATTCACTTTTTTCAGTACGATTGTAACTCAGAATAATCACAATATGGACTGTTGTAAGTCAAGAACTTACAGTCAAGAGTGAAGTTGGATTGTTAAGACAATAAAATTATTGAATAATTCTCCCACAGACCAATAACATGGTACTATACTTAAGAATCAGTGACAATTTAATTTTAGGGTATTTTTATTCATGATTTATTGAAAAAGCCATATTGGCGCTTCCTCCCATCAATTCTGATATTTGATTGTATAAAAATCTATTTGTATGTTTTTGCTAACTACACATTAGTTTGTTTTGCTTTAAAATATCAAGTACCCTAGACATATTTTCCAAATCAAACCCATTTAGCCATTTCTGTCCAAAGCTATTTTACAACTTCATCCCTAAAAGAAATGCCAAGGGAAGGTGTAGCTTCAATTGCAACTATGAAAATCTCAATAAGCTGCCAGTGAATAGTCCTCAAAACAGCTTTCAGCAGTAGGATAGTTCAAATCATTTTAAAACAAAGATTTGCTAGGCTGAAAAGCTTGTCAAAGCCATTCTCATCTCCAGTTTTGACAACCACAAGTCAGCAATTTTTTGAAAATAGTGAAGGATCAACCTACAATTGCTCTGTATGTGCATACAGTACATAAAGTTCCATAATTATTTCTGTAAAATAAATTTATAGCTTTGATGTAAGTATATATTTGTGGTATAGCTATTTTGGTAATATATATTTACCTTGGTAATATTACAAATAATTTGTAGACTAACGTTAGATTCTAGAAATATCACTTTTAAAAATATGCTTTGTTTTGCTATTCTAGCTTACCTTACTTGGCACTGAAAGTATATTAGATTTTTCATCTGATGATTTTGGAGGTGAATGTATATTTTCAGATATTACTGGAGCTACCTAAATAGAAATTTGAAAACCAGTCAATATAAAATATGATTTTATTAGAATACAATTAAGCAGTAGAGATATAAAGGCCAGTATAGTCCAATGGTTAAGATGTTTGAACAGGACTAAGGAAATCGAATCCTGCCAGATGGGCAATTTGGAGCCAGTCATTCTTTCTCAGCCCTAGGAAGAAGGCAAAGGCAAACCACTTCTGAAAATGTTGCCAAGAAAACTTAAGTAACTTGTTTGCTTAATCACTAGGAATCAAGATTGATTTGGACATGCACACAAAAACAATACTGACATACTCTCTCCAAAGGAAAGACTACAAAACATTTTAAATAAATATCACTATTTCAACAGGAATTTGCTCTTCAAAGTACCTACATCAAAATGAAGAATTCATTAACATGGTTAGGATGTTAACAGTCTTACATCTCCACTGTTAGAAAAGCCTTTTTTCTGCTGACATCTTCTGACCACTTCCAGTAGCAAGGGCCCATCTATTGGGGCTTTAGGTTCTAAAATGCCCAAGTCTTGAGCTAAACTTTCTCGAGGTTCAAGTCCATTTGACTGCAAAAACACAAACACAGATACACACATATGTACACATATATGCAACTCTAAACAAAAAGGAAATTTAGTAGTTCTCTAAAAAATATTTTTTACAAAAAACTGAATTTAAAACATTTTCATATCAAAATTCATAGTCATAAATTCCTTTTTACAATATGCAGATGTCTGTGCCACAAATGTCCTCTTTTTCTTTTAACTTTCCCATTTTTCATTGGCCTTGTAGAACTGTTATTTAATTCTACAGTTTTCTATACAAATGAACTTGACAGGTATGCTTTCTCACCTTCCAAATTCTTCTCCAGCTTAAATTTTAAGCTAAGTAAATGAGCTCTCTACCAGATACTACAAACATAGCCAACCATGGTTGTACTGGAAAAAATTTTCATTTATGGAAGGACCCTTTTATGACTGTGCCTGCCATTCTGAGAGTTGAAGTCCACAAGTCATCTGACTTTATTGTGGCTATTGTAGTATAACTTCCAATTATAGTAAGTAAATAAATGTATTGTATTGTATTTGACATTACACTATACTATACTACGTCACCCAGAACCATTCAGAATTATCCATAGTATATATGATGTAGGTCTTTATAGAGTAACTAAAGTTTGTGATATTGAAAATGCAAATTGTTTTCTAAACCTAGAGACTTGTTTTGGAATTATCCAAAACAAAAGCTTGTTGTCAAGTTTAAAGAAATGTTATGATTTAAAATTTGCGTTAAATCTTAAGAGTCTGTGGCCACAAAATATATTTAAAGGGGGTCCATGGTGAAGAAAAGATTGGCAACCATTGTGTTATAGGCTACTTAATTGAATATTCTTTACTTCTATCTTGTTCTAAGTCAAATAAACAAAAACTTAGAAATCTGTAATTTAATTAAAGCATCATACATAAATGAGACACTGAAACATTAAGCCCATGTCACACTGCACCAACGGATGCAAAGAGGATGTAAAACGGACAAAAAAGCTTGCCATCCGTTGGTTAACGCGATGTACTCACTGCCTCCGTTTTGCTTCCTCTCTATCCGTCCAGCATCTGTTTATTGACGTTTCATCCACTCAGAAAGTTTTGAGCTGCCCAAAACTTTTGAGCTGAAAATGTATCCAATGCATCCGTTCTGCATCCTCTAGGCATATGGGGGACATCCGTTCTGCATCCATTACGCATCTGCTATATCCGCTAGGCATCCGCTGTGCATCCGCACAACTCAAATCCGTTCCAGAGGTAAACGGACGCAGGGAGGAAGCAGAACGGACGCGCAGCGTTAGTAGCACGGATGGAGAAAGGATGAAAGCGGATGCAGCTCATCCGCTCTGCATCCGCTCTGCATCCTCTACGCATCCGCTCTGCATCCTCTATGCATCCGCTCTGCATCCTCTACGCATCCTCTACGCATCCTATGCACATCCTCTATACATCCGCTCTGCATCCTCTATACATCCGCTCTGTGTCCTCCCCACGTCCGTTCCTTTCCGTGTTATCCGCTCTGCTTATGCAAATTTTTGCCCCTTTTGAGAGCGGATAACAACGGATGGAACATTTTGCTCGTCCGTTGTGTCCTTTTTGCATCCATTGGGCAGTGTGACATGGCCTTTAGATTCAACTTCTCCTGCATTTAATCTATAGTGAGCATGACTATATTCCCATTCAGGATTTGCCAAAAGAACATACTAATTCAGTTTAAAAATGAATTCAGGTTCCATTAAACCAGAACAATATCAGAATATAATGTTGAAATAAAAATATTAAAAATGCTTACTGTGCTTGATTCAGGTTGAAACACAGCTAAAGTAAAATCAAGATTGAAGAACTGAAGAAATTCAGCAACAAGACTAGCTACCAATCGGCCTTTTAAAGAAAGCATATTAAATGTCTTTTAATTACAACTGTTAATTAAGTCACATAATTTAATTTAGCAAATACATTTTGGATTAAAAAAATAAAAGATTTTAATATTCAAAAGGAATTTAGGATTTTTAATATAACAGAAAAGCATTTTGAAGTTCAGTAATGTTCTACAGTATGGACAGAAGCGGATGAGAATTTTGAGAATACAACTGTGGGCCTCTTAATCAAATGACTGCCTTTGGGATGCTTGCCTATTTGCAAAATACTTGACAGGATGGGACATGAACATTCTCATAAAGTAGCTATTTAAGCTCCATGACATAACTCCAGTGGAAATTAAGGTGGGAGTGGGGGTTCTAAGGCATTCCTATAAATATGATGCAAGTGTCAGATCTGTGTATCGGTCGTTCTTCAATGGAAGAAAAGGGTGGTGGTGGTTTTGATACAGTTAATTCTTTTCCGCTCAATGTAACCTAAATATCTCACCTCTTGGAGAAACTGAAAGAGGAGAAGGAGCCATACAGATTCCAAAACCGGTAGAAAACTCCTGGGAACCTTTCCTTAGTTGCTTTCCCAGAGACGAGGGGAAAATAACATGTTCGCACCTGCGGATTGGTGGAATCCACATCAGACTATGGGGGAGGGGGTTAGGGTTCCAAGAGTTCATACTTATTTTTTGAGTGGGGAGAGACTGGTCCTTACAGCAAGAAGCTAGAATTTTGCTTTATAACAGGGGTAGGGAGCAAGGACCCTTTTATGACTGTGCCAGCCAACTTCTGAGAGTTGAAGTCCATAAGTCATGAAGGAGCCATCGTTCCCCACCTCTACTTTATGACATCTTCCTAATTAATTTTTAATTAAAATATATTTTAAAAAGTCAGAATGGGAAATATGATAAGCACCAATAGTGGATCCCTCAGGCACCATGGTGCTTAGTCTGATCTAGATCTAAGTATCTCCAAGATACATTAAGTAATAAATATTTAATTCAAAGTTATTATCTACAAAACCCTGCACGGCACACTGCCCGGTTATTTGCATGACTGCCTTTTCTTAACATTTCTGTCCATCTTACATGCTCCAATGAGATGATGCTCTGGGTCCCGTTTTTGAAGCAATGTTACCTTGTGAGACCCAGAAGTGTCCTTTCTCGGAGAAGGCTTTTGGCCATCCATGATATGCAGACTTTAAAAAAAGAAATTGGGACTCTCTCCCCTGGCACATGGGTCGAGATGAGCTGAGTTCCCATTTCATGTGGTACAATAAATCTTAGTTTCTGATCACCAGTTAATCATTTTGTTTTAGGCTCATGTTCCATTTTACTTTTTTATTTTGTATGCTTCATGAAGTCATTTATTGCTTGAGTTAAGCAATGTTTAGAACATATACATATTCTAAATAAATAAATAACTTTGCAAGGCTACATTTTCTTATTGGCCCATATATTCTTAAACTAATGTAGCTTCGCACTTAAGAAAATGACATCACAGTTCCAAATGAACTCAATGGCTATTATTTCATAGGTGGAAAAAGACTGTCGTCTTAAGTTATGAAGCAGGACTTCTCAGTTTGAATGTCACCTTATCATGAATTACAGTATGTTATATATTCCCTGGGATGATTCAGGTAAGCCTGATTTCTCCTCCTTACCCAGAAATCTCAATACAGTACTTTATTTTACTAAAATTCTTACATTTTTATAAGGCCAACGTGAAGAATCTGGAGTATTTTTAGTGCTAAATGTAATAAATATAAAAATATAAAAGTTATAATTGTTATTTTTTTAAACATAAAGGAATATATATTGGTCTTTATTTCATATTTAACCTTTCTTCCCAAATTGTTTTTCAATGGTGAAGCTAGATCACCAGCAGACTTGTTTTTTTGCAACTGATTTTTAAAAACATCTTCTCGAATAATAGCATTATGTACATTATTACAATGACCCACATGGTTTCACTGAATACCTATGGATATGGATATGTTATAATTTTCATTTGCCATGTGGAAAGAATGTGAATAATAACTTTTTCAAGGAGCAATAAAAGGTTAGATTTCTTTTTTGATCTTATACAAGAAAAAAATGAAATAATTCTGCTAGTTCAGTACAACAGTAATTCATTCAATCCATGTCAGTTCCACTATGTGGACAACACCCAAAAAATATTCTGCAGAAAGGCTGAACATCTTTACCTGAGATTGGCTATAACAGAATTGCCCTTCTTATATTTCAGTGAATTAGAAAGGAGGAAGCTGAGCTGTTTTCAATTGTTATCTATTTTTTTCAGACTTAAAAAAATGTTTCACCTCTTTTTGCCTAGAAAATGGTTGTTACAGTATTTTGTCAAAGTTGTTTCCTTGCTCTCTACATTCTCCCTTTCATTGTCACATGATCACTATTTGTGAAATACATATTGTAATTTTAATGAATAGAAAAGAGGCTTACCATCTTTTGTGCTTAAAAACTTTTTCAAACTTTCATTTACCAGAGGAGTTTTATTCTGCTCAAAAAAAGAAAGAAAAGAGTTAAAGAGATTTGCCTACACTACAAAATATTCAGTACTTCAAAGCAATAAAATTAAAGCAATAAAGCACTCGAGTTTTAGACGGATAGCATATGAATTTAATAAATAAGTAATGATGGGATTTATACTGAAGAGGCAAATAACAGATTGATATTTCTGTTAACTTCAATGAACAGCTTTTTGGTCCGTCATCAGAATCAGAGAGCAGTCAATGGTTTAGTAGAAATACCAAGCTGATCCAAATGTTCAACAACTATCAGGATTAGATAGATAGTCAATACTACACAGATAATCCTCATCTTAGAAAGCATTCAAAGTTATAACAGATCACTCCCCCAAAAGGAAGTTACAACCTAATTATGAAGCTCCCATGGCTTCCACTCCGTAGTCATGTAAATACAATTCAGGCCCTCAACAATTGGCCCACATTTACCTCCATTTGCAATGTGCTTTTGTCACATGACTGTGATTTGGTATTTCCCCACCCCCCGCCAAAAACTGGCATTTACTTAGCATTTTTGGCAAAAATGCCCCAAAGTGAACAATTAGTTCATTTTAACAATCATGGCATTGACTTAATGACTGTCGATTCATTTGATGATCATAATGATTTGCTAATGACTGCTGCAAAAAGTTATAAAAGTGTCAGTCATGTAATGAGCCACTTTATAATCACCACAACTTATGACTATAATGGGCTGGCTCCGTGACGGTTGTATGTTAAGGATGATCTCTATATGGTGGGATTTGCCAGCTAAAGAGAGGGGTCTAAAAAGGCATTCCAGCATAGAGTCTACTAAAAAAAAGTACCCGCAGGGTGCTTTTGGAAATAGCGAAGGACTGGCCCACGGTATCTCTACCAGTGAAAATGGAGCTGGGGGTGCAAACAGAGCTTGGGGCATGCGCACATGCCTCTCTGGGCCCTGTTTTCAGCCACGATGGCCTCTTGCAACCCTCTGCTAACAAGGTAGCTCTGAAAACAGGACCTGGGAAGGCCACATGCACCCCCCAAGTTCTGTTTTCATTGGCTGGAGGCTGACACAGCTGAAAACAGGGCCCAGAGAGGCATGTGCAGACCACTCAAGCTCTGTTTTCACTGGCAAGAGGCCACAGGAGGCTGTCGCGGATGAAAAAAGAGATCAGGAACCTGCTTTTGCTGGCAGAGCGCGCAGCCTACCACAGGTGCCGACATGAGTTATGTCAAGCTGGCCACGCCCACCCTGGCCATACCCACCCCAATCCCCATGATCAAACACATACCTGATGCAGCCCTCAATGAAATCAAATTTGACACCCCTGATGTATATCATTACAACTAATTTAAATATTTCCTTTGGTGTCTTACCTCGACTTTTTCTTGCTCTTCAAGTGCTAAAAATACAGCTGCCCGCAATTCTGCCTATAATGAAAGTTTTGTGTAAGATGATGTATTTTGGATAACAAGCAAGCCCCATGTGAAGTGACAGAGGGACAAAGAAGCAGTTGGATTTTCACCTGCTCTTTCACAATTTGGTTGCTCGTGGTTTATGTTCAACTATAATCATTAGTTACTCCACAGCATATCCTGATCTATTGTCTTCTCAATTACTTGAGATATGAAACTGTAAGAACTAACATATTTCCATTATCTTTTTATGCCTTACGTTGTGAGTTTATAAGCTTACGGACAGGGATGAGCCTGCTAATCTTATTATAAAGTGCTCTGGGAACCTTTTGGCTGAAGAATAAAATGAAATATTTTAAACATATATAGGTCTCACCTGAACAAAATTATCATACTATACAAAGTATAGCTCTCCAGAGAATGTTCTAATGCTGGGAAAGGTGGAAGGAAAGAGAAGAAAAGAATGACTAGCAGCAAGGTAGAAGGCCTGAATTATGGTGGATATGGATGCATCACTGGAACATCTGAAGGATCAGGCTAGGGACAGATCATAATGGAAAAACTTTATGCTGTCACTGAGAGTTGGAGCCAACTTAATGTTACACAATCAAATATCGACTTTGAGCAAGAAATCAAATAATTATAACTTTATTATTACAAAACAATGTCATTAAATTTTAATCTATATATCAAATAAAACAATCATAAAAGTAAACTTTATAGTTCCTGGATATTACCATTGAAACAATCTCATTTAAAATCATTATTTTTCTGGGAGACATGACTTTCTTCAGACTTGTATGAAATCTAAAATTTAGCTTTTATGCTGAGATGACACCATTTCTTATTCCACATATACTTCAGATGGATACATACATGGATACATTCAAACATACATATATACATACATACACATACAATAAGCAATTTTAAAAAATACTGATTAAGACAAAAGAGAAGCAAGATCCAGATTTCAATGTGCATAGCGAAAGCTCTGTCTTGTGATAAAACAAAAACAAAAATTCTAGCTGGTACTATCCTGTCATGTTTTTTAAATTTGTTCCTGGGGAAGTAGAGTTGGAGAAACATTTGCAAGGCTAAGAAGATAACCAATGGAACAACTTGATTTCAGAAATTGTCTGTGCTTAATTACAGAGGTTTTGAAGAAGAGACTGGACAGGCACTTGTTTGATATGGTATAGGGTCTCCCTCTTGAGCAGGGGGGCTAAACTGGAAGACATTCTATTCTATTCTATTCTATTCTATTCTATTCTATTCCTACCTACCCTATTCCCCATTTACCAGATAAAGTCACTTAAGGCCCTGTCACACTGCCCAACGGATGCAAAATGTTTGTAAAAAGGACACAGCGGACAAGAAAAATGTTCCATCCGTTGTTATCCGCTCTCAAAAGGGGCAAAAATTTGCATAAACAGAGCGGATACGGAAAGGAACGGATGGGGGGAGGACGCAGAGTGGATGGAAAGCGGATGCGGAACGGAAGCATCCTTTTGCATCCTCTAGGCATCCTCTAGACATCCTTAATATCTGAGATAGGTCCCCTCTGCGAACGTTTTTTCCGTTTTAAATGCTTTCTTTGCGTGCTGCATCCGCTTTCGTCCGTTCCGCTTCCTCCCTGCGTCCATTTACCGCTGGAGCGGATTTGAGTTGCGCGGATGCGCAGCGGATGCCTAGCTGATATAGCGGATGCGTAACGGATGACAACGGATGTCCCCCATATGCCTAGCGGATGCAGAACGGACGCGTTTGATATATTTTCCGCTCAAAAGTTTTGAGCAGCTCAAAACCTTTTTGAGCGGATGAAATGTCAATAGACGGATGCTAGACGGATAGAGAGGAAGCAAAACAGAGGCAGTGAGTACAGAACGGATGCATCGCGTTAACCAATGGAATGTAAGTGTTTTTCTCCGTTTTACATCCTCTTTCCATCCGTTGCTGCAGCGTGACAGGGGCTTTAAATTCACTCTAGTTGAACTCTGGCTATATAAATTATTTGCAGCTGACTGAGGAATGGTCTAAATGGTTACCTGGGAAGGGTTTAAAATCAGACTGATGCAACTAATTAACATCTATATTACTCCTTCTTGGTTAAAGCCTCTAAGGAGATCTGTTGTTGGATCCTGCTGGTGTTAAATCATCCTTGAGGGATGGAATAGTTCTCCCAGCAAGAGTCAGTGACCCATTCCTCTCTAATACATTGTCCCTTATTCAACAATATTATACAATTTTTATTTGATCTAAAAATTTCCCATTTTAGGGAAAGATAGTCAGTTTGCAGCTCCAGAATGTCTCGAGAGAATACAGATTATTTGGACCCCACAATTGGGTTTCAGAGTGGGTTACAATGCTGAGATGGTATTGATTGCACTTGTAGATAAATTTTTAGAGAGCTTGGGATGGGTGATGCATCATGCAATCTCTTAGAAACTGTCAATACCATTGATCCTGATATCCTTCTAGATCAGCTCTAAGAGAATTTGAGGCACGCTGATGAATAGGTTCTTTGTTCCCGAGGGCAAGTTCAAATCAATGTTGGTGGGAAAAGAGAGATCAGCTTAGGACCCTGCTTTGTGGTGCTCATCATATTGTGCCTTCAATTCTGGCAATAGTATAACTATTAAGACCAGTTACCAATGATAATCCTGTCCTTTGTGAGTGTATCAAATCCCCTACTAATGGGTGGCCCTTAATAGAACTGATTGCCATGAATGAAATGATTACATATGTACACTACTGTATAAAGAAATGTTTCTTATTGATCCTGGATCTCCAAATAATCTGTCTTCTCTTGAGACATTCTGGAGCTGCAAACTGACTATCTTTCCCCAAAATGGGAAATTTTTACATTTATCTACTTTTTCACAGGAAACAGGATGTAATATGTTCACATTCTAATAATTAAATCTTTTATAAAGGGTATTGCAGAGTTGTCCAGCACCTTTTAATATAAGAACACAAAAGATAGCTAAAATTAAAAAAATCTCATTGGATTCAGGTACAATTCCTGATGGCTTCATGTTAGTGTCCATGCAGCACTGTCACAAAAGCTACATGTTTTCTCACAGAACATTTTCTTCTTTGGGTTTTTTTTTAACTATCCAGCAGACCTGATATTTCCTGGAATATAAAATTATAATGCTGGGACATAGTGACAGAAAAAAAAAAACCCACCTGTATTTTAATCTGATCTGTGACACAAAGTGTAGCAGATAATCTGGTAGCAGTCATTCATTACTTTTCAGTTTAATTTAACTTGTAAGATTAGACCATGAGATTGCTGTGAGAACAGAGATAGCAGGGGAGAAGCATAATCAAGTACATCACGTTGGGTTCCTTAGGAAAATAACTGTAAAATGTAGGATTAATCTTTCTTTTCATAGTGAACCTGAGACAGACTTTCTTATCCCAATACCCTAGAAAATGGGGGGGGGGGGCGCTTTCCGGCTCCCATATAATTCTAACCAGCCAAATATTGTCCAACACGTGCAAGGGTCTGGATGGAGAAGACTGACCCTATCATCATATAATGAAACTGGACAGCCAAAGTGGCAGGGCAGCCAAAGGGGAAACCCTTTCTCGTGTAACAGGAATGAGTCGTTCTTACGGCGTGATGCCCCCAACTTCACAACTTTAAAAAACGGGGTTTTTTGTTTTGTTTTGTTTTTTGTTTTTTTTAAGCGTTCCTGGAGATACGATTATTAACAGTTGCCATTCTCCACTCGATGACCACAGGCTATTTGCAGGGGCAGAAGTAGCGGCCTGAGTGCTGCTAATGACCGGTCACGCGCGACCACCCCTTGGAAACCATGGAAACAGAATGTTGGGGCTTCTGAGGCCTTTTATCTCTTCCAGTCCGGCTTTCTTAACGGCCATTCACACCGTCCACCTCTCGACCCCCGACTAAAAGTTCGACGCATCCGCCTTTAATCGAGGGCGGCGCAAAGCGTCGTCGCCCCGCTCGCCTCCCTTGAAAGCGGCGATGGTCGCGACAGACGAGTTGGTGGTACGGCTGGCGTCTCCTCGACCTCCTCTGCGGCCCGCGCGACCGGCAGCTTCGCTCGAGAGTGCGCCCGTTCTCTCTCGAGCGTGCCGCCCCGCGCGCTTCCCCCGTCTCTTTCCCCCGCCTCTTCAAACCGAAGGCTTAGCCCCGCCCTTCGCCCCCTTCACCTTGATTTTGTTGAGCACCCCGCTCGTCTCCAGCGTCTGCACGAGGAGATCTCTCAGCTCCGTGTCTTCCTCCGCCGCCGCCATCTTGCTTCTCCCTGACAACCGGCTAAACTGTAAGCCGCAGATCTACCCAGCCTCGCAGATTCGTTCCTCTGCTCGGAAGGGGAGGGGCTTCGCCGAAGCACGTGACCAACCGGCCTCCCGTTCACCCGAAGGCGCCAGGAGAAGCGTCAGCCGCGCGGGCAGCCGCGCTCTTTGGCGCCTCGAACGTGCGGACGGCCAACTTGGGGGCCCAGCCCTGCGATTGGCTGGAGAGGCGCGGAGGCGGGAGTTTTTTTTTTACAAAGCGGCGAATTTTGATGGAGTTCGGTTTAGGTTTGCACGAGCGAAGGCAGTTTCTCAGCGTTTCCACGTGGGACGTCACGCCAGTGGGATGAAGTGGAACATTGATATTCAGCCCAGGGTGGCTGGGTGTTTTTCCAGCAAAATAACAATCTCTTCCCTAGAAAAAAAGAGACATGGGGGAGGATAATGTTCCTCCCCCCCCCCCGTCTTCTCCTGAGTGGCCTCCTTCAGCTTGAATTCTCGTTCAAATATCTCTTTCCTAAGAACCGAAGTAGCCTCAGTGCTTGCTTTCTCTCTCTCTCTCGATATGTTTTAGTCTCCAGAACTTTAATCATCTTAATTGCTCTTCTTTGCACTTGTTCCAAAGCCAAGAGGGGGAGTCAAAGGGAAAAAAGATACCTGCAAATAATTTTCTTGTCAGTGATACGAAAGTAATGGCAATGTGCTCAATATGTGTAGAAACCATTTACCTTTTTAAAATCTTACTTAGAAGGACAGAATGAGGATGAGTAAGTTGTTTTCCATCCAAAAACTTCAAAGTTTTTGTCACTATCAGTGCTGGAGCAGGAATTATGGGATCAAGTAGATGAAATCAACCACTTTTTTTCTAGAGTGCAGTAGTTTGACCAACTGTTATCTGGAATTGCTGCCAAGTTAGTTGCTATAACAATAAAAGTAGTTGCTATAATAATATGACTAGAATTGGGATTAGACTTTCCATTGCTAAGTAAGGTGTTTGTTTTTCTGACTTTGTAACCTTCTATGACCCTTTTTGTCACAGTGGTTAAGCAAATCAGGGAGAATTACCACCTTTAATCTTGGATTGGGTAGTACTACCCCAAACAGACCCTGTGTGCAATCTAGGGGTTTTCCTGGACTCACAACTCCTGTTCAAAGAGCTGGTAGTGGTCATGGCCAGGAGGGCCTTTATGCAACTGCCTGTTGTGCACCAGTTATGCCCTTTCCTGGATCAACGGTCCCTACTCAGTCACTAATGCCTTGGTCACTTCCCATCTTGATTATTGCAACATGCTCTCCATGGGGCTGCCCTTGAAGAGCATCTGGAAGCTCCAGTTGGTGCAAAATGCAGTGGCCCACATGGTTTTGTGCAGACCCCAGTGTACATGTGTCACCTCTCCTGCAGAAGCTGCATTGGTTGCCGATTTGCTTCCGGGTGCAATTCAAGGTTGTCACCTTTAAAGCCCTTCATGGCTTGGGTCTGGGTTATCTGAGGAAACATCTCTTGCCAGTCACATCTACCCGACCCATTAGAGCGGGGAGGCAGGGAATGTTGCAGGTCCCATCCCTGAGGGAGATACACCTTGGATCCAGAGGAAGGGTCTTCTCGGTGGTGGCTCCCTCTGTATGGAATATCATTCCCCCAGAGATTAGAATGACCTCTACTCTAGCACTCTTCCGAAAGGCACCGAAGGCCTGGTTCTGCCAGCAGGTCTGGGGAACCCAGAGAGGGATGGAGTCCATCAAATGACTAATGTGATCTGCTGTCATTGGGGCGAGGAGGGGGGAGTTGGTTTTTGTTTTGTTTTTTGTTTTCTCAAATTTTGTTCTATTGTACTTTACTAATTTATTTGATTCTTTTTGTTAGTTTTTATTGTTTTTTATTTTTATTTTTTTGTTTTAAATATGGTTTTACATTGTGTAAGCCACCTTGAGTCGCCATGGGCGAATAGGCAACAACATAAATTAAATAAATAAATAAAATACATCACTATGGCTATTAAGTGAATCATCCATTGTTAAATAAATCTGGCTTCCCCCTTTGATTTTGCTTGCTGGAAGCAAATGACAATCATATGACTGCAGGATACTACATCTTAAACACATGCTGGTTGCTAAACACTTAAATTTTGATCATGGAGATGTTGTTACAAGTTTAAATGCAAAGATGGTTTAAATCATTTAAGTCATTTTTTCAGTGTTGCTGTAACTTTGAAGCGTTGCTGAATGAATGATTATAAGTAGATGAGTACCTGTACAATAAAAAAAAATTCCCTAAATAAATTGCTGAAGCATTAAATGCAAATTGACACATATTTTCAACTCTCTATCTGCTGTCAGGAATATTATACTTTGAAGTAATCAATAAATAATTTAATTGGAGTTATTCTCAAGTTAGTAGTATTCCAGCCTCTAATATGTATTTAATTTTACTATTTGTGTTTTCCATTTTTAAGAAAGATGAGCAGCTAATGAAACATTTAAAAATAACTAATAAGCTAATGTTAGAAGTATAGGCCACAACAATTTGAACTTTCAGATATGTTGAGATTTTCATGTTGAAAACGTGCACTGTAATGGATGTGACATGTGAACTATATTTAATATATTTTCAAATATGTATAGATTGGTTGTGTCCAGCATCTTTAAGTATTGTGCTACAATTTTATAATATCTGAAGACATAAGGGAAAAATGTGGTATAAAAAAATAATAGTTTAAATTAAAGTTCCATAAATGAAATTGCTAACTGCAAAGAGCAGAATTGTTCCAGTAAGTGAATGCCTAATAAAAAATTAATTGAATATGAATATTATTTACCAGATTGATCAACTGCCTTTAGTTCCAAAATGTTAAAAGTTCCTCTGGATTTTGCTGCTCCTGAAGTGCACATTCTAAAAATGTTCATCAGTACAAAAACAAGCTTGAACAAACTTTTCCAGAAGAACTATCTTTGCTAGCAATGTAAACTCCAAGTCTTTAACAAAAACTGAAATGATTTGTGTTAAACAGTGTGTCTCAATACAATGTTGGAAATGCCTCCCACAAAGGCAGTAGTGTAGATTAACTCTACACTACTGCCTTTGTGGGAGGCATTAACTGTACACTACTGGGATATGTCTAATTTTTATGCATTGTACTGGATAATGAAAGTTAAACCCTTTTATGTGTTTTTTATCTTTCTGATAATTACTTCTAGAATCATGCTGCAGGTGGCACTAAAAAGACATGTCCAAATCTTTAAAAGCAACAGTCTTCAAAGTAGTCTGTTAAATCTGACTATAAAGGTTATTTACTAGCTGAAACTTTCTGAGACAATTACTTTTTATCTGAACTCTATATGTAATGAAGTATTGCTTGTTTATATTTTTTTATTCTTCCAAACTGGATTATAAATATATTGTTTGTAATGATACCAATTCTGTGTGTATGTTCTGGTGCCATTTCCTCCAATTTCCTCAGATTCCAGTAAATTTATCAGAATCTGTTATATGATTAAGCAACCTTAATATTATATACAATAAAAGAAAATAATGAAACACTTGAGGCCTGTGATGACTGTGACCATACTTTAGAGGTCATTCATGGGTTCTGTAGGTACTTGGCTGTTTCATGTTTGCAACAGTAATCTTGTAAAAAAAAAAAGGTTGAATACATTTCTCAAAATATTTAGAAAACATCTGGAAAATCACAAATACTGCTGAACAAATCCAGCATTTCTGTGTCAAAAGGATCTCCATTATAAAATATGAATTAACTTCATTATCTAGAGCTGAAGAAGCTTCTTGAATGAGAAGTGAAACATCTTCAAAGAAAAACAAGAAAGTCCAGTTGTCTGTTGGAAAAAAAAAACACCCTTGGGACAACCTTCATTACAGTTCATTCTGATTTATGAACTTGCAACTAATCAGATGCAGTTTATATTTACACAGTATGCTTCTGTTTAAATCGAGTTTGCTCAATACTAATCAAACTTGCAAGGATTGAATAACACATTTGGATACGAGGCATTTGTCTTTCTTTTACTTGGGTATTTTTAAATATTTGAAAATATTTAAAGAATTTAAAGAATATTTCCAATGCAGCGTTCTATAGATTAAATCTATAATCTTTAAGTGTTTCACAAAAATATACCAAATGTGCATTTATGATATCAGACTTGGCAAAGCCCATTGATTTAGAGTTGATGTGTGCTAATTATAAGTGATCAGACTGTTTCAGTAGGCTTGCTTGAAAGTCCCACCAACTTTAGAGGAGGTATTTCCTAGACCTATATCAGATATACACTCACTCTGGAGTTAAAATGCCCTTATTCACCGAGTCTGATTGAATAAACTTAAGTTATCGATAGTTTAAAAGTCTCAAACGATCAGTGTATAATCGCTTATGTTATTACTATGTTTCATTGCCTATTTACTTTCTACAGCAGGGATATAGGACATGTATAAGTACATATGTTTAGTCTTACATATATGTTTATATCAATCAAACGAAAGACAAGCCATTAGAGGCTAAGCAATGTTGAGAGGCAGTGTATAACACAAGCCCATTTTCTTTGTTTTCGACCAGCACGGAAAGAGAGTTAAATGGGCGGGATTTAATACCGCAGCGGAAGTTCTGGGCCCCAACAAGGAAGCGAAAATGAACACGGACGCGAGCTTTCCCGATTGGTTTTCGCAACCCAGGCAAAACAAAGTCGCGAGGCTTTTGACCTTTTGATTGAAAACCAGCTCCTGAAGTATCTTGGATCGTAAGTCTTTCTGTTTTGAAGTGGATTTTTAATTTGGGATAATTTAATTTTTTTGATTAGTGTGCGGCTTTGTTTCAAAACAAATCGGAATTCGGATTGGTTAAAATTATAAAGCACCTAAAACTGGCTTTGTATCGAAAAAAATTATGATGGTACTTTGCCCTAGCTTAGAATATATCCGTCGAACTATCCGGAATAGGCTGTAAGACATGGATCCTTGAAAGATTTGTCTTTGGTTTTTCTTGAACTTATTTCGGACGGAAGAACGGCCAATGCTTTATTTATCAGAGATAACTTCTGAATAAACCTCTCTTAAGTCTCGATAAAAAGAAACAGGGTTTCTCAGGTTTGTTTGTTTAGAATCTGTACAGTTGCCTTTGTTTAGGGAACAGTCCAGTTGCTTCAGTGTGACTTATTTCTTTCATTTGAAGCAAAAAAAAAAACCACATATGGAAATCAGAAATTAAACCTTTGGATAATATTTGAGAATGTGATACTTTGATCTGTTTTAATGTTTTAGGAAATTAATTTTCATTATGTCTTCCTAAAATATGCAGGATATTCTTCTGAATAAATATGCATTGAGTTTTTGTTTTGTATGATTTGACAGAAAACTCTTCTGTGTTGTTTTGTTTAGCTGAAACCTGGATAAGAACTAATGCTTAATTCTTGCATAGAACTTTCAGTTTTTAGATAGATAACAATGATAGATGTACTTCTGTAAAATATATGATGCAATCTATGATATCTCTGGCTGCTTTCATCTGGGCACTGAGTAGAGCAAGACCAAGTTATTTTGAAAGATTATTGTACCATTTGTGCACATGAAGCAATAACATTTCAAAACTATCTTGGTCTAACTCTACATTAGCCTTTGACTCTTGAAAGGCAACAATATCAAAAATTAAATCATAGTACTTGTCCATAGCTGAAGAAGCAATGATTTACTTAACCTAATATGCGAATTTATACGATGGACTGAACCATAAAGCAATTTATACCAAGTGGGTTTATGATACATTGATCTAAAATCTGGCTGACTAGTTTATTGCTCTGTTTCCTGCAGCTACAGTTAGTCCTCAACTTATAACCATATGTTAACTGATGGTTCAAAATTATAACAGTATAAAACAAAAATTTGAGGACTTTACAACCAGTCCTCACACTTAAAACCATCACAACATCCCTATGGTCACATAATCAAAATTTGGGCTCTTGGCAATAGGCATGTATTTACAATGGTTGCCATGTCCTGGGGTCATGTAATCACCATTTGCAACTTCCAAGCTGGCTTCCAAAAAGGAAAGTCCATGGGGGAGACTATATTTGTTCAACACCCACACAAGCCATTTAAAAACTTCAGGGATTACTTAACAATCATGACAAAAAAGTCAAAATTAGGCATGAACTGCCTTGCTTAAAAAGAAAATTGATTTCAATTATGGTTGTAAGTTGAGGACTACCTGTACAGCCAAACCCATCTGATGAATGTAAATGACTATCTGCACTGATTTATTATGTTTGTGGAGCCTCTGTGATCCACTTTATGATGGCTTAGTGACTCATGGACTGATTGTGGGGCTGCCTTGCCTATTGATAGGCACAAAACAAACTTTCCTTCAGCAGGGCAGATGAGAATTGATCATTGCAACAATGGATATCACTGCCACAATGTATAATATCTCTATATGGAGTATTCAAGCTATTAAAGGCCCTGTCACACTGCCCAACGGATGCAAAACGGACACAACGGACGAGAAAAATGTTCCATCCGTTGTTATCCGCTCTCAGAAGGGGCAAAAATTTGCATAACTGGAGCGGATAACACGGACACAGGGAGGACGCAGGGCAGATGGAAAGCGGATGTGGAACGGAAGCCCAGCGGATGGGAGCGGATGGGAGCGGATGGCATATCTGCTAGGCTTTCGGGGGGGCGCAGCAAAGCGGATGCGGAACAGATACAGCGGATGCAGAACGGATGCACAGCATATGAAGCGGATGCACAGCGGAAGCCTAGCGGATGCCGAGCGTTAATTGCGCATGTGGGAGGATGCATTGCGTCAGCCCCACAGATATAACGGAAGCAGCTCAGAAGCAGGTCGCCATTCAGAGGAAAGACCTGCTTGCAGACACATTGACTGTCTTGCCTGTCCTGCCTGCATGTCTGCCTGCAAGCCTTGCTGCCAGCCTTGCTGCCAGGCTCCCTGCCAGCCTTGCTGCCAGCCTTGCTGTCTGTCTGCCTGCCAGCCTTGCTGTCTGTCTGCCTGCCAGCCTTGCTGCCAGCCTCCCTGCAAGCCTTGCTGTCTGCCTGCCTGCCAGCCTTGGTTCATGACTGCCTGCCAGCCTTGGTGCCAGCCTTCCTGCAAGCCTTGGTGCATGCCTGCCTGCCAGCCTTCCGGCCAGCCTTCCTGCCAGCCTTGGTGCCTGCCTGCCTGCCAGCCTTGGTTCATGCCTGCCTGCCAGCCTTGGATCATACCTGCCTGCCAGCCTTGGTGCCTGCCTCCCTGCCAGCCTTCCTGCCAGCCTTGGTGCCTGCCAGCCTTCCTGCCAGCCTTGGTTCCTGCCAGCCTCCCTGCCAGCCAGCAACCCCACAACCATGCTGAAGCACAGCAAGCCTCAGCCATCTGCTGCCAGCCCTTGCAAGAGGGACAGGGCTACCATCCCGCCTCCGGGCCCTCACTCTGGTTCTACTGGGGCTTCTGCTGCTTCTGCTTTTGGAGGAGCTGATGACAAACACTCCAGCACCAGCCACCTCCACAGCACCTGGACCCTTCACCCATGAGACTGAGTGACCAAGAGGAGTGCCAGAGACTCATTTTTCTTTTATACCTTCTTGTTAGTAAAGTCTATTTTTGATTCATACACTTGCTTCGTTTCTTTTTTTTAATAAAGTCTTGCTGGGAACTTTTAGAAATGGTTTAAGCCTTTGCATGCTTGTGGGATGGGTTAAGATAGCAGTGGGATGGGCAGGGATACCTTTGGGATGGGTAATAGCTGTGGGATAGATAAACCTCCAGTGCAAGCATAGTGGGACTGTATGGTCCACCCTCCCAGGTGCCACACCTTTGGCCCTTTATTATCAATAACAATGTAAGGATTGATCCACACATTTGAACATAAACACAACTCTTTATTAAATGCCCTGTTCATTGTAGGCCCACCCAACATACATGGCCCAATCTTATCAGTGTGATGAGACAGGCTGAAGGAAGCATCCATTAAGCATCTATCAACCTGTCTTGCCACTCCACTGCTCCAGCTGGGGAGTTGCACCAGTGTTTCAGGAGGTTGCACTGCTTCTTCCCTTCACGTGAGGCTCTGTTGGGGCCTTGCACATCCTCAGTGTCTATCAGGTTTCGCCCTTGCTTCCATTCCCCAGGCTCCATGTCCCCATTGCCTTGTTGGAGGTCCACGAGCCTGTTCTGCAAGACTGGGTAGTGGGTGCGCATGAGATTGTGCAGGATGCAGCAAGCTTCCACGATCCTCCTCACGGTCTCTGGGCGATGCTGCCTGGTGGTGAGAAGTACCTGGAACCTGTTGACCAGGATGCCAAAGGCGTTCTCCACCACCCGCCTTGCCCTGGACAGCCTGTAGTTGAAGATCCTCTCTTCACGGGTGAGGCATCTGGAAGTGTAGGGCTTTATGAGGTAGGATCTGAGGGAGAAGGCATCATCCCCCACGATGAAGTAGGGCACATCTTGTGTGTCGTTGGGCAGAGGTTCTGGATCTGGGAAGCCCATGATGAGGTTGCGTTCCAGCTCCTCCTTGAGGTGACTGGCGTTGTATACCTGGGCATCTGAAGATGAGCCGTTGCCTGAAGCATCGATGTACATGAACTTGTAGTCAGCATCGACCATGGCGAAGAGGATGATGCTGAAGAAGCCCTTGTAATTGAAATAAGTGGACCCTGACTTGGCTTGAGCTTTGCAGGCCACGTGCTTGCCATCTATGGCTCCAACGGTGTGGGGGAAGTTCCACTTCTGATACCACTGCTCTGCAACTTTCTTCCATCCTTCTTCAGTGGAGGGGCACTGGAGGAGCTCCTCCTTGTATTCTTCGATGATGGCCTGCACCACTTCTCTGACCACAATGCTGATGGTATTGGGTGGCACACTCCATCCGTACTGCATGCTGCTGTAGGTGGTTCCTGAGGCCAGGTGGCGCAGAGTGAGTGCCACCTTGAGCCCAGGTTCCAGGCTGGGCCGGAAGTTGGTGTTTGCCTTGGTCAACCTGGGTGTCAGCCGCTGCACAACTTCATCAAACATGGCTAGTGGCATCCTCATGAAGTTCTGGAATGCACGAGAGTCTTCGTTCCTGAGCTCCACCATCAGCTTGTTGTACAGTCCGTCCTCTGCTCTTCTGGTGAACCATCTTCCCACCCAGACTCTTCTTGGCCACCCCTTTTTCTTCCCGTAGTAGAGTTCACAGAGCCTGTAGATGGCTTCGCACTGTGGCAGAAGGATGGTGGCTGCCAAAAGGACTGTGTTACGATCCACGGTGGACATGACTGGATGCTGTGGAAGAGGAAGAGGCAGATGAAGGCTGCAGATGTCTGCAGCAGGGCTGCTGGTCTGAAAGTGAGATCCAGATGTGTTGCTCCCCCTTTTTATAGGCAGTATAGGTGTCCCTTTGCATCCTCTAGGCATCCTGTAGACATCCTTAATATCCGAGATAGGTCCCCTCTGCGAACGTTTTTTCCGTTTTACATGCTTTGTTTCCGTGCTGCATCCGCTAGGCATCCGTTCTGCATCCGTTCCGCATCCGTTCCGCTTCCTCCCTGCGTCCGAGCGGATGCGAGTTGCGCGGATGCAGAACGGATGCCTAGAGGATATAGCGGATGCGTAACAGATGCAGAACGGATGCTTAGCGTATGCCTAGCGGATGCAGAACAGACGAATTGGATACATTTTCTGCGCAAAAGTTTTGAGCAGCTCAAAACTTTCTGAGTGGATGAAACGTCAATAAACGGATGCTGGACGGATAGATTGGAAGCAAAACGGAGGCAGTGAGTACATCGCATTTTCCAACGGATGGCAAGCTTTTTTGTCCGTTTTACATCCTCTTTGTATCCGTTGGTGCAGTGTGACAGGGGCTTTAGGAGTAGAATAAAGCCCAGACTTTTCCTTTATTTCTGCAACAGAATGATAAGATTGGCTTTTCCATTTATTGGAACACCTTGGGCAACTAGTAGCAATACAAATGTAGCCTCCCCTTGATTAACTCCAAAGCTGGATCTGAAAAGTAATGATTTGATTCAAACATAACATTATTTTTTCATGTTATGCTTATAGTCAATGAACCAAGCTATCTTATAATAAAACATATCAACCTTTAAACAACTCTTTTGTCCTTTAGATCTACACAACTAAGCTCTGCAAATATATATATATGTTGCATTATATACCATTTTGTATCAATTGTGTCATTTTCCAGACCACTTCATTCCATTTACCTTTGTTCCTACTTTTCTGGCCTTATCCGATAAGCAGTCGGTATCCCATACTTAATGATATTTTTTTTACTTTTTCTTAATTAGTTTGAGGTCCCCTCCCAACTGGTGAGGGTGTTTGTTCCATCTAGCCTGCTGAAAGTTGTAAATAATATTTCTTTACAGTATTTTGTTCTGTTTGTATATTGCTGAATCAAAAGAATTCATAGTAGCTTAAAGCAAACCAGCTAAAATTACTGTAGAATTAAAATGCAGTGGCAAAAACTGAAATCAAAACAGTAAATAATTTAGAACAATAAGAATATAAAAGGTGAAAATTAAAGGAATTTTTTTTACAAAAAGCATTATGTAGAACAGGTATCATATAGAAGCAAAATGAACAGACTAATGACCTGAAATCATTATTGAGCTTCTTGACAAATTAATAAACAATTGAACATCCTTTAAACCTACTAAGTTTGTAGCATTTATTTAATGAACCTAGCCAAAGCAGTGGATTAATAACTGTTATTAATGTGTGTCTATTTTACGATTTAAGAACTAAACTATATTGTTACATGCATCTCAGGGAAAAAGAGGAAACGGAATGAATGCTAAAAGTATCAGGATTAAGCCCCTGTCACACTGAACCAAGGGATGCAAAGAGGATGTAAAACAGACAAAAAAGCTTGCCATCCGTTGGAAAACGCGATGCATCCGTTGTGTACTCACTGCGTATGTCTTTCATACGCTCTATCCGTAAAACATTCATTTACTGCTATTTCATCCGCTCAAAAAGTTTTGAGCTGCACAAAACTTTTTGAGCGGATGAACTTTCCGCCGTGTACGATCTACATCCGCGACACATACGGGCAACAAACGTTCTATGTCCATTGTCATCCGTTACACGTCCGCTGTATCCTCTCAACATCCTCTGGGTATCCGCGCAACTCACATCCGCTCCAGCAGAAAGAGGGAGGAAGCGAAAGGTACACGGAACGTCCACACAGCGTTAGTAGCACGGACATAGAAAGGATGTAAGCGGATGCATCTCGTATAAAAAGCATTAAAATGGACAAAACATTCGTATAGGGGACGTATCTCGGATATTTGGGATGTCTGGAGGATGTCTGGAGTATGTGGAAGGACACCTAGCGGAAAACCGACATTTCCAATAAAAAGGGGGAGGAAATCACCTGGATCTCACTTTCAGTCCAGCAGCCCTGGTGTGCAGACCTCTTCAGCCTTGCTCTTGCTCTTCCACATCATCCATTGATGTCCACCATGGATCATCGCATACTCCTTTTGGTAGCCACCATCATTCAACATCAGAACCAAGCCCTCTTCAGACTGTTTCACCTTTTCTACGCAAGGAGAAGAAGGAGACATCCAAGAGCTGTCTGGGTCCGAAGATGGATCGGGAGAAGAGCGGAGTTTGGACTCTATGACAAGCTGATGGTGGAGCTGAGGAACGAAGACACTCATGCATTCCAGCACTTGATGAGGATGCCACCAGCCATGTTTGACGAAGTTGTGGAACATCTAAGAACCAGGTTGACCAAGGCAAACACCAACTTCCATCCCAGCCTGGACCCTGGACTGAAAGTGGCACTGACTCTGCACCACCTGGCCTCTGAGACCACGTACAGAAACATGCAGTATGCCTGGAGGGTGCCACACAACACCATCAGCATTGTGGTCTAAGAAGTGGTGCAGGCCATCATCGAAGAATACCTAGAGGAGCTCCTCCAGTGACCCACCACTGAAGAAGGCTGGAGGAAAGTTGCAGAGCAGTGGTATCAGAGGTGGAACTTTCCCCACACCGTTGGAGCCATAGATGGGAAGCACGTGGCTTGCAAAGCTCCAGCCAACTCAGGGTCCAATTATTTCAACTACAAGGGCTTCTTCAGCATCATCCTCTTTGCCATGGTTGATGCTGACTACAAGTTCATGTACATCGATGCTTCAGGCAACGGGTCAGCTTCAGATGCCCAGATATACAACGCCAGTGACCTCAAGGGTGGGCTGGAATGCAACCTCATCAAGGGTTTCCCAGATCCAGACCCCCTGCCCAACGACACACAAGATGTGCCCTACTTCATCGTGGGGGATGACGCCTTCTCCCTCAGAATCTACCTCATGAAGCCCTACAGTTCCAGATACCTCACCCATGAAGAGAGGATCTTCAACTACAGGCTGTCCAGGGCAAGACGGGTGGTGGAGAATGCCTTTGGCATCCTAGTCAACAGGTTCCAGGTACTTCTCACCACCATGCAGCATTGCCCACAGACCGTGAGGAGCATCGTGGAAGCTTGCTGCATCCTGCACAATCTCATGCGCACCCGCTACCCAGTGTTGCAGAACAGGCTTGTGGACCATCAATAAGGCAATGGGGACATGGAGGCTGGTGAATGGAGGCAAGGACTAAACCTGATAGACACTGAGGATGTGCAAGGCCCCAACAGAGCCTCACGTGAAGGGAAGAAACAGCGCAATCTCCTAAAACACTGGTGCAACTCCCCAGCTGCAGCAGTGGAGTGGCAAGACAGGATGGTAGATGCTTAATGGATGCTTCCTTCAGCCTGTCTCATCACACTGATGAGATTGTGCCATGTATGTTGAGTGGCCTTACAATTAATAGGGCATTAATAAAGAGTTTTGTTTATGTTGAAATGTGTGGATCAATGATTAAATTGTTATTGATTATAAAGGGCCATAGGTGTGGCACCTGGGAGGGTGGACCATACAGTCCCACTATGCTTGCACTGCAGGTTTATCTATCCCACAGCTATCCTTACCCATCCCACAGCTATCCATCCCTCAGCTATCATTACTCATCCCACAGCTATCCACCCCACAGCTATCCTTACCCATCCCACAGCTATCCTAACACATCCCACAAGCATGCAAAGGCTTAACCCTTTTTTCAAAGTTTTCCCCAACACTTTATTAAGTAAAAAAAATGAACCAAGTGTGTGAAGCAAAGATAACCTTTATTAATAACAAACTGTATGACTTTATTAAAAAGCAAAATGACCCAAGTGAAGTGTCTTTAAGCAAAGATAAGGTGAGCAGGTAACAACTCAATCTCTGGCACTCTTCTCAGTCACTCTGAGGTGTGCCCATGGTCTCAGATGTAAAGGGGCCGGGGACTTTGGAGGTGGCTGTTGCTGGAGTGCTGGTCTGAGGCGCCATTGGGGTGCCTGGCCCCAAGAGTACAACAGGAGATAGTGTGTGCAGGAAGCTCTCAGAGAGCTGACTCAGTCCCGTGAGGTTGAGAGGCACTTCCTCAAGTACCTGGGATGTGAAGCCCAACACTGATGACAGATGTTCTGAGGAAGGGCTTGGTTGTGGGGTGGAGGAAGGAGGAGTGTAGTGGGGCTGTCTGGTCTGTAGCTGGGTCAGCTGAGGCGTTTGTATCATCCGAGGAACCTGGGTCTGGACTGGGAAGGGCTGCCTCTTCTGTGGGAAGTCCTGATAGTGGTAGGCTTGGTAAGCAAGGGGCTGCTGAAATCCGTGGAAGGGCTGTGACATCGGCTGGGGTGGAGGAGCAGACCTGGAGTGGGTATCAGTAGGTTCAGCTGGGCCTGGAGGGTAGTGCAGAAGAGCTGTGATCCTCTCCTTCATCACCTGGTACTGGGCCTCGGGCATGTCCATGAGGGTCTGGCCCACGTACGTGATGAAGGGCTTGCGGTTGGAGAGTGGTATGTCAAAGTGGACCAGCTGGGAGAGGAGATCCGTGCTTGCTTTGATTGTGTCCCTGATCTCCAAGAGGAGTGTGGCTCCATCCCTCTGGTCTGCCTCTCTGCCTGCTTTCTGTGGAGGTGGAACTGGGGGTGGGGGTGGGGGGTTGGTCTCTGGTGGTTGCCTCTTCTTGCTCCATCTGAGACAGGGGATCCTCCACGTCCTCTGGCATGGGGAGTGCAGCTGTGGGGGGGTCTCTGTCCTGGGGCCCTCCAAAGACACCTGCCTGGACATGGTAGCAGTCTCCTGGCTGGAAGAGGAGTGGCTCTCTGTGGGCTGTCTGAGGGAGAGGGTTGACAGAGGGGTTGCTCCTTGGTGGCGGATCTCACCCTCCAGGAAGCTGCACCTGTCCATGACATAGGTCTCCCGGTCAGTGAGCTTGACAGCGGCCTGCCCGGATCTCTTCAGGTGCAGCTTGCCATACCAGGTGTGCATATGCTTTCATCACCCCAGGAGGACATCTGAAGTGTAGCCCAGGCTTTCCGCCTTCTGTCTCCACGCTGCCTGCTTCTGCTTGGTGTCGCGATAGAGCCTGTGGCCCTTCCTCCACAGGTACTCGTTCTCCCTCAGCCATTCCAGCACCTCCTCCTCATGGTCCTCGGAAATGGAGTACTGTTTCCTCTCCCCCTTCTCCTTGCCTTGCTTCTTCCTCCCTCTGGAGGGGCTTCAGGGCCTTCAGCAGCAGGGCTTTGAGGGCCTTGGGGCTGGTCCACCACAGCAGCAGCAGCAGGAGAAGCAGCAGCAGTAGCAGGAGAAGCACCACCAGCAGCAGCAGCAGCAGGAGAAGCACCAGCAACACCAGAAGCAGCGGCAGCAGGAGAAGCACCACCAGCAGCAACACCAGGAGCACCAAGAGCAGCAGCAGCAGCAGCTTCAGAGTCAGCACCAGGGAGTGGAATGGTGGTTCTGTCCTTCTTGCCAGGGCTGGCAGGAGTAGGCACAGGCTTCCTCTTCTTCCCCATGGTGTTCTCTCAAGATGTCTCTGGCAGCAGGTCTTTCCTCTGAATGGTGACCTGCTTGCGAGCTGCCTCCTTTTATATCCTCGGAGCTTTCACAATTCATCCTCCCCGCATGCGCAGTGAACGCTTTGCATCCGCTAGGCATCCGCTAGGCATCCTATAGGTGTCCGTGATGCATCCGTGTCATCCGCTACACATCCGCTACGCATCGTTCCTTTTGCTACGCGTCCGCTTCGCTGTTCTCCCCCGGAAGCCCTGCGGATGTGTCATCCTCTTCCATCCACTTTCATCCGCTAGGCTTCCTACGAACGTCCGCTTTACATCCCCGCTACATCCTCCCCACGTCCGTTCCTTTCCGTTGTTGTCCGCTCTATTTATGCAAATTTGGGGCACTTTTGAGAGCGGATAACAACGAATGGAAAATTTGCTCATCCGCTGTGTCCTTTTTACATACGTTTTGCATCCGTTGGCCAGTGTGACCTAGCCTTTAACTTCTTTGCACAAGAAAGAGGAAGGTGAAACTTTCCTTTTTTTTAGGGAATCAGCAAAACAATATTGAATGCATTCTTCAGCATTTCAGTACTACTCATAGAAGCAATATTAGAAATATTAATTAAGAATGAAATCCTCCTCTCTTCAACCCATAGAAAAGTAGCTCATGCTCTTCTATCTGTGAAAGACTATTTCAAGATCAAGTCAGTAATGTTAATATTTTGGGGAAACTACTTTCAGTATAGTCAATGCAGTAAAGGTCTGTCCAATTAGTGTAGTCAGACTAATAGAGAACACAAGAATATAAAAAAATGCAAACAGCACAGCAATAAGTTATGAATAAGAGGAATTGTTTCTGCCTTAATATGTTTCATTGTGTTTGAAAATAATTCTGTATTAGCAAATGTTCTGATCAGAGGTTGACTACTAAACAAAACAAACAGAACATTTGTTATAATTGGTATTGTGTTTGCAAGCTTATAGTGCTATTTAAGTGAAGTCTGCCAATACCCAGCAGACTTAACATTTTTCTCTACATCCTTTCAATTAAACCTTTATTTATTCTTACCCACAAACCTGATTAGAGATATGTTACAATCTGTTCCATGTACACCATGCATAGAAAAAAGTTTCTCTTTTGTTTTCTGAGCAGTCTATCCATAGCAGCACTGGAGCCTTAATCAGTTTTCTGCATTTCATCTGAAAGCTATATAGTTACAACTATTCTACACAAACCATATTATTGTTTGGGCCATTGGTCATACAGGTGTGATATCTGATATGTGTAAGAATGCTTTTTCCTTTCTCTCTATTGGGATATCTTCCCAGAATATGTCAAATGATGAGAGCCCTTAATCCAACCCTGCCAATTATATCTTCAATGTCCAGTCAAATACTGCAATTCTATTTTGTCATACCATTTTCAGGGCCCATCTGAGCAAAGGAATCAGATATGTCTGTAGTTTTCTTTTCATGTAATACTCCATAACCTGCAAAATGAAGAAAAACTAGAAGCTTATTATATTCCATGATGTCACTCTGCATGTAGATTTGCATATCTGCAGTAGGATTGGAATGTGTACCAATACAATTGTGCTGTAATAACATTTTTGAGTGTCTAAATATCAAAGGAAACTTATAAAAAAGGGCATTGCATGTAAAATATTTCTAATAAACATTCTTAAGTAGATATTACTATTAATGTATTTTATGAGGAAAAACTTGCTGTTTAATCTACTGTCCAGAAGAACCTTTATGATAAATTGTAAGAAGTAGTCATGAAAATGATTCTTTTCCTTATTTATCAGTGTTCTTTTAAATGTACTCAGATAACTATGGTAAACTGTTAAAATATTCTTGCATAAATTGTCATTCTAATTGTGAGTTAGCAGAGATTATTCATTGTAAGAGGATGGTTATGTTAATCTATTGCAGCAAAAAAATCAGGAGTCATCTGACTGGATCTTTCCGACTAACATATCTTATTAAAAGGCATAATCTTTCACAAGTTACAGCTTACTTCATCAGCTACCTACTTTACCCCAACATCTATTCTACACCAAAGGCAATGTTACAAACCCCTGTGTAATCTATCCACATAACTAAGCTATCTTCACCTCCACCTCACTCCAATTTAAATCAGTCCATCCACGATTTGCATCTGATAAAATTCTGTTCCTGGATGTTTTATACAGATGATATTTGTTTAACAACCAGTCCATCTAACTTTCAAACTTATAACAGCACTGAAGGGAGTGGTAGTTATGATCAGTTCTTGAACAATCACAGCACTTTTGCAGTCAGTTACATGATTGTGATTTTTGATTCTCGGTGTCCCATGGTCAAATGATTACCATTTGCAACCTTCCCTGTTGGGTTCCCACAATGGAGTCAAGGGAGAAACCTTCAAGAAATCAGAAGTGATTATGTGAGGTCCTTACTTAATGATCTGCATTACATCACACTTTCTGACATTACTTTATGACCACATGACTTAACTATCAAGATTACAGTCCAATTGCTATTTGTACCGTTTAATAAAATCTGTTAGTTGGAAATTATGCTACCAGGCTCCTTCAGATTGTTATTGTATAATCCTAATCATTATTTCCAATTAGAAACTGAAAACATGTAATTTTACTTTATATAACTTTTTACCTTTTTTAGATATTTTATTAAAAAAGGTAGTAATATAGATTTTTTGATGGAAAACAAACTACTTGCTTTTCCATCTTGATGAATGAGAAAATAATCATCAGTATTATTATTTTTTCTTTCTTCATAGATATATTGTAAATAAAAATGAAATCACTGACTACTTATGGTTTGCTTGTTGAATGTTTTTGGTTTGCTCTGTTTTGTGGATCTGCTACACATTTATTGGCTGATAGGTAAGTAACCTGAAATGAAAACTCTAAAGACAGTGGCATTTAATTTTACAAGAAGCCCTGAAAATGTTTATCAAGTAACCAAACAGATCCCTAACACTTAACCTCCAGATAGTTTGTCCATTTGTGGAAATTAGTTCTTCTTTCCCTCTGCCTTTTTCTTAAATGTAGTTTGGGGATTTATCAATCTTCCATTGTAATTTTTAGACACGGAAGAAGGTATCTTCCTGTTTGACTAATGGAATTAATTCTTTTGACAGGAATTAACTGGTAACAGTTCTGTGATTATGCCTGCTATTTCAACTAAGTATGTCTGCATCATGAGCTTAGGAAAAGATTAAAGTTAGCTCCTATACTGCAGGATCAGAAAGCAAGAATTATTGGCAAAAGAAAAATAATGAAATGTTAAAAGGTACCCTCTAAAACCCTGAAGACAGTAAAACAGTTTACACCTCTATCAGGATCATCAAATGAACCTGGAACTATATCTACAACACAATTGGCTGATCAGACATTATAGCACTAAACTAATATTATGTTCTTAAGAATGCTAGTTAGATGGTGGAGTTCAACAATATCTGAAGGCTATATGTTTTCTATTCCTAATTTTCAAGAGGCCTTGAAGGAGGAAATAATTGCTCTTTGTGGTTAAAACAATTGGCTGTAAACTAAAATATACTCAATATGTATCCAGGTTACATTTTCTGATACATTGCTCAGGGGTGCTCCAATAAGGATATTTTTAATTGTGTAATGGATTATTATTAAAAATTTTATAGAACAAATACCATTATACTTTGTTTACAAGTATAGTATTAATTTCACCAAAAACTATCAGCACAGAAGATCCTATAATTGTTTTATGAATAAGGCTCACGTGGAATTTAAAAATGTGTTTATTGAATTGCATTATGTTTTTTCCATCATAAAATGAAATACTTCCATTTTTTTTCAGTATGAATATGACAATAGTTGTGACATGATTTAATGACATTAGTCTGTAATCATATAACATGACAATTCACTGTGCAGTTTTCTTAATCTCAGTTTTATTAACAAACTACAGTATCATAATTCATACAACATGAAAACAATTAAACATGGTTCATAAGGCACTACAGAGGATTGACCTACAAGCTAAGCCAAAGGTAAATATATAATGTCAAACTCATTATGACTTAGCATATTGAGTAAATTTAATTCTACTGATCCATATATCCATATACATCTTCATCAGTATCTTTGTGGTTTCCACTGTAAATGTTGACATTGTTGGAAACTGCATATGAAGAGACATATTAGTTCTTGATTTACAACTATTCTTTTAACAATTGTTCAAAATTATGCCAGCACTGAAAAAAATGACTTACACCCAGTTCTAAAACTTATAATTGTCATATGATCCCTGTGGCATGTGATCAGAATTAGGCTACTTGACCACTGGCATGTATTTACAACAGTTGTTGTGTTCTGGGTCACGTGATCATGATTTTCAACCTTCCCAGGGGGCTTTTGACAAGCAAAGTCAATTGGGGGGGAGCTGGATTCACTTAATGACCATGTCATTCACTTAATGGCCATGGTGATTCCTTTATGAACACAGCAATAAAGATTCTAATAGTGAGCACAACTCACTTAAATACTGCATTGCTCAGCAACAATTCCGGTCATAAATCAAAGACTATCTGTTAATCTCATATTTTCAGCAGTGTAAGCACTTATAATCAAAATGAACTTCATTTTATTCATGATTTTTGTCACTGAATAGATATAACTACATTATGGGGAAGCAAATCCCCCACCCACAATGCACTGTAAGGTTATATGTACTCTTCCAACAAATATTTGCTAAAACTTACAGTGTTTATATTTTCTGTTATTTCATGATATGTTTTAATGATAATTTGTTTAATAAGCCAGAGTAAAACTTCTAATAAAACAAAGTAATCAAATTCTGTCTATTTTCTTCCAACTGGCAGTAATCCAACTAACCTGCCCAGGTTTTTAGGAATGGGGCTGCTGTGTTAGGAAAATTTAGGATTTTGGTGAAAAACATATGTTTAAGTTGCCTTGTGATTGGGGGGAGGAGGGAGAATAAAGTTTGTCTATATTTCTACTGAGCACAACTAGCTTGTCATATGTAAACTGGTACCAGTATGTTATAATACTTTATGTGATTTGGCTTTTAAAAGTCATAGCACCACTGTTGTCTTGTACTCTGAGATTAATGCAATTTAAAATACTATTTCCAGAAAGAGTTTGGTAGTTTGGAGAGAAATTGTTGGGTTTCTGTATTTTATGTTGCACATCAAAGGTTAGGACAGATTATAGAAACAAAAAGTGGAGTATATCAGTATTTTGGATTCAGACAAAAGCCATGATTTAAATAAGCCAGTCATTGTAAACCAATTTGAAATAAAACTTTAATTTGAACTGTACTGCCAAACGCCACAGTTTGTAGTTAACTTCATAATTTACATTTATGCAAAAACAAACAGACAAACCTTGATAAAGCATTATGTGTGAACTATACCAGGAAAATTGCAGGGTTAGTTTGTTACTAATGAAATGTTATGCCTTTGGAATGTTCAGTATTTTTAAAAAAATCATTTGAATTTATGTCAATTCGTGTACATTTAAAATGACAATAAAGTTATTCTAAGTCTAAATATTTTATGTTTCAGTATTGTGTTTCATAAGTGGGAAAAATTATACTTAGTTCATCATTGGCCAGTGACCGTATGCATGGTAAGATCTTCTTAAATCAATGTAATTATTTTGCTGTCTGTATGTTATACCTATATTAAAATATGTATCTTGCTGTATCCTGAAAAGGGTGCAAGAGTGGGAAGTATTACTGAGATCTTAAACATTTAGCTACTGCACATGAGTAAAAGATCTACGTTCAACTATGAGAAATTGTTCTGAATTTTCAAAGAATTTAAAAATCAGACTATGCAAAGGAGGTAATGTTTAAAAAATTATTTTAAGGTATTATTTATAAAAGCTAGATGCCACTTTTTCTCAATTTCAAGGTCACATGTACACCTTTAAATAATAGTTTCCTGTCATTGACTTACATAAATTCAAACAGTGAAGTAATGTGAGAAGAGCAGGATCTCAGAATACCATCTTCTGAAGTTGGAGAAAATGTGTCATGTTTTCAGTTTTTATTTCAGTTGTTTGACATAAGAAAAAGCAATGTCCCAATACTACAGTACAAACAATGTTACATTTATTATTATAAAAGTAGTAATGGTAATGTGTCTATAAGAAGGAATCACATAATATTAATAATAGTCACATTAATATTTTTATAGCGTATCAGATTCTTAGATATTGTACAAATCATAAAAACAAACCTAATAAAACCTATCCCCATATCAGCATAATAAACCTCCTAAAAACTCATAAAGCTAGAAACAGTAGCAGGCTCGCCACCATTATTCTTTCAAATCCATCTTTTAGTGCTACATATGAAAGCAGATTGTTCACAGATATAATCAAAACAAAACTTAACAGTAAATCCATACAGCTCCTTTACTATGCTCCCATTCCAGAGCCAGCGGGAAATCATCCAGCCTAAAATCTTACTAACCCCAAGAACATCCTTACTGCAATCCCAGAAAGGTCCATATTACACTGCTGTCCATACAGGTGTAATGCACATAATTCAAAGGCCATGATTTGTGATTCCCTTGGCTGAAATTCCAGGTCTACAAATATCTTACTACATGACAGCTTCCTTAGTTAGGACACAAGATGCAGTTTACTATAGTGATTTAAGGTACCAGACTAGAAATTGGGAGGTTGTCAGTTCGAGTCCCGACTTGGGTACAAAGCGAGCTAGGTGACCTTAGGCCAATCACTTTCTCTCAGCCCTAGGAATAAGGCAGTTACAAACTCCTTCTGAAATTTTGCCAAGAAAAATGCAATTGCCAGGACTCAATACTGATTTGAAAACACACACGTGTGGCTGCATGTGAACAATGTGCATGTGTATGTGTGAACAGTTGAACAGTTTGTGTGTACTGTATTAAAATCCCACCCCCCTTTTCACTGCTGTTATAGTGTTCACCAATTGAATTCTTTTTATTCCTTATAACTTTGGGTAAACCCAGTTGACTGTTTGATCTATAGACCAAAAAGTGATACCAGAAAATTAGTTTTTAATATCTTGATTGCCATGTAGTGGTTTTCTGGCTTTCCAATGGATAGGAAATTTTCATACCATCAGATGACAGAAGCGTAGCAGCTGAGTCCTTTTAGTTATGTTTTCAATTACACATGTTAAGCCCGGGACAGATTCGTCCATTTCAGGGTTTTATAATAGCTTAATTCAATCTATATAGGAAAAGGAAAAAGGGGGCCCAGAAGTTGCAATCTCTGTCACCTTTGCAGCTAAATCCGTACCGCAGAATAGGCACTGAGCACAGCCGGTATTTGGAAGGAAGTGGTCCTAAAACAGAGCTACCACATAAATTGGATCTGAGAAGATTGCCACTCCTTGCTAAATCACTTCATGCTATCTCCTTGGATTATCTGAATGGAAGTTCTTGAGCTGAGACTCAAGATTTAAGCCATCTTTCAATTTCTTCAGTTGTGTGTTGACAAGATAATGGGCACTGGCCTGAAGACATATCTACTGGAAATAATGGAGCATCTTGTGGAATGTCTGCAGATGCAGACTATAGTTACATTCAGTTAATAAATTTATTGTCTGTGAAGAGAGCAGCTTCATTTTTTTCTTGTAGCTTTTGATATGAGCAGTCTAACAATCTTTCAAATTACCTCTTATGAAAGTCTAGTGTTTAGGTTCAAACAAATCCATCTATAAATGAAACCATGCTCCTACTTATTTTATTGGTGGGTGAAACAAAAAAAAACAAGGGTTGTTAGAAACTTCTTGCTTTCTTCAAGCCCCTGTCACACTGCAGCAATGGATGGAAAGAGGATGTAAAACGGAGAAAAACACCATCCGTTGGTTAATGCGATACTTCCATTCTGTACTCACTGCCTCTGTTTTGCTTCCTCTCTATCCGTCCAGCATCCGTCTACTGACATTTCATCCGCACAAAAGTTTTGAGCTGCTCAAAACTTTTGAGCGGAAAATGTATCAAATGCGTCCGTTCTGCATCCGTTAGGCATACGGGGGACATCCGTTCTGCATCCGTTGTCATCCGTTATGCATCTGCTATATCCGCTAGGCATCCGCTGCGCATCCGCGCAACTCAAATCCGCTCCAGCGGTAAACGGACGCAGGGAGGAAGCGGAACAGACGCGGAACAGACGTGCAGCGTTAGTAGCACGGACGGAGAAAGGATGAAAGCGGATGCAGCACGCAAAGAAAGCATTTAAAACGGAAAAAATGTTCGCAGAGGGGACCTATCTCAGATATTAAGGATGTCTAGAGGATGCCTAGAGGATGCAAAAGGATGTTTCTGTTCCACATCCGCTTTCCATCCGCTCTGCGTCCTCCCCCCTTCCGTTTCTTTCCATGTTATCCGCTCTGTTTATGCAAATTTTTGCCCCTTTTGAGAGTGGATAACAACGGATGGAACATTTTTCTCGTCCGCTGTGTCCTTTTTACAAACGTTTTGCATCCGTTGGGCAGTGTGACAGGGCCTTTACCTCATAAAAAGAGAAGCACATACTGGACAGGGAAAATTCTGTCAGATTAGGAAGTTAACATTCAGTCATCTTGCGTCTTCTTTTGCTTTTGCTATAAGATATGAAGCAATTTTAAAAATATAAGTGAATTTCAGGTGAGCAGAAAATACATCTTGGGGATTGCTAATATTAAGAGCTGAAACACTTTACTGAGTATTTCAGTGGGAATTTGCTAGAATCTCCATTATAAAGATACATTTAACAATTAACCTAATACAAAAGCTGGAATGAAAGTAGAGTCTTTATATTCTTTTGGAATAGAACTTGTGCTGAACTTTAACATTTGCCCTGCTGTATCGTTCAGCACTGAAAGACATTGAGATACCCAACACCTACAAGATACCATATGTAAATATTGGTTACACTGTAAAAAAGCCAAGCTAATATCTCCATTCACTGGCTATTGTGAGCAAATCTTTTCCATTAGACTTTTTGTGAAGCTAAATGCCATTGCTTCATAGCTGCTTCTCTGAACTGTACTGTTGATCAGAAATAAATATGTAGATTTTCTGCTTTTAAGTGTCAAGGATTGAGCTCTTGAAAGCAGTGAATTTTTCCACTTATTTCTACTGCAAAATTGGCTGAATTCCCGCTCTTCTCTTGCCAAGATAAATGTAACACTTGATTGCAAATGGATTTGAGTTTGTTTTTAATGAAGGGTATTCTGCTAGTTCAATGAAATATTGGTGAATACATAAAACAGCATTTTATGACTCATATTTAAAGTAGCTTGACAAAATGTTTTGGGAAAAAAAACAGTTGTGATACAATTTACAACTTTACACTTTTTTTTATCATATGAAAAATTGCCTGCCAGAGGGTTTTGTTAAGCAATTACTACTTTTTACAGCACTCTACAATTCTAACATGGGAGTATTATCTTCTTTAAAGTCAGGGAACTGAATTATTCACTTTTAAACCATAATTTTTACTTAAATATTGCCATATGCTGAGCAAATGAAATCATAATGCAAAAGTAGGCTATTGGTAGCTAGATGGTGCACTGAATTCTCTGAACGGTAGGAGCTTCAAGGGATGGAAAGATGGAGTTGAAAAATTCTGGAAGAGTCAGGAAGGTCAGAATTTTCTGTTTGGTTTTTTTTTTTAATGACATATTTTTTTCTATACTTGACCTAGATGGGGTTCTAATTCTCTCCTCCCCACCAAAATGGTTGCAACCTACATGTTCTCCATATCTGGATTTCAATTAATAGCAAGAGCACTTAGATTTATATACTGCTTTATAGTGCTTTACAGCCCTCTCTAAGCGGTTAACAGAGTCAGCATGTTGCTCCCAACAATCTGGGTCCTCATTTTACCGACCTTGGAAGGATGGAAGGCTGAGTCAACCTTGAGCCTGATGACATTCGATCTGCAAAATTCCAGGCAGCCGATAGTCAGCAGAAGTGACCTGCAATACTGCACTCTAACCACTGTTCCACTGAGGCTCTTATGTGATAGTTCTCACATAAGAGCCAGAGACAGCCATTTTTTAAAATAGGAAAGCATTTATATTCAGGAAAGAACTTTTTAAAATAAATTTCTTAATTTCATAGAAAAAAAGATACAATTTCAAAGCACTTATTTGCTGCATCTGTATGTTATGTCAGAAAGTTTTGCATAGCTAGCAGCCAATATTAACAAAATAAAAAGCAAACATTTCAAAACTAAAAATTATCTTTTCAATATTATAAACAAAATTGACAATTTCAAAATAATGTGAAAGTATTCAGAGACATTCAGAGATTAAGCTGAATCAGACCCTATTTTTCCCATTCTGCATAAAAATTGTTTTCCTTAATAATCCATTATTTTCTATAGATGAATGAAAATGAATGCAAAGATCCACCAATGTATTGGACAATCCATGGACTCTGGTAAGATATAAATTTGGGAGAAAAAAATCTTGAATTGCTAATTTTAAGAGGTTGGTTCTTTCTAAGTTCTTAGTATCTTATACTTTAAATATTCTGGTCTGATGCCCATAGAAGGCGAAATTATTATATGATAAATGATTTTTATGAAGGATTTGTTATTATAAATAATCTGTGGTAATCCATGAATCAAAATACTTATACGATAATACCAGGATTTCTCAGTAAATTAAATTTTAATATTTCTTTCATATTTATAAATAGTTTGATTTATTTACTGGAATTTGTCTGTCTCCCAAGAAAAGAAGTTCTATAATCACTAATCATACATCTCTATGCTAAATTGCCATGAGATTTACATTATATAACTTTTTTTCCATGTTCTCTATTTTTTTAACTTTTATAATGTCAAACAAGGCAGTACATACTATATTATCTGTCCTTTACCCTCCTCAAGATAACCTTGCAATGTCTCCCATTTTACAAGATATATGTTACAGAAGGAGAAGCATTCCACCACTATTCAGAACAGTGGTTTTCATCCTTTGCACTCTTTTGTTCTGCTTCTTCCCCAGGCCTGATAAAGCTTCAGAATGTAATAGAAGTTGGCACTTCAATATATCTGAGCTTAAGGTATGAATCAAATAAATTGTAGGTACTGAGTACTTGAAGAAAAACTATAATAATAATTAAGTCAAGAATTAGACTGGACTCAGAAAAGCTTTAGGGTGTTCTGCTAAAGCAGTTTTATTTATTAATACACTTCAATCAGTGAACATTTATTACCAAACCAGGCACTAGAGAAAGAGGATGATAGGTTTCATTCTTGACTCCCCTTTTAAATAATTTGAAGAGTTGCCTATAAATTCAAATATCATAATACACATTATAGCAAGGAAGATAAAGCAAGAATGGTTAAATTGATTGCTTTATTTAAAGAGGAGAATATGTTCCTATATGTTCATATTTGGATACTTCTGGAATTTGTGCTTGTGAAGAAGAAAAAATGAAACTTTGACCTTGATTTTGTTGATTATAAAGATTTGGTGTTATAGGAATGGCTAGTTATATATTAATGTGTAAAACATAAAAGTTGAGGTTGGAATGTGTTTACCTTGTACTGTGCCAGGAAGAGTTGGAAGTCAATATGCCTTTTTCTTTCTTTTTCTCTTTCCCCTTACATCTCATACACCCCTTTCTTTCGCCATTCCCTTTCTCTCCCTTAATTTCCTATTTTCTTTTCTTCTTTGTATTTTATATAATAAAAATAAAAATGACTAATATTTAAAATAATAACAACATGTTATCAAAAGCTGTTATGTGAAGTATTTTATAGACACGAGGCTATTTTATACAGCCAGTTGGATGTAATGGTTAAAGTGCTGGTCTAAAAATCAAGAGATTATGAGTTCTAGTCCTGCTTTACACATGAAAGTGGGGCAGTCACACTCTTTCATTCCAGCTCACCTCATAGGGCTGTTGTGGGGAAAAGGTTGTGTTTTCCGTCTTCAATTATTTATAAAGTAATCAAAATCTAATAAAATAAAATACTCAGTGAGGAAATCTAGGTGAAGTTTTTTAATTTTATAGGATTTTTTTATATTGCTAGGATTTAATGGAAGACATGAAAGAATATTGGCCAGATATACTACATACAAACCATACTTATTTCTGGTGAGTTGTGTCACATTTAACCCTACTGTTAGCTTTGCAAAATTTAGTTGTCTTTCTAAATGAAACATCCTAGGAAACAATAGGAGTCAGATATGCACATAATGAAAACTATGGATTTCTGACAATTACTTTGTTTCAACATTAATGCTTTCTCAAATTATAAACTGTATTTAGGCATATATGGTATTTTTGTCTCACAGGAGTTTAACAGTAGAATTCAGTTTTAATGTTTTCAGTCAAACTCATCTTTAAGAGCATTCAGTAAAAGGTTTTTGGCCTAATTATGTCCTGTTATATTATTTTGTAAAATATCCAGTACATTGATTATCAAAATAAACCCATCAAAGCTTGTATTATGTACAATAAATTATACTGTGAGTACTTTGGCTTCAATTCCATAATGCTACTTTGGAGCATGACGAATAATATCTTGGCACATTAACAAAGCTGTATCTTTAACTAGGATTATAAATTGCCCTTTGCAGCTACTGTACAATTCCAGAAAAAGATACAACTCATATGTTTCTGAGAAAAGTTCTATGCTCATATTCCCGTACTCTTCAAAGCAACTTTTTGGAATCAAATCTGAATCATTTCAGAGCTCTAGTATGTAATATCCATTGATTCCCAGCAAAGACAGGTTAAAGCTTCCCAAGTCAAACCTGATTTTAGGAGACTACAATGAACATATAAGTGAAACTCGAAAAATTAGAATATCATGAAAAAGTTTGTTTATTTCAGTAATGCAACTTAAAAGGTGAAACTAATATATGAGATAGATTCATTACATGCAAAGCAAGATAGTTCAAGCTGTGATTTGTCATAATTGAGATGATTATGGCTTACAGCTCATGAAAATCCCAAATCCACAATCTTAGAAAATTAGAATATTGTGAAAAGATTCAATATTCTAGGCTCAAAGTGTCCCACTTTAATCAGCTAATTAAGCCATAACACCTGCAAAGGGTTCCTGAGCCTTTAAATGGTCTCTCAATCTGGTTCAGTAGGAATCACAATCATGGGAAAGACTGCTGACCTGACAGTTGTGCAGGAAACCATCATTGACACCCTCCATAAGGAGGGAAAGCCTCAAAAGGTAATTGCAAAAGAAGTTGGATGTTCCCAAAATGCTGTATCAAAGCACATTAATAGAAAGTTACATGGAAGGTAAAAGTGTTGAAGAAAAAGGTGCACAAGGAGCAGGGATGACCACAGCCTGCAGAGGATTGTCAGGAAAAGGCCATTCAAAAGTGTTGGGGATTTTCACAAGGAGTGAACTGAGGCTGGAGTCAGTGCATCAAGAGCCACCACACACAGACGGATCCTGGATATGGGCTTCAAATTTCGTCTTCCTCTTGTCAAGCCACTCCTGAACAACAAACAACGTCAGAAGCGTCTTACCTGGGCTAAAGAAAAATAGAACTGGTCTGTTGCTCAGTGGTCCAAAGTCCTCTTTTCTGATGAGAGCAACTTTTGCATCTCATTTGGAAACCAAGGACCCAGAGTCTGGAGGTAGAATGGAGAGATAGCCACTGCAAGATGCTTAAAGTCCAGCGTGAAGTCTCAATAGTCTGTGTTGATTTGGGGAGCCATGTCATCTGCTGGTGTTCGTCCACTGTGCTTTATTAAGTCCAGGGTCAACACAGCCGTCTACCAGGAGATGTTGGAGCACTTCATGCTTCCTTCCACAGATGAGCTTTATGGGGATGCTGACTTCATTTTCCAGCAGGACTTGGCACCTGCCCACATTGCCAAAAGCACCAAAACCTGGTTGAATGACCGTGGGATCACTGAGCTTGATTGGCCAGCAAACTCTCCTGATCTGAACCCCATAGAGAATCTATGGGGCATTGCCAAGAGAAAGATGAGAGACATGAGACCGAACAATGCAGAAGAGCTGAAGGCTGCTATTGAAGCATCCTGGTCTTCCATAACACCTCAGCAGTGCCACAGGCCGATAGCTACCATGCCACGCCGCATTGAGGCAGTAATTGCTGCAAAAGGGGCTCAAACCAAGTACTGAGTAGATATGCATGCCTGTACTTTTCAGAGGTCCGATATTGTTCTCTGTACAATCCTTGTTTTATTGATTGCATGTAATATTCTAATTTTCTGAAATTGTGGATTTGGGGTTTTCATGAGCTGTAATCCATAATCATCTCAATTTTGACAAATCACGGCTTGAACTATGTTACTTTGCATGTTATGAGTCTATCGCATATATTAATTTCACCTTTTAAGTTGTATTACTGAAATGAATGAACTTTTGCACGATATTCTAATTTTTTGAGTTTCACCTGTAGCTTTTCTGTTTAAAATAAAAATATAACAAAAGCCCAATCTAGGCGTTAAAGGAAAATGAGTTAATATTTTATTATATTCTCCCTACTATACAAAAATCACCCCAGATTGCTTGCCTTTTCATGGGAACAGATAAATAAGGTTCTATGGAGATTAAAGTGGAGGGGGGGTTATCTCTTGCACCTGTGCAGCAATTCAAGGATAATCCACCACTAAGACTGGCTGGCTACGCGTTTCCCAACAATATATAGCCCATTAGTATATATCTCCTTAAAGACCACAACTTTCCCAAATCAGAGTCACCATAGAGTCGAGTCACATAATCCCTGGAGCGGGTGCTTTATTGAATACAGGAGTGTAAACATGACATTTATTTCCAATTTACTGAAGTTGGTTTAAACACTGCAAACAAGTGCTATATTCATAAACCACAAAGCTCATTTTCCAAATTATTTCTGAAATACTACAGAGCCCTTACATGAAATAACAATTAATCTATGTTTTTTTGAGAAATGGCTGGTTGTTTCTTATTCTCATTTATATAGCTGCATATCTTTCAATTGCAACTAAGTAATTATTTAAACATTATTTGTTTATGGAACATACACACTATCTTAAGCCCCTGTCACACAGCACCAACGGATGGAAAGAGGATGTAAAACGGAGAGAAACACTTGCCATCCGTTGGTTAATGCGATGCATCCGTTCTGTACTCACTGCGTCCATTTCTCATACTCTCTATCCGTCCAGCATCCGTCTACTGACATTTCATCCGCTCAAAAAGTTTTGAGCTGCACAAAACTTTTTTGAGCGGAAAATGTATCCAATGCGTCCATTATACATCCGCTACGCAAACGGGGAACATCCATTATACGTCCGTCGTCATCCGTTATGCGTCCGCAAAATCCGCTAGGCATCCACTGCACATCCGTGCAACTCGCATCCGCTTTAGCGGAAAACGGACACAGGGAGGAAGTGAAATGGATGCGGAACGGACATGCAATGTTAGTAGCATGGACATAGAAAGGATGAAAGCGGATGCAGCTCGCATACAAAGCATTAAAATGGAAAAAATGTTCGTATAGGGGACGTATCTCGGATATTTAGGATGTCCAGAGGATGTCCAGAGGATGCAAAAGGACACCTAGCGGAAAACCTATATTTCCTATAAAAAGGGGGATAAATCACCTGGATCTCACTTTCAGTCCAGCAGCCCTGCGGTGCAGACCTCTTCAGCCTTCATCTGGCTCTTGCTCTTCCACAGCATCCAGTCATCTCCACCATGGATCATCACAAACTCCTTTTGGTAGCCGCCATCGTTCTACAACAGTGTGAAGCCCTCTACAGGCTCTTTAACCTATTCTACGCGAAGAAAAGGAGGCATCCAAGAAGTGTTTGGGTCTGCAGATGGATCGCCAGAAGAGCCGAGTATGGACTGTATAACAAGCTGATGGTGGAGCTGAGGAACGAAGACTCTCGTGCATTCCAGAACTTCATGAGGATTCCGCCAGCCATGTTTGACGAAGTTGTGGAGTGGCTGATACCCAGGTTGACCAAGGCAAAAACCAACTTCTGGCCCAGCCTGCATCCTGGGCTGAAGGTGGCTCTGACTCTGCGCCACCTGACCTCAGGGACCACCTACAGGAGCATGCAGTACGCCTGGAGGGTGCCACACAACACCATCAGCATTGTGGTCAGAGAAGTGGTGCAGGCCATCATCGAAGAATACCTGGAGGAGTTCCTCCAGTGCCCCTCCACTGAAGAGGGCTGGAAGAAAGTTGCAGAGCAGTGGAATCAGAAGTGGAACTTCCCCCACACCGTTGGAGTCATAGATGGGAAACACGTGGCCTACAAAGCTCCAGCCAACTCAGGGTATACTTATCACAACTACAAGGGCTTCTTCAGCATCATCTTCTTCACCATGGTCGATGCTGACTACAAGTTCATGTACATCAATGCTTCAGGCAACGGGTCATCTTCAGATGCCCAGGTATACAACGCCAGTCACCTCAAGGAGCAGCTGGAACGCAACCTCATCATGGGCTTCCCAGATCCAGACCCCCTGCCCAACAACACACAAGATGTGCCCTACTTCATCGTGGGGGATGACGCCTTCTCCCTCAGATCCTACCTCATAAAGCCCTACACTTCCAGATGCCTCACCCGTGAAGAGAGGATCTTCAACTACAGGCTGTCCAGGGCAAAACGGGTGGTGGAGAACGCCTTTGGCATCCTGGTCAACAGGTTCCAGGTACTTCTCACCACCATGCAGCATTGCCCAGAGACTGTGAGGTACATCGTGGAAGCTTGCTGCATCCTGCACAATCTCATGCGCACCCGCTACCCAGTGTTGCAGAACAGGCTCGTGAACCACCAACAAGGCAACGGGGACATGGTGCCTGGTGAATGGAGGCAAGGGCGAAACCTGATACTGTGGATGTGCCAGGCCCCAACAGAGCTTCACGTGAAGGGAAGAAGCAGCGCAACCTCCTGAAACACTGGTGCAACTCCCCAGCTGGAGCAGTGGAGTGGCAAGACAGGATGGTAGATGCTTAATGGATGCTTCCTTCAGCCTGTCTCATCACACTGATGAGATTGGGCCATGTATGTTGAGTGGCCCTACAATGAACAGGGCATTTAATAAAGAGTTGTGTTTATGTTGAAATGTGTTGATGAATGATTCAATTGTTATTGATAATAAAGGGCCATAGGTGTGACACTTGGGAGGGTGGACCATACAGTCCCACTATGCTTACACTGGAGGTTTATCTATCCCACAGCTATTACCCATCCCATAGGTATCTCTGCCCATCCCACAGCTATTACCCATCCCACAGGTATCCTGCCCATCCACAGCTATTACCCATCCCACAGGTATCTCTGCCCATCCCACAGCTATTACCCATCCCACAGGTATCCCTGCCCATCCCACTGCTATCCTTACCCATCCCACAAGCATGCAAAGGCTTAAACCATTTCTAAAAATTTCCACCAAGACATTATTTACTAAAAGAACTGAACCAAGTGTTTGAAGCAAAGATAAACTTTATTAATAACAAACTGTAAAAGCAAAATGACCCAAGTAAAGTGTCCCAAGCAAAGATAAAGCCAACAGGTAGCAACCCAGTCTCTGGCACTCTTCTCAGTCACTCTGAGGGTGCCCATCGTCTCAGGGGTGTAGGGTCCAGGTGCTGTGGAGGTGGCTGCTGCTGGAGTGCTGGTCTGAGGCGCCATTGGGGTGCCTGGCCCCGAGAGGACATCAGGGGATGGTGTATGGAGGAATCTCTCAGAGAGCTGGCTCAGGCCCGTGATGTTGAGAGCCCCTTCCTCCATGACATGGGGTGTCAGTCCCAAGACCGATGACAGATGTTCTGAGGCCGGGCTTGGTTGTAGGTTGGAGGAAGGAGGAGTGTAGTGGGGATGTCTGGTCTGCAGGTGAGCGAGGTAAGGCGTGGGTGGCATCTGTGGCGTGGGTGGCATGGGTGGCATCTGTGGCGTTCGATTAACCTGTGGCTGGACTGGGAAGAGCTGCCTGTGCTGCTGGAACACCTGGTAGCCGTAGCCTTGGTTGGTGAGGGCCTGTGAAAGCCTTGGAAGGGCTGTGACATCACCTGGGGTGGAGGAGCAGACCTGGTCTGGGTTGGAGCAGGTTCAGCTGGGCCTGGAGGGTTGTGCAGAAGACCGGTGATCCTCTCCTTTATCACCTGGTACTGTGATTCGGACATGTCCATGAGGGTCTGATTGACGTAGGTGAGGAAGGGCTTGCGGTTTGAGGATGGTATGTCGGTGTGTACCAGCTGAGAGAGGAGATCTACGCTGCTTTTGGGGGTGGATGTGGGTTGGCCTGTGGTGGAAGTGCCCTCTCCTTGCTACCACTGCGTCAGGGGGTCCTCCCTGTGCTCCGCCACGGGGAGTGCAGCTGTCGGGGGGGTCTCCGTCATGGGACGTTCCACAGATACTTGCCTGGACACAGGAGCTGACTCTTGGCCAGAAGAGGACTGGCTCTCTGTGGGCTGCCTGAGAGAGAGGATAGACAGAGGGGCTGCTCCTTGGTGGCGGATCTCACCCTCCAAGAAGCTGCACTTGGCCATCACATAGGTCTCTCGGTCAGTGAGCTTGACCGCGGCCTGGCCAGACCTTTGAGCTGCAGCTTCCCGTACCAGGTGTGCATGTGCTTCCACCACCTGAGGAGGACCTCCGAAGTGTAGCCCAGGCTCTCCACCTTCTCTCTCCAAGCCACCCGCTTCCTCTTGATGTCTCGATAGAGCCTGTGTCCCTTCCGCCATCGGTACTCGTTCTCCCTCAGCCATTCGAGCATCTCATCCTCATGTTCCTCTTCGATGGAGTATTGCCTCCTCTCCCATTCTCATGTATGCCTCTTCCTCCCTCTGGCAGGGCCTTCTGGGCCCTCATGAGAGGGGCTTCGAGGTCCTAGGGGCTGCTCCACCACACCACTACCGCCAGCAGCAGCAACAACAACAGTAGCAGCAAAAGCAGCACCAGCAGGACCAGGGTCAGCAGACCAGGGTCAGCAGCATCAGAGTAAGCACCAGCAGCACCAGTAGGACAAGCAGGACCAGCAGGACCAGGAGCAGCACCAGCAGAGTAAACACCAGCAGAAGCACCAGCACCAGGAGCAGCGCCAACAGAGTAAGCACCAGCAGAAGCACCAGGAGCAGCACCAGCAGAGTCAGCACCAGCAGCAGAAGCACAAGCACCAGCACCAGCAGAGTCAGCACCAGCAGCAGAAGCCCCAGTAGAAGCAGAGTCAGCGCCAGGGGGTGGGATGGTGGTCCTGTCCTTGCCAGGGCTGGCAGGAGTAGGCACAGGCTTCCTCTTCTTCCCCATGGTTGTTGGCTGGAGCTGTGTCTGGCAGCAGGTCTTTCCTCTGAATGGTGATCTGCTTGCAAGCTGCATCCTTTTATATCCATGGGGCTGACGCAATGCATCCTCCCCGCATGTGCAGTGAACGCTTTGCAACCGCTAGGCATCCGCTAGGCTTTCGTGATGCATCCGCTGTATCCGCTCTGCATCCGTTCCTTCCGCTGCGCGTCCACTTCGCTGTGCTCCCCCGGAAGCCCTGCGGATGTGCCATCCACTTCCATCCGCTTGCATCCACTATGCTTCCGTGGAGCATCCGCTTTACATCCTGGCTACATCCTCCGCCCGTCCGTTCCTTTCTGTTGTTGTCTGCTCTGTTTATGCAAATTTGGGGCACTTTTGATAGCGGATAACAACGGATGGAAAATTTTCTCATCCGCTTTGTCCTTTTTACATACTTTTTGCATCCGTCGGCCTATGTGACAGGCCCTTTAGTTTGAGTGGATTCTAAGTAACCACATTGCAGCAGTGTAGCCCAAATGCAGGGCAAATTCAATTCCACATTGGCAATAACCACAATATCATAAAGCAGAAATATATGAACACAGCATTGAAATTGAGGAATGATGAATGAAAAATGCAGACTACATTATAAGTTGCCATATATTTTCCTTAATACAGCCCACCAGAAAAAAAAAAGAATGCTTTAAAACTTGAACATATAAACTTTTTTGTCTTCTTTTTTATACTAGAATTGCTTCTATTTTTCTGATTTGTAACCTTGATAGGAAGTTTCAGAAGTGAAACTTTATTTTTTCAGTGAAAAAACATATTCAGCAATTAACCTTTGCTATTTATTCTGTGTGTGTGTCAAGTTGGTAGTAATGTCCTTGCTATGTCACAAAATGAATATTTGTTAAGTACAAGGACAAGATTATTTTCATTTGACAAAATAAAAACAAAAGATACCTTTTCTTTACACTTTGTGGTTTCCATAGTTTCCAATTCCACATGAAACATGACTTCAGCATGTTTTTGCATGTTTTTTCTCAAGTGCTAAGTTTTTTTGCTTTTGAAAAGCAAATTCAGAAGACTTCAAACTATTTCAGGTGTCTTAACCGTCACACCTTCGCTTCTCTTGTCATTTAATTTCAATTATTCATCAAAAGAAATCCTTTTCTCAGCAGAAAAAGACCTTCTACCCAAGAGACTTTTTATATACAAATATTTTCTATATACTAAGGAGATAATTTTAGATATACATGTCACAGGAGTTTGTGAAATACACATTGTACCAATTTAGAGAAGGGGTGTCAAACTCAATTTCGTTCAGCGTTGCATCATGGTTGTATTTGACCTTGGGGGTGGGGGGCTGGAGTGGTGTGGGCAGGATGGTCATAGCGAATTCTTGACATCACTTATATCAGGGGTACCTGTGGTGGCTGGGGGGGGATCCATTGTCTCCAGCAGAGGAAGGTGAGACCAGGGAGAGTGCCAAACCCTTATCCCCAGTGCCAAGCCTGGCCTTCTGCTGGTGGCCAAGTGCTAAGGCAAGACTTTCCTTCCTTCTGCCCTTCCCTTCTCCTTTCTTCTTCCTTCCCCTTTTTCCTTCTTTTTTCTTCCTTGCTTTCTTCCCATCTTCCCTTCTTTCTCTTTTCTCTTCTCCTTTCCTGTCCCTTCTTGGATGCTCAAATGCAAAAGGGGAAACATTTCTACTTTTGCTTTGTTTGACCCCTGAGCCCCATTTTTGGCCTGGATGGCCTCCTGAAGCCTTCTGCCAGCCCTGTTTTTGACTTGGACGGCCTCCTGAAGCCCTTTGCCAGCAAAAATGGAGCCCAGGGAGGTCACACACATTTTCACTGGCAGAGGCACTGTGGCCAGACCTTCACCGTTTCCATGGCTGCCCCACAAGCCCAAATTAAGCACTCCCATGGGCCGGATTCAGCCGAGGGGGCTTGAGTTTGACACCCCTGATTTAGAGCATCCCTTAGGAGTTTGAGTTGCACTGAGTTCATTGGAGTTGGGCAGTCAATAAATGTAAATAAATAAGTAAATAATCTGTAGAAGATGTTAATAGTTGCAAAACATGCATTATATAGAAATGTAAAGATATTACCTATCATTAGATCTGTTTTATCTAATAGTATTTCTTAGGAAGAATAGTTAGTAAAGTTGGCTTTCCTATGCAGTGGACAAAGTGGAAGAATCTTGACTGGGCTCACAACTGAGATGTTTTTCTGAAATAAATATTAGAAGATTACAGAATTTTTATATAATTTCCCAAATACAATGATTCTTGAAGATGCTAGTTGTTTTTGTTTACCTTTTTTTCTTTACATAGGAAACATGAATGGGAAAAACATGGGACATGTGCAGCTGAATTAGAGGCTCTTAACTCACAAAAAAAGTATTTTCAGAAGACATTGGAACTCTATAGAAATATTGACCTTAACAGGTGGGGAAAATCATTTTCTCAGAGTCACTAGTATTCTTACTACATGTAAGATTATCTGCTAACAAGTATGCAGTATTTAATTGACTGTGACAGCAGGGATGTCCAACTGGCAGCCTGCAGGCTGGATGCATCATGTGCAGGCCATGCTCAGCTCAACTCCACGAAGGGAAAAAAATACCACAATACATCACATGATGGCAACGTGATGTGGTGAGTTTGACACCTGTGTCTAACAGGTTCTGGGGGGATAATGAGAGAGCAGTTGTTACAGGAGGAAGCAGGTCTTCTCCAAACATGCTTTCCAATTTGGGGAGTGGGAAACATGAGAAAGAGACCCAGAATAATTCTAAGAGTTGAGATGGAAAATTCTTTTGGCAGCTTTTCCAGACCCTGTTATCCTATCATACCAGAATTACAGATATTTACAGAAATAAAAATGGTTATTATTTCCTGAGTTTGCCAGTTATGGAGGCCTTGGCATAATGCTTCCTTCAAGGTTAGAAGTTCAAAAATGTATGTTCAGGGAAGTTGCGGTTGCATAGCAAAAACATTATAGCAACTTAGTCTGGAATCCATTGGTATTGCTGAGATCTCTCATGAGTTTCAGTGTTGGATGGACGATTCCAGTTCTAGGGATTATGGTATACCATGTGTTTATGTTCTCTGTTATATAAGCTTGAACTTCAAGCATCCATGAAGTTCAGAACCAGGAAAGGATTAAAAAAGGCATCACGAAGTGCCTGTCCAAAACAATTCTGGCTGAAAGCATTTGTTCTGTATGTGATTATCAAATATAAATATTAAATGAACATGAGACATTTAGATACTGTGGCTCAATAAATGAAATGCAATTCCTTAAATTAGTCATAAAAATCAAACAAGAAATCATTATATGTTTGCGTATATAGTATCCTTGAGATAATGAAGAAAACGGAAATAAGGAACACTGCATTTTGGAAAAATAGTCTCAGTTGGCATAAGTTGAAATATTTTGTAAATACTCAGTTCTTGTAGGTTGCTAGCTATTCCTTTTCAATTTCTTCTCTGGCGGGACTTGGTAAAATAGGCACAATTATTTTACTAAAGTCAGCATTTAGTCAAACTACATAAACTAGAAGCTTTGTCTAGAAGCCTGTCTGCCATAACACATTTCCTAATGAAGAATTAATAAGAGAGCTTTCAGGGATCCAAGCATTCCCTGAAAGTTACAGTAGGAATTTTCAATCTGTTTTTAGAAAATTGATAAAACTGATGTCATGTAACATTTGTCAGTGTACAGTGTATAAGTAGCCCTAAAATGAGTATATTACTTTGTGAACGTTGTAAGGTTTCACTTATTTTATAGATTAACAATCCAGCATGACTACTCCAACGTTTCAGTTGTAGGTCTTATAGCAATTTTAAGAGAAAATGAGCAACAAAAATGTAATACTAGTGAAACAATGTTAGATATACTGTGTAGCTGAAGCACGTTTGACTTCTTAAAGTTCTATATGTCTTTTCTACCTAAGCTTTTACATGTAGGAAAATAATGAGTAATCTATCTGTTGTGTAATTGTATGTAGTGAATTCTGTCTTTTTAATGCTGGATAAGAGTTCTTTCTCTTTCAGTTTTCTCTCAAAAGTTGGGATAAAGCCAGGCTCTACCTATTATCAGGTGAGTGAAAAGCTCACTCTGCATTGCATTCTGCAAAACTGTAGTCTTTAATTTTCATTGTATAATACTTAGTGGTGAATAGAATCTAATTAAGTCTTTCCACTGAAGAATTCCATTACAAGAATAAATATATCTAAATCAAGATTCATTTCAGAAAATTTAAGGGTTAACTTTGGGAAGTATGAAGAGAGACAATTCTATTATAAATACAGACTTTCATCTCAAAACTTGTGTGTTATTACTTTTCTTACTTTCATGCAGTTTTCATAATTCTAGACTATGAAAACATATTTAGTTAAACAGATGCTTGATTCTTTTTATGTTATTTATTTCATGTTTAAATCTTCAGCTGACAGCCATCAAAGAAGCTCTTGAAAACTTTTACAATATAATGCCAAAGATTCAGTGTATTCCTGCTGAAGAGGTACATATTTCTCTTAATGCTTGTCTAGTTAATATTTAATCATTATTTTCCAAAAACACTGTTTTTAATATTGGGAAGATTGAAGATTAAATACATCTAGTTATTTAATCATTCTTCATGTATTCAATACAGACTCATCAGTCTGCCTTCAATAATTATGAAAATCCCTCCCTCCCTCCGCCTTTCTCCATCTGTCCAGATTTAGGCTTTAAATGGGAAGTAAAAACAAAAGGAAGTTAAAACTTCAGATAGCTAGTTTTCATATGATTTAAGTTTATGACAATATATAGATGAAATCTTTCTTTTTCAAATGGATCTTTGTATATTGCAGGTCAGTTGGTTTAAAATAATCTTCAGATGATCTAGAAAATATGAATTCTGAGGTCTTTTTTGGACTTCAACCCAGTGACATTTTTGGCTACTTTGCCAGTTTCATTGATGAGGTGGCTGGCCAATGCTATTGGAAAACTGATTCTGTCATTTCTCATTGGTGATATATTTGATGAAGGGGTCCTACTTGAGAAAACATTTCCTAGAGTTCTACCTAAGTAGAAAATGCATAGTCTTTTGCATCTGTTGACTGAAGCTATTATTTTTTTATGATATTTTAGATGTATAGTTTTAAAAATATTTCCAAGGAAGAGTTTCATTCTGAATACTTTTAATGCAACTTAACATCAATAAAATATAATCAATGAAATCAATATGCATTTCCAAATACAGCTTATTTCTGTAAAAGGTTGCTGATTTTCTCATTATGTTTTCTCAAATGTGCTCATTTTTTTTCTATTGATGGGAATACTGTTTTGAGCAAAATAGTTCATAAAGTTTACTGCTGTATATGAATACAGGCTTAATTTGTCTCTTGGCCATCTAATTTCTGATCTAAAAAAAATCTTGCTCAGCATTATTCCAAGTAGTAGATATTAAGTTTATTGTGTTGTTTGGTAACTATAAATGCATATCATGCAGCTGCAACTGTTAGCTACTGAAGATTAAATTCATTCTGCTAAACTATCAACCACTGAGATATCAATAATTCCTTTATAAACTTCCCTACACTACTTTTTCTATAATGTTGTTTTATTTTCTTTCTCCAGGGAGGGCTACAAGTAATAGGCCAGATTAAATTCTGCTTTACCAAGGAGTTTATTCTGAGAAACTGTACAGAGGAACAATCTGGTTTATCTTCTGCACTTGAAGACAACTTTTTTAGAACAGAAGATCTGTCAGTTTGTAATGATACTCTGACTTACTACCCTTCACATATGAAAACTTACAAACATTTTTTGGGAAATGTTGTAATTCAGGAAATCTGAACATTTTAAAGTTTTAGTGGGGAACAATTATATGCATTGGATTTATACAGCAAGGCCATCTGTGAAGCTAGTATTAAGGGCTTTCTTTGTGTTTTGATTGATGACTGCTTGTTTCCTTAAATTGCTGTCCATATTATATAATGTATTCTTTCTTCAATAAAATTTATTTTTTACTTTTCTCAATTTTATTAGGTGTTTTTAAATCAATATCAATTTCAAAATTATTGCAATCTGTAGTGATCTGCAACTTTCGTGTCAAATTTATTTATCTGTCTAAATTTTGGGGTATATATATTTGTATCAAATACAGGATTGTAGGAATTCATCAAGAAAAAGTCAAAGAATTAGAACAGTAAGTGGCCATCCTTAAGAGCTGTATATTATACATTTAAAAAACCCAAAACAAATGATAAGCATATAACTGCCTGGTTTGGAACAGCAACCAAACAGGACAGTTAGGATTACAGAAAAAAAACAATTGCAGCCAGCCTGCCTTCCATTGAAGATATGTATCCTCGTGAGCCAGAAAAAGGACTAAGAAAGTATCTACAGACTCCTCACATCCTGGATATAAACTGCTTCAACATCTCCCCTCAGGATTGCTACTATAGAGCATTGCAAGCCAAAACAACTAGACACAAAGACAGTTTTTTCCCTTGTGCCATCACTCTGCTAAACACCTTATAACCACAATACTGCCTTATGTCTGAGGATATTTATGGTTATGGCTATATTATTATTATGTGTTGTAACTATGTATCATTTATGTGCTTTCAATTGTATATCAATGCAACTATGGATCATTCAGACATTTCAACATTGTATCATTTCACGTGTAATCATTAAGCTTCTGTCTTCTCAGTGACCTTTTACAGGGCACGTACAGGGACAAGGAGTCAAATATTTGCAAGAAATGGTTTATTCACTTGGGATTACATTGTCTGGCAGGCAGCTTGGTAAAGAAGTATATCCTGATCAAATATAATTCCTGCCATCCTGTCTGTCCTGATATCCTGCTGTTTTCTGAGTCATTGTTAAATTTGTATATTCCATCTGACCTAGGCTTAACCTAGGTTCTGAATAAACAATCACCCTCTCTTGAATGGGCATAATAAAAGAGCTTGTACCCAGCCATTCTGGGGCACTCATCTCGAGGAACTTCGTCTCCTGTCGTTTTTTCTCTCCTTCGCTCCCTGTCATGAGGCGCCCATCTGATGCGGGATAGCAGATACCGCATTCATGCTTCTCATCTTTTCCACTACTTTCTCCTATTGGTATCTTATATTACTGTTAGATTTTGCAGCAGAAATTCAAGTCCAGAAAACACACAGATGACTGATTCAGAAGGATCATTAACTTCTTTATCAACATAACATTTGAAGTAAAGTTCACAATAACATTTGTAGATTCTTTCAATGTAATATAAGCAAAAACACAAGCAGCAGCAGCTCAGAGCAGATATCAGTTTCGGCAAGCAAGCCAGTTTCTCTTTCACTTTAGAGGTGAGCACAGAACAGAGATAAACTATGTCCAGATTCTCTCTTTAATTTGCAGCCCCCGATTCAGCTCTCATTGGCTGACATTGTTACTAAGCTGTATTCCAGTTCATGAATATACTCTGACAATTACTTTGCTATTTGAATGTACACTGAGAGCTTATGCTCTATTTCTATTATTTCTATCAGCATCAACATTCAGCATCAAAAGCTGTTTCAAGGTTGCAAAAAGCTGCCAAGAACAGAAGATTAATTACTGATTAAATATCCACTGGCAGAAATTTCAAAAACAAACCGGGATAAGCAGGGCTTCAACGAGGACTCTGAGTCTAAATAACTTATTTGCTTCCTGCAAAAAACACATCCCCGAGGGCTGGTTTTTATCCCTTATGGGAGAGGCCATCACCTTCCAGCTTTATTCCCAAGTCGCCCTTGCTGCTTCAGCTGATCTTTCCTTCGAGCAGTCCTGCATCCACACGCACTGAGCACATGCTCTCTGGGGTCCTTTGCATCACTGCTGCCAGACTCCACAAGCTCCAAAAGCAGCACTCCACTCTCAAATAGTCCTGTCCCCATCCCTGCATCACACACAGGTCCCTCATCCAAGTCCTTGCTATCAGAAACCTCTGCCATCCACATCTGCTGCCGGCGAACCACAAGCCAGGACAATGGCGACATGGAGGTGCAAACAGTGACTTTGCAAAAGTAAAAAGAGTTTAACCAGAGAAAAATCAGAAAAGAAGACAGGATGCAGAGACTGAGGGTGAGGAAAGAACAAGATTGGTTGCAGAAAGAGATGGTAGAGGTAGAAATATAGAGGCGGAGGGAAGACTCTATTTGACACTTGGAGAGGAAGAAGACAGATGATTAAGTACCATGGTGGGAGCGACTAAGAGAAATCAGGAAGAACTGAGATGAAATTGAACAAGAGCGAAAGTGAGCTATACCTAAATGGGCAGAAAGTGCTGTTGTATATTGGAAAGGAAAAGAAACTGAGAAAGAGCCGGCGATAGTGAGACTGAAGGGGGATTATAATCCCTCATAAGATCTTACGATTCTTCTACGAGACGGTATACAATATACGGCAGAGATGACAATACTGAAGGACTTGGACTAAGTGGTACTGAACTAAAAATTTGAAATCAGGAGGAATTGAATGAAATCATAATCTACAATCTACTCTATAATTTACAATTTACTTTGAATAAATTAATTCTTTATATTAGATGGAAGCATCTTAGAGCTGTAAAGTTAGTAGATATACATTAAATAGATAACTCATAGCATTATTATATAAAGCATATATATTCGTATCAATTTATAATAGACAAATAGTAGTATAATTTATAACAATTGCATATAAGTCTCTAATTAACACATTAAGGTGTTAATAAGAATATAATTAATTGATTTATTGTATTATATGGTGTATATGGTATTGATGAACTTGGGAGTTTTGGTATTGGCTTTTGAAGGTTGATTAAGACGTGATCCCTATACTATACAAAATTTGAAAGGAGAGGGGAGAGGAAATTTAGAGCATGAAAGCAAGCTCAGAAAAGCCTGTGTGGAAATTTAATTTTAAGTACAGATTAAAAAATAAAGAATACTAAAATAGACTTACTGGATGGTAATTTGGGAAAATAAATATAACATCTTAAGAGAACAGAACAGAATCCTAAAAGAAACGACTATAATAACATTGAAAACGGGAAAAAACAGCATCTAATCCATCAGTGGTGATTGCTTCCCCTTCCAATCAAAGGTCAATTGAAGGAATTTTTAGTGCAGAAAAATCAAACACTACATCAAACATGCAAACCATGCAATCGATGCTACTAGCAATCAAGGAGATGGTGAAGTTGCAAGAAACGATGTCTAAGAACCACCGAGAAATGAAATTGGAAATGGGAGAAATGAAAAGTGCCATTCATAAATTAGATGATAAAAGTACAATACAACAGGCAATAGAGAAAAATGAATAAAAAATAAGAACAGTGGAAACTAGAATGGAACAAATGGAAAATAAATAGGAGCTGGTAAATCAAAGAATGATGAACCTAGAAGATTCACTTATACTTTAGAAATTGACTGTGCAGCATTTTATTTATGATTCCAAAATGTGATGGAGACCAAAGAAGAAGACATGATTTATAAGGATACAGAAATTATAACTTTGAAGCAGATCCCTAGAAGAGTACGAGAGCAGAGAAAGTATTACCACTTATTTGGTAATGCAATTGAATAAAGGAAATATAATGTTCAGGTGGATAACACTGGAAGGAACACTGGTATCTTCGCTAGACAAGAAGATTAAGATTGATAACTTAAACAGGGCACAAGAACTATATGACCAATTTGTGGGGATGGAGGAGGAATATAGCAATAGAAAAGAATTGGAAACTAAAAGTCAAGAAGACCAGCAACATGGAACAAAAGAAAAAGATCAAGAAGAAAGAAGTGAGGAGAAAGAACATCAAGAAGAAAAACATATAAAAACAAGAACACAGACAGAAGGACCAAAAGAAGACAGAGACAAGTCTATAAATAAGAATATGGAAGAAGAAATCAAACTATTATCAATAAACATCAACAGATTAAACTCACTGTCTAAAAGAAAACAAACGTTAGCAAAATTAGTAAAACGGAAAGTAGATATCGTGTGCCTGCAGAAAGTATGCATTAAAAAACAATGAGAAATATTTAGAATATACCAATTTAGAATCACTTTATGTAGCATTGGATGGGGGGGAAAGCATAGCTGTATATATTAGAGAAGGAATAAAAGCAAAACAAATATATGCGGACGCAAATGGGAAAATCTTGACGATTGAAATGATGATTGCGGTATCTGCTATCCCGCATCAGATGGGCGTCTCATGATAGGGAGCGAAGGAGAGAGAAACGACAGGAGACGAAGTTCCTCGAGATGAGTGCGCCCAGAATGGCTGGGTACACGCTTTTTTATTATGCTCATTCAAAAGGGGGTGATTGTTTATTCAGAACCTAGGTTAAGCCTAGGTCAGACGGAATATACAGATTTAACAATGGCTCAAACAAAAGCAAGATATCAGGACAGACAGGATGGCAAGATTTATATTTGATCAGGATATCACTTCTTCACAAAGCTGCATGCCAGACAATGTTATCCCAAGTGAATAAACCATTTCTGCAAATGTTTGACTCCTTGTCTCTGTACGTGCCCTGTAAAAGGTCACTGAGAAGACAGAAGCTTAATGATTACACGTGAATGATACAATGTTGCAATGTCTGAATGATACATAGTTGCATTGATACACAGTTGCAAACACATAAATGATACATAGTTACAACATCTCCTCTGTTTTTATTTTTTATGACGAATCTTCTTCCTTGTCCAAGAAGACAGGAACCTTTTTTCTAAAATGTTCACCGTCCCAGTCATCTAAGCAGAAGTGCGATCCGTCAGCGTCAGGGTTGTCCAAGGAGCGGTAACTCAGC
>BLBF01000018.1:3797832-3900393 GCA_015471245.1 Laticauda colubrina | reverse complement strand
GCATTGATACACAGTTGCAAACACATAAATGATACATAGTTACAACAGATGATATGCCAAAAAACAATGTTATTTGTAGTTATATATGCACCCAATGATAAGCAGAGTTTTATAGGAAGTTGCATGAAAAAAATTATAGAAATAGGAGAAGGAAATGTATGTATACTTGATAATTATAATGCATTGATAGATATTAAAAATGACTATAATATCAATAAAAAATAGAAAGAAAAGGAATACATTACCAATAACCTTCTTTGAGATGACAGAGCAATTAAACCTGTTAGATACACGGAGAAATTTAAATCCAAAAGTAACAAATTTACTTTTTATTCCAGCCCACATAAGTCATGATCAAGGAGTGACATAGCTTGGACGAATGGGGAACTGGGGAAGGAGATAGAGACGACAGAAATATTGCCAAACATATGGGCGGACCATAACTCCCTTAAAATAACTCAGAGAGGCCAAAAGAAAAACAGGAATCTACAGGTCCTAAAAGAAGAATATACTAAAAGGATTAAACTAACCAGGAGATGAAAGATCAAGGAATATTTATAGATTGGTGGCCATACCTGCAGCTGCAAACAAGATATAAAATGGATGCAGAAGAATATGGATTTGATAATGAGCCACAACAACTAGATAAAATTTTGGTAGGCCCGGAAGAGAAATTAAAAACAAGAATATATAACTACTTGCTAAGATTCAAATTGGAAGAGGAAGTAGTAAAATGGCCCATGAGAGTACAGGCCAAAAATTCTGACACAATATAGAAGATTGGGAAAGAATTTGAAGCAGGAATTACAAAATAACAAGATCCATGGCATATAAGGAGAATCAATATAAGATGTTTTATCATTGGCATTTGGCTCCAATGAGATTGGGAAAAATATATCCTAATCTGAAACCAAATTGTTGGAAATATGGACAGAGGCACGGTACCTTCTTCCATATGTGGTGGCTTTGCCCCAAAGCTAAAAAATATTGAACTGGTTCTAAAAAAAATTGGAAAAATTGAAGATTAGTCTTAAAATATCAAAAAGGAGGACATGTAGGAGCACACTTTTCAAGAGAGGACAGAACTTACAAAAGGAGGACTGTCCTCCCTAAAGGAGGGCGGTTGGGCACCTTATCTTTTGCCCAAGAACTGCTGGTTCCTAACTTGTTAATGTCATGCACGTTCATCTGCTCTCTTCCAAAAATATATATAATTTCAAAAATAGACATTATGTTTTAATTTGTTGCAATATTATAAAAGTGAAAAGATTTTTAGCTACTATTTAGAAAATTGCAAATGAAACAGTCTTAATATCAATGTGCTTTTAAAATTGATTTTGTGCAGTGGTAAAGAATCTATTTAAGCACACAAGATTCACTACATAAATGGGGTTCTTGTCACTAACATGAATGAATAAATACATATCAAGGTTTATCTACAGATTTCTACTTGCTTTTTTTTTTGGCCTAGTAATCACCTATCTCTGTGATTAGTACTTTTTCCTGCTTGCACACGTATTCGCATTCACAAGGACTTAAATTGAGGCTTTACAAACATAAACACATGATTGGCAACATCACACTTCCATTCCAATGGAAACATTGTTGAAATCTGGTCCATCATAAAATTTCTAAACATTTCAAAAGGAACTGGTGAAGTAAGGGTCTGGTAGGATTTTTCCAGATAGGTTGCTTTTTCCTTGGTGTCTATAGCTAAGAGATTTCTTACATATTATGTCTGGAAAGCCCTACCTAATTCCATAAAGTCATTTTTCATTTATAGTGAAATGCAGTGACATGATTGGAAAATTAAAATATCTTAAATAACCTCCCCACATCTTTTCATTTCCTCCATTATATAGATGTATGAGTTTAAAATTTTCATTTTAAATTGTATTTCATCTAATTCTATTTTACATTGTTTTTATCAGATTTTAGTAATAATTTGTGTTTGGCACTCTGCACTTTCATATGGCCCAAGGGCTAATCAATAAACTAAATATATAAAGTTTACCAAACCTGACTTGTAACATTTAAAAATTAGAGTAAATGGTTTGCAAGGTTGGCACAAGTGGAAAATCAGAATTGCTTGATTAGATGCAACACTTGAAATAGATCTTTCAGGCCAATGGCTGCATTGGCATCACATACTTTAAACATGTCAATGACAATTCAAGTTTTCCAAAATTGGAAACCCAAGGTTTAGATGTTGGACATATTAGCTTATTACAGGTAGTCCTCCAGTTATGACCACAATGAGCCCAATTTTTTGTTGCTAAATGAAACATTAAAGTTAGTTTTGCCCCATTTTATGATCTTTCTTGCCAATGTTGTTAAGTGAATCACTGTAGTTAAGTTAGTAACACAGTTATTAAGTGAACCTGGCTTCCCCATTGACTTTGCTTGTCAGAAGGTCACAAAAGCTGATCACGTGATACTGAGACACTGTGTCATGCCCTTGTTGGAGTCTGATTCTGAGGGGGGGATTGAGCAGCTGACAGGGAATGGGAGTGTGGTTCTGGTGGCTGTGGAAGAAACGGGGGAAGGACACAGTCCAGCTGGGCATTCAGAGGAAGACCCAGGGCCATCCCCTCTTCATCCTAGGGCAAACAGAGAGCAACAGAGAAGGGAGCAACGTGGCTTATGAGGGAGAAGGTGGCACTGATCCCTTTCATTAGTTGCAGCTGGGAGAACGAGATATAAGTGGGGCGTTTGCACATGGCTCCTTGCTGGAAGCAAAGCATGCATTATCTTGGTCGAGCCTTATCTGGGTTTTGGCATCCTCCCAACTGTAGATGCTGCATTATCCTTTGAAAGTCTGCAATTTATCATCCTGGCCTACCGTGTTAATTAGTTTAGTGTGGTTTGTGTTGGTTTTTTCATTTCTAATTATCTTTACTTTGGGTTCGGACTGCATTTCTGCCCTACGTAGACTGTTTTTTGAAGAGTTTGTTATCCAGCCGAGGTTAATTAAACATTGGGGCCAAATTGGAGGATTACAGGGAATTTATTCTACTTTGGTGACTTTGTTATTTTTGTGTCATGCCCCAGGTCATTACCCACTACAACCATCATAAATATGAACCAGTTGCCAAGCATCTGAATTTTGATGATGCAATCATGAGGGTGCTGCAACAGTCATAAAGGTGGCAATCAGTCATAAGTCACTTTTTTCAGCACTGTCACTAAACTAATTGTTGTAAGTTGAGGGTTACCTGTATTCCCATTTAAATATTCTCATTTCATATTATATAAGCCTGTATATAATATTTCTTTGAGTTTAATTCTCTGGGAATTCATCCATAATGGCCAATTAAAGCATTTGTCGAAGAAGCTTCTCCAATCCTGCCATCACTTTTCTTCTTTATTTACAAATCCAACTTTAGACACACTGAGTATGAAACTTATGGACCAAAAAGGAATAGGCAAAGGTGACATTTTCTCCATCTTTTTTATGTTGGCTCTGACCAACTACAGGTAGTCCTTGACTTACAACAGTTCATTTTGTGACCGTTCAAAGTTACAACAGCACTGAAAAAAGTGACTTAGGACCATTTTTCATACTTATGACTGTTGCAGCATCTCCATGGTCACATGATCAAAATTCAGGTGCTAGGCAAATGACTCATCTTTATGACAGGTGCTAGGCAAATGACTCATCTTTATGACAGTTGCAGTACCCTGGGATCATGTGATCAGCTTTTGTGATTTTCTGACTGAGTCAGAAAGTCACTGAGGGAGGCACATTCATTTAACAACTATGTCACTACCTTAACAACTACTACTGTGTAGCCTTGTTGCATCCCTATCATGAGACAGAATCACTTGAACTGCATATAAGGTTTACAGAGCAAATCTCCAGCAAACGAAAGAGAATTAAGGGTTACTTACACTCTGATTAAGGGCAGCAGTACATACCATATTATTCATTTAGCATGAACAGAAATAATGCAATACTCTCATTATTTCCTGGACAGTAACTTCTGTTCAACACAACTACATTTATTTTTAAGGGCATAGTTTCGGTTTGTATAATGTACTGCATATCATCAGCTGAAATAAAGCCATCACTTCAAAATAAAATAGTCATGTAGTTCGCTCTCCCATATCCCTTGTCCATGGCAACTTGAGAGCAGTTCAGGGATGCTTTGCGAGTTGACAGCAGACTTGCAAAGGAGTGTTACCATTTAAGCTTGTAGTATGACATTGGGTGACAATCTGTAAAAGGAATAAAATTTGAAGCCACTCTCTGGTTATTTCTCTCATTCTCTCCCTTTCTTTGTGATAATCTGTCATAAAGCTTGAAAGCTTTGTTGACTGGCATCAGCTCCTACACTTGCTTTTTGTTGGTCTGTTTTTCTGTACTTGTGTGTAAATGCAGATCATTTTCTGCCTGCTTTTTTTTTTTTCGTTACCCCCCTCTTCTGCTCTCTCTACTTGCTTACCTTTAAGGCTGACTACAGGACTGTTTCAACTTGGTTGTGTAGAATTCTTTCTAAGGGCATTTGGCTGAAAGTTTTATGTTGAAGCTGCAAGGATAGCTTTAATTCCTGCTCAGTTCATTAATTCAGTATACATATTTCATGTGGCTTTTCATTATTGATTTTAAACTCCTCAGAAACTATAATAATGATCCAGCCATGCATTTAATAAATTATCTGGACTGAGCAGAGATCACTTAGAGTCAAATAAATATGGATAGAGAGCATTGTTTGATGGCCAGGCCACTAGTATGTACATTACGTGCATAACTGAAACAAGATCTGCTCTCAAAAAAGCTGATTGCTGGGTTGGCTTCTTTGTTCTGACCAAATTAAGGACACATCTTGGCTTTTCTAAAATATTGTAAACCTGATTAGATTCACCGGAAGGACATCTTCTGCCTTCCTATATAACATTTCATTGACCTCAGTACATGCCATTTCAAATGAAATGTATATTGTTGCCTTGTTTTGGAAAAAATGTGAATTGATGACTCCCAGCAGTAATAATTGCCTATGAAATCCTTTGATTTAAACTGTTCATTTAATAATCATTTATATGGGGACTAGTTCAGCTTTCCAGTTTGAAGAGCCTTTTGCCATGACCCTGAATTCATAAAAAGGGAAGCAAGTAGGCAGGAATCTCATTATTACCTAGCATAATGTACCTGAAGTGCCTCCAAAAGTCCGGGGCATGGATATGTGGCTATAGTTTAGGAGAAGAGACTTCACTAAGTTTCCAGAAGCCTCCATTGGTATATGAATGGCTTGCTCATTACAGGAATGATTTCCTCAAGAATATCATATTCTTATTGGCTGGAAATTATAGTCAGAAGACTTGGTTCTGGAGTTTGCATCAGTGCCTAGCTTTTAAAAATACTATTGTTTTAATGTGAATGTTGCTCATCATTAAAAATCAGACATAACAAACAAACATTTAATTAAGTGAAAGATCATATAGTCCTACTTCAATCTATTTGACATCTTTTGTAAAGGAAAAAACAAGAGGTTGTACAGCAAGTGTTAGCTGCAACAATCTGCAGAAACGTTTATGGTGCAGTTAATATACCTCCAAATTGCATTGAGTTGCTAGAAGGAAAGACACAAAGAAGTATAAACTTTATTATCTTTTCTTAAAGAGTAGATTAGTTTTCCTTAACTACACGTGATGTTATCTGTTCTATACAACTTGGAAGGTTCCAAGTAGTCAATTCTGATTGGCCAAAAAGGCCAGTAGTGGATTGGTTCATTAGGAACCAATCCAAGAAGCCGCTCAAAGGCGGCAAGATTGAATTAATATCATTGGCTACAAACCCTATATAAAGGGCTGCCGCGGCTTGAGCCAATGTTCTGTTACTGTTGCTGTTAACTGAATAAAGAATTGTTAGTTGGAACCCGGTCTCACACGCTTCTTTTCTGGACAGAACACTGGTGACGAGGATGGGGTCATCCTGAAGCGGAGACCGAACACACGGCGAGAGAAAAACCACGCTTGACGAGATGGCACCATTCAATCCCAATGAAGAAAATTGGGAGTCTTATACTGATTGTTTCCTGATCTTTCTGTAGAGCAACGAAATGGAAGAAATTTCTGATCAGCGAAAGAGGGCTGTCTTCCTAACACATTGCGAGCCAGCCATATTTAAGATGGCGAAGGCATTGGCGAAGCCCAGAGATGTGAAACAGATGACCTGGTCTGAGCTTAACCGAATGCTGAAAGCTCACTCCGCGCCGGTTGTCTCAAACCTCATCAAGAGACACAAATTTTATGAGACCAGAGGGAAGACGAAACCATTGCTGATTTCGTGGCAGTTCTGCGCCATATTGGAGGAGCCTGTGAATTCCAAAATATGGATGAAGCAATGTGAGATCGTGTCGTGTTAGGTCTTAGGGACTCTACCCTTCAAAGCAAACTCTTAAACAGACCTAACATAACGGTGGCAGAGGCAATCACAGAAGCAACCGCTGTGGAAGCTGCAAAGAAATCAGCGGCCACAATGAAGATGATGAACGCCAGTGCTGACACGACAACCCTGCCAAAAGAGAAACTCACAGGCGGAGGGAGAAAGCAAGCTGCCACAAACACACACCACGAAGACCTAGATGAGTCATCAGACAATGATGAAGATGACGATGAGGTCCACCGCTTTTACACAAAACGAAAAAGGTGCGAAAGGAAGAAAAATTGGCAGGAATGTGCTGGTTGCGGAGGAAACCACTCCCGAGCCGAGTGCAGGTTCCTTGATGCCATCTGTTGGGCTTGCAAAAAGAGGGGACATATCGAAAGATTCTGCTGAAATTGAAGAAACAGCAGCCCTAGCAGACATGGTAATTCCCTACCAAGAACTGACTCGAGGCAAGCCGACAGAAAATGGGAGTGAAGCAAGGGAACCAGCAACCGAGAAAACACACATCAGACTGTCACTATAGGAAGCGCACAGACGGAAAACGGGAAAAAAGTCAGAATTGTAGTGTCCATTGAAGGAAGACCTTGTGAGATGGAGGTCGACTCAGGATCTTTTCTATCAATGGTGTCCTGGAATACAGTTAGATGTCTGATTCCAAACATCAGACAAAACGAACTCAAAAAACAAAAATTAATTCTCAAAGACTACCAGGGAAATAGGATTTCCGTGGTAGGTCTGGGACACTTCAAAGTAACTTACAAACAACACGCTGAAGTCCTGCCATTGACTATAGTCAACCGAGACCATCCCAGCCTTCCGGGCATCGAATGGTTCGCGCCATTGGGCATCGGAATGACCAGAGTGAGCCAAATAGTTGTGAGCGATTGGGAAGAGAACCTGCTACATGAATTCCAGGACGTCTTCAACGGAACTCTAGGCAGGTACCAGGGAACCCAAATATCCTTTAGCCTAGATCCCCAAATAGCACCAAGAAGACTAAAAGCCAGACGGGTCCCCTTTGCATTAAAATCCAAAATAGATGAGCAATTACATAAATTGATTGCACAAGGGGTCATGGAACCAATTGACCACGCCAGATGGGAGATATCAATAGTAATACCTGTAAAACCAGGGTCTGTGTGCATCTGTGGAGACTAAAAAGCTACCCTGAACCATGTGCTACAGCAAAGCGCATACCCGGTACCAGTCGTGCAGAACTTACTGCACTCACTTGGGGGAGGAAAATTTTTTGCTAAACTCAATTTGGCCCAGGCGTATCAGCAACTTCCAGTAGACCCCATCACGGCCGAGGCACAAACAATAGTAACACATAGAGGGGCGTTCAAATGTAACAGACTTCAATTCGGAGTGAGTGTTGCCCCAGGCGTCTTCCAAAGCCTCATGGAACGCCTATTAAATGGAATAAAAGGGGTCGTTCCAAACTTTGATGACGTCCTAATTTCAGCAAAAAACGTGACCCAATTAGAAGCTAGATTAAGGGAAGTGCTAACGAAATTCAGAGAATCCGACCTGAAAGTTAAAAAAGAAAAATGCTGCCTGGCCACTGACCGTGTCGAATTTTTAGGATATTTGATTGACGAACAAGGTATTTACCCAACAGAAAAAAAAGTCAAAGCAATTAAAGACACACCCAGGCCAAAAAATAAAACAGACTTATGGGCATTCTTGAGTCTGATCAATTTTTATAATGTATTCCTCCCTCACAAAGCAACGATAGCAGAACCATTGCACCGGTTGCTAGATAAGAAAACTGTCTGGACTTGGGGTAACAAAGAACAAAAAGCCTTTCAAAATATAAAAGACTTGTTAACCTCAGACACCATTCTTATTCAGTTTAGTAATACTCTACCCTTGACGGTCACCTGCGATGCCTCACCATTCGGAGTCGGTGCAATCCTGAGCCATCAATTTACCTGACGGGAGGGAGGCACCCGTCACTTTTTATTCAAAAACGCTCTCCAAAGCAGAACGCAACTATAGCCAACTAGACAGAGAAGCCCTGGCAATCATCACCGGAGTAAAACGTTTTCATGAATACCTATACGGTAGAACATTCTCGATTCTTACTGACCATAAACCATTACAAGGATTTGGGCTGGGAATAAACCCACACCAAACATTCTATCCCCATGGATGACTAGGTGGTCAGTATTCCTGGCCGCCTATTCATATACATTGCTGCATCGACCCGGGAAATAAATTGCCCATGCAGACACATTAAGCTGAACACCATTACCGATCTTAGAGGATGACACTGCTCCAGCCACCGCCACCCTACAACTAGAAACCTGTCCTGAACTTCCATTGACTGTGGATGATGTTGCCAGAGTCACGGCAAAAGACTCATTGACTGCCCGCATTTTGACTTGGGTAGGTAAAGGCTGGCTGGAAGGCCAAAAGACTGAAAACTTTAAATCTTTCCAGACTAGACAGACTGAACTGTCAAAACAAAAGGGGTGTTTGTTGTGGGGAAATCGGGTGGTGATTCCATCCAAACTACAAGAAGAGGTGTTAGGCATGTTACACGAGGGCCACCCAGGCATAGTTAAAATGAAAAGCCTGGCCAGGAGCTATGTCTGGTGGCCTGGCTTAGACAAGGATATTGAACGCTGGGTTGCAAAATGCCATAAGTGTCAGAGAGCTAGACCCACACCACCACAAGCTCTCATACGGGACTGGGAGACCCCACAAGGCCCTTGGTCTCGAATCCATATTGATTTTGCAGGCCCAAATAGGGGCAATACATTTTTAATAGTTGTGGATGCATATTCGAATTGGCTTGAAGTCATGTTAATGTCATCCACAACAACCGACGCTGTTATAAAACAGCTAAACAAATTGTTTGCAACTCATGGTTTACTTGATTTGTTGGTATCTGACAATGGGCCACAACTAACAGCAATACAATTTGAACAATACTTCGCCTCTTTGGGTATACACCATTCACTAACTGCGCCGGCTCACCCGGCGGTGAATGGTGGGGCCGAGCGAATGGTCCAATTCACAAAAGAAGGCCTTGAGAAAATGGGCCATGGGGATGTCCAAGACAAGCTAAACCGCTTACTTACACTACAACACAGCACAACAAACAAGAGCCCGGCAGAATTATTAATGGGGAGAAAACTCAGATCCCATTTAGATAGGTTGCACCCCAATTATACTTGCGAGAAACTGCCCGACTCTTCTAGCCAATACTGCACTTTTGAAATTGGCGACCTGGTCTATGCAAAGAATTTTACCGGGGACCCTCTTTGGCTTCCAGCCACGATCACACAAGTAACAGGCTCCCAGTCCTATCGATTAACTGTGGACGATGGAAGAGAGTGGAAGCGGCACATAGACCAGCTTCATTCCTGCAACATTGAGCGCAAAACAACCGTGCAACCTCAAATAATAAATTTTGATGAAAACAAAACCAAGGAGGGGGGGGGAAATACAAATAAATAAAAAAGGGTGTGGAAATGAACCATTAAAATCACAACCAGAAAATCTAACCAACCAAAAAGAGCACTTACGGTTAGATGAGACCATTGGAAGAAGTCCTGGCAAAAGGGAAGCTGACCTGGAAGGTGCCAGCCAGGCCAGCTCATCCAGCCCGGTTGAACCGGGAGGGAGCGGCAGAACCACTTCGACCGGCCTGAGAAACTCAGGCGGGAGCGGCAGTGCTGACTCACCCTTCCAGGCGGTTCCATGGAGAAAAGCCAGAGAGACAATGATCCTGACCGAACCGCTTGAAGTCCTAGGCAAGAATGAGCCGCGCAGGTCAACTAGGACCAGAAAAAGCCCTACCTACCTGTGCGACTACGTCACTCACGTAGGACTGAACTAAAGGGGGAGGGGTGTTCTGTATAACTTGGACAGTTCCAAGTAGTCAATTCTGATTGGCCAAAGAGGCCAGTAGTGGATTGGTTCATTAGGAACCAATCCAAGAAGCTGCTCAAAGGCGGCAAGATTAAATTAATGACATTGGCTACAAGCCAGCAGGCAAGCCTCTATATAAAGAGCTGCCGCGGCTTGAGCCATCTAATAAAGAGTTGTTAGTTGGAACCCGGTCTCATGCACTTCTTTTCCGGACGGAACATTATCAATTAGGATTATGAACTCTAATAATATTCCTTATTATAAAGACAGGGTTCTGCTCTAAGTGGCAACTGTGCTGAAATTAATTTTCTGGTTTATTCAGAGCAACCAGAAAATTAATTTTCCTACCAGATCTTAACCTTATCCTGCAAATACATCAGATGCAGTAACAATGCAAGCCTTCCTATTCTACAGTGTAGTACATTTAGACACTATGTTCACCTTTAGAATTTTTGATGGAAGGAACAGATTGGTTTTCCACTATTATAGGAATGACAAAAGGTTTACTAAGTGCTGATAATGCAATAAACCTATTTAATAAGCAATAAATATCATATTGAGACACATCAGATAACTACTATATTAGAAAGCTTAGGTAGGAGACAGAATGAAAACCTATAAGGGAAATAATTAAGCAAATTCTCTGTAAAATGTGAAATTCAAAATCTTATAAAGACATTATTGTCAGGGGAAATTCAGAAGAACACAACATAGTACTGAAGAGAAATAACCAACCATTTATTCAAGAATTACAAGAAAGAAGATCCAAAAAGAATGAGAAAAGCAAAGGTTTTTATAGAAATTGTGGGCTACAGGAAATCCTGGATATTTGATTTGTTGGCAATTTTTAGAGAAGCTGGAAAGGTCTCTGTCAGACTACACTGTGTTATTACTGTTAGGCAAAACTGCCCTTTTCAGCAAAGCTGGGAAAGTCCATTGTTAACAAGATAGTGCACTGGACTATCCCTGATTAAAGATGGAAAGTTATGGTTTCTCATCCTGTTTCTCTCTCCCATTCCCACCCCCCTCTCTGTGTTTGGAGGGGGGGGAGGACTTCTATTGTATCATTTGGTTTAAACCCATGTCACACTGCACCAATGGATGGAAAGAGGATGTAAAACAGAGAGAAACACTTGCCATCCGTTGGTTAACCCAATGCTTCCGTTCTATACTCACTGCCTCCGTTTTTCATCCTCTCTATCCGTCCAGCATCCGTCGACTGAGATTCCATCCACTCAAAATGTTTTGAGCTGCTCAAAACGTTTTGAGCGGAAAATGTATCCAATGCATCCGTTCTGCATCCACAACGCATACGAGGAACATCCGTTCTACATCCGTCGTCATCCGTTACGCATCCGCTATATCCACTAGGCATCCACTGTGCATCTGCGCAACTCGCATCCGCTCCAGTGGAAAACGGACACAGGGAGGAAGCGAAACGGACACGGAACGGACACAAAGCGTTAGTAGCATGGATGGAGAAAGGATGAAAGCAGATGCAGCTCGCATACAAAGCATTAAAACGGAAAAAACGTTCGCAGAGGGGACGTATCTCGGATATTTAGGATGTCTGCAGGATGTCTAGAGGATGCAAAAGGACATCTACCGGAAAACCTATATTTCCTATAAAAAGGGGGAGGAACTCACCTGGATCTCACTTTCAGTTCAGCAGCCCTGCTGTGCAGACCTCTTCAGCCTTCATCTGGCTCTTGCTCTTCCACATCATACAGTCATCTCCACCATGGATTATCACACACTCCTTTTGGTAGCCGCCATCGTTCCACAACAGTGAGAAGCCATCTACAGGCTCTTTCACCTGTTTTACGCGAAGAAAAGGAGGTGGCCAAGAAGTGTCTGGGTCCGAAGATGGACTGCCAGAAGAGCAGAGTACAGACTGTACAACAAGCTGATGGTGGAGCTGAGGAACGAAGACCCTCGCGTATTCCAGAACTTCATGAGGATGCTGCCAGCCTTGTTTGACAAAATTGTGGAGCGGCTGAGACCCAGGTTGACCAAGCAGAGCACCAACTTCCGGCCCAGCCTGGACCCTGGGCTCAAGATGGCACTGACTCTGCGCCACCTGGCCTCAGGGACCACATACAGGAGCATGCAGTACGGCTGGAGGGTGCCACACAACACCATCAGCATTGTGGTCAGAGAAATGGTGCAGGCCATCATCGAAGAATACCTGGAGGAGCTGCTCCAGTGCCCCTCCACTGAAGAAGGCTGGAAGAAAGTTGCAGAGCAGTGGTATCAGAAGTGGAACTTCCCCCACACCGTTGGAGCCATAGATGGCAAGCACGTGGCCTGCAAAGCTCCAGCCAAGTCAGGGTCCATTTATTTCAACTACAAGGGCTTCTTCAGCATCATCCTCTTCGCCATGGTCGATGCTGACTACAAGTTCATGTACATTGATGCTTCAGGCAACGGGTCAGCTTCAGATGCCCAAGTATACGCCAGTCACCTCAAGAAGGGGCTGGAACGCAACTTCATCATGGGCGTCCCAGATCCAGACCCCCTGCCCAACGACACACAAAATGTGCCCTACTTCATCGTGGGGGATGACGCCTTCTCCCTCAGAACCTACCTCATGAAGCACTACACCTCGAGATGCCTCACCCGGGAAGAGAGGATCTTCAACTACAGGATGTCCAGGAAAAGGTGGGTGGTGGAGAACGCCTTTGGCATCCTGGCCAACAGGTTCCAGGTACTTCTCACCACCATGCAGCATCGCCCACAGACCGTGAGGAGGATCGTGGAAGCTTGCTGCATCCTGCACAATCTCATGCGCACCCGCTACCCAGTCTTGCAGAACAGGCTCGTGGACCTCCAACAAGGCAATGGGGACATGGAGCCTGGGGAATGGAGGCAAGGGCGAAATCTGATAGACACTGTGGATGTGCAAGGCCCCAACGGAGTGTTTATGTTGAAATGTGTGGATCAATGATTACACTGTTATTGATAATAAAGGGTCATAGGTGTGGCACCTGGGAGGGTGGACCATACAGTCCCACTATGCTTGCACTGGAGGTTTATCTATCCCACAGCTATTACCCATTCCACAGGTATCCTAACCCATCCCACAGCTATTACCCATCCCAAAGGTATCCCTGCCCATCCCACTGCTATCCTTACCCATCCCACAAGCATGCAAAGGCTTAAACCATTTCTAAAAGTTTCCACCAAGACTTTATTTAATAAAATAAATAAAGCAAGTGTGTGAAGCAAAGATAATCTTTATTAATAACAAGCTGTAAAAGCAAAATGACCCAAGTGACTTAAGCAAAGATAAAGTCAATAGATAGCCACCCAGTCTCTGGCACTCTTCTTGGTCACTCTGAGGCGTGCCCAGTCTCAGGGGTGAAGGGTCCAGGTGCTGTGGAAGTGGCTGCTGTTGGAGTGCTGGTCTGAGGCGTCATTGGGATGCCTGGCCCTGAGAGGACAACAGGGGACGGTGTGTGGAGGAAGCTCTCAGAGAGCTGGCTCAGTCCTGTGATGTTGAGAGCCCCTTCCTCCAGGACATGGGGTGTCAGCCCCAATACCGATGAAAGATGTTCTGAGGCTGGGCTTGGCTGTGGGGTGGAGGAAGGAGCAGTGTAGTGGGGATGTCTGGTCTGCAGCTGAGCGAGGTGAGGCATGGGTGGCATCTGTGGCGTCGGTGGCATCTGTGGCATGGGTGGCCTCTGTGGCATCAGTGGCATCGGTGGCATACGATGTACCTGTGCCTGGACTGGGAAGGGCTGCCTGTGCTGCTGGACCTCCTGGTAGCTGTAGCCTTGGTAGGTGAGGGGCTGTGGAAAGCTTTGGAAGGGCAGTGACATCACCTGGGGTGGAGGAGCAGGCCTGGACTGGGTGGGACCAGGTTCAGCTGGGTCTGGAGGATTGTGAAGAAGTCTTGTGATCCTGTCCTTTACCACCTGGTACTATGATTCTGACATGTTCATGAGGGTCTGGTTGACGTAGGTGAGGAAGGGCTTGCGGTTGGAGGATGGGACGTCGGTGTGTACCAGCTGAGAGAGGAGATCTATGCTGCTTTTGATGGTGTCCCTGATCTCCAGCAGGACAGTCTGGCTCTGCCCCTCCGGTCTGCCTCTCTGCCTTTCTGTGGAGGTGGAGCTAGGGGTGGATGTGGGTTGGCCTGTGGGGGAAGTGCCCTCTCCTTGCTCCCACTGCTTCAGGGGGTCCTCCATGCGTTCCACCACGGGTAGTGCAGCTGTCGGGAGGTTATCTGTCATGTGACGCTCCACAGATACCTGCCTGGACACAGGAGCTGACTCTTGGCCAGAAGAGGACTGGCTCTCAGCGGGCTGCCTGAGAGAGGGTTGTGAGAGGGGCTGCTCCTTCGTGGCGGATCTCACCCTCCAAGAAGTTGCACTTGGCCAACATGTAGGTCTCTCTGTCCGTCAGCTTGACCGCGGCCTGGCCAGATTTCTTGAGGTGCAGCTTACCGTACCAGGTGTGCATGTGCTTCCACCAGCTGAGGAGCACCTCCAAAGTGTAGCCCAGGCTCTCCGCCTTCTCTCTCCAAGCAGCCTGCTTCCTTTTGGTGTCTCGATAGAGCTTGTGTCCCTTCCGCCATAGATACTCGTTGTCCCTCAGCCATTCCAGCACCTCATCCTCATGTTCCTCTTCAATGGAGTATTGCCTCCTCTCCCGTTCATGCGTATGCCTCTTCCTTCCTCTGGCAGGGCCATATGGGCCCTCATCAGAGGGGCTTCTAGGTTGTAGGGACTGCTCTTCCACACCACCAGCAGCAGCAGCAGCAACAAAAGTAGCAGCAAAAGCAGGACCAGAAGCACCAGCAGCACCAGCAGAGTAAGCACCAGCAGCGCCAGCAGAACCAGCAGGACCAGGAGCACCAGCAGGACCAGGAGCACCAGCAGCACCAGCAGGACCAGAGCAGCGCCAGCAGAGTAAGCCCCAGCAGAAGCCCCAGCACCAGGAGCAGCACCAACAGAGTAAGCACCAGCAGAAGCACCAGCACCAGGAGCAGCACCAGCAGAGTAAGCCCCAGCAGAAGCCCCAGCACCAGGAGCAGCACCAGCAGAAACTCCAGCACCAGAAGAGTCAGCCCGAGCAGCAGAAGCCTCAGCAGAAGCAGAGTCAGGGACAGGGGGTGGGATGGTGGCCCTGTCCCTCTTGCCAGGGCTGGCAGCAGATGGCAGAGGCTTTCTCTTCTTCCCCATGGTTGTTGGCTGGCTGGCTGGCTGGCTGGAGCTGTGTCTGGCAGCAGGTCTTTCCTCTGAATGGTGACCTGCTTGCAAGCTGCTTCCCTTTATATCCGCAGGGCTGACGCAATTCATCCTCCCCGCATGCGCAGTGAACACTTTGCATCCACTAGGTTTCCGCTAGGCTTCTGCTCTGCATCCGCTTCATCTGCTCGGCAACTGCTCTGCATCTGCTCTTTCCGCTGCACGTCTGCTTCACTGTGCTCCCCCGGAAGCCCCGCAGATGTGCCATCTGCTCCCATCCACTAGGCTTCCGTGGAGCATCCGTTTTCCATCCCCTCTACGTCCTCCCCTTGTCCGTTCCTTTCCGTTGTTGTCCGCTCTGGTTATGCAAATTTGGGGCACTTTTGAGAGCTGATAACAACGGATGGAACATTTTCTCGTCCGCTGTGTCCTTTTTACAAACGTTTTGCATCCGTCGGCCAATGTGACAGGCCCTTTACTTAGGATTGTGAAGATAGGGAAAGTCAAATTGGGTCTAGTAAAGTAAGGCAGAGAGAACTGGGCTTGATCCTGGACATGTCCAAAGGTTTGGGAGCAAGGGGAGGCCTCCATTTATTTGTAATACCTATTTTTCTCCACCACAATTATGTTGTGATTCTTTAAATTGAAATAGCAATTTAAAAACACAATTCATGTTTAATTTATTGTCCATTAGCTTTTCATAAACCTAAGAGTCACAGTGACACAGCAAAGCAAGGATCCTCTTCTTTAAATCTTTTCTCCATTCTCTGCAACAGTAAGCATCTAGTATATATAATGTCATCAGGACATAAGCATAGCCTTGGTTAAACTGTACATTGCTGTCAGAAGAAGCTAAAAGGAGCAGAAGAAAATGAAATAGCTGTGAAAACTGTGCTTATATCTTGGTTCTATGCGAATGTCTTGAAATGCCATCTTTCAGAGCAATCAAAACCCAAATTCTGTATTAATGGGGTTTTGAAAAACCTTATGTAAATTCTGATGTTGAGTTTGCTTCATGATTAAAGAGATAATTTCCTCTACTACAATGCATTCTGAACCAGCTACCCAGGAAAAAAAAGATACTCATTTATATCTAAATGATGTTATACCTTTACACTGATACTGTTCATTCGTCATAGATGAAAAATAAAACCTTTACAGAATAAATAATTTAGTATCTTGGTAACAACAGATATGCAAATGGTTCATTCAGGGGCTTTTATTACTCAAGAAGAAATGAACAAATATTAGACTTAATTGCCTTATACTCATCTCTCTAGGTAACTTTATGTAGGGATTCTGCAGGATAGAAAACATTTATTAGTCACTAAGGAAAGTCTTTTACTAAGAGCTCATAAAACAAATTTTTGTTTTCATTTCACTTAATACTCAATAAGTAGCTTAATAACTATGCAATAGATAATAAAGCTATTTTTATAACTTTGTTTAATAATATAAAAACTCACTGTGTAGATTATCTTTCCAAGGCAGTTTTCTTCAATGAGGGGTTATTTTCCATTTGTGCCTTATGAAAAGTGTTGAAAAATACAAAGTATTGTAGATAAAGAGGTCTTAATTGTTCCTCAAAAGCTACATCACGCTGCAGTGTAATAGAGAAGAGTTGGACCTGGATGTGGATGATGACTTTTAAAATATTAATTTACCTATGAAGCAAATTCAGTTCAAAAATGTGTATAGTCTTATGCAAAACTGATTTTATGCAGAACATGAAGATCGCTTGTTCTCAAATCTGGAACTATGTAAATTATCTTTCCCCAAATTAGTGCATTTTGAAATTAAGTTAAGTTAGTTTTAAAATGCACTCATTTTGGGGAAAGATAATTTACATAGTAAAAAAAATATTCCATACTGTAGACATTTGGCTGCCTGAAGTGTGTGCAATACTGCAATTTTTTAAAGCCTTCTGGCATTTCAAGTATTTTTCCATTCCTTCACTGAAGATGATGTGGGGTTTCTCCAATACAGGAGAGCATTATTCCTTTGATTTTTAAAATATCAAATGGAAACATTGCCAGTTTGTGATACGATGTGCCTGGGTATTTTTCACCTTCTGGTAACTTCAAGATAATATTCAAAGGAGAATTTTGAGTATTCTTAATTTTTAAGGGGATGACCAGACAGTACAGAAATTAGAAGATGATGCTATTAAGTAACAAACTATCTTACTTGGCTTAAAAATCCAGAGATGGTGACTGTAACCATAAAATAAATAGATGTCTGCTTCAAGAAAGCCAACAACTAATTTAGAATGCTGAGAGTACAGGTGAAACTTGAAAAATTAGAATATTGTGCAAAAGTTCATTTATTTCAGTAATCCAACTTAAAAGGTGAAACTAATATATGAGATAGACTCATTACATACAAAGCAAGATAGTTCAAGCCATGATTTGTCATAATTGAGATGACAATGGCTTACAGCTCATGAAAACCCCAAATCCACAATCTCAGAAAAATTAGAATATTGTGAAAAGGTTCAATATTCTAGGCTCAAAGTGTCCCACTCTAATCAGCTAATTAAGCCATAATACCTGCAAAGGGTTCCTGAGCCTTTAAAGGGTCTCTCAGTCAAGTTCAGTAGGAATCACAATCATGGGAAAGACTGCTGACTTGACAGTTGTGCAGAAAACCATCACTGACACCCTCCAAAAGGAGGAAAAGCCTCAAAAGGTAATTGCAAAAGAAGTTGGATGTTCCCAAAGTGCTGTATCAAAGCACATTAGTAGAAACTTACGTGGAAGGGAAAAGTGTGAAAGAAAAAGTTGCACAAGGAGCAGGAATGACCGCAACCTGGAGAGGATTATCAGGAAAAGGCCATTCAAAAATGTTGGGGACTTTCACAAGGAGTGGACTGAGGCTGGAGTTAGTGCATCAAGAGCCACCACACACAGACGGATCCTGGACATGGGCTTCAAATGTCGTATTCCTCTTGTCAAGCCGCTCCTGAACAACAAACGTCAGAAGCATCTTACCTGGGCTAAAGAAAAACAGAATTGATCTGTTGCTCAGTGGTCCAAAGTCCTCTTTTCTGATGAGAGCAACTTTTGCATCTCATTTGGAAAGCAAGGACCCAGAGTCTGGAGGAAGAATGGAGAGGCACACACTGCAAGATGCTTGAAGTCCAGTGTGAAGTTTCAGCCATCTACCAGATTTTGGAACACTTCATGCTTCCTTCCACAGACAAGCTTTATGGGGATGCTGACTTCATTTTCCAGCAGGACTTGGCACCTGCCCACACTGCCAAAAGCACCAAAACCTGGTTCAATGACCATGGGATCACTGAGCTTGATTGGCCAGCAAACTCTGCTGATCTGAACCCCATAGAGAATCTACAGGGCATTGCCAAGAGAAAGATGAGAGACATGAGACCGAACAATGCAGAAGAGCTGAAGGCCATTGAAGCATCCTGGTCTTTCATAACACCTCAGCAGTGCCACAGGCTGATAGCTTCCATGCCACGCTGCATTGAGGCAGTAATTGCTGCAAAAGGGGCTCAAACCAAGCACTGAGTACATATGCATGCTTATACTTTTCAGAGGTCCGATATTGTTCTATGTACAATCCTTGTTTTATTGATTGCATGTAATATTCTAATTTTCTGAGGTTGTGGATTTGGGGTTTTCATGAGCTGTAAGCCATAATCATCTCAATTATGACACATCATGGCTTGAACTATCTTTCTTTGCATGTAATGAGTCTATCTCATATATTAGTTTCACCTTTTAAGGTGAAATAAATGAACTTTTGCATGATATTCTAATTTATCGAGTTTCACCTGTATGGTACTGGAAGAAATTGCTGAGAATATTTTTGGTAGCAAGAAAAAACATATGTTACAATATTAGATGAGATGAAGCCAGCCATCTCACAATAAGCACTAATAATGAAAAAAGGTCAAAAATTTTAGACACCCAATGTTTCAAAGTAATTGGGAAAAAAATCCCAATGCTTAGAAAAATAAAGACTAAAAAAAGAGCCCAGCAAAAAATAAGTTAGCCATGTGGCAGCACTGTTACTACAATTTAGAGCAACTCAAAAACAGTTATTGAAAGATAATCTTAATGAATTCTTATCCATTGTAATGTAGAGTGGCAAGTAAAGCCACTCTTTGTGAATCCAAATTCCCTGCTCAGTAGAAGAATCAAAATTAAAGTTTCCTCACCCTCTGCGTGAACAGATATAGTGAAGAACTTAGCACCATCCTCAATTGTTTTCCTTTTCAAACTGCTTTTACAATTATATATATTTTTTCTAAGATTCAATCAATGTATTTTTCTGTAACCTATATTCATTATTTCATGCACTATACTAAAGTATTAAAGATCAGATTTTAGTTTCCTTCTGTGAGACACCCAGACAGCTAATTCCTCCCGTAATTTCCTTGTCTTATTTATTTTAAATCCTATTCTCTACCTTAACCAGAAATCTGTTTGATTCTCAGTCATCCAGGTATGGCTGTCCCAAAGGTGCTTTTTCAGGAGGCAACTGGACTTTCTTGTTTTTTCTTTGAAGAAAAAGCAAGGAACTCCAGTTGCCTCTTGAAAAAGTACCTTTGGGCCTACCCTATCCAGGATTTTTTGAATCATATTTTTATGTTCTTGGTGTTATACTCAGTTGTGTTCATTTCCAGTTTTGATAACCATTTTCTCTTTTTCCTTCTTTCAATCAACAGATCAATCCCTAGGGAATTTTACTTGATGTCTCATTTCAGTTAATGAGAAATCCTTGATGAGTATTCCTTTAAGGTTTCCAAGCAAGCAGAGACGTACAACTTGTGAAAATAAGAGAATAAAGACATGTAATTCTCAAACAAACAAACAAAAACTGTTTGAGGAAGTCAATGATCTCATTCCTGTGACATTACTCCATGCTTCATTTAACTATAATTTATTGGCTATACCATGTAATATAAAGTTATATAAAGCCATGTTATATAAAGCCCTCGAGTGTTGTATTGATTTACTCTATTATATAGTATTTCTCCTCTGTTATCTCTGGGTGTTACTGCATTTAACCTAATTGTTCTGATATGCCTGGCGGGTCTCTGAGCTGTAATAAAATGACTGTATTGAATAACCATGGCTCCCTGACTACACTTCAGAAGTAGTCTGGAGTAGTTTGGTCACAAACTGGAACCAGAATTTCCATTGCTAAGCAAGACGGTTGCAAAGCAAGATGGTTGTTAAGTAAGTCGGCTGATTTTACAACCTTTTCAGCCACGATTGTTAAGCGAAACCCTGCAGTTGTTGAAGGAACTATAAAGTCATTAAAGGCCCTGTCTCACTGCATTTACGGATGCAAAGAGGATGTAAAACATTAAAAAAAGCTTGCCATCCGTTGGAAAACGCTATGCATCCATTGTGTACTCATTGCATACGTGTTTCATATGCTCTATCTGTTGAGCATCCGTCCACTGCAATTTCATCAGCACAAGAAGTTTTGAGCTGCACAAAACTTTGTGAACGGATGAACTTTCCGCCGTGTACGATGTAAATCCGCGACATACAAGCAACAAACGTTCTATGTCCGTTTATCATCCGTTAAACGTCTGCTGTATCCTCTCTGCATCCTCTGGGCATCCTCGCAACTCACATCCGTTGCAGCTGAAAACGGAAAGTGGGAGGAAACAAAAGGTACACGGAACGTCTTCACAGCATTAGTAGCACGGAAATAGAAAGGATGCGCAGTGAACGATTTGCATCCGATATACATCCGCGCGGCATCCCCTTTCTTTCCTTTAGGCGTACGTGATGCATCTACTTCATCCGCTATGCATCTGCTTCGAAATTCTCCCCCCGGAACCCCTTCGGAGGTGTCATCCGCTTCCATCCGCTAGGCTTCCTATGAACATCCGTTTAACATCCCCGCTACATACTACCCACGTCCGTTCTTTTCCGTTCTGTTTATGCGCATTTTCACCACTTTTTGGAGTGGATGACACCGGATGGAGCCACCACCACCACCCCGGAAATTTTGCTCATCCGCTGTGTCCTTTATGCATATGTTTTGCGTCTGTCGGCCAGCGAGACCAGGCCTTTAAGCGACTCCAGTATCCTCCATTGATTTGGCTTGTCAGAAGCTGACTGGGAAGGTGGCAAAGGGCATAACAACCCCCCCCCCCCCCCGACGCTGCAACCCTAGTACACACACTCAGGTTGCTAAGGGCGTGAATTTTGATCACGTGGCCTTGGGGGGGGCCGCTGCAAGGGTGGCAAGTATGAGGACCCATTGTAAGCCCTCAGTGCCATCGTAACTTTGAGCGGTCACCAAACGTACGGACGTAAGCCGAGGTCTATCATAGTAGCTGGTTTCACACGACTTCAGCCGTATCCAGCCATTTACACCTCCCCGAGGGCCGGATTGGCCCCTACAAGCTGAAGCAGAATCTAACCTACCGCGACCTTACCAATTAGCGCAACGTGGGAAACGAAGTCAAACGCCGGCTTTCAGCTTTGCTCCGCCGCTTTCCTTTCCCGCCCCAGAAAAGACAGCTCTTAACGGGCCCTTTCCTCCGAGCCCCTTGGAGGGGCGACTGCGCGGTCCGGTCCGGTCCGTCTTAAACGGCGGTCTCCTCCTGGGACTGGCAGGAGCGGCTCCGCAGTCCCGTTTCCCCCCCCCCCCCCCCCCCCGGCCGCGGGTGGCATACCCAACCCCCCCCCCCCCCCCGCCCCCCCAGCCTCAACTTCCCCCCCCCCCGTTAGTGTGTGTTACAGCAAATTAAGAGGAGCTTGCAAAGAAGCCAAGGACTCTACGGCAGGTGGAGCAGAGCGCGGGCGCGCGCGCTCGAGGCAGCCGGTCGACTCGAGCGAGCCGTCGCTTTCTCCTGCCCGCCAGGCTGATTGACGGCGCGGGGCTACGATTTCAGTCTTCCCTCTCCTCCCGCCTCCCTCCCCCCTTTCTCTTCCCCCCCCCCCTCCTTCTCTCTCTCTCTCTCTCTCTCTCTCTCCTTTCGGCGCGCTCTGCGAAGCGGCGGGATTGGCGGCGCCCAGACTCTTCCCCCTCAGAATTTGGTGGTCGCGGAGGAAGCCATTTTTTTTTCCCCGCGACCCCTCGAGCGGCGGAGTCCTCGGCGTGCGCCTCCGCCTTTCTCTCCCCCCCCCCCCCCCCCCCGAGAGCGCCGCAGACTCTCCCTCACACCTGGCCCCGAGCAATTCGGGCAAAGAGAAACTCCAGCCGAGATGCCTATTGCCCACTTGCTGGAATTATGGAAAAAAATAGAGGTGGAAGTGGAGCCCATGGAAACGGAGGTGAGCCCCCAGCCCGCTGCCCGGCATGGTCTATCCCGAAGCGCCGCGCCAAGTTCCTTGCATGCGGAATGGGAATCCGTAAGTCTCTCTCGGGGGAGGCGGCTTTCTTGAGTTTATGTAACCGCTTCATGAGGTTTTGGTTGGGGAGGCGGGAAGGGGAAGCGGAGGGACACAAATGCCCCCACCACCACCACCACCTCCGTAGAACTTTAGAGCGCCCCCCTTGCCGTCGTCCCTCGTTTCTTCGGAAATTCCACTTGTTGATGCCGTTCAGAAGATGATCGGAGGGGAAGGCTCAGCACAGCAGAGCAGAGCGACTGACTTCGTGCCTCTTCACCGTTTCTCAGCCTCTACGTCTTCCCCGCCAGCGAAAACGGTTGCTTTCCGTCCGCATTGCATTCCTTCTGCGCAAGGGATCGATGCGGGAACTGCACGAGTTTGTGCATGGGATAAAGTTGCGTTTTCGGTGCTCAAGAAACTGCCTTCCGGGCTTCCAGCCTTCCCTAACCAAATGGGATGGGTTACAACTCCCGTTTTCTGCAACATGTGCTCCAGAAGAAAACAGTGGCAGAAATGTACTTATTTCCCCCCACAGGACCCTTGATCCTGGCCAGTATTCCCACAGAAAGCTGACATCAGAGGCAAAATATACATTTAAGAAGAGAACTCCGATATTAGCGTAGAATTTCTTGTTCTACAAATGCTTGCTCTTTGTGCCTTTTGTCATATGCTGCTCCAGTTTATGAAGTATGAGGATAGCTGCTGTGCAGTTCTCCAGAAATATCAGAAATTAAAAGAAAAACAAGAGTATCTAAAAAAAATAAACACATTTATGTCACCTAAGCTTTTGTGAAAAACAATATGTCAGCTTCATGGAGCAGTGCTGCGCTGTAGGAATATATATATATATATCCATGCATCTTTGTGGAGAATTGTTTGTTGTTTGTGTGAATACTAGCTACTCAAGCAAAGGAAAATAAAAGCAGAACATGAGTTATTATCATCTTGTCAGTAGATATTCACAAAATAACTATAAGATGTGATACATACTTTTTAAACAATTGAATTGATTAATGCATGATATATGGGAAGAATCTTTAGTTTCTGTTTAAGCATGAAAATTAACTTTAATCTCTTCCGAGCTTAGTTGATAAACCTTTTTTCGTCATCCTTTTGCTCCAGGCTACCTGGAGGTTATTGATTGATTGTCATGAAAAGCTGAAAAATTCTTCCTTTGGCTTTGAAACATGCCCATTTTGATGTCAGATTTGCATCTATTTCTTAAAAGTAAATATCAACTTATTTCAGCAGCCAATAAACAGACTTTATAATTGTTTTTTTTTCAACAAGTGGTTCCTTTCTTATTCATTATATGAAAGCAATGGCTATGCCCATCCCTGGTTTAGTGATATGTGATATGTCATGTGGCACCAATGTGATGCCATAAGTTTGACACCCCTGTAATAGGTGATTATAAAAGTGTGACAAGCATACCAAGTGCAATATTTTAATTCATCCACATTTAGAAAGCATGATTTTTGTCTTCTGAGACATTATTATATTGATCTAAGGATTTTTTTGAATTAAAAAAACTGGGAATTTTACACTAATAATTAAATTCATGTGTGCAACATTCACTATTACAATACATCTGAGCTATTACAATACATCTAGATTTTGTTTCATATGGATACACACTATGTTGTCTTGAACCATAGTATGTAGTATTTAGAAGTTAATGTAAAATAGGAATATCTTCAGAAGTGGGAATTTGCTGCTTTGAGGGAAGATGTGTTTTGTTCAAATTTCCACACAAGGATCATGCTCTTCAACAAAACATTATTTTTAGATGGGAATATATAAAAAGAATATATAAAAAATATGCCATGTTTCTCATATAATAAGGCCAGGTCTTATATTTTTTTGAGCCCCCCCCAAAATGGCTAGGCCGTCTTTTCGGGGATGACTTAATTCCCCCCCTTGCATCTTTGGGCAGGTGGGTGGCAACACCTTGGCGTTGGTGGGGCACTTCTTATTGGGGTCAACGCAGGCAGCACCATATCCGGGTGTGCAACAAAAGTACTTCCTAATGGCAAGCCCCCCCCACCATCCCCCCCCCCATTTTGCATGTTTTGATATAGGTTAATTTGGGGGATTAATTTCATTTCATGCCTACAAAACATGCTGGGACTTCCTATTGGGGGAAGCCGTATTGTTGGAGAAACAGGGTAGTACAGCCTACATTAAATTTGACAATAATTGGAATTACATTTAGTAATTCTTCTATTTTATATTTCTCATAACATATGGAGGAAAAACTAAAAGGTTCTTAAGCTGATTTAATTTGCCTGCTTCTATTTCTGATAGACAGATCAAACAACTAGATCAGACAGTTCAAGTCATTAATTTCCCTAAATGCAGTCAAGCTTCTTATTTTGTGACAGGCAAAATAATCTGCATAAGTAAACTAGTTGAGAGTTTATGCCAAGAATGAATGATGAATTAAAGAACTATGGGACAGTGACGAATATACGGTAGCTACATTTTGGCTTATTGCAGCTAAGGGGAATGTTAGAAGAAGCAGCCCATCTAGTAGGTTCATCTATAATCCCTAAAGCTCTCAATTCAGAGGGAGAATCCTACTATGATAAACTGGTTCCTATCTTTACTCAGTGACTAGATAGAAGATACTTTCTTGGAAGTCAAATTGTACTGAAAGGGAACAGAAATCAGTACCTTGGATAGTTCCAAGGACATTGCCAGTGGAAGCCTAGGACTCTCAATAATGCTACATGCCATAACTTTCTGACATTGTTTCTTGAGATACTAGAGTTTGATATATTTAGATCCCAATATTATTTGCCCAATCAAATGTATTAGAGTCAAAACTTCCCTGTGCCAAATTGACTCTATGGAGAAACCCAACTTTAAAAATTGGGGGAAAGATATTAAATATGGAAGAATTGGATAAAAGCAGGGATATTGACTTTGGATCAACTGACCGCTGATAAAGATTAACTGTTTACAATCTCAATGTTAAGAATTAAATATTATCTATCAGATATAACCAAATGGCAATAATTGCAGTTGCAAAATTTATTAACAACATCATTTGGACAAGTGGCTTCTGAGACACTTGAGATACTAGAATAGCTTGTTTGATTCTTTAAAATAATTGGTTAAATCCTTTAAAACTTAAAAAAAAACTACTATTAGATTTAAAGATATTTGATATTTTGATGTTTAGAAATGAGTGGAATAAAGAATTAAAGATTCCTGTATTGCACATTGCCTAGACAATGTGAGAGTACCTTAGCTTGCATTGCAATAACATCAACAAACATCAAATTACAAAGTACACAACAACAAAAAATATTTAGAAGATTCTCAATAACACCTATCAAGTGGCTAATTTTATTCACTCTAGAAAACTTTTAGAGTCTGATAAAATGTTTTCAACTACTTACAGCAGGGAACTGGATGTTATGTTAGAAATTCACATGACTTGTGGAATGATGGAAAGACTTTTTTAAGAGAAGCCTAAAATAGAATTAATTGCCTTTTCTTTAGAGAACAGTATTAACTTCTTTCAAGATACATTTTAAAAAAACAGGAGGGCCTGGGATCATAGAATCAGTGATCTGTAATAGAGTTGCTGCCCCTTTTTCATTTATAAATGAGTAAATCAGCATTTCTGTCTTCTGCAGGGGTGTCCTCAAATTTAAATGTTTGTATTTTGCTGTAATAAAATATTTATTAGAATCCCATGATACTTTCTAATATTTTACTACCTTTTCACAACATTGACAATTTTATATGAGTTGTTGATGACACTCAGATGATTTGGTTCATTTTTGTTTATAGAGAGTAAGAGTGGAGTCTCCTAGGGACCTATGAAAGGAGGTGCTAAATGTGTTTGTGTGTATATATATGTATGTATATGTATGTGCATGTGTGTGAGTCATTGATCTAAAGAAGCCTGTAGTACTGTTTTATTTTTTTTATTAATTATTAGTCACATTTATATAAACTAATGTAATCACCATTCAGCCATCTTAGAACGATGTATTTCTTCTGTGCTGGTGCCATATTTTCTATGGAGTCACAGGAAATGCCTGGAATCTACTACCTTGCTCCTGCTGCCACTTTATCCATATATTATAATGGGCACAATATTAAGGAGTCCATCTCTTTATGAAAAAGAAAAAGGAGAATATCTCTAAAATAGTGTTATTGGCTTTAAACAATTCTTTTTCTCCCCAGAAAGAACTAAAAGCATTTAAGTGATCTGTTCGTTGCATTCCAAGTTGTATAAAGTATTCAGTGGGATTGTTGGACAAACACTCCTGGCCAAAGAGTTTTTCCTATTTTATGTACTATATCTTAAAAATGGGGACAAAGTTGCAACAGGGCTTCAGGAACTATATATTATTTCAGAACTTGTCCTTTGAAAATTTGAGCCCAAATCTGATTGTATTTTACATATAACCTTTTCTTCATCCAAACATTTGGTTGTTTTTCCAGTTTTACAAAATACAGTCTGTCTTAATTTCAGTTTTGCAAGATTATTCATAATCTTGCATCATAATTGAGCAAGTCTGTTCTTGATTAAAGCAAAGCATTAATTCTTCAGTCCTTGGCATATTTAGGAAGCAATTTTCATAAAATTGCTTAAAAATTGACCTTTTCCTCATTGTACTACATTCTATTTTTTTCAGCTGCTACTGTTGATTTATTTTTATTGAACATATTTCTTAAATACAGTACATGAATTAAAATTTTCTTGCAATACCTATGTAGAAGTAAGCATTACTGAATAGGGAGATTTGTTCCATGCTTTTAGTTATAATTTATCTTTTTTTAAAAAAAAGTATACTCACCAAAGAAAATTATCATTCTAATCCCATATACAAAGCTTTTACTTTTTATTTATAGTAAAAGATGAAGAGGAGAAGAGTGAACAACTTCTATTTGGTTTGATTTGATTGAAAATATTATTCCTGTAAAATCAAGATATTTATAATACTTAACTTTGGTTAATATTTTCATAAATAGGAATCTGATACTCCAGGTACAAATTATTTATCACAATCTGGTGATAAAGGATATAAAATGTTAACTATGATGCTGGTAGGCTTGGATTTGAATTTGTAAGCCAGTCAGCCCTACCACAAAATTGACAATGATGAACTACAGTTCATGATCTTTTTCACAAGATTATTGTGAGAATATAATGGAATAGTCCCATATGTGCTGCTCTGATCTTGCCGCAGAAAAGGAAAATACTATAGTAATAGTATTGTAATCACCCACTTGTTCTGAATGAAATAAAATTAATTATTTTTACTTAATTGTGTCACAGTACCTGATTTTTTTAAAAAAAATCTACACTTGTGTTGCATTTAAAGGTTTACATGATTTATATAAGATCATAAAAATATTCTTTTTTTTAAATACTAGCCAGCAGCAGATGATACCAAGATGGATGATGATTTGGAAGAGTCTACAAATGAGGTATTTCTATTAGTCATACTGTTTTTGATGTATGGGACATCTTCATTTGTAAAAAGAATTTGAGATACTGTTGATTAAATGGAGGTGGAGGAGATGTGTTCTCTCTTGAGAAGAACTTTAGTTCAGTACCTGTTGCACATTTCTGTGTTATTTTCTTGACCACAGCACAACAGTGTTTTTCCAATATCTTCTTCCAGCAAGGTTTTGTTTTAAATTTCAAATTAAAAATTGTAATTTCCAATTTTAATCCCTAGCCTGGATTTTTCTGAAAGTCTGCATCCAAATATTAACCAGATTCTAGTCCCATTTTGTTCTGTTGAGATAGCAATAGCAATAGCACTTAGACTTATAGATCGCTTTATAGTGCTTTACAGCCCTCTCTAAGCATTTTACAGAGTCAGCATATTGCTCCCAACAATCTGCGTCCTTATTTTACTGACCTCAGAAGGAGGGAAGGCTGAGTCAACCTTGAGCCTAGTGAGGTTTGAAAAACAGGTAGCCGGCAAGCAGCAGAAGTAGCCTACAGTACTGCACTCTAACCACTGTAGCACCGTGGCTCAATCAGCCAAATTGAGTACTATTGTCTGAAATGCCTCCTGGAACAGTCAGTGATTTACTACATGATAAGGAGGTACATCTGTGTTCTGACCAAGGCTTCCTGAGACTGTAATTAAGCACATGCTTAGTTAAAACAACTCTTGTTTTATTTCCACACTGGAAATTATGTTCATTCCCAGCCTGTAATGAGTCCCATCTTTCTCTCCTTTGAATTGCTGCCAACAAAATGCCAAATGAATTATAAAAAACCAATCGAAGTACCAAGTCCACACAGAGCTTCAAGGATTAATCCGAACAGAGCAAACAACTTTGCTTCCTGCAAAGGTTTCTCTACCTTTTCATGCCCTTTATACCTTATGGGAGGGACAATCATCTCCAAGCCTTACTCCCAAGTCACCGCTTTTGTGCTCTTGCCTTCTAGCAGCTCTGTACATATGCGAATTGGGAACAGGCTCCCTATGCTGCCACACTCCAGAGACTCTGGAGTCAGCACACCACTTCCAGATGGTCCTGGCCCCATCTTTGCATCAGATGCAGAACCTTCATCTGAGTCCTCTCCAGACTCCCGGACTGGTCCCTGTTCTTCCCAGCCGTCTGCACAGGCTGCTGGAGAATCAGAACAACCTGGCAGGATCCAGAAGAAGAGCCTTCTATGTCATGACCCCCACTTTGACAAGGCCCTGAAGACATGGTTTTGCCAGTGGGCCTGGGGAAAACCCAGAGTAGAATGGAGCCCATCAAGTGGCTTGTTTGATTGATTGTTGTCACTAGGGAGATGTGGTTTATTGTCTTTTTATCCTTTGTATATTATAGTGAGCTGCTCAGATTCACTGAGAGGGAGTGGGCAGCTATACAAATTTTCCTAGTTAATTAAATTAAATAATTAGTGTTTAGATTGGTCCAGTCTTTTCAAAGAGAATATCCCACAATTCAGATTCTGTGAATAAAACAATTGTCCCCCAAACATTGCTGTTATTATGCACTTCTCACCCGTAATTGATAAATAATTCCAGGATTCAGTTTCAATTTTCTTCAGAGAGAATTTCAGGACATGGTGTCCTTGTGTGTATTATAAATCAAACAGAACATAATGGAGCAAATCAATACTGCTGTCAGCGTTATTCAGAATGCAGTTGTCAGCATTCTTATCAAAGAATGATCAAAACTATAGAGAATGTGCTCCTTCCTTTCTGAATTATATTCTGTGTGCACTTCCAACTGGTCATTAGTATATTATGTATTTTGTATAATTTATATACATAAATTATGAGATCTTCCTTCCCAAAATGTATCAGTTTCGGATGAGTTTGAGGTAGCATTAAATTGTTCCTCTTTCACATTGAGTTTTCAGGGGAGCAAGTTCTTTTGCTTATAGTTTTAATATACAGACTGCAGCACTATTTTTACGCTAAACTTCCTTGTAGATATTGTGAAAGAAAGGCAGCACATAAATATTTCATTTAAATACATATAGTTTAAAAATGCAAATAACTAATACCTTTCTCTCAAAATTGGGGTAGTTATGTAGGAGGTATGTGTTACAAAATGTACATTGCAACTTATATGGAATGGCATAGTAAAGATAATTAAGACTTCCCTCCCCAATAACCAAGGAGCATGATCAATAATTTTCTTACTATTTTATTATAACTCAGTAGTCAGTAATAATAAATTATTACCATGGTATGCCACCCAACTCTCAATAACTTTATGAGAATATATTATGTATGCATCCATGTTCGTCCATTCAGATACACTTTATGCAAGGCACATAATAGAACATAAAGAGAGAGAATCATTTTCTTCCATTGGCCAAAGTAATGAAAGGAAGTTAGGAGATTCCAAAATGTTCTTTGTGGAAGGATAATTGTAAGAGAAGGAAAGGTAGAATCTAGAGGTAGAGTGTAAAGAGAGATCAGCCTAGAATCCCTATATAGCCACAAGAGAACTAAGTCCCACCCCCCTTGAATGTTGCTGACCCTTGTCTAACTAAGCACACATGGACTATTAGTTGAGAAGATTCCTGTGCATTGGCTTAAATCAGTTTAATTGAAACTTCACATGTGGATCTAGCCTTTTGTGCCTAACAAATCTTCATTTTTCAAACCTTATGTTTCCATCTTTTGCATACTATTGATGATAATATCTGTGCTTATATAGGATATAGAAGTATTTATTTCATTTCACCTACATTAAAGATGTGGGATTGGATGTGGTTCTAGGAGGATGTAATACGGAGGATTTGAAAATTGCTATTAAAGAAATGTATGTGGATATCAATATTATTTCTATTTCCAATACTATAAAAGGAGATGTTGAAGTAATTTGACATACAGTGTGTGTGTGTATATGTGTGTGTGTGTGTGTGTGTGTGTGTGTATTTTTAAATTTTCACGGGTACTTACATGTGTGCTGTTCAGCTTCCTTCGGGTATTATCCCATGTCATTGTAGTGCTTTTAAAAGCACTACAATGACGTGGGATAATACCCGAAGGAAGCTGAACAGCACGCGCACACACACACACACACACACACACACACACACATATACATTATATATATATAATGAAGACTTTCCTCCCCAGTAAGTTACAGTAAGTTACAACAGGATTGGAAAAAAAAGTGACTTATGACCGTTGCAACATCCGGGTGTGTGTATGTGTCACATGATCAAAATTAGGATGCTTGGAAACTGACTCATTTATGAGAGTTGCAGTGTCCTGGGGTCATGTAATCACCTTCTGTGACTTTCTGACAAGCAAAGTCAATGGAAAGCCACTTAATAACCATGTTACTTAGTTAATAATTTCACTGTTTCACTTAACAATTGTAGCAAAACAAATTACAAAGAGGGGCAAAACTCATTTTACAAATTTTTCACTTAACAACATAAATGTTTGGCTCAGTTGTGATCGTAAGTCGAGGACTTCCTATATATGGATGTGTATGTATCTATACATGCACACATACCACTTTGGTGTACTTAACTTTGATTAAGGCACCAGACTAGAAATTGGGAGACTAAGAGTTCTACTCCCACCTTAGGCAGGAAGCCATCTTGGTGATCTTGGGATCATCATTCCCTCTCAGCTCTAGCAAGAAGGCATAAGAAAAACACTTGTGTAAATGTTGCCCTGAAAACTATATATATTCATATTCTGTATATGTATGCATATATAAAATGAGTACGAGGTAGTCCTGGATTTACCACAGTTCATTTAGTGACTGTGCAAATTTACAACAACACTGAAAAAAGTGACTTGTGACTATTTTTCATACTTATGACCATTGTGGCATCCCATGGTCACGTGATCAAAATTCAGACGCTTGACAACTGACTCATATTCATGATGGTTGCATCATCATGTGATCCTCTTTTGCGACCTTCTGACAAGCAAAGGCAATTGGGAAGCCAGATTCACTAACCAACCATGTTACTAACTTAACAACTACAATGATTCACTTAAGAAATGTGATAGTAAAATGGGAAAAAATTCACTTAACAATGTTGGGCTCAATTGTGACTGTAAGTTGAAGATAAAAAAAGTTATCCAGTTGTATAATATAGTATGTCAATCCTTCATGAACCTATAAGTCTTCTTCTCATTTCTGTTGTCATGCCAACAATAATCTATTCCAAACTATGCATAATATTAAACTCAGCAACAATAGAGGAAATCAGTATAAAATAGACAGTCTTTATTGATAAACCTAAGGGAATTCCCATGTCTGCTTATTAACCATAATCCAATATATTGTTTTTAAATTGTTTTAAGAATTATACATAATAATGTTTGATCTTTTATATTCATTCTCTTTTCTTACCTTCTCCCAGCTCAGTATGAACAGCAAAAGTAGGTCAGGTTGTATGATCAAGATGCTGATTTTCCATTCAAATTTTAGTTGATTTTATGCTGTGCAACCTTTGATGGAGTAGAGTATTTCTGTACAGCTGCCTGCAGAGAATTATTCCAATTAACTTCATCTGAAAGTGAATTTATTGAAAGTGAATTTATTGAACCTTTTGCTGACAGTGTATGTGCTTTGGGGAATGAGGACAGAATTCCAGGTTGTGAGACTGAAACCTAACAGTGATCCAGAACTGGAAAATTATCTTTTTTTTAAATACAGCATTCATATCAGTACAGTACATGGGCAGTCACAATCATGGTTTTATTTTTCTCTCTTGTATTGCTTGGCTTGATTCTATAGCTATTGGATGAAACCTGAAATTTATAAACTTTTTTCAAGAAAAAGAATAATTATAGTTATGATTATGACAATCAGGAGTAGGATGCTACCGGTTCGCCCCGGTTCTATAGAACTTGTAGTTGCAAAGAGCAGCTGACACTGAACCTGTTCAGTGTTTGGCCTACCTGGACTCTCGGCTATCCTTTATTCCCTGCTTTTCCCTCCTCGGCTTTTTGTGCGACATAGCTGAGGTTGAAAAAGCAGGAAACAAGAGGATTTTCAAATGCTGCACACCTGAGCGCAGCTCTTGTCAGCTGTCCAGGAGGCACAGCTGATGATTTCTTGCAAACAATGCACACACGATTGTCCCCAGTTTGGAGAACTAGCAAATAGCTCCACTGGCTGGCCCCTCCCCTCCCGCCCACTCACTCCTTACCTGGCATGCAAGCTATCCAACTTGTCTGGTTTGGTAAGTTGCTATTTTTCCTTCCCCCCCCCCCCCAATCATCAGCTGTTCTGCTCTGCCAGGAGATTTAGATTAGCTAGAAAGCAAGAAACCCAAGGATTTCCTGCTTTCTAGCTAATCTAAATCTCCTGGCAGAGCCAAACTTTCCTTAGGACTGAAGCTTTTCAGTGCAGACTCAGGTAGCCAATTACAGATAGATAGATCTCTAAGTTAATCTGTGATTCTGTGAGCAACTCAATTTGCCTAACTGCTTTGTCTGCTTTGGGGTAAACGTTGCTCTTTTTTTTAAATAAAAAAAATCAATATTTACATACATGGTGTGTTGTGAGTTAATTTTATGAGTTTGCTTGCAAGCAAGTGTTATGAGTTTGTTTGCAAGCAAATTTTATGAGTTTGCTTGCAAGCAAATTTTATGTGACAGACTCAGGTAGCCAATTGCAGATAGATAGATCTTTAAATTAATCTGTGATTCTGTGAGCAATTCAATGAGCAATGTGATTCTGTGAGCAATGCCTACTTTGCCTGCTTTTGGATAAAAGTTGCTCTTTTTTAATAAAAAATCAATATTTATATAAATATTTATAATATTTACATACAAGCCATGCTCAGCCAGTCACATGATCACCAAGCCATGCCCACAAATTATACCATATCCACAGAACCAGTTCTTAAGAAATTTGAATCCCACCTCTGATGACAACCAATATGTTGCTCAGGTGAAACTTCCTGATGGATAATGCATCTATACAGAGGGAGAGACAGAGCACATACACATAGAGTATGGATGGAATTCCAGCACAGATCAAGGTTGGAAATTTATATGCAATAAGTGAAAGTTGAGCAGCAGTGGAAAATGTGCAAACAATGATGCACTATGGAAAGCACCAGAATGTCTGAGTTCTCAAAAAAAGAAGAAGCAGCAGCTAATCTAAACAAATAAACCTTATAATGGCCTAGCATGGGAATTTGGTTCATGTGATACACAAAGGTAACTGCTGGGTACCCAAACTACCTAACCCCACTTTAGTCTTGTTTAGATTATAATGCAAATCTACCTATGTATTGAATCGCCTATTATAGCTTTAAGTTGGGGATGGGGAAGTTAATAGGACTTTAAGCAGTTAACTGATATTTCTACAATACCATATTGTGAGATCATAGTAGAGATGCTGTATGTCTAATGATATCAAATATTTATATCTGGAGCTCCTGCTTTTATTAATATTGATATTTTTTCCCTTCCTGTGGTTTTTCAATGTATTATGCTTTTTGCGTTCAGCAATATTGCATATATGCTTATGACACACATTAAAACAATATTAGATGCCATTGTCATAAGCGTTAGATCATGACTGGTTTCATATTTTACACTCATAGTGCCCTCTCTATTGACAATAAATTCTTTGATGGAATGGATGTGTGCAGGAGAAGGAAAGGAAAAATGATTTGGGGTGGAGGTTATTATTTAGTTTCCCTTTTTCTCAGAGAGCCTTTGGAATTGTTTAATGAGAGGAGGAATGCATAAAAAATGAGACTATGAATATCACCACCTCATGCAGAGAGAAGGATCAAAGTAGCAGGAGTGAGTTCAGGGAGGAAGTTAAAGATGGTTGCCAAACCATGCAGTCAGTACCCTTGTCTTTGTGCATCACAATACATCTAAAAAAGATGTTCGTTCACTTCAGTTGGTCTCAGGCTTAGATTCAAATATTAAAAGAGATTATGTTTTTGTTATATATTTGCATACTCACCTAGGATAGGTTGGTCTGGATGGTGGGAGATTTGAAGAGCAGTCATTGGCCACGAGCCGCAAGCAGCCCGCTATAAAAAGGCTGCCGGGGTTTCGTCAGCAAACAGTTTCTGGAGAGAAAATAAAAAGAATAGAAGATCAACTGGGTCTTGAGTCTTTTTCCCACAATGCAACACTGGCGACGAGGGTGGGATACTGAGACAAAGGAGCCCAGTTGTGCACATGGCAACAAGGACCGAGCGAGATGAAATGGCTGGGAACAACTCACCACCCGCACAATTCAACCCAGCAACTGAAGACTGGGAGTCCTACATCGACCAATTCCTCATGTTTCTAGAAGGGAATGATCTCCAAGGAATATCCGAACATAGGAAGAGAGTCATCTTCCTAACCCACTGCAGTCCCACAGTATTCAGAATGGCAAAGGCATTGGCATCACTCCACAATGTGAAGAAAATGGTGTGGACGGACTTAGAGAAATTACTGCAAGCGTTATGTGCCAACTGTTTCATGCCTCATCAAAAGACATGAATTTTATCTGCACGACCAAAAGGAAGACAAGAGCATCGGAGATTTTGTTGCAGCACTGAGAGACACTGGCGGAGCATGCGAATTCCTAAACATGGATGAGGCCATGAGGTCTACTACTAACAAGACCTAAAATAACATTAATGGAGGCAATAGAAGAAACCACCGCAGTGGAAGCAACACAAAAATCGACAACCACCATGCGACAAATGAATAAATTGATAAAGGAAACCCCAAAAGACACTAGTCAAACACACAATAAGACACCAGAGGAAACTCAAAAACTCACCACAACAACACACCACGAGGACATCGAATTCTTATCAGAAGACAAAGAAGAAGAGGTAAATCAACTCCGGTTGGAAAAAGGTAGATGGGAGCGAAAGGAAAGGAAGTCAGAATTCCATTGTGCCAGGTGCGGAGGAGACCATCCACGTTCCGAATGCCATTTTTTCGATGCTATTTGCAGGTATTGTGAATGGCGGGGACACATAGCAAGGGCATGCCGAACTAAAAATAACTCTAGCCCTAGACAAAGATGGAATACCCCTCCCAGGGAGAAGGAAAAGCAAATAGGGAGCCGTTAGAGTCAAGAAAACAGAAACAAGCGGTGGAAAGAAGCCAATAGAAAAGAAGAAACACATCAAACAATAACTATTGGACACTCAAACTCAATCAATGTGAAAAAGGTACATGTGCAAGTCACCATAGAAGGTCAGCCATGTGAGATGGAGGCTCGTATTTATCAATGGTATCGTGGAATACCCTAAAAAGACTAATACCTGATATAAACAAGAGAGAGCTAGAAATACAAAAACTCACATTAGAAGACTACCAGGGAAACAGAATTCCTGTAGTAGGAACTGGACATTTCAAAGTTGAATTCAAAAAAACACACTAAAGTCCTCCCATTAGCCATAGTTGACCGGGATCGCCCCAGCCTACTGGGACTCAAATGCACCATTAGGAATCGGAGTAACCGGAATAAACAACATCTCTGAGACAGTCTGGGAAGAGAACCTGATGAAAGAATTCCAGGACGTCTTCAGCGGAGAACTGGGCAAGTACCAAGGGTCCCCATCTCATTTAATTTAAATCCAAATATAGCCCCAATAAGGCTAAAGGCGAGGCGAGTTCCTTTCACGTTAAAACCAGAAATTGATGAACAATTAGATAATAATTGTTCTATAATCTAATACCCCTGTATTAGATTAGGGGGTATTAGAACCAATAGACCACTCAAGGTGGGAAACCCCAATTGTTACCCCTATTAAACCAGATGGGTCTGTACGTATTTGTGGAGACTACAAGGCAACCCTTAACCATGTGCTACAACAAAGCGCATACCCAGTTCTGGTGGAACAGTACCTATTACACTCTTTGGGGGGAGGTAGAATCTTCGCAAAATTGGACCTTGCGCAAGCCTACCAACAATTACCAGTTGACCCAGAAACAGCGGAAGCACAAACAATTGTGACTCACAGGGGGGCATTCAAATGCAACAGACTGCAATTTGGAGTTAGCGTGGCCCCAGGGGTATTCCAGAGCTTAATGGAATGCCTATTGAAAGGAATAAAGAGGGTGGTACCCTACTTTGACGATGTATTAGGATCAGCCAAGGACAAAGAACAACTGAAAGACTGCCTAAGGGAGGTCTTAAAAAAAATTAATGAGGTGGGACTTAAAGTTAAAAAAGAAAAGTGCCAATTAGCCACCAACAAAGTTGTATCTGACAATGGACCGCAATTCACGGCAATAACATTTGAGAGGTTCCTAGCAGAACAAGGGATAAGGCACACACTAACAGCGCCGGGTTGGCCAGCTACGAACGGATGGGCGGAATGCATGGTCTGTTGTACTAAGGAAACACTACACAAATTGGGAGCTGGAGATATACAGGAAAAGATATACACGCTACTAAGTATACAACACATTACACCAAACACCACAACAAATAAAAGCCCAGCAGAACTATTAATGGGCAAAAAACTAAGATCAAACCTAGACAGACTACATCCCACATATAGCCCAAAAAAGCCAACAGACTCCTCCAGTAAGTGCCGCACATTCAAAACGGGACCTAGTCTAGGTAAAAAACCTCATGGGGGGAACCATTGTGGATACCGGCAACAATAACCCAAATAACAGGACCCCGGTCATACAGGGTAGAGACAGAGGACGGAAAGAGCTGGAGGAGACACATAGACCAAATCAGATCGAGGACCACACTGAGAAACACTAACAATCAGGATGAGGAATGGGAAGAACTTACACAAACAAAAGAATCACCTCAAACATTAAACAAAAATAGCCAAACTAGAGAGGGGGGAGACCCCTCAAACATAAATGAGAGGGGAGGGGGAGACCCTCCACAAGTAAAAGAAGTAACAAAACAAACCCTAACAATGATACAACAACCAATACTAAAATTAGCCCCGATCGGAAATCACAAACACGTACCTGAAGCCATAGAAGAAGAAGGCAACTTGGGGAGACTGGAGTAGGCTTCAAGAACCATCAAGAAGCCACTCCTGGCGGGAGCGGCTGAGCGGACTCAACTAGCCAGGAAAGGCCTGGTGGGAGTGGCATGGCTGACTCTACCTTCCAGGAGGCTCCACAGAAGAGAACGGGAGAAACAGCAACCCTGTCCGAACAGTCCAGAGACAAACCCATGACCGAATTTTGCAGGTCCAGTCGAAACCATAAGAGCCCCACATATTTACGTGACTACGTAAAATAGGGGAGGCCTGATTGGTTGGATTGGACCACATGTGGAGGGGTGTTATATATTTGCATACTCACCTAGGATAGGTTGGTCCAGATGGCGGGAGATTTGAAGAGCCATCATTGGCCACGAGCCGTGAGCAGCCCGCTATGAAAAGGCTGCCGCGGTTTCACCGGCAAACAGTTTCGGGAGAGAAAATAAAAAGAATAGAAGATCAACTGGGTCTCGAGTCTTTTTCCCAGAACGCAACAGTTTTCATGTTATTTATGGACCCTTCCACTACAGATGTTCTACAGTCATTTAATTTTTTAAATTGCATTTGAAATAAGACAGTCAACCATTTAAAGAACTCCAAAGCTTTACATTCCTACCAATGAAAGCCTCAATAGAGCTTGTTTCTTTGTTGACCTCTATAGAAGTTATTACTTACATTTCACAGATTTAAAATTGTTACTTAAAAAAAAATATATTTCCTCTTTTTAGAAAAATCCCAGCAGTATTCAACTTGGAAATGGTGCTTTCATTATTTCATCACACACAAAAAGTGTGTGGCTTGCTATCTATCTTCCATGCCCTGTCATTTCAAGAGAGGCCTGGTATCTTGTATAGGAGCGCTTCATACTGTAAGTTTTAGGAACTTTCTGAGGAAGCAGTCAACCACTTTAATAAACAAGAAGGAAAACAAATATGCCAGGTCTAGAGTTGTAATGTAATTTATGTAAATATTGACCTACGTATGTTTGGGTACTGGATCTGATTTATTATTAACAGAGGTATTCTTAACCTACATAGAAATGTTAGCTGATTCCACTCTCTCTCCTTTTAAGCATCACATATGTTTTTCGTATGCTGACAGTTGGTAAAGTAATATTATGATAACAAAATTTCCCAACATTTGAAATCAATTGCCAAGTAACAACCCAATAAAGCAAGCTAATTCTTCAGCAGGGAGCTGTTTATCGTGCAGTCATAAAAATTTATAAGGATTCTATACAATTAAAATGCTTGGTTATAATAATCATGGAAGAAATAGAACAGAATCTTGAGTCAGAATAATTTATGATCATCTATATATTGCCCTACAACTTACACAAATTGAAAAAGTATACCTTTGCCATGATGGACTGAATATTCATTTTATACAGTTGTGTCTCTGTTCATATACAAATTATCACAAATCATGTTGTATTCCAAACAAGATATTTTATTAAATTGTATATCAGTGGATATACAAATACTCTTTGGAAATGATACAATGAAACCAAATGACTATAAGAACATATTTGTGTGCTATTTCCTTAAAATTTTTGTCCTTTCCCCTTTATTACCTACCTCTATCAATATTTCAAAGATTATCATACTGTTTAGTATTATGGTTTCATTAGAATGCAGAGACTTCTGAAAGTTTGGTGGTATTTTAGGGTTTCACTGATATATATGGCTGTATAGTGTACGACTGCTGCTCAGGTCCACAGCCTTTTTTCCCTATGATGTATGAGATAACAAAGAAGATAATTTCTGACCCAAGGAATCTGTCAAATCCAGTGGTCTGGAGGCTCCTTGAATGGGAATGCTGAGCCTCCAAGTAATATCTTGTGACACTAATGGTCTTTGTTCTGCTATTAATAATGCTCTATGTTCTCTGCTATCCAGCTGATCAGTCTAATCAGCTATGAGCAAAAAAAGAGGCGGTTGGATACAAGATCCAACACATATGCCTTTTTTCATCTAATGGTATGGGTAGTTTCATGGTACCTTTGAAGTTTAGTCTTGTCCACTTTTCTCTCTGTCTTAAAGGCCCTGTCCCACTGCACTTACGGATGCAAAGAGGATGTAAAATGTTAAAAAAAGCTTGCCATCCATTGGAAAAAGCTATGCATCCGTTGTGTACTCACTGCATACATCTTTCATACGCTCTATCCGTCGAGCATCCGTCCACTGCAATTTCATCCGTGCAAGAAGTTTTCAGCTGCACAAAACTTTGTGAATGGATGAACTTTTCGCCACGTACGATGTACATCTGTGACATATACGGGCAACAAATGTTCTATGTCCGTTATCATCCATTAAACGTCCGCTGTATCCTCTCTACATCCTCTGGCCATCCCCTCAACTCACATCCACTGCAGCTGAAAATGGAAAGAGGGAGGAAACAAAAGGTACACGGAACATCTACACAGCGTTAGTAGCATGGAAATAGAAAGGATGTAAGTGTATGCATCTCATATATAAAGTATTAAAAACGGACAAAACGTTTGTATCTGGGATGTATCTCGTATATTTAGGATGTCTGCAGTATGTCTAGAGTATATAGAAGACCCCATAGTGGACAACCGATATTTTCTATAAAAAGGGGGGAGAAAATCATCTGGATCGCTGGGATGGTGGACCACACAGTCCCACTATGGTTGCACTGGAGGTTTATCTATCCCATAACTATCCTTATCTATTCCACAAGCATGCAAAGGCTTAACCATTTTTTGAAAGTTTTCACCAACACTTTATTAAGTAAACAAAATGAACCAAATAAACTAAGTGTCTTAAGCAAAGATAACCTTTATTAACTTTCTTAGGTAAACTTTATGACTTTATTAAATAAGCAAAATGAACCAAGTAAACTGTATTAAGTGTCTTAAGCAAAGATAAACTTTCTTAGGTAAACTTTATGACTGTATTAAAAAGGCAAAATGAACCAAGTAAAGTGTTTTAAGCAAAGATAAACTTAACAAGTAAACAACTCAGTTTCTGACACTATTCTCAGTCACTCTGAGTCATGTTCCTGCTCTCAGCTATTAAGCAGCCAGGGACTGTGGAGGTGGCTGTGACTTGAGTGCTGGTCTGAGGAACCATTGGGATGCTTGGCCCCGAGGGTACAACAGGTGGTGGTGTGTTCAGGAAGCTATCTGAGAGCTGACTCAGTCCCGTGAGGTTGAGAGGCCCTTCATCAAGGACTTGAGATGTCAGGCCCAATACTGATGACAGATTGTCCATTGACGGGCTTGGCTGTGGGGTGGAGGAAGGAGGAGTGTAGTGGGGCTGTCTGGTCTGCAGCTGGTTGAGGACTGGCGTCTGTGTCGTGCGATGAACCTGGGCCTGGACTGGGAAGTTCTGCTTCTGCTGTGGGAAGTCCTGGTAGTCGTAGCCTTGGTAGGTGAGGGGCTGTTGAAAGCTGTGGAAGGGCTGTGACATTGCCTGGGGTGGAGGAGCAGACTTGGACTGGTCTGCTTCAGCTGGGCCTGGAGGGTTGTGCAGAAGTGCTGTGATCTTCTGCTTCATCACCTGGTACTGGGCCTCAGGCAGGTCCCTCAGAGTCTGGCCTGAGGATGCTCTGTCCAAGTGGACCAGCTGAGAGAGAAGTTCTGTGCTGGTCTTCATTGTGTCCCTGATCTCCAACAGCACACTGTGGTCCTGGCCCTCCAGTCTGCCTCTTTGCTTGCATTCTCTGGAGCTGGGGTTGGGGGTGGGGGTGGGTTGGCCTCTGGTGGCTGCTGCTTCTTCCTCCACTTGTGACAGCAGGGTGTCATCCTCCATGGGATCCTCCAAGTCTGCCGGCATGGGGATTGCAGCTGTCAGGCGGGGTCTCTGCTGTGGGGCCCTCTGAAGACACCTGCCTGGACAGGGTAGCTGGCTCCTGGCTGGAAGAGGACTGTCTGTGGGCTTTCTGAGGGAGAGGGGCCTCAGAGGGGCTGTTCCTCAGTGGCGGATCTCACTCTCCAGGAAACTGCACTTGGCCATGACGTACATCTCCCGGTCAGTGAGCTTGACAGCGGCCTGCCCAGATTTCTTGAGGTGTAGCTTGCCATACCAGGTGTGCATGTGCTTCCACCATCCAAGGAGTACTTCTGCAGTGTATCCCAGGCTCTCTGCCTTGTCTCTCCAAGCTGCCTGCTTCTTGGTGTCACGATAGAGTCTGTGGCCCTTTCTCCAGAGGTACTCGTTTCCCTCGGCCATTCCAGCACCTCATCCTCATGCTCCTTGGAAATGGTGTACTGTTTCCTCTCTTCCTTCTCCTTCCCTTGCCTCTTCCTCCCTCTGGCAGGGGCTTCAGCAGGGCCTTCAGTGGCTTCAGCATCAGGGCCATCTGCGCGGCATCCCTTTTGTTTCCTATAGGCATCTGTGATGCATCTGCTATGTATCCGCCCCTTCCGCTATGCGTCCGCTTCGCAATTCTCCCCCGGAACCCCTTCGGAGGTATCATCCGCTTCCATCCGCTAGGTTTCCGATGAACATCCATTTAACATCCCCACTACATACTACCCACGTCCGTTCTTTTCCGTTCTGTTTATGCGCATTTTCACCACTCTTTGGAGTGGATGACACCGGATGGAGCCACCCCCGAAATTTTGCTTGTCCGCTGTGTCCTTTATGTATACGTTTTGCATCCGTCGGCCAGTGGGACCGGGCCTTTAGACCAGCCAAAAAATACATGGAGGAAGGACAGAGATATATGCTATTGTGTTTGCGTCTAAGCAACAAGTAGCACTGGATTATACCTGCCAACATCCACTCCTACTTCATGATTATATAATTCTGTTGAACTATTTCCAAACATATTATCAGAAATATTATTTAAAACAAAGCAAAAATCAAACAACACAGCTAGACTGATTACAACGACTCACATTAATTTAAAGCTGTGACTTGCTTACTCTTTTTTTTTTTTTTTTGCTCTTGGATAAAGGAAAAAAAAACCCTGATATTTGGATATTTACTGCTGTTCCAGTTTCTCACTTATCTCGACTCCTTTTACTTATGTAATGAAGAACACTGCCATCAAGTGGAATTCAGTTAGAAATGAACTTTTATTTAAAACAAAAACAAAAAAAACCTCAAGTACTTGGAATACTGAGTCTTCTGACAAGATTATTCACTGAGTCATAAAAAGTAAAGGTTGACTTCAGTGTCACTGGAAGTTACATAATATGCAAATTTGATAAATAAATAAATTGGTGATAATATAAATCTGCTTTATGCTCTCTGTATATGTTTTAGTATAGTGGTATATATTTCAAATTCTTGTAAAGTCTTATAGTACAAACATATATATTAGAGGTAAATAAACTACCCAGTTTAAATTTATGAATTAATCCGAAAAATGGCAATTGAAATTTATTTGAATTGGTGGAGTTATTCCATCAAATTTCCTTCAAATCAAACAGCACCATGGACAACAACAACACAAATGCTCAGACATAAGTACCTTTGAGGCGAATGAGATTTAGCTTGTGTACCTATAATCATAGACTAACCATCACTTGAAAAGTATTGTAACTTTTAGGCTTTTATAAATGCATGTTTGGTATTCTAGCATAGAAACAGAGCTAATGTAATCAAACCACATGTAATAAGCAGACTATATACAGCATATAGACATTTAAAATATATTTGAGAACCATATTGATATGGCAATTAGTGTATTGGGAAGGCACTCATTAGTTCTGGGTTCAGGTCTCCATTTGATCATGGATCTCCTTGGGAATTTTTGAACAGCCGCTTTCTAGCAGGTCACTCAACCTCAAAGGGATATTATGAAGAGAAAATAAGAGGTAATGTTATCTATACTATCTTGGGTTCCTTAAGAAAGGGGTGGGATATAAATAAAGAAGGAATGAAATTGATAGCCATGAGCCAGCAGTCTATGGAGTCAGGGAAAGTAGAGTGTATGCAAAAGGAATATATAAATCAGCAATGAGCTGATTCAGATTTGACATTCAAAGATTGCAATATTGAACTTGAATTTAAGATTCAAAATACAGAGTGAATATAAAAGGAAACTTACAATCTGGATCCAAAGTTCTGACAGTTGGGGTTGTTGTCATGACCACACTAGGTGCTCAATAACATCACAACTGCATATGACCATTTGCAGTCATATGTCCACATTTTACAACAATTTTTTGAGGTTTGATAGTCTTCCCACTGCCAACACCGACCTGAAGCCTCTCATTGAGGACATCTAACAGCACAAAGTGAGAAATTATCAATACGCTGATGATATCGAGCTCTATATTTCCACCCAGGGCTGACTAAGTAAAGTTGTGAAGGTTCTGCCTTAGTAGTTAGAGGCTGAGGGGATTTGGACAGAGAAGAAAAATTCAGCACTGGCTCTTAGTTTACAATGTTTTACATATTTGGTTCCGGATGCAGTCTGAACGCTCCAAGCAGAACCTCATACCACTAGGTCCAACAGGAGAGCTATGGTCCTAGTCCCTTTGATTAAAGAATGCCATTTAATACTGTAGTATCTAGGAAGCAGGCCTATTCTACCACAGCATATGTCCTCTGAAATACCATGTGGCCTCCAATGCTGCTAGGCTTTTGCAAAGTTCTGAGGATGTGGGTGTGATCCAGGACCTGATGAAGGGAGGCTAGAAGATGGCCTGTGAGATGTTACTGTTGCTGTTATACATGTTAGTTCTCAGTGAACATTGTTAGTTTTTACATTTTTGCTGACATTCTTTTTTCTGTTTTGTGTTTAATGTGTTATCAGCCACCCAGAATCGTATTTCAGATATGGGTAGCCATATAATATCAATGTAATAATTAATGATTAATTATTCATGCAAATCATGAGGAATTAGGAGCTCAGGAGCTACCTAAATTATTTATATAACAGGGAACAATTTTACAGTGTCTTGTAACTGACAGTAGATGTCTCCCTTGTCATGCAAAAAGATATTTTGTCCTAGAATAGTATCAGGTTAGCTTTATAATCTTGATTTCCAACAATGAAATGAATTTACGAGAATACCCTAGAAGTGACTGACTTCATTTCTCTGACCCTTCCCACTGTTAAAAAAAATGGAAAGATCATGAATGTTAGACAAATCAAGTAGAATAACTTACAGAAAGTGAAATTCACTAATGAGAGCAAAGTTAAAAATTGTCATATAGTGGAAAATCCCGAGCATCTCTTGCATAGTGACTAAAGATAGAATTTTGAAGATTGCGATTCTTGGATTTGATTCTAAGAATATGTTTACAATAAATGTAATTACCAATTAATGAAGGAAGATTTGGTTCTCTGAATCTGGTTACAGTACATCATCATGCTTACCTATAGTCAAGTATTAAATGCTAAATAGCCAACAATCAGTATTAATTTTTCAATTTAAAGAACTTTGAAATCAACATATACATTTGGTTCTACTGGACAATATTAAGCTCTAAATTGTATCTCCAGCAACAATCACATCAGTTAGAAAGTCATGGAATATAATGTGTAACAAAATATTTTAATTTATTTTATAAAAATTGGGCCCTTTTTCCCATGCTAAATTAACTTTATGGGGAACTCAACTTTAGAAATTGGGAAAAAGATGGTTATATGGAAAAACTGGATAAAAGCCATGACACTGACTTTGAACTAATTGATAGATGATAAAGATGAATTAACTTATGTTGTGTTAAGAGATAAATATCTACCAAATGTAACCCAATGGCAATATTTACAGTGTGTTAACAACATTGTTTGGATCAGCAGCATTTTTAGCTCTTGAGACATCTGAGATACTAGAACATCTGGTTAAATTATTTAAAACTAAAAAATAAACCCTATATATTTGTCAATAAGTCAATTTGATATGCAGAAATGAACAGAATGAACAATTAGATGTTCCTATATTGCCCGTACAATGGGAAAGTGTCATAGCTTCTATAGAAAGAATGTCAAAGGACTTTCAAATTACAGATTATACAACAAAAAATCTCTATATATAAATAATATCATTCACACATCATCACAAAATCTCCAGAACCGTAAAGCCTACAAACTTGAAATTTGGCATGTGTGCTCCTCTTGGCTTCTGGGTGCTCACTAAGAAAGGATTTTTTGAAATGACCATCATAGCATTAGTATTTCGTATATTATTATTAACACGCTCTGATTCTAAGGAGTTCTTATTCCCATTCCCCACCTGAAAATAAATCTGTTCCAAATGCAAAACAGAAGCAGAGGAGAGCAGTTTCAGTTTTAGTTTCACAGTACCAAGCAGCTTTAGTACAGAGCAATTGAGCTAAGCCACACCCTGGCTCCTTGCTGTCTCCTTCTTTCTCACACAGCAAATACTGTTCCAAACAGCCCTCAACACTCTCACACACTGACAGGATGCTAGCTAGATGAATATAGATGGATACTGGTAGACAGGCAGAATTCCCCCCCCCCCATTTTCCTTTCCAAAAACTAAGCCTGACCACATAGTTTCATAGTGAAGCACAGGTTATGAAGCTAGTATTTTTATAATTTATTGGACTCTATTATAGTTTGTAGAAAAAAGGATTAGCTAAGAAAACAGTTTGGTGGAGATTTAATATGAATAATGCTTCCTTAAAACATGTTTTTACAATGTTCTACACTTAAAAGGTTTGGGAGAAAGTTGTTGACTAAATAAACAAGATTGTGACAAAAGGAAACATTTTCAGAGGATAATATTCTCTTGAACTATAACCCAGTACATGGAATTTGACAACTGGACAAGTGATACATTTTGTTTCTTTTTTTTCCTGTTGTATTTTTTTCATTTTAAGCATTTTTATGTTGGTTTTTATTTATTTGCATTAAAACTATCTTCATGTTTTGTTTCTTTTTTTTCTATTCACTTCTTTTCTTTTTCTGTTTTTTTTTAAAGCAATTTTTTTTTAAAAAAAGGCAAGTTCACAAGTGAGAATCCACAATAGACAAAAGAAACAGGTACAAAAAACAGCCACCTCCAGTTGTATTTTTAAACTTAAATTCTGAGAATTTGCCCAGGAATAGTTTCAGGAAACTGTCAGATAAGTTTTTATAGACAAATTCCTATCCAGGAGGAAAGCTTTCCTTTATTCAAGAAATCGTCTATTTTAAAGCTTTAGTCTGGTGCTTCTAAAGGAAATCCTCAAATTATAACCACAGTTGGAACCAGACCATCTGTTGCTAAGCAATGTGGTCATTGAGTGAGTCATATCTGATTGTGTGAACCTTTTTTTTTTTAAGCACATTGCTGAAGTCATTAAGTGGATGTGGCTCCTCCCCCCATTGATTTTGCTTGTCAGAATCCTTCTGGGATCATAACCCAAATAGCAACTGCATGGCCCTGGTAGGTGCAACTGTCATAAATACCTATCGATGTCAAGAGCCACATGATAATACTGGCAATACTGCAACAGTCCTAAGAGTGAGGACTGGCCATAAATCACTTTTTTTTTCAGCAGCATCATGTTATGGTTCCAAACCAAGCCAGCAAAAGAAGAGGCCACAGTCTGAGCCGAATGGGTCTCTTTACTGGAATCTCATTTTGGCATGTGGTGAACAATACAAATAAAGGGTTTCTAGCCAGCATTACTGGCTTCTGCTAGCCAGCTGGCTATACTGATTCAGCACGCCCCACCCTCTTGCTCCTGGTTGCTCCCAGTTGGCTCCAGGAAGAACTTTTTTTAGCCCGGCTCCAGCAAGCACTCTTCAAGCCCGGTTGCTCTCTGGCTGGATCCAGCAAGTACTCTTCAGGCCTGGAGAGCTTCTGAACCAACTGCATCTGGCTTGCCTTCCTGGCTCCTCTCCCAGTACGAGTCCCATCACCCAATGCTCATTCCCTTCCCCCACATGTGTGTGACAAGTCCAAAACAGTGCATTGTGGGCACTTTGAATGGCATGCTGTCTTGGATGTTGACAATAACCTCAAACCAGGGGTGGGATTATTCCAGTTCTTACCAGTTCAGGTGAACCCTTTGTTCCAATGATCAGCTGGCTCTGAACCAATTCAGACAAGCATGTGGGCTCACCCGCCCGCCCCGTTCTTTCCTGTCCTTTATTTCCTTTTTTTAGAGCACAGCTGATTTGCGTGGCAGAGCGGTTTGATGTCTCAGCTGTTATATTCACAAAGGTTGCAGTTGAAGGTAAATATTAGAGGCTTTTTAAAATGCAGAGAGCGCATTTCGTGCGCTTGTGCGAACCAGTTGTTTCCCCAGTTGAATATCACCATTGCCTCAAACAGTCGTTAAATGGTCCTAAGTCAAGGACAACCTGTACTGACACTGAACCTACTTCCACTGGCATCAGCATTTGAGAGAAAACTCAAGGATCCAAGGATTTCTTGGAATCACCTAGGGAATGAAAAACATGGGTTTAAATATAGTTCCTGCTATATCCCCAGTGGTAAATTTCTTCTCAAGGAGACAAGTCTTATTAAGCGTGACAGTGGCTTTCTACATTCTTCACATGTAAAATATTGCTAATAAACTGAATATCACACTGATAGTGCAACAAGCAAGTCAAAAGGAATCCCTTCGCAGTGAAATTATGTGCACTCGGTGTTTCATCTGTCAAAAATGCGGTTTGATACAATGCTAAGTGTTCTCTTTACCCCAATTCTTTTTGCAGGATAACTTTCAGTGAAATACAGAGCACTGTAAATAATGAAATAAAAGATACTTTCAGTCATTGGTGTTGTGACCCAGTTTTTTTTCTTTGTTCTACCATTAAAGCTTTTCTGGGAGGGATAGATTTCTCAAGTTGGTACTTGCATTTATACACTTCTCGCGTTAGTCCCGCATTTTGTTGCATTTGTTTATTTTTGCCTAACTCTTACACATTCATTCAAAGAACACCTGAAAAAAAAAGCATATTAGACTGCTTGGCTGACTCATTGGAACTCTCGCCACTAATAGGTTTGCTGTGGCAATATCATAGCTCGTTATATTTTACAGCTTTGTGAACTGAAATAGATTCTATGGGCTTTTTTAGCATCATCCAACTCACCTCTTCTCTCCCGCCTTCACATTTCCTTTTCTAAGGATTCTTTTTATAATTTTGCAGTTTCTCTTGATGCAGACAGGGCTAAGAGACTTCCTTGTTACCACCTTCGCTTTTCTCTGATAAACAGGACTATTACCTGAAGAAGGGGAGGGGAACACTGAATGCCTCCCCTCCACCAGCATTTTAACTGAATCCAGGATTACCTTCAGCCTACCATTTGCTTCTAATTCCACAGCTGTGCAGAGGACTATTGTCTGTTATGTTGAAAAAGGTTTAGCAGTCACAGAAAGAAAACCAGGAAAAATGAAAGGGAGCTGTTTTTGCCATGATGGTTTGATTGGTTTTAAAATCTTACCCATGGACATCTTTTTAAATGTTGCATAAAAATGATAAAGAAGCCTTACTGGAAACTCCAAATATTGTTCCTTAAGAAGGTATGTTTCATTCTGGTTTTGTGTGTGTATGCTTGCTTGATTTGGGACAATAGAAGTTGGGACAATTGCTTTGGTTTGATGCAGGCAATTATTTCTACATCAAAAAATAGTGTTTTTGCACTTTTATTTTGCAGTTGTTTTGAATAGTATAAATCCATAAATATGCTATTGTTTAAAATATGCAGATTTTAGTGCACTGCAAACAACATCTTGCACTGCAAACAGCCTCTTTTGTAAGGAAAGTTAAACCAATTATTGACTTCACATATTGCATATTTAGAAAAAAAATCAGAAAATATGTGAAATTTGTCCCAACCCATAAATAGAGTGGTTAAAGAGAGAGAGAAAAATGTAAAGTGGAAACCTGGAAATAGCAAGGATAATATTCAGTTAAGTGAGCATTATTGCAACGTTATTTTTGCTGTTAGTTGAAGTAAGGAAGTGAGAGCAAACTTTCAATTAATTCTGCCCAGTTCCTATAGATAATTACAGAGGACAAACTAGATTAAATATTATCTTAAGAACTTCACCTGCATTGTGTGTATGGGGGTGGGGACTGTGCCTTGACTCAGTGTTGCATCCTGGCAACAATCTGGATTAGTCCCTTCAGTTTTCTTAGAGAGGTTTTCAGAAGTGGTTTGCCCTTGTCTTCTTCCTAGGGCAGAGTCAGCATGACTGTCCCAAGGTTACCCAGATGGCTAATCCTAATCAGAATTAGAATTCATGTTCTAGTTTCAACCCTGGTACCTTAACCATTACCCCTTGCTGACCCTCAAATCTTATTGTGTCAATTGATCTAGGGTCTTTCCCAGCTTCTATTGGCTAAAACACATCTAGCCAGCTCTTTCTTTCTGCCATGTTCTCATGATACTTTCTTCATTTCATCCTTGTGGCAGCTCAGAGTTGTTCTCAACTCCTATAGTTAAATAATGAGTTCCCTCTTAAATAGGAGGGCATTAATACATTGTCTTAATAGGAGACAATGTACAGCTTTGCTGGTGCAACATGATATGCTTCACCAGTTATTTAATTATTTTAGTAGTCAAATGACTGGAATTAGCTTGGTATCTTACTGGCCACTCCCAGCAAGTGTGGGTATGATTGCTCATCACCAGTTCCTGGGCAGTGTTTCAAAAGTCTGTTCCTTTCAGGGCAGTAGGACAGCCTGACTCTCTCACACTGGGTTTGTAGCCCAATTCCTTGCTGTGAGAACTGAAATCAGCCCAAACAGCAACTAACCAATGACAGTAGGGCTACAAGATGACCTAGAAAAAGGATTCTTTGCCACCAGTCATCCCACATGTCTGTCTGCCATAGCTTAAGCTCCTTTCAAATACTACACTTGAAAAGGTGCTGACCCTGATCTTAAAAATGTGATAGCATCTAACTAGGATCTAACATCTGACTGGTAGTCTGACTGGATTAATGGGAAATTGAAATGAAAGGGAATTCTTCCATTGCAACAAAAACAACTCCTCCTACTTATTTAAATGCTTCATTTAAATGCAGATTTAATACAAAATGCATTCCTCTTCTGGAAAAGCAGTATATCAATATTCAAAAACAGCTGATCAACTAGCTTAGTGCTTCTTCAGAAAGGGGTTAAATTTGCCTTTTAAAACCCGCCTGAAAAGCAGCTGAATAGTGCTGGGGCTACATTTTAGAAAAACAGGAACTCTCACTCATTGTGCAACATCAAGCACTGTTGTCTATTTTCTAAACTTGCTGACAAAACTGCTGAGAGATAAAGATGAGCTAATTTCTTCTCCCTACTAACCTGGAAATCAATTGCTAGGTTCAAGAGAATGTCAAGATGAGTCAGGCAATTTTCACCACTCTGCTACTTTAACAGATAGCTCCCACCATCCATAGGGATAAGTGATTTCTATACCAGGTTTTGATGTTTGGATAAACTTGTGAATGTAGCCATCAGTCCAAACCATCCAGTATTTTATTAGGAGGAGGGTTTCAATGTGGAGAAAGGGGAAGGGAAGATTTAACCAATGTCTTAGTTAAATTTAACCCTGCATAGTTTATATCTCCATGCCATCAGTTGGCAATCCAGAATAGGTGCTTTACAGGCAGGAGAGGGATTGGCAATGAGAATAGCAAATGTAATGTTGTTGTTCTATGAAGTACAGAAGCACATTTTAAAACATCAGTGAGGAAAGGTCATTAGATTTAATACAAACAAGCTAATGTGTGCAGCATATTGTTGTGTTTTAAAGACAAACTTTTTAGTGCATGGATTTTCTCCTTAATAAACTTCTTAAAATAATATGAAACTTAACAGTTAAGAAAAAAAGGTATGGGAATAAAGGGAAAGCTGGAAACATTTAGGACCTGTAAGGGACATTTTTGTTAAATAAATAGAAGAGCCTTGATGGCATCATAAAATAACAGCTTGCATCCATGGAGAATGATTTTCTCTGCTTTCTTCCACAACTGCTTTTAATTTTATGTCTCCTTCCTTCTCTATAAAGAAAAAGATGGCACACAGGTTTTTATCCCTACATTCAGTTTATCTTCACAAAAGCTAGTCATAGAAATTTATCTGAGAAATAGGTTGACTCAAGATCTACAAAAATTGGGAGGGATTGCATGTAAGCGTTCCAGTAAGCCCTGCACCACTGACATTATTCCTATGACATCAGCTTCCTATTGTTGTTTATCTGTTCAGTTATAAAGTCTTCACATATATGTTTGTGCATGCATTACCTTTCATGTAACCAAGAACTCTCCTGTTTAAAGTTAATTGAATGTCAGAGAACAAGAGCAACTAGAACAACATGTTAAAAGAGGAAAATCAGAAGAAAGAGTGGGTGGAGAGTTTAGCCATATATATGAGGCCAATCATGTATGCACAGAGTCATATTTGTGTAACTACTAACTACCTATAATGTTTCTAATTGCCATGGATATTTTACTAAATAATCTCTCATACCGTGTTTACTGCCATTTATGGGATTCTAGCACCATATCTGTTTTCTTGAGAAAAAAATAGAGATTCAATTCTTTGTCCTCAAAATATAAGTTTGTTTTACAGTTTCAGAATGTTGTTTTTGTTAGTGATGTTCACTGCTGAGCAACTATTTTGGAGCAATGAAGCAAAGGCGGATGTAAATTTTAAAAAAAGGGCTCAGCATAATTTAGACTAGGAAAAACCAGTAAGATTATTAGTGATGTTTGGTGTTTCATAGCAACCTCTTTTCTTGTAGAAAAGTGTGTCTAACGGTATCATAATGATGTGCTATTTTTTATTCATACACACACCTGGTGCTTATGTCACATAATTTGTTTTTATCACATCAATTTATGGTTCGCAAATCCTGCAGAGTTCTTATGCTAATGTAGTTTGAAATTTTCAAGTTGTCCTCAACTTACAGCCATTTGTTTAGTCGCCATTCAAAGTTACAATGGCACTATATGTAAAGTGGATGACTCCAAATCTACAAACCTGATTGGTTACTAAAATGAACACTGGATTGGTTCACTAGGAACCAATCCAAAGAGCTGCCAAAAAGGCGGCAAATCTAAAACAACTGCCATTGGCTGCAAGCAGGCAAGCCAGCCTGTATAAAAGGCTGGCCCCGGCTTCAGCCAAGTGTTCCTATTTACTGACTAGTTTACAATAAAGTAATTGTTGTTGGAACCCGGTCTACCTCGTGTGTTTTCCGAACAAAACACTGGCGACGAAGGTGGGATCGTCCTGAACGGGAAAACCTGCACGCGGTGATAAGAAGTCCAGATTACAACCAAGATGTCTGGAAACAACGCACCGCCCGCACCCTTCAATCCCAACGAAGAGGATTGGGATTCCTATGCTGATCGTTTCCAAATGTATTTGGAGAGCAATGAAATGGAAGGCATTTCAGAGCAACGCAAGAGAGCTGTGTTCCTGACGCACTGCGGGCCAACAGTTTTTAAGATGGCAAAGGCCCTTGCGAAGCCCCGGGACGTTAAACAACTAACGTGGACGGAATTGCAAAGACTCCTCAAAGCACACTACGCTCCGATGGTGTCTAACTTAATAAAGCGACACGAATTTTACCGCAGAGACCAGAGAGAGGGAGAGACCGTCGCCGATTTCATCGCTGCCCTCAGACAAATAGGGGGTGAGTGTGAATTTTTGAACATAGACGAGGCAATGAGGGATCGCGTGGTGCTGGGCCTGAGAGACTCGACCGCACAGAGTAAATTGCTCAACAAGCCCAACATCACCGTTACCGAAGCCATCGCGGAAGCTACAGCCGCTGAAGCCGCGAAAAAATCTGCGGTAGCCATTAAAAAGATGAACACACACAGCGAAGAAACACCAACCAAAGACAGAAAGCACCCTGCCACCACAACCCACTACGAAGAGTCGGGCGAAACAAATGAATCGAGCGAAGAGGACGACGAGGTCCACTGTTTGCTCACGAACAAAAAAGAGCGCAAAAGGAGAAATTGGCGGGAATGCGCTGGCTGCGGAGGAAACCATCCCCGAGCCGAATGCAGATTTCTCGATGCCATCTGCCGACATTGCAAAAAACGAGGGCACATCGAGAAGGTCTGCAGAAACAAAAAATTCTACAGCCCGACTAGACGCAGAAATTCCCCAACACGAGCCGAGCATAAACGAGCCGAAAGAAAATGGCAACAAGAGAAGCGAGCCAATACACACCAAACTGTCATTATACAGAGCGCTCAGACGGAAAGTGGGAGAAAAATTAAAGTCATCGTGAAAATCGAGGGAAAACACTGCAAGATGGAAGTGGACTCGGGGTCCTTCCTCTCCATGGTATCGTGGGACACAATAAAACAGCTAGTCCCAGGTATCAAACCCAAAGAATTGAAGAAGCAGCACCTAACCCTCAAGGACTATCAGGGAAACCAAATCCCTGTGGTTGGCATGGGACAATTCCGAGTCGCCTACAAAAATCACGTCAAGGTGCTCCCGCTGACCATAGTCAACCAAGACAGACCAAGCCTCCTGGGCATCGAATGGTTCGCGCCATTGGGCATCGGGATGACTGGGGTCGATCGAGTGACTACAACCGGCTGGGAAGACGACCTCATCCGAGAATTCCAGGACGTTTTTGATGGCTCACTTGGCAAGTATCGGGGAAACCCCATTTCTTTCAATCTAAACCCCCAAATAGCCCCACGAAGAATAAAAGCCAGGCGAGTTCCTTTTGCACTAAAGGCAAAAATAGAGGAACAGCTGGACAAATTAGTAGCCCAAGGGGTGTTAGAACCTGTGGACCATGCCAAGTGGGAAACGCCTATTGTCACACCCATTAAACCTGACGGGTCCATCAGAATCTGTGGTGACTATAAGGCTACCCTGAACCACGCATTACAACCAAGCGCATACCCGGTGCCAGTAGTCCAGCATTTGCTGCATTCCCTGGGAAAAGGCAAAGTTTTCGCCAAACTCGACTTGGCACAAGCCTATCAACAACTCCCAGTGGACCCAGAAACAGCAGAAGCACAGACTATAGTCACCCATAAGGGCGCATTCAAATGTCACCGGCTCCAATTTGGAGTAAGCGTGGCCCCCGGCGTCTTCCAGAGTCTGATGGAACGCCTTCTAAATGGCATACAAGGAGTCATTCCCTATTTTGACGACGTCCTAATCTCGGCCAGAGATGAAACTCAATTAAGGAACAGACTGAAAGAAGTTCTAACTAAGTTTAGGGAATCTGGCCTCAAGGTAAAAAGAGAAAAGTGCTGTTTAGTTAAGAACAGCGTCGAATTCCTGGGCTACTCAATAGACGGAGAGGGTATCCACCCCACAGACAAAAAAGTTAAAGCGATCAAAGACGCTCCTGAACCAAGAAATAAAACCGAACTACAAGCGTTCTTAGGATTAATTAATTTTTATAACGTGTTCCTGCCAAACAAAGCCACTATAGCAGAACTGTTACACCGTCTGCTAGACAAAAAGGCAACTTGGACTTGGGGTTACAAAGAAAAAAAAGCCTTCCAAAATATTAAAAGCTTGCTAACATCAACAAACGTTCTCATCCAATTCAGTGACACTCTGCCATTAACAGTGACCTGCGACGCCTCACCATATGGAGTAGGTGCCATCCTGAGCCACCAACTACCTGATGGCAGAGAAGCACCCATCGCATATTACTCTAGGACTCTATCAAAAACCGAGCGGAATTATAGCCAATTGGACAGGGAAGCTCTAGCAATTGTCGCTGGAGTAAAACGATTCCACGAATACTTATATGGGCGGACTTTTCAAATCATAACGGATCACAAACCGCTAATGGGGATTTTGGCGGGAAACAAGCCAACACCTAATATACTGTCCCCAAGAATGACGAGATGGTCAGAGTTCCTAGCAGCTTATTCCTACACTCTGACACATCGGCCAGGGAAACAAATTTCCCATGCGGACGCTTTGAGCAGAGCACCTTTACCAGCAACCGACGCAGACCCGGCACCAGCGATGACAACGCTACAAATAGAGACTTGCCCCGATCTACCCATATCGGCGTATGATGTCGCCAGAGCCACCGCGAAAGACTCATTGACTGCCCGCGTTCTTAGCTGGGTAGGTAAAGGCTGGCCGGAGAATCAAAAAACTGAAAACTTTAAACCTTTCCGGTCCAGACAGACTGAACTTTCTATCCAAAAGGGGTGTTTGTTGTGGGGTGATCGGGTAGTAATCCCTGCCAAATTACAGCCCAGGGTACTTAAGTTGTTACATGAAGGGCACCCGGGAATGGTTAAGATGAAAAGCCTTGCCAGAAGTTATGTTTGGTGGCCGGGTATTGATAAGGACATAGAGTATTGGGTAAGCTCATGCCACAAATGCCAGGCAATTAGACCATCCCCACCAAAAGCACCCGTTAAGGACTGGGAAACCCCTCGGGGACCGTGGTCAAGAATACACATTGACTTCGCGGGTCCTTCCAAGGGGCATACCTTTCTGATTGTCGTTGATGCCTATTCAAATTGGCTTGAAGTAAAAGTTATGCCATCAACGACAACAGAAGCTGTAATAAAAAAACTGGACAACCTTTTTGCCACCCATGGCATACCGGACGTTCTTGTCTCAGATAACGGGCCACAGCTAACCAGCATACCATTTGAGCAATACCTAGCCTCCCTAGGTATAAGACATGCCCTAACCGCGCCGGCTCACCCGGCTGCGAACGGCAGGGCTGAGAGAATGGTCCGGTTTACCAAAGAAGGGTTGGAACGAATGGACGCTGGAGATGTCCAACAGAAAGTAAACCGTTTGCTCACACTCCAGCACATAACGCCCAGTACTATAACAAATAAGTCCCCAGCAGAATTACTCATGGGGCGAAAATTAAGATCTCACCTTGATAGGTTACACCCAAATTTTACCCCAGAAAACCCCCCTGACTCCTCTACACGGTTCAGACAATTCGAAATAGACGATTTGGTATACGCCAAAAACTTCACCGGGGACCCGGTATGGCTACCAGGACAAATTATCCAAATTACAGGCCCCAAATCCTACCGATTAAAATTAGACGATGGCAGGGAATGGAAGCGGCACATAGACCAGCTTCGATCTCGAATTATAGAAAGAACCACAGACTTACAAACATTCACCAAAAAAACCGGTGAAATGCAAACCAAGGTGGGGGGGGAAAGGCGAGAAACAAATAAAGAACTGTTTAAAACCAAACTTAACAAACAATACGAACAAAAAGAGCAAATAAAAGACTCACTGTTTGAAGAGACTTGCAGAAAGAGCCCATCGGAAGGGGCCAGCCAAGCCAGCTCAACCTGCCCAGAGGAAACGGGAGGGAGCGGCAAAACCGCCGGCCTAAGAAACTCAGGTGGCGGTAAAATGGCTGACTCACCCTTCCAGATGGTTCCAGGGAGAAGGACGGACGACACAGCAGCCCCATCCGAACCGGTCGAAGTCTTCACTGAGAATGAACCGCGCAAGTCAAGTCGAGTCCGGAAAAGCCCCGCCTACCTGCGAGACTACGTCACCACATAGGACTGAACTAAGGGGGGAGGGGTGTTCTATATGTAAAGTGGATGACTCCAAATCTACAAACCTGATTGGTTACTAAAATGAACACTGGATTGGTTCACTAGGAACCAATCCAAAGAGCTGCCAAAAAGGCAGCAAATCTAAAACAACTGCCATTGGCTGCAAGCAGGCAAGCCAGCCTGTATAAAAGGCTGGCCCCGGCTTCAGCCAAGTGTTCCTATTTACTGACTAGTTTACAATAAAGTAATTGTTGTTGGAACCCGGTCTACCTCGTGTGTTTTCCGAACAAAACAGAAATGGCACTGACATATGAGTGTCTCACATCATTGCAGCATCCCCATGGTCATGTTACCAAAATTCGGACTGTTGACAACTGGCCTATATACACATATAGACTGGGTGAAACCAGGCTCAATAGCAGTAACTGTGAGAGGGATCTTGGAGTCTTAGTGGACAACCAGCTAAATATGAGCCAGCAGTGTGCAGCAGCAGCCAAAAAAGCTAATGCAATCCTAAATTGCATTAACAGAGGGATACAGTCAAGATCAAAGGAAGTACTAATACCACTCTATAAAGCCTTAGTAAGACCACACCTAGAGTACTGCATCCAGTTTTGGTCACCACAGTATAAAAAAGATGTTGAGACTCTAGAAAAGGTGCAGAGAAGAGCAACCAGGATGATTAGGGGACTGGCATATGAAGAACAGTTGCAGGAAGTGGGCTTGGCTAGTCTAGTGAAGAGAAGGACCAGGGGAGACCTGATAGCAGTGTTGTAATATTTGAGGGGCTGCCACAGAGAGGAAAGGGTCAAGCTATTCTCCAAAGCACCCGAAGGCCAGACAAGGAATGATGGATAGAAACTGAACAAGGAGAGATTTAACTTGGAAACAAGGAGAAATTTTCTGACAGTGAGAACCATCAACCAATGGAACAGAAGTTGCCCTTGGAAGTTGTGGGAGCATCATCACTTGAGACTTTCAAAAAGAGATTGGACTGCCATCTCTCAGAAATGGTGTAGGGTCTCCTGCTTGGGTGGGAGTTTGGACTAGAGGACCTATAAGGTCCCTTCCAACTCTGATTATCTGTTATTTATGACAATTGCAGTGTCCCGTGTGAACACTTTTTGCAAGCTTCTGACAAGCAAAACTTATGGGGAAGCCAGATTCACTTACTAACTAACTTCACAGCAGCATTGATTCACTTAATGATTATGGCCAGAAAGATCATAAAATGGGGCAAAATGTACCTAACAACTGTCTTGATTAGCAATGGAAATTTTGGGCTCAATTATGCTTATAAATTGAGTACTACCTGTAGTATTGAGAAAGATTCGGATTCCAGAAAGAATTAGCTTATAGAAGGAGCCAGACCTTGTAGAATGGATGTTCTAGAGCAGGCTTATCAAACTCACAATGTCACGGCATCGTCACATATTGTATCAGGATTTTTTTCCCTTTGCTAAACTGGGCATGGGCATGGCTAACACGTGACGCATCCAGCTGGAGGGCTGGAAGTTGGACACCCCTGTTCCAGAATGGGTTGCCAATCTTTTGGACCTCCGGGACCACCAAACTTATAATTTTAAATCCCGTGGACCACTAATATGAATTTTGACTGACAGTGACTTACTGTCACTAGTAGGAAAGTTGCTCCTATATTGCAGAGCTGTAGTAGTCACAGGACTGGACCTTTGTCATCCCAGAGCAGCTCTTCCAGTCCATGGCAGGCCAGTGCACCTAGGTAGAGGAGCAGCTGCTCCGGGATGACCAAAGGGCCAATCTTGTGACGACTGCAGCTCTGGAATATGGGACTGACTTTTCCACCAACATCAGCAAGACACCCCAGGGCTGATTTCTCTCCCCTGCCATTGGTCTTACCTTCCAGTTCCAGCTTGTGTAGCTCTACTTAAGGTAAGGCTTGTGCTCGGCCGAAGGTTGGGCACAGCCTTGTGTTCCTGCATAGCCTGGATTAATTGCTTTTGCCGGGTTTCTTTGAAGGGTACATTTCTCTGCGGACAACCACAATGGACAACCACTCTCATGGACCACCAGTGGTCCCCGACCCACTGGTTGGTGACCACTGTTCTAGAGGGATCATTGGTTTATTTTTTGCTATGGTGCCACCTCCATAGAAACTCTAAAAACATTCTCATGTCATTTCTTCTCTGTTCCTCAGACAACCTGATGAATTCTATGTGTATTATCTTCTGTCAGTCAAGAATTTTGGAACAATATTCATTGTAGATAAATTCACACTTATCCACATCCAATTACTATTCATTCGAAATATTCTATTAACTATTAACTGTTACGATCAACAAACCTATAACTGAACTTACTCAGGAGATATAACATAAGGCAGTATAATGTAATTGGAACTTTGCTTTTCTGTAACCTACCTCTGCATATAGGCAGTCTTCAACTGTGACCAGAATTTCCAGCAAGGTGGTTATTAAGGGAGTAATGCCTGATTTTTTTACTTTTTGTCGTGTTTGTTAAGCAAATCACTGCAATTGTTAAGTGAATCATGTAATTGTTAAGCGAAATTGACTATCCCCATTGACTTTCCTTGTTGGAAGTGGTTAGAATGGTCACAAATAGTGATTACATGACCTCAGGATACTGCAACCATCGTAAATACATTCTGGTTGCCAAGTGTTCGAATTTTGATCACGAGTATGTGGATGGTTGTACATGCGAGGACCAGTTAATAAGTCACTATTTTTAGTGACATTGTAACTTTGATCATAAAACTAATGTTTAATGATCAAAAGGTTGCATCAAGAGCTACCAATGGATCCATGTGTTGCAAATGCTATATTGTATTTTACTTCATTAAATATTATTCAATGATTGCAATAAGGCATATTGGATTTGGCTTTTACCCAAAATGTTTTTTCAATCAAAATTATTTGCTATGTGTGTGTGAAATAAGATTGTTGCAGGAATAATGATGATGAATCACATTAATGATAAATAATTTCTCTGGTTCTTATCCTACTAAAATTTCTCACATTGTCTTATAGGCATAAATATTACAGACTAAAATATTTTATATTGAAGATAGAAAATAATAAAAAAAACCTGGGAAGTCTAATTACTGTTAAAGATTTGTATGATACAAAAATACTTATAGTAGAAGCAAAACGCATTTAAAGCCATGGGCATTTGTGGCTTAAGTTTTCAAGCATGTGCAGAAAGGGCTCAAACAAACAGACATGGGTAATTTTACCTGTTCAGCTAATAAAATAGTGGGAGTAGTAATAATTTAGCCAAGAGATAATGACTATGATTACTAGGTAGACCATTGCTACCTTACTACTATTATTATTTCTTCCTCCTCCTCTTCTTTTTTCCTTCTCCTTTCTCTTCCCCTTCACCTTCCCCTCCTCCTCCTTCTTTTTAAGAAGAAGGTCTTATTTTCTCAGTTGTTATCATTTCTTTTGGCATCCCCAAAGGTTGTGTCCATAGATTTTTTTTTTCCATGCTTCAAGACAGTGGCCACCTGGAGCCATGGAATGATTGTGTACCTTCAAAACAATGCTGTTCTGACTCATCACAGAAATACAAAAAAAGGAAACACTCTTTATCTGTTGTTTCTGCTTTTTATAAACTGTACATGCATTACAACCAGAACAGGGAATCTTTTTTAAAAAGCTAGTAAAGAGCACTTAGACATGAGTAACATTAGAAATGATGAGCAATTAAAACTCCTTATACAAAAATAAAAATAAAATCCAGCACTGATCTGTAGAGGCGATTATTGGCAGTGGCTTTCCAAGGCTTCATCATCTCCCAGTGACTGAATTTGAAAACTACTGTGTGCAAAGCTTGTGCTTCACCAGAAGGCCATAATCCCTCTGAGTATTTTCTTCATTGTAAATCATAGAAGATAAGGAGAAACGTCTATGGTTGACTATCATATCTCATTTGCATTTATGTGGTGATACTTGATTTTTTCTTCTGAAATAATACAAAGATGTAATATTGTTTGGATATTGCTTATAAAAAGGTCTGCATTTTGTCTATGATTATGAGTGGAAATGTTTGTCCTTAGAGAAAATATCAGTCATTAATTTATGAGAAAGGAGAAATTAGAAAAGAGAGAAAAATAAAACCATTTTTTTCTTTCTTTCATCATTCATCAATTTTACTGCTCTTAGCCACGACCAAATCTTGATGTTGTCTGCTTTGGGAATCCACTTCCACAGTTCAAATGAGAAAGGCACGCACACACACACACACACACACACACACACCTACCTGCACAGTTGAGTCCCTAAAATATGAGCTAACAAACTTTTTTGTTACACAGCAAGCCAGTTACACAATTACATAGCAAGCCAATTCTCCATGCCCCACAATTTATCTCTCCCCCTCCCTCTCCCTGACCCACACTCTTTAGTCTTTGTCCTCTTCCTTTCATTCTGACCAGGGCAAACAATCTGTCTGTAGACATTAAGAATGAGGGAACTGTGCAATATTTCTATCAGCATATCTCTCACAACTTTCTACTAGCATGGGAGAAAAGTGAAATGTACTGCTCTGATGAAGATACTACAAACAAACAATGTTAGTATGGTTTACATTTTAAAATGTTCATGGGTCTTTTGAGATTTGGCTGATTAACATTTCTGCATCTTATTTATATGGGGATTGTATATACTGTTTACTAATAGCAGTTGTAACAGGAATGATAGATTGTGCATATCACAGGTTTTTAGAGCTATTTTACTTTTTTTCTTAAGCCCATGTCACACTGAACCAACGGATGCAAAGAGGATGTAAAACGAACAAAAAAGCTTGCCATCCATTGGAAAACGCGATGTACTCACTTCCTCCGTTTTGCTTCCTCTCTATCCGTCCAGCATCCATTTATTGATGTTTCATCCACTCCGAAAGTTTTGGGCTGCCCAAAACTTTTGCGTGGAAAATGTATCCAGTTCGTCCGTTCTGCATCCGCTACGCATCCACTATGCATCCGTTACGGATCCGCTATATCCGCTAGGCATCTGCTACGCATCCGCGCAACTCCATCCGCCCGGACGTGGGGAGGAAGCGGAACGGACGCAGAACGGATGCCTAGCGGATGCAGCATGGAAACAAAGCGTTTAAAACAGAAAAAACGTTCGCAGAGGGGACCTATCTTGGATATTAAGGATGTCTACAGGATGCCTAGAGGATGCCTAGAGGATGCCTAGCGGAAAACCTATATTTCCTATAAAAAGGGGGAGCAACTCATCTGCATCTCACTTTCAGAACAGCAGCCCAGCGGTGCAGACCTCTGCAGCCTTCATCTGGCTCTTCCTCTTCCACAGCATCCAGTTATGTCCACCGTGGATTGTAACAAAGTCCTTTTGACAGCCACCATCGTTCTGCAACAGTGCGAAGCCATCTGCAGGCTCTGTGAACTCTACTGCGAGAAGAAAAAGAGGCAGCCAAAAAGAGTCTGGGTCCGAAGATGGTTCGCCAGAAGAGCAGAGGACGGACTGTACAACAAGCTGATGGTGGAGCTCAGGAACGAAGACACTCGGGCGTTCCAGAACTTCATGAGGATGCCTCCAGCCATGTTTGACAAAGTTGTGCAGCGGCTGACACCCAGGTTGACCAAGGTAAACACCAGCTTCCGGCACAGCCTGAAACCTGGGCTCAAGGTGGCACTCACTCTGCGCCACCTGGCCTCAGGGACCACCTACAGGAGCATGCAGTACGGCTGGAGGGTGCCATCCAACACCATCAGCATTGTGGTCAGAGAAGTGGTGCAGGCCATCATCGAAGAATACAAGGAGGAGCTCCTCCAGTATCCCTCCACTGAAGAAGGATGGAAGAAATTTGCAGAGCAGTGATATCAGAAGTGGAACTTCCCACACACCGTTGGAGCCATAGATGGCAAGCACGTGGCCTGCAAAGCTCCAGCCAAGTCGGGGTCCACTTATTTCAACTCCAAGGGCTTCTTCAGCATCATCCTCTTGGCCATGGTCGATGCTGACTACAAATTCATGTACATCGATGCTTCAGGCAATGTCTCATCTTCAGATGCCCAGGTATACAACGCCAGTCACCTTGAGGAGCTGGAACGCAACCTCATCGTGGGCTTCCCAGATCCAGAACCCCTGCCCAATGACACACAAGATGTGCCCTACTTCATCGTGGGGGATGACGCCTTCTCCCTCACAACCTACCTCATGAAGCCCTACACTTCCAGACTCCTCACCCGTGAAGAGAGGATCTTCAACTACAGGCTGTCCAGGACAAGGCGGGTGGCGGAGAACACCTTTGGCATCCTGGCCAACAGGTTCCAGGTACTTCTCACCACCATGCAGCATTGCCCAGAGACCGTGAGGAGGATCATGGAAGCTTGCTGCATCCTGCACAATCTCATGCGCACCCGCTACCCAGTCTTGCAGAACAGGCTCATGGACCTCCAACAAGGCAATGGGGACATGGAGCCTGGTGAATGGAGGCAAGGGCAAAACCTGATCGACACTGAGGATGTGCAAGGCCCCAACAGAGCCTCACATGAAGCGAAGAAGCAGCGCAACCTCCTGAGACACTGGTGCAACTCCCCAGCTGGAGCAGTGGAGTGGCAAGACAGGATGGTAGATGCTTAATGGATGCTTCCTTCAGCCTGTCTCATCACACGGATGAGATTGGGCCATGTATGTTTGGTTGGCCTACAATGAACAGGGCGTTTAATAAAGAGTTGTGTTTATGTTGACATGTGTGGATGAATGATTACATTATTATTGATAATAAAGGGCATAGGTGTGGCACCTGGGAGGGTGGACCATACAGTCCCACTATGCTTGCACTGGAGGTTTATCTATCCCACTGCTATCCTAACTCATCCCACAGCTATTACCCATCCCACAGGTATCCTAACCCATCCCAAAGCTATCCTTACCCATCCCACAAGCATGCAAAAGCTTAAACCATTTCTAAAAGTTTCCAGCAAGACTTTATAAAAAAAAGAAATGAAGCAAGTGTGTGAATCAAAAATAGACTTTATTAACAACAAGTTATAAAACAAAAATGAGTCTCTGGCACTCCTCTTGGTCGCTCAGTCTCGGGTGAAGGGTGCAGGTGCTGTGGAGGTGGCTGGTGCTGGAGTGCTTTTCATCAGCTCCTCCAGAAGCAGAAGTAGCAGAAGCCCCAGCCCCAGAAGAGTGAGCCCGTGCTGCAGAAGCCCCAGCAGAACCAGAGTGAGGGCCAGGGGGCGGGATGGTAGCCCTGTCCCTCTTGCAAGGGCTGGCAGCAGATGGCTGAGGCTTGCTGTGCTTCCGCATGGTTGTGGGGTTGTGGGCTGGCAGGGAGGCTGGCAGGAACCAAGGCTGGCAGGGAGGCAGGCACCAAGGCTGGCAGGAAGGCTGGCAGGCAGGCAGGCACCAAGGCTGGCAGGCAGACATGAACCAAGGCTGGCAGGCAGGCAGGGCAGGCAAGGCAGCCAAGGCAGCCAATCAGTCTGGCAGCAGGTCTTTCCTCTGAATGGCGACCTGCTTCCGAGCTGCTTCCGTTATATCCGCGGGGCTGACGCAATGCATCCCCCCCGCATGTGCAGTTAACTCCAGGCATTCGTTCGGCTTCCGTTGTGCATCCGCTAGGCTTCCGCTGTGCATCCGCTTCATCCGTTCGGCGTCCGCTCTGCATCCGGCGTTATCCGTTCCGCGTCCGCTTTGCTGAGGTTCCCCGGAAGCCTAGCGGATGTGCCATCCGCTCCCATCCGCTTCCATCCGCTGGGCTTCCGTTCCGCATCCGCTTTGCATCTGCTCTGCGTCCTCCCCGTATCCGTGTTATCCGCTCCAGTTATGCAAATTTTTGCCCCTTTCAAGAGCGGATAACAACGGATGGAACTTTTTGCTTGTCCGTTGTGTCCTTTTTGCATCCGTTGGGCAGTGTGACATGGGCTTTAGTTTTCTTCTCCAGCTTTCATGCCCCAGAAAGCAACTGCACCTCATTGCAGCCTGGTGTTTACAACAGAATGAAAAAGGTGCTCAGCAGAGATTCTCATGCAATTTATTCCTGGGTTCTCTCAGCTATATCGTTTCAGTGCTTATTTATGGTAGTAAGATATTTTAGTTCTGGCTATTTTCCTAATCCCTGTTTATAATTGGAACTGGGGATGGTGGGAAAGAAGTTATAATTCAATTTATCTTGATCCTTATATCTATGATCCTTCTCTTGCCTCCTATATTGCTTTCCATTTCCTCCTTTTTTGAAGGTACACACTTGTTTCCTTCCTTTTGCTCTGTACTATCATTGTAGCCATGCAGACAAACTCTCAAAACTAGATGGAATATCTGTTTAATGCAGAGTTTTCTTAATTGCCAGTGTTTTGCTTTAACTTCTTTTGTGCAAATAAATTATGACTTCATCAGCCATGCATAACTAATCAAAATACGAGGAGAATTTTGTGGATTTTAATATGTTTTAAAATTACATTTTAATAGGGTTTTAAGGTACTTTTTTTGGGTACTTCATTCAGCCTTGGGATTTTCATCTGTACTTTTAGGCTATGCATCCTCATCTCAGTGGAGATGATGTCGCCTTATAATATGAAATACTAGTTTGTGATGTGAAATGACATTACAAAATACAGTTGAATTACGCATAAACAGAGCACCATTAATTCATGGCTGATATTTTCAGCAGAATAAGAACTCCAAATACGTTTTCCTGACTATTTCGCTTCTTTTGAGAATTGCATGCAAGGCTCAAACCTGTGGAACTTTCTTCCTTAATTATCCATTTTCCTGCTATTTCCTATGTCAAAAGGCTTTAAATTGGTGAATACATAGTCCAATTCATTGTAAAATACATCAGAACTAGCATATACACATTGATGATGCATTTAGAACATTTGGAACATTTCCCTGTGTTCTGTCCGAAAAAACGCGAGGTAGACCGGGTTCCAACAGTAAAAGGCTTTATTGTAACAGTAAAGTTAAACGGAACGGTTTGGCTCTGGCCGCGGCAGCCTTTATATACGGCTTGCCTGCCGGCTTGTAGCCAATGATGTTTGTTTGATTTAGCCACCGGCGATGATTGCCAGGGCTTCTCTGTCTAGTTGACTATAGTTGCATTCTGTTTTAGACAGGGTCTTTGAATAATAAGCGATGGGTGCCTCTCTCCTGTCTGGTAATTGGTGGCTCAGGATGGCATCGACTCTGAACGGTTAGGCGTCGCAGGTTACCGTCAATGGGAATGTGTTACTAAACTGGATAAGAACGGTGTTTGATGTTAATAAATTTTTTATTTTCTGAAACGCCTTTTGTTCTCTTGTCCCAAGTCCAATTGGTTTTCTTATACAGCAAACAGTGTAATGGTTCTGCTATTGTTGCTTTTTGGGGGAGGAATAAGTTATAGAAATTTATTAGACCCAAAAATGCCTGCAATTCCGTTTTGTTTTTTGGCTGCAGTGCGTCTTTAATGGCTTTGACTTTTTTTTTGGTAGGGTTACCCTCTCTGTCAATTAAGTAGCCCAGAAATTTGACGCGATCAGTCATTAAACAGCATTTTTCTTTTTTAACTTTCAGACTGGATTCTCTGAATTTTGTTCGTACATCTCTTAGTCTTTTTTCTAGTTGGGTCGTGTCTTTAGCCGAAATCAGGACGTCATCAAAATATGGTACGACCCCTTTTATTCCATTTAATAGGCGTTCCATGAGACTTTGGAAAACGCCTGGGGCAATGCTCACTCCAAATTGAAGTCTGTTGCACTTGAATGCCCCTTTGTGAGTCACTATTGTCTGTGCCTCGGCCGTTAAGGGGTCTACTGGAAGCTGTTGGTAAGCTTGTGCTAGGTCTAGTTTAGCAAAAAATTTTCCTCCTCCGAGTGAGTGTAGCAAATGTTGTACGACTGGCACCGCGTATGCGCTTTGTTGTAGCGCATGATTCAGGGTAGCCTTGTAGTCTCCACAGATGCGTACCGACCCGTCAGGTTTAACCGGTGTTACTATTGCCATCTCCCATTTAGCATGGTCAACAGGTTCCAAAACCCCTTGGTCAATTAATTTGTTCAATTGTTCCTCTACTTTTGCCTTTAATGCAAAGGGAACTCGTCTGGCCTTTAATCTTCTAGGGGCCACCTGAGGGTCTAAGCTAAAGGAAATTGGGGTCCCCCGATACCTGCCTAGGGAGCCGTCAAAAACATCCTGGAATTCGTGGATCAGGTTTTCTTCCCAGTCGGTTGTGGCCACTCGGTCTACTCCGGTCATTCCGATGCCCAAAGGTGCGAACCATTCGATGCCCAGGAGGCTGGGTCAGTCTTGGTCGACTATTGTCAGCGGCAGGACTTCGACATGCTGCTTGTAAGCGACTCGGAAATGTCCTAGACCTACCACAGGGATTCGATTCCCTTGGTAGTCCTTCAGAGTTAGTTTTTGTCTCTGGAGTTCTTTTAGCTTAATGTTTGGGACCAGTTGTCTGATTTTGTCCCATGACACCATTGACAGGAAAGACCCTGAATCGACCTCCATCTCGCAGGGGCTGCCTTCGATTTTTACGATGATTTTAACTTTTTTTCCGGTTTCCGTCTGAGCGCTTCTGATAGTGACAGTTTGATGGGTCTTTTCTCGGTTACTGGTTCATTTGTTGCGCTCCCACTTTCTCTCGGCTTGTTTCAATTTGGCTTGTGGGGGAGAATTACTGCGTCTGTTAGGGCTGTTATTTTTTCGATTCCTACAGACTTTCTCGATGTGTCCCCTTTTCTTACAAGCTCTGCAGATGGCATCAAGGAATCTGCAATCGGCTCGGGGGTGGTTTCCTCCGCAACTGTCACATTCCCGCCAGTTTCTTTTTTCGCGCCTTTTTTTTTTGGCGTATAGGCGGTGTACCTCATCATCTTCTCCGGATTCTGATGTCTCGTCAAAATCTTCATGGTGTGTGGTGGCGGGAAATTGCTTCTTCCCTCTGGTTAGGCTCGTTTCATCGTTGTTCGCGTTCATTTGTTTCATGATGGCCGCTGACTTTTTCGCGGCTTCTGCAGCTGTGGCTTCTGCGATTGCTTCAGCTATGGTTATGTTGGGTTTATTTAGTAATTTACTTTGTAAATTAGAGTCTTTTAAACCCAATACTACTCGATCTTGCATGGCTTCATCTAAGTTCAGGAACTCACATGCTCCCCCCAGTTGTCAGAGGGCTGCCAAAAATCAGTGATGGTCTCTCCTTCTTTTTGGTCTCTTCGGTAGAATTCGTGCTGTTTGATGAGATTTGACACCACTGGTGCGTAATGAGCCTTCAACATTCGCTGGAGTTCGGGCCAGGTCATTTGCTTTACATCTCTGGGCTTCGCCAATGCCTTGGCCATCTTGAACACAGTTGGTCCACAATGCGTTAAGAAGACAGCCCTCTTACGCTCGTCTGAGATCTCTTCCATCTCGTTACTTTCCAAATACATTTGGAAACGGTCTACGTAGGATTCCCAATCCTCTTCATTGGGGTTGAAGGGTGCGGACGGTGCATTATTTCCGGCCATCGCTTTCAGCCTGGGTTTCAATTCGCCGTGTGCACAGTCTCACGTTTTAGGACGATCCCACCTTCGTCGCCAGTGTTCCGTCCAAAAAAATGTGAGGTAGACCGGGTTCCAACAGTAAAAGGCTTTATTGTAACAGTAAAGTTAAACGGAACAGTTTGGTTCTAGCCGTGGCAGCCTTTATATACGGCTTGCCTGCTGGCTTGTAGCCAATGACGTTTGTTTGATTTAGCCGCCTTTTTGCGGCTCGCTTGGATTGATTCTTAGTGAACCAATCCCTATGCCGGCTTTCTAGCCAATCATATTTAGAGGTTTTGGAGTAAACTATTTCATACAGAACACCCTGGCTTCTTTATCAGGTAAATGTTCATTTTCTATAGCTTTTTAATATGCGTCGTGGAACGGTTATTAGTCTAACATTTAAAAATAATATAATATTGACATGAGAAGACCTTGGGAAACCAGCATTGATCTCCCTGATCAGGAGAACAAAGCTTCCAAATGTATTTAAAGCCTCTAATTCTCTTTAAATGTACATTAATTTCTATGATGGTCCTTAAAACTATATGAGAAAAACAAGACATCCCTGTCAGGTCTCGATTAATTCTTTCACTTCTTTTCAGTAGGTTTGAACAGCAAAATAACATTCCATTTATTGCTAATTTTCTCATAATGAATCACTACTCTTAGCACAGTGCAAAGTTTTTGAAAGAAATGCTTTGGGAATTATATTAGTGTGCAGAGCCCTCTCCTTGAAGCATGAAAGCACCTACATCTTTTGAATTATTTGTGTGGTTGCTTCCAAAACTGATTTGAACAGTTTTATGTGTGCATAAAACAGTTTTATGTGTGCAGTTTTATTGGGGTGGCTCACATACAGGCATCTAAGTCAGCTGGCAACTCAAAAAGAGGCATAGGGACCCTAACATCAGCCTTCAAAACAACCATTCAGATCTTCAGCAAATTATTTTAAAGCTTTGAAGAGCGCTGCTTAACTCACAGCAATAGACTTTGCAAAACATCTTTTTCTAATGCTTTGTGTTTAATTTTTAGTGTTCCAAAACCAGTTGTGTTTAGAAATATGAGTTTATTTTCATTGTATGGTAATTATAAAAGAAGGAAATATTGCCCCTTTTAAATGACTGTTCAAAGTGGAGCTGTAACTTAGTGTAATTATGGTACAGTTAACTACAGTTTTAATTGGTTCATTCTCCAGTTGCTGGCTCTCAGAAGAATATATGTTGATGTCTTTATACTAAAAGTCTTCCTGTACTTGCCCCTAATTACAATAGATATTTCCATAATACTGCTTTTATCCTGTTCTATAAGTGGGAATGGCTTGGCTCATCCTTAGTTATATTGATGTTTAGGTGCGTTTTTCCCCATTACTTTGCCACAGTCTGGTGGCAACTGTAAGATCTATAGAATCTTTGAGGTTTTGTCACTTTTGAAGTCAGGATGCAGTGACCTGGGGGAAAAAAAATCAATGAAGGCCTTTGTGACAAGCTGGAGCAGAATTTCCATGGCTTCTCTGTGCAAAGGTGAAGGAGTAATATTTTATTTATGCCATTTAAATGATAATGTTTTGATGTAACATTAAGCTAGCATATAAGATAAGCAATAATAAAGTTTTCTTAATAACTTCCCCTTGATACTTTCTCTTCATTTGCTTTTAAATGAAGTGTGACCTGCTGTTGTTAGGGTGGGGGTGGGGAGTTGGTTTTTGTTTTGTTTTGTTTTTTGTTTTCCCAAATTTTGTTCTATTGTACTTTACTAATTCATTTGATTCTTTTTGTTAGCTCTCATTATTTTTATTTTTGTTTTTTGTTTTAAATATGATTTTACATTGTGTAAGCCGCCTTGAGTTGCCATGGGCGAATAGGCGGCAATATAAATCAAATAAATAAATAAATTTTAAAAAATGTGTTTTAATGACCATTTTTAAACACACACACACACAAACAGATACACACACACACAGTATCAGTCCCACACAAATTTTGCAGTAATGCTATTTACGATCTGATTCTTAATACAGCTAGGTCCTTTTATTTCCATTTCCAGTATCCCCTTTTTCTTATGGGAGGTCATAGCTTTGTATTTGTTACATATTGCATTGTCTGCAAATACACCTGCAGTGGAGATTTTACTACCATGTTTGCCGGATACCAGGTTTTCTTTTCCCTCAAATTAATTTAGGGTTGGATGAGTGGCCTTAAGTGAATTCAGCTGTTAAAACAAAGAAATGGACAAATGAGCATATAGCCGGTCTCCATGATTGAAAAAATATGGATTCCTTTAAAGTTTTGTCTTAGTTTGGAAGGAAGCTAGGTTTTTGTTTTTTTTGCTTAATGTTAACCATTTCTGTAAGGTCTAAAAAGAAGAAAAAGACCCGTTTCTCTGTGTTGTTTGTCTCCCTGTTCAGTTTGTCCTTCCTTCCCATCCTGTCCATCAATCTTGTCCCCCTTTTCTTCTTTCACATCATCCAATACACCTTTCCGTTCCCTGCCTTCCTCCCATTCTTCATCATCTTGTTTGGTCAAGTTATACAGCAATGTAATTATTATTAATTTAATCGCATCCCTTATTTTACAGATGATTTATTTTAATCAGTCCTTATTAAGTGAATGATGTTTTTAGATCATGCTTGTCCTTTCTCAGAGTGTACATGTGTATACCTGTGTGTACATAATAAAATATAAAACATGATGACATTGAAGAGAGGAAAATCTCCAGGACTGATCTTCAATCATGTTTGTACTGAGCTTAGATTAATGTTAACAATGGATAAGAGATATACTCAGTGAATGCATGGTGGAGAAATAGGTCTTTTGAATAGCATTGCAGCCTGTTTGGGTGAAATTATATTCAAGCAGTGAACAGCATATCCATTTGTTTTGTAGTATTACAGTAAAATAGGTACCCATTTTGTGTGTGTGTATAAAATCAACACTCTCAGGAATCTCAAAACATTTTCTGCAAAATGCACATGTTAATAAGATTAATTTCACCTTCAAAGTGTAGAAAACTGTTGGCAAACTAAGGTAATAAGGATCATAAATGTTATCCAATGAAGAATACGAACTGATATGTTTTATTGAAATGGTTTACAGGTACATCTTAATGCAATTTTCAACATTTGTTCAACAAGTACAGTGTTGAAAATAGTTGCCATCAAACTGAACTATGTTTTTGGGCTATAACTCTTCCTAGACCTTGCTCTCAGTGTATTATGAGCCGCATCTATTCAGGTTCAGAATATTGCATGAGCTTAAGCTCATGCCACAAAGCTGTGCCCACGTAGAACACCTACGTACCGTATTTTCAAATATATCTTTGTTTTGCTTACGTGCAGTGTTATATTGAAAGTGGAAAAAACTTCTATTAATGAAAACTGAAGGACTGTTTATTACCACTGACACACAGAGTTTTTAAAAAATAAGCTATTTTGTTCTGAAGCTCATAGACATTGTCAAATGAGATAGAAAGGACTTGAAAATTTGATTAGTACTATAGTTTTGGAACTTAGTACTTCACATAAATATATTCCTGAGACAGCCTTAATTTACATTTATTTTTCCTAAAACTGAGAGAACCAAACAAGAGATACTGAATCAGCTGTTGCTGGAGCTTATCATTTAAATTAATTTAATAGCAGGGGTGTCCAACTGCTGTACGGAAAACAGATGCATCACTGTTCTGCCAAAAACAGGTACTCTTTTATATTAGAAGGACAAGCTGTGATGAGAAAAACAAAATAAGAGATAATGGCAGAATAGAAATAATAAATAAGAGCCATGTGTTATTCAATCATTACGCTTGAAGCAGAATTCATTTGGTAGACTCTATCTAAAAAAACTATCTTTTTGCGAAGTATACAATTCATTTCTTCCTCCTTATATGTTCTTATCCTCACCAAGTAAAATGATATAGTGATAATTCTAACAAAGGTAAAAGGATGCCAAACGAATATATACCAAAATGAGATTCAATTACTCTGGCTGGTAATTTGAACTCTGCTATGGGGAAAATTAGCATCTTGCTTGATCATGTTCACTGACAACACCAACAGTTGTTTAATAAGTAACAGATGTGTAATGGCTTGTTTGGGTTAATTTTATCCGGCAAACTATCCACCTTTTCCACTATATTATTGAACCCATAATAAGCAAAGTGACTTGATTAGACTAACAAGGGTGACCACACCAGACTTGGGAAATCAAATTGTCTGGATGTAAAATTTTGAATGTTATTCCACATTCTAAAAGAGGACACCCAACGGGCAAAGGAGAAGTAACAAATGCATAATGGCCCACCTCTGTGAATTATTTACAATCTTTCCAATTCTGTACATTTCTATCTGATTATATAGCAAGCAAACACAAAACATGTGGTTCTCCCCTCAGGGACCAGTTCATTCACTACTAAGAAATTACACCGGGTGGGAAATTGCGTGCTAACACACAATATAAACCTAGATCAATTATGCTGTTTCCTAAAAGCTTTTCAAGTGTCCAAGTTAAAAATTCTTGAGGTAACAGCTATTTTATTATCTAAACTTGTCATGCAATTCTAACCTTAAGATTTATGTATTTATTTAATCCAGGTTATGAAACAAAACAAAAAAAATCTTCCCTTTGTCCAGTAGTTCAAGACATCATACATAGAATTCCGTCCTCCCAACAATAAACCTGTGAAGTAGGTTAGCCTGAGAGAGAAAGGACCAAAGTCATTCAAGGCAAAAGGCAGAGTTGGTGGACCTGAGTTTCCCCTGTGCCACTCGAGTAACTTCTTTATTACACTACATTGACTCTCTGCTTATATGGAAGTCCTGATCATGTAGTTACATAGAATGCTATACATAACATTGTGTGTGAGAGGATAGTAGTGGAAAGGAGAACAAAGTAATGTCAGGAGGCTTTTAATATACATGTCTTTATAATATTAAGATCTTTTACAAAGACATCTGGGAGTTGCAGTGCTAATACGTTTGGAAAATGCTACCTGTGGAGTCAATCTACATAGAATCTGTAAAAAAAATGTTAGCAGAAGCCTGGAAAAATGCTGTGGTTCTTCTCTCCATTACAATATTTGCCTTTGAGTTATACAAAGGGAGCCTATAGTTGTCAAAAATGTAATAAATAAATAAATTATTATTAATCCTATTAAAGTCATACAACCGAAATACATCAATGTAGAGACTATGGTTGCTGGCAATGAAGATAACATCAAAGGAAAGATTTTATTTGGAATAGTTAGAATGTTTTCTTTTAAAAGAAATCCCTCAAGGACAACCTAAAATATTTTCAATTAATGAATTAAGTAACTGATTATGAATACATTGGTAAAGACAAAAATTATAATGATGCATATCTCATACATGAACCATGGTGATGCAGTGGTTAGAATGCAGTATTGAAGGCTAACTCTCCCCACAGCCAGGAATTTGATCCTGACCACCTCAAAATTGACTCAGCCTTCCATGCTTCTGAGATCACTAAAATGAGGACTCAGATTGTTGAGGAAAATATACAGATTCTGAAAACTGCTTAGAGAGTACTGTAAAACAGGGGTCCCCAACCACCGGGCCCTGAACCGGTACCGGTCCGTGGATCATTTTGTACCGGGCCACAAAGAATGAATAATCGTGATTAAAATATATATATTTATATTAGCTAAAGCTAAGAAGCCCTTTACTATTGGGGAAGAATTGATTTTGCTGGTCCTTAAAAAAAATTCTGGGTGAAACTGGTCCCTGGTACAAAAAAGATTGGGGACCACTGCTGTAAAACATTATGGAGTTCTGTCTAAGAGCTGTTGTTATTGCTTTTGTGTACATCCAGGGTCTCACTCTTATACGAGGGGAATACAGCCCTTACCTATTTTAGAACATGCTGCATTTTGCATTAAGGTTGGGTAATGCATAACATAGAAATATTTATCAATAATTGGGATAAATATTAGTTTTGTGCTTTTAGTACCTTACTATTTTGTAAACCTAATCCATGACAATTAAGAAAGTATTCCCTTTAGTAGGTCCCGCAAAATCAATGTGGATTCGAGACCAGGGGCCCCTTGGGGTTTCCCACTCCCTTATGGGTGCTTGTGGTGGGGAGGGTCTGGTTTTTTGGCATTTGTTGCAAGAATTTAACCAGTATTCGATGTCCCTATCTATACCCGGCCACCAGACATAGCTTCTAGCAAGGCTTTTCATTTTAACAATACCAGGGTGGCCTTCGTGAAGCATACCCAGTACCTTGGTTTGTAATTTAGAAGGGATGACTACCCGATCACCCCACAATAAACAACCCTTTTGGATAGAGAGTTCAGTCTGTCTGGTCCGGAAAGGTTTAAAGTGTTCAGTTATTTGGTTTTCTGGCCAGCCTTTACCTACCCAGTTTAGTATGCGGGCAGTCACTGGGTCTTTCGCTGTGGCTCTGGCGACGTCGTTGGCGGATATTGGTAGCTCGGGGCATGTCTCAATCTGTAGGGTGGTCATCGTTAGTGCCGGGTCTTCTCCCGTTGTTGATAGCGGCGATCTGCTTAATGCATCTGCATGGGAGATTTGCTTCCCGGGTCAATGCATTAATATATATGAGTAGGCTGCCAGGAATTCCGACCATCTGGTCATTCTCGGGGACAAAATGTTCGGTGTAGGCTTGTTTCCCGCCAAAATTCCTAGTAATGGTTTATGATCCGTTACTTTTGAAAATGTCCTTCCATATAAATATTCGTGGAAGCATTTTACTCCAGCGACGATTGCTAGGGCTTCTCTGTCTAGTTGACTATAGTTACGTTCTGTTTTCGACAGAGTCTTTGAATAATAGGCGACGGGTGCTTCTCTTCCATCTGGCAATTGGTGGCTCAGGATGGCACCCACTCCGAATGGCGAGGTGTCGCAGGTCATCTTCAATGGCAGTGTGTTGCTAAACTGGATAAGAACGGTGTTTGATGTTAATAAATTTTTTATTTGTTGAAAAGCTTCTTGATCTCTATGACCCCAAGTCCAATTGGTTTTCTTATCCAGTAAACGGTGTAACGGTTCCACTATTGTTGCTTTGTGGGGAAGGAATACGTTATAAAAGTTTATTCGTCCCAAAAATGCTTGCAACTCGGTTTTGTTTCTTGGTCGTGGTGCGTCTTTAATGGCTTTGACTTTTTTTTCAGTAGGGTGTATACCCTCTCCGTCTATTAAATAACCCAAAAATCCGACGCGATCCATCCTTAAACAGCATTTTTCTTTCTTTACTTTCAGGCCAGATTCTCTAAATTTTGTTAGTACGTTTCTCAGTCTTTTTTCTAATTGGTTTGTATTTTTGGCCGAAATTAGGACATCGTCAAAATATGGCATGACCCCTTGTATTCCATTCAGTAGGCGTTCCATGAGGCTTTGGAACACTCCTGGGGCCATACTTACTCCAAACTGGAGTCTGTTACACTTGAACGCTCCTTTATGGGTCACTATTGTTTGTGCTTCCACTGTTAGGGGGTCTACTGGAAGCTGTTGGTAAGCTTGTGCTAAATCTAATTTAGCGAAAACTTTTCCTCCCTCAAGTGAGTGTAACAAGTGTTGTACGACTGGCACCGGGTATGCGCTTTGTTGCAGCGCATGGTTCAGGGTAGCCTTGTAGTCACCACAGATTTGAACCGACCCGTCAGGTTTAACTGGTGTTACAATAGGCGTCTCCCATCTGGCATGGTCAACAGGTTCCAAAACCCCTTGGTCAACCAATTTGTTTAGTTGTTCCTCTATTTTTGCCGTTAGTGCAAAAGGAACTCGTCTGGCTTTTAGCCTTCTAGGGGCTACCTGGGGGTCTAAGGTAAAGGAAATTGGGGTCACCTGGTACTTGCTTAGTGAGCCGTCGAAAACATCCTGGAATTCGTGGATCAGGTTTTCTTCCCAGTCGGTTGCGGCCACCCGGTCTACTCCAGTCATTCCAATCCCTAATGGTGCGAACCATTCGATGCCCAGGAGGCTTGGGCAGTCTCGGTCAACTATTGTCAATGGCAGTACTTCATCATGGTGTTTGTAGGTGACTCGGAAATGTCCAAAACCTACCACAGGTATTCGATTCCCTTGGTAGTCTTTTAGGGTTAATCGGTTCTGGAGCTTTTTGGGGTTGATGTTAGGGACCAGTTGTTTGATTTTGTCCCATGACACCATTGACAAAAAGGATCCTGAGTCTACCTCCATTTCGCATGGGTTTCCTTCGATTTTCACTATTATTTTGACTTTCTTGCCGCTTTCCATCTGCGCGCTCTCGATAGTGAAAGTCTGGTGTGTTTTCTCCTGGTTATTGGCTCGTTTGTTTCGTTGCCACTTTCGGTTTGTTTTGGCTCGGTTTGTGGCGGAGAGTTGCTGCGTCTGTTTGGGCTGTAGTTTTTTTTATTTCTGCAGACCTTCTCGATGTGCCCCTTTTTTTTACAAGCTCGGCAGATGGCATCAAGGAATCTGCAGTCGGCTCGAGGATGGTTTCCTCCGCAGCCTGCGCATTCCCGCCAATTTCTTTTTTCGTGCCCTTTTTTGTTGGCGTATAGGCGGTGCAGCTCATCGTCTTCTTCAGATTCTGATGTCTCGTCAAAATCTTCGTGGTGTGTCATGGTTGGAATTTGTTTCTTCCCTTTTATTAAACATGTTTTGTTGTTGTTCGCATTCATCTGCTTCATTTTGACAGCCAATTTCTTCGCGGCTTCGGCGGCTGAAGCTTCAGCAATGGCTTCGGCTATGGTTATATTGGGTTTGTTAAGCAGTTTGCTTTGTAAGTTAGAGTCTCTTAAACCCAATACTATCCGATCTCGCATCGCTTCGTCTAAGTTCAGGAACTCACATGCTCCCCCCAGTTGTCGGAGGGCTGCCACGAAATCGGCAATAGTCTCGCCTTCTTTCTGATCTCTTCAGTAAAATTCGTGTCTTATGATGAGGTTTGATACTACTGGTGCATAGTGAGCCTTCAGTATTCGTTGGAGTTCGGGCCAACTCATTTGCTTCAGGTCTCTGGGCTTCGCTAATGCCTTGGCCATTTTGAAAATCGTCGGCCCACAATGCGTCAAAAATACAGCCCTCTTCCGCTGGTCTGAGATCTCTTCCATCTCGTTGCTTTCCAAATACATTTGGAAACGGTCTACGTAAGATTCCCAATCCTCTTCATTGGGATTGAAGGGTGCGGGCAGTGTGTTGTTTCCAGCCATCGTCTTAGCCTGGTTTATCGCTGCATGCACATTCTCGCGTTTTAGGATGATCCCACCTTCGTCGCCAGTGTTCCGTTCAGAAAAACGCGAGGTAGACCGGGTTCCAACAACAAGTCTTTATTAGTTGATTTACAAGTGAAAACGGAACATTGGCTCAAGCCGCGGCAGCCCTTTTATAGGGGCTTGCCTGCCGGCTAGTATCCAATGACATTAGTTTGGTTTTGCCGCCTTTTTAGCGGCTCCTAGGATTGGTTCCTAGTGAACCAATCCCTATAGTGGCTTTCTTAGCCAATCAGAATGTGAGGTTAGGAGTCAACCATTTTAATACAGTACAGTACTCATTTGAACTACTTGGATTTCCTGATTGCTTTGCACTTGAAACTTATGGAAAGGCATTAAGAAAAGATTGTTTAAGTTTTCAAGATGGGGGAAAGTATGTAACACTTGCCTTTGGACCAGAAGCCACCTTGGGAGGAAGAGGAACATATGCTTTTGATAGGACAGCTACTTGTATGGTTTTTTTTTTCCAGAAATCAAGTAGTTTCAGTAGATCAACAGATATCCAACAGATAAGTAGCATTTAAGTTCACCTTTTCTCTGTTGACACCAGGGTCAGAATGCTTTCATAGAAAAAAAAAAAGAATAACTATTTTTGTTGTTTTTCTCTACCATTGCATGGTAGAGAATGTTCTCTTTTGGCCATTTCCTCACAAGGACAGTGAACAAGTTCATCCCTGGTTCTGACTTTTCTGACCCTATCATAGACATGGGCTATGTTTTATAGATGGTATGGTTTATTTTGGGTTTTGCTATGATTTATAGGTAATCTTTGCTTTATGACCAAAATTGTGACTGGCAACTCTGTTACTGACCAATGCAGTCATAAAGCAGAAATCATGTGACTGTTCTGATTGCTGTTGTTAAATAAATCCTGCTTTGTCTGCTTGTGGGCGTTATTGATCACCAAGTGCCCAAAGCGAGGTTATATAATCAATATAAGCATGGGGAAGCTGTGATGACCAGAAGGTTGAGGGCTGATTATAAGTCACACTTATTCAGTGCCAACATAACTTTGAATGGTTGCTGAACATGTAGTTGTTAAGCAAAGACTACTTGTACTTGAAACTGCAGTAAAGCTTGTTTATTTATTTGTTTGTTTATCACTGATTGCTTCAGTGAATTTTAATTATTTTTGATGGTTTACAGCTACTTCTCAGTAGAATCCTCTTCTACTGAGGATTCTTCTACCTCTCAGTCTTTCCATTTTTTTAAACATGTAAGCAAACAGATGCCCACAATATTAAGTAACAAATGTATAAGTCTGTGTGTTATCCATGTGAGTAATTTTTGTGTGTGTCTTTATTATATATGGAATGGGGAGAAGGGAATTTCTACAGGATTTAGAGCAATTGGTTAATGTTCCTCTGCTCCTTGTCTTTCCCATTGTGAGACTGACAGCAGGGAAGACAACTGTGTGGTTCACCTCTAATTGTTTTTGAAGGACTGCTGAATGGAAATGCTATCAATGTGGAGTTGTCTATTGTTTGTGACATTCTGGAATAGCTTTTTGGGTGAACATTGGAGATTGAAGATTCCCAACTCCCCTGTTTAGACAAAAAAAAAAACTGTGGTAAATTAAAAGCCTTTTGCTGGTACAAGGAGCTCTTCACCATGCATCTAGCTCATCACATTGATATACAAATTATTCAGATACAAATCCCAGCTTAACCCCATTTTTAAAAGGCCGTGGAAGATGTAAACAAGAAGGTCCATTGAGATATCACAGAATCTCTATGTGGCTATCCACCAGTTAAATGTGTGCAGCTAAATGGACATGACTGATATTCTTAATTACTGTACAAATCTGTGTAAGAAGGCCAAAGAACTTGCTGTATTTGGAAACTGCCACATTAACTGGGTTGGTCTTCACCATTGGATAAGAACAGTAAAGGACAACCTAAAGGCCTTGCTGTAATCTTTTGGCTGTTATTTTATTTTTACAGCAGAGCCTTAGAAGCATACATCCAGATGGAAGGTGAGCACACAAAAGGAAATTGCCGTAAGCTTTTAATAAATGCACACAAGTTGGAATTTTGGTCATTCAGATTTTCCCCAGCCCTGAAAATGATAACCTGCTGACTGAAATATCTCTTTTGAACTACCATTAAAATCCAGGAATTCTGTTCTTCAGTTATCATACACACTAAACACATGTGATAGTGAGAAGCTATCAGGAGCTTGTAGACCAGGGGTGTCAAACTCACATCTTTCACGGAGTCATCCCATGACTCATTGTGACTTTTTCTTTCTTTGCTAAACCGGGTGTGGGTGTGGCCAACACATGACGCATCCAGCCCACAGGCTGCAAATTTGACACCCCTGTTATAGACTTGTACATTTTGCTAAACTACAATGTGGTTTACTTGGTCTTGCTTCAGAGAACTTCCACACCTGCAACCAGCAGCATTACTTATATCACTTTGGTGATATAAGGCCTGCCTGCATTAGTAGTACATCGCCATAGTATTGGTTGCATGATTCTATAAATCTATATTATGAAGCTTCTTAATGTACTGGTCATAGTAAATTATTATATTTTATAATTCATACATTATGGTTTGGTGTGTTTTGCTTATGATGTGGAAGGAAGATGTAATCAGCAAACATTGATTAAGAACATCATGACTTCATGTGATAGGTGAACCATATGATATAGTTAAAGGGAAACTATTTGTTACAGATTGAAATTAAAGTTAACCTTTGTTCCTTATGGTTGTTTATTGTGTGAAGTGATATTGAAGCTCACAATACTGCCTACTGTGAAAATGCACTAGTTGAAATGCCAGGTTAACATAAAAAAATGTATCTTTGATGATTCCAATTCAATTAAGTCCCACTAAGACAGAATATTAAAGTACAGCATGTCTCGCCAATAAGATCATGTTATGTAGCATGTTCTTTTATGTAGATAGATTTCTCAATAAAACCATAGAATTTGATTTCTGAAACTTATTTTCCTGTATATCACTGCAGATGATTTCTTTCTTTCCTTTATTCCATATCTAGTAGACTTGTTCTATATTCTTGTAACCATCTTTCTTGGTATCCATAATAAAGTGAAACGTTGTTCTGTTAATTATCATAATAATAGCTTTATAGGTATATGCATATAAACAGCTATCTTTCCTCAGACTGGCAGTACTAGATACAAAAACAGACATGCATTTACAAAAAGAAATGTAATATTTATACATACTGCAGATGTCAGCCTTGTTTGTGACAATTTTCCTCTTTTAGTTCTAGTTAAAATAAATACCTTCCAAATGGAATTTTTCTTTGAAAAGTTTTATTATGATGTAGGGTTTAATTAGACATGATAAATATCAAATAGATTAGCACCCACAAAAACCTACTTTTTCCATAATTTTTCACTAATCTTCCTTTGCTGACTCAGAATTTCAATAAAATCAAATGAGTTTGCTTTAATAGGCCGATTGCAGATTCCTTGATGCCATCTGCCGAGCTTGCAAGAAGAGGGGACACATCGAAAAAGTCTGTAGGAATTGAAAAAATAACAGCCCAAACAGGTGCAGTAACTCCCCACTACCAGCTGAATCAAAGCAAGCCAAAAAGAAATGGGAGCGCAACAAACGAACCGGCAACCGAGAAAAGACCCATCAAACTGTCACTATTGGAAGCGCCCAGACGAAAGCGGGAGAAAGATCAAAATTGTCGTAAAAATTGAAGGAATCCCCGCGAGATGGAAGTTGACTTAGGATCCTTCCTGTCCATGGTGTCTTGGAACACAATCAGACGGCTGGTTCCAAACATCAAATTAAAAGAACTCCAGAAACAAAAATTATTTTTAAAAGACTACCAAGGAAACCAAATCCCTGTGGTAGGTCTAGGACATTTCCGAGTCACATACAAGCAGCACGCTGAAGTCCTGCCTCTAACAATAGTTGACCGGGACCGCCCCAGCCTGCTGGGCATCGAATGGTTCGCACCATTGGGCATCGGAATGACCGGGGTGAGCCGAGGAGCCATAACCAACTAGGAAGAGACCCTGATACACGAGTTCCAGGATGTCTTCGATGGCACCTTAGGCAGGTACCGGGGGACCTGTTAAACCTGATGGGTCGGTACGCATCTGCGGAGACTACAAGGCTACCCTCAACCATGCATTGCAGCAAAGCGCATACCCTGTACCAATCATGTAACATTTACTGCACTCGCTAGGGGGAGGAAAATTTTTTGCCAAGCTTGATTTAGCCCAGGCATATCAACAGCTTCCAGTAGACCCAATAACGGCCGAGGCACAGACAATAGTAACTCACAGAGGGGCGTTCAAATGTAACAGACTTCAATTTGCAGTGAGCGTTGCCCCAGGCGTTTTCCAAAGCCTTATGGAACGCCTATTAAATGGAATTAAAGAGGTCATTCCATATTTTGATGACGTCCTAATTTCGGCTAAAAACACGACCCAATTAGAGACAAGAATGAAAGAGGTGCTAACAAAATTTAGAGAATCCGGCCTGAAAGTCAAAAAAAGAAAAATGCTGCTTAATGACTGATTGTGTCAAATTTTTGGGTTATTTAATTGACAGAGAGGGTATACACCCTACAGAAAAAAAAATCAAGGCTATTAGAGATGCACCACAGCCAAAAAACAAAACGGAGTTGCAAGCATTTTTGGGTCTAATAAACTTCTATAACGTATTCCTCCCTCACAAAGCAACGATAGCAGAACGGTTACATCGCTTATTGGATAAGAAAACTAGTTGGACTTGGGGGCATAGAGAACAAAAATCATTCCAAGGCATAAAAAATCTATTAACCTCAGACACCATTCTTATTCAGTTTAGTAACACACTTCCATTGACGGTCACCTGTGACACCTCACCATTTGGAGTCGGTGCCATCCTGAGCCACCAACTGCCTGACTGGAGAGAGGCACTCGTCGCCTTTTACTCGAAAACACTTTCTAAAGCAGAACGCAACTATAGTCAACTAGACAGAGAAGCCCTGGCAATTGTCGCCAGAGTTAAACATTTTCACGAGTACCTCTATGGGAGAACATTTTCCATTGTTACTGATCATAAACCGTTACTAGGAATTTTGGCAGGAAACAAACCCACACTGAACATTTTATCTCTCCGAATGACCCGTTGGTCAGAATTCCTAGCTGCGTACTCCTACACATTAATACATCGACCCAGAAAACAGATCTCCCATGCAGACGCATTAAGTCGAACACTGCTACCAATGACAGAGGATGACCTGGTGCCAACAATTACCACCCTGCAAATAGAAGCCTGCCCTGAACTGCCAATATCTGCAAATGATGTCGCCAGAGCAACCGCCAAAGACCCAGTGACTGCCTGCATTTTAAATTGGGTAGGTAAAGGCTGGCCGGAAAACCAAAAAACTGAAAACTTTAAACCTTTCCGGACCAGATAGACTGAGCTGTCAATACAGAAGGGGTGTTTATTGTGGGGTGATAGGGTGGTAATTCCCTTCAGATTACAAACTAAAGTGTTGGGCATACTTCATGAAGGCCACCCAGGCATCGTGAAAATGAAAAGCCTGGCTAGGAGCTATGTCTGGTGGCCTGGTTTAGACAGAGATATTGAATACTGGGTTGCTACATGCAATAAATGCCAGAAAACCAGGCCATCACCACCACAAGTTCCTATAAGGGACTGAGAGACCCCACGAGGCCCCTGGTCTCGAATCCATATTGATTTTGCGGGTCCTACTAAGGGACATACATTTTTGATTGTTGTAGATGCATACTCAAATTGGTTGGAAATCGCAGTAATGTCATCTACAACAACCGACGCTGTTATCAAGCAACTCAACAAACTATTCGCAACCCATGGGTTGCTGGACGTCCTAGTGTTCGACAATGGGCCACAACTAACCGCTATACAATTTGAACAGTACCTAGCCTCTTTAGGTATACGCCATGCACTAACCACGCCAGCCCATCTGGCGGCAAATGGTAGGGCTGAGAGAATGATCAGGTTTACCAAGGAGTGTTTGGAAAAAATTGACCCAGGGGATGTCCAGGATAAATTGAACCGTTTACTCACCCTCCAACATATCACCCCCAGTACTGTAACTAACAAGAATCCAGCAGAATTGTTAATGGGGAGGAAACTTAGATCACAAATTTGATAGGTTACATCCAAACTACACCTTTGAGAAACCCCCCGACTCCTCCAGCCATTTCCGCACGTTTGAAATCGGCGACCTAGTCTACATGAAAAATTTTACTGGGGACCCTCTCTGGCTTCCAGCCACAATCACACAAATAACAGGCCCCCGGTCCTACCATCTAACCGTAGATGATGGCAGGGAATGGAAGTGGCACATAGACCAGCTTCGTTCCCGAAATGTCGAGCGAAATACGACTGCACAACCTCAAACAATAAAAACCAATGAAAACAAAACCAAAGGGTGGGGGGAATACAAGAAAATAATACTGAAGGGAATAAAGAATTGTTAAAAATAAATCCAGAACATCTAACCATTCAAAAAGAGCAAAAAGAACACTTAGATGAAACTGGCAGAAATAATCCACATGAAGAGGAACCCGTCCTGGAAAGGGCCAGCAAAGCCAGCTCGACCTGCCCGGGAAAGCCAGGAGGGAGCGGCAAAACCATCGGCCTGAGCAAATTCAAGCGGTAGCAACCTTGCTGACTCACCCTACCAGACAGTTCCATGGAGAAGAGCCGGAGAGACAGCGATCCCATCCGAACCGCTCGAAGTCTCCAGCGAAAATGAACCGCGCAAGTCAAGTAGAGTCAGAAGAAGCTCCACCTACCTGCACGACTACGTCACCCATGTAGGACTAAACTAAGGGGGGAGGGGTGTTCTGTATAGAATGGTATACTCCAAACAACGCAATCTGATTAGCTAGAAAGACCAGTATTGGATTGGTTCATTAGGAACCAATCCAAAAGAGCCACTGAAAGGTGGCAAAGTCAAATAGCTGCCATTGGCTACAAGCCGGCAGGCAAGCCCGTATAAAAAGGCTGCCGCGGCTTCAGCCAAACTGTTCCGTTACTGTTTGCTTAACTTAATCAAGACTTTGTTGTTGGAACCCGGTCTACCTCGCGTTTTTCCAGACGGAACACAACCAGTGAAACAGTTTGCCTTCAAAAGTTGTGGAAGCTTCATCACTGGAAGCTTTCAAGAATAGACTGCACTGCCATTTGTCAGAAATGGTGTAAGGCAGAGGTGGAATTCAGCAGATTCCGACCAGTTCTGAGAACCGGTAGCAGAAATTTTGAGTAGTTCTGAGAACCGGCAAATACCACCTCTGACTGGTCCTAGCCCCATCTATTCTCTGCCTCCCAAGTCCCTGCCTTTTGTTGCTCTGCACAGGAGAATGGAGCTGGAAAGCAGGTCAGTGGGATGAGGAAGGAATTCGGATTTTGCAGTAATCTTCCCCCAAGAGTAGGGAGGGAATAGAGATTTTACTGTATCCTTCCCCTGCCATGCTCACAAAGCCACACCATGCCTACCATCCATGCCCACAGAACTGGTAGTAAAAAAAAATTGAATCCACCACTAACTATATAACAATTGCAGGAAAGATTTTGGTATTTATACTTATAAACCAGAGGTGGTATTCAGCAGGTTCTGACCAGTTCCAGTAGTGGATATTTTGAGAAGTTCAGAAAACTGATAAATATCACCTCTGACTGGAGAATTTACAGTATCCTTCTCCTTGCCATCCCCACCAAGCCACCCCCACAGAACTGGTCGTAAAAGAATTTGAATCCCACCATTGGTGTAGGGTTTCCTGCTTAGGCGGGAGGAGGGGGGATTGAACGAGATGACCTACAAGGTCCCTTCCAACTCTGTTATTCTATTCTAACATACTCTCCATCTGTGTAACAAAATCTCCAATTTTACAACCTTCTTGGGTAACTGATTGCTTCTAAAGTGTAGGACAAATATTAAAAGTCTGTATTCAATAGGTCTATTTCAAATAATTTGATTCATCTAAAAGTCTGAAGACATAAAAAGGGCAAGATTTTTATTCTGTTTATCTGCTTTACATATCTTTACTTTTATTAGAAACTGATTTTGTGAATAAGAATTGAGAAGGTGCAGCTGTTTAAAATGCCAGATTTACCACCTTAAGCAAGTCAGAAAGAATGAAGGCAAATATTCAACTGAAAAGACTTTCCCTGAAGTGGCCAGAAGCTTTGTAGGTGATACCTATAAATACATAGGGACCATTTTTCTCTGTCTTACTTGACAATATCATGGAAAACTGACCAGGAAGGACAATGCTAAATCTATAATATAGCCTGCATTAAGGCTGATTCATGTAGTTGAAGATACAAAAATACCTCAGATTTTATTACATTACTATTTTGGGAGGTACAGTAATTATTGGTTCTAGATATTGTTTAATGTATTGTACAATATTGCATGGTGATCAAAGAAAAATGCTCTGCAAAAGCTATCAATAAGTTCATCATTATCAGATATGAATCCAGTGACTTAATCCAATGAGCTCATTGAATCCAATGAGCTATTAATAAGTTCATATTATCAGATATGAATCCAATGACTTAATACTGAATACAGTGCACTATTACTTAGAAATAAAAGTATAAGGACATCAATATCGTTCATCCTTTGTAAAAGCTAAATCCAGTCATGTTAATGAGAGTTCCAGTTTGGTCTATTGGTTAAGGCCTCAGGCTAGAAACTTGTTGTGAGGAAAAGAGGAAGAGGAAAGATACTTGGTATGTTCAGTTATTTGTGAAAATAATAAAGGCAAGATTAAAATAAAATAAAAATGTTAAATATGACAATATGCAAACTTTTTTTTTTGGTTTGGTTTATTTCCTGGACCATGTTTAAACTTCAGCATGAGAACCTAGAGCAAACACATTTACAAGTTTTCTTGCCATTTTTCTAAATAATAAAAAATGAGCTACTACTTATAGATTGCTACTCCTGACTTGATAGCAACATGCCTCACTGAGGCAGTTGCTTTCCTTCTACTGACAACATAATTCTGGAACAAACTGAAACATATTTCCAGAATAATCCTTAAATAAACCAAACATGTGCATCTTTCCAGTTAAGAGGAAAGGTTATGATAGCCTTTTCTTACATATAGTTTCTATAAAACCCAGTGAACAAACTTTCTATATTCTTGAATTATATACTTGTTAAAGATGTGAGTTTGCAATCTACACATATATATATATCAGAGTTGCAATCATATACATATGCATTTGCATTTTATTTTCTACAAACTTGTACATTGCAACAAAAGGTCATTTTCTCTTTCATTACATAATTTGCATGAGCATTTATTACTTACTCAGGTTGTGATTAACACTTCATCATCCATTGATTCTTTTCTTTCAAGGCTCCTGAAGTGAGGGAGAACACAATGAAACCAACTCAGAAAACTCATATTGATTAATGTAAAGCTTCATATTGTGTGTGGCCTTATGATGACTGCAAAGATGTTCAGGGTTTCAGGTTACATCTGGCTCTGTTTTCCGAATCAATAACACAGTCATGGTTTAGTTTAGAAGAATTGCACAAGTGAAGATGAAAATACATTCTGATACTGTTTTTGTTGTTGTTAGTTGCAAAGTCGTGTCTGACTCTGGTTGGTGACCCCATGGACCAGTGGTCGCCAACCAGAGGGCCGCAGAGAGCCGGACCAACACTGGTGGTCCACAGAGAAATGTCACCCCCAGAGCAGTCCCCAAAGCAATTAGTCCAGGCTGCCTGGGAACACAAGGCTGCGCTGCCCACATGGTCCACAGGAACACAAAACTTGGTCGCTTACATTGCGAACAACATGATGTAGTGAGGGGAGGGGGGAAAGGGCAGAAGGGGGAACTTGCCCCAATCGCCCCACATGTCTTGCCTGGCCACCGGGCTGCTTCTTTCCACTTCTTTCTTCTTCTGCTTTTAGCTGCACACAAAGAAAGCAGCAAAAGTCTTCCTTTCTCTCCCTCAAACTCTGTCAGAAATGAGTTTTTGGGACCCTGCAAGGCATTCTGCTCCAAGAGGCTGCGCCAGCGCAACAAATCTCACAAAGACTTATTTCTGGCGGAGTTTGGGGGAGAGAAAGGAAGACTTCTGTGACTTCTGCTGCTTTCCTTGCATGAAGTCAAAAGTCTCGCTCTCCCCCTGAGAAGGGAGATGGCAGTATCCTGAGATCCCAAGCAAAGAATGATCAGTAGGAAAACAGGGTGGGGAATTTTCCTGCAAACTTTTTTTGGGATTTTCCCAGGGTCTCTGGGCCATGGGATTTAAAATTATGAGTTTGGTGGTCCCTGAGGTTCAAAAGGTTGGTGACCCCTGCAATGGACAATATTCCTCCAGGCCTTCCTGTCCTCTACCATCTTCTGGAGTCTATTTATACTTTATTAGTATGATAAAAAAAAGTTTCATACAATGTTTCATGAATTAATTTTCTATTTTTATTGCCTCAGTGTATTTTTTAGTGATTTGCCTTTTTTATTCTTTATATGAAGCAACTTACTTTTGGAAAACAACAACAGAATTTCCCTTTTTCTGGCAGTGGCTGGACAATCAGCTTCCTACAATTTTTCTGCATTTAGCAGGAAGTTGGAGTCAGTAGTTTAAACAGTTATTTCAACTCTGTGATTCTGTCTTGCTAACCCTCCCTTTTCTCACCTGATATTAAATGTCTTTTTTCTGTATTTTTCCATGGGTTTATATCTTTGCCACACTTCTCTCTCCATTTCTAGTTCACAACTATTTCCCACGAAAGCAAACAAACAGAAATTTAAAATTCTCATAGCAGGATCCAAGAATCAGAAAAGGAAAAGTGAAAAACCTGTGGCACACCAAGAGATAAAAACAATGCTTTACTCTGACAGGATTTATCATGATGCATGTAATCAGAAGCATAAATGTCAGACACCTATTCAGATTCATGAAAGAAGTAACATGCAGAATAACATGCTGGATTATCTGTGAATGTAATAATTGTGCTATCAGATTTGGATCATATATCATTGTAATATTTATCTTTTTAAATGCCACACAAAGCTTAATTGCCCTGGAAAAATTTCCATAAAAGAAGTCAGTATTTATGCATAAATAAATTATGAAGATAAAAATAGACTTTTTGCTGTGGTTGAATACTTGTAACCTAGCTAGGTGAACAGGAAAGCAGAAGTGTTGTGGATCCATCCCTTCTATTCTTATAAAGGCAAGTTTCCACCTCTTTTTTTTTTTTTTTCCCAGCGAAGACAAATTTCCACAACTGATTTACCAGGCCAAATGGAACTGAACAAATTGTTATCCTTGACTGCATCATCTGAAATTGCTGAAATTGCTCACATGGGAAATTTTGTGTCAGAGAAAACACCACTTCCAAATTGGAACAATGAACAACAGCTCTAGGCTACTTCCAGCCTAGGGATAAAACGGAGGTGGCACCATAACCTTGTCCCTTAAAAACAGCAAGTAGAACATGCTACATCAATGAAGACCTGTTCCTTAATCTTTCCTCTGCATCAGGTTAATAAAGAAATAGGCAGAAGGCAAACAAATCCTTAAAGTGGAGTAAAATAGCAAAAGTGACCTTTAATTTCCTTAATGAGTCATATTCATAACCATAAAGAATATGACTTTAACATGTACTTGCTTGTGTGCTACCTGGAATAGTGTGTGTGTGTGTGTGTATATCGATATATTGACATAGACAAAGATGGGAGTACAGGAAATGAAATAAAGTTCTGTGAGTCCTATAATTATTCTAATTTATTTGTCTTTGCTGTGTTGAAATGTATTGTTTGTATAGTCAAATCTTTCAACAGCTTCATAAAGGGCCTGTCACATAGGTCGACGGATGGCAAATGTATGTAAAAAGGACACACCGGACGAGAAAATTTTCCATCCCTTGTTATCCACTCTCAAAAGTGCCCCGAATTTGCATAAGCGAAGCGGATAACAACGGAAAGGAACGGACGGAGGGAGGATGTAGCCAGGATGTTAAGCGGATGCTCCACGGAAGCCTAGCGGATGGAAGCGGACGGCACATCCGCAGGGCTTCCGGGGGAGCACAGCGAAGCGGATGCGCAACAGAAGGAATGGATGCAGAGCGGATGCCTAGCGGATGAAGCAAATGCATCACGGAAGCCTAGCGGATGCCTAGCGGATGCAAAGCATTCACTGCGCATGTGGGGAGGATGCATTGCATCAGCCCCGTGGATATAAAAGGATGCAGCTCGCAAGCAGGTCACCATTCAGAGGAAAGACCTGCTGCCAGACACAGCTCCAGCCAGCCAACAACCATGGGGAAGAAGAAGAAGCCTGTGCCATCTGCTGCCAGCCCTGGCAAGAAGGACAGGTCCACTATCCCACCCCCTGGCCCTAACTCTGCTTCTGCTGGGGCTTCTGCTGCTCGGGCTGACTCTTCTGGTGCTGGGGCTTCTGCTGGCGCTGCTCCTGGTGCTGGGGCTTCTGCTGGGGCTTACTCTGCTGGTGCTGTTCCTGGTGCTGGGGCTTCTGCTGGTGCTTACTCTGCTGGCGCTGCTCCTGCTGCTGGGGCTTCTGCTGGGGCTTACTCTGCTGGCGTTGCTCCTGATCCTACTGGTGCTCCTGGTCCTGCTGGTCCTGCTGGTGCTTACTCTGCTGCTGCTGATCCTGGTGCTGCTGGTGCTGCCGGTCCTGCTGGTCCTGCTTTTGCTGCTACTGTTGTTGTTGCTGCTGCTGCTGGTGGTGGTGTGGTGTAGCAGCCCCTAGAACCTCAAAGCCCCTCTGATGAGGGCCCAGATGGCCCTGCCAGAGGGAGGAAGAGGCATACGCGTGAACGGGAGAGGAGGCAATACTCCATTGAAGAAGAACATGAGGAAGAGGTGCTCGAATGGCTGAGGGAGAATGAGTATCTATGGCGGAAGGGACACAGGCTCTATCGAGACACCAAAAGGAAGCAGGCTGCTTGGAGAGAGAAGGCGGAGAGCCTGGGCTACACTTTGGAGGTCCTCCTTGGCTGATGGAATCACATGCACACCTGGTACGGGAAACTGCACCTCAAGAAATCTGGCCAGGCCACGGTCAAACTGATGGACCGGGAGACCTATGTGATGGCTAAGTGCAGCTTCTTGGAGGGTGAGATCCGCTACCGAGGAGCAGCCCCTCTGAAAACCCTCTCTCTCAGGCAGCCCACAGAGAGCCACTTCTCTTCTGGCCAAGAGTCAGCTCCTGTGTCCAGGCAGGTATCTGTCGAGCGTCCCACGATGGAGACCCCCCTCCGACAGCTGCACTCCCCGTGACCGTGCGCGTGGAGGACCCCCTGATGCAGTGGCAGCAAGGAGAGAGCACTTCCACCAGAGATCAACCCACATCCACCCCCAGCTCCACCTCCACAGAAAGCAGGCAGAGAGGCATACCGGAGGGGTAGAGCCACACTGTCCTGCTGGAGATCAGGGACACCATCAAAAGCAGCGTAGATCTCCTCTCTCAGCTGGTACACACCGACATACCATCCTCAAACTGCAAGCCCTTCCTCACCCCAACCAGACCCTCCTGGACATGTCCGAATCACAGTACCAGGTGATAAAGGACAGGATCACCGGTCTTCTGCACAACCCTCCAGGCCGAGCTGAACCTGCTCCCACCCAGTCCAGGCCTGCTCCTCCACCCCAGGTGATGTAACTGCCCTTCCAAGGCTTTCCACAGGCCCTCCCCTACCAAGGCTACAGCTACCAGGAGCTCCAGCAGCACAGGCAGCCCTTCCCAGTCCAGGCACAGGTTAATCGTATGCCACCGGTGCCACCGATGTCACTGACACCACAGATGACACCCACGCCACAGATGACACCCACGCCTCACCTCGCTCACCTGCAGACCAGACATCCCCACTACACTCCTCCTTCCTCCACCCCACAGCCAAGCCCGGCCTCAGAACATCTGTCATTGGTCTTGGGGCTGACACCCCATGTCCTGGAGGAAGGGGCTCTCAACATCACAGGACTGAGCCAGCTCTCTGAGAGCTTCCTTCATACACTGTCCCCTGTTGTCCTCTCGGGGCCAGGCACCCCAATGGCACCTCAGACCAGCACTCCAGCAGCAGCCATCTCCACAGCACCTGGACCCTTCACCCCTGAGACTATGGGCACGCCTTAGAGTGACTGAGAAGAGTGACAGAGACTGGGTTGCAACCTGATGACTTTATCTTTGCTTGGGACACTTGAGTCATTGTCTTTTACAGTTTATTATAAATAAAGATTATCTTTGCTTCACACACTTGCTTCAGTTCTTTTAGTCAATAAAGTCTTGGTGGAAACTTTTAGAAATGGTTTAAGCCTTTGCATGCTTGTGGGATGGGCAGGGATACCTGTGGAATGGGCAGGGATACCTGTGGGATGGGTAATAGCTGTGGGATGTGCAGGGATACCTGTGGGATAGGTAATAGCTGTGGGATAGATAAACCTGCAGTGCAAGCATAGTGGGAGTGTATGGTCCACCCTCCCAGGTGCCACACCTATGGCCCTTTATTATCAATAACAATTTAATCATTCATCCACACATTTCAACATAAACACAACTCTTTATTAAATGCCCTGTTCATTGTAGAGCCACTCAACATACATGGCACAATCTCATCAGTGTGATGAGACAGGCTGAAGGAAGCATCCATTAAGCATCTATCACCCTGTCTTGCCACTCCCCTGCTCCAGCTGGGGAGTTGTACCAGTGTTTCAGGAGGTTGCGCTGCTTCTTCCCTTCACGTGAAGCTCTGTTGGGGCCTTGCACATCCACAGTATCTATCAGGTTTCGCCCTTGCCTCCATTCACCAGGCTCCATGTCCCCATTGCCTTGTTGGAGATCCACGAGCCTGTTCTGCAACACTGGGTAGCGGGTGCGCATGAGATTGTGCAGGATGCAGCAAGCTTCCATGATGTTCCTCAAGGTCTGTAGACGATGCCTGCATGGTGGTGAGAAGTACCTGCAACCTTTTGGCCAGGATGCCAAAGGCATTCTCCACCACCCGCCTTGCCCTGGACAGCCTGTAGTTGAAGATCCTCTCTTCACAGGTGAGGCATCTGGAAGTGTAGGGCTTCATGAGGTAGGTTCTGAGGGAGAAGGCGTCATCCCCCACGATGAAGTAGGGCACATGTTGCATGTCGTTGGGCAGGGGGTCTGGATCTGGGAAGCCCATGATGAGGTTGCGTTCCAGCCCCTCCTTGAGGTGACTGGCGTTGTACACCTGGGCATCTGAAGATGAGCCGTTGCCTGAAGCATCGATGTACATGAACTTGTAGTCAGCATTTACCATGGCGAAGAGGACAATTCTGAAGAAGCCCTTGTAGTTGAAATAAGTGGACCCCGACTTGGCTGGAGCTTTGCAGGCCACGTGCTTCCCATCTGTGGCTCCAACGGTGTGGGGGAAGTTCCACTTCTGATAGCACTGCTCTGCAACTTTCTTCCAGCCTTCTTCAGTGGAGGGGCACTGGAGGAGCTCCTCCAGGTATTCTTCGATGATGGCCTGCACCACTTCTCTGACCACAATGCTGATGGTGTTGTGTGGCACCCTCCATCCGTAATGCATGCTCCTGTACGTGGTCCCTGAGGCCAGGTGGTGCAGAGTCAGTGCCACCTTGAGCCCAGCGTCCAGGCTGGGCCGGAAGTTGGTGCTCTGCTTGGTCAACCTGGGTCTCAGCCATTCCACAACTTCGTCAAACATGGCTGGCGGCATCCTCATGAAGTTCTGGAATGCACGAAGGTCTTCGTTCCTCAGCTCCACCATCAGCTTGTTATACAGTCCGTACTCTGCTCTTCTCGCGATCCATCTTCGGACCCAGACACTTCTTGGCCGCCTCCTTTTCTTCCCTTAGAACAGATGAAAGAGCCTGTAGATGGCTTCGCACTGTTGTAGAACGATGGTGGCTACCAAAAGGAGTGTGTGACGATCCAAGGTGGACATGACTGGATGCTGTGGAAGAGCAAAAGGCAGATGAAGGCTGAAGAGGTCTGCATAGCAGGGCTGCTGGACTGAAAGTGAGATCCAGGTGATTTCCTCCCCCTTTTTATTGGAAATATAGGTTTTCCGCTAGGTGTCCTTTTGCATCCTCTAGGCATCCTGCAGACATCCTAAATATCCGAAATACATCCCCTATATGAACGTTTTTTCCTTTTTAATGCTTTGTATGCGAGCTGCATCCGCTTTCATCCTTTCTACGTCCGTGCTTCTAACGCTGCGTGTCCGTTCCGTGTCTGTTTTGCTTCCTCCCTGTGTCTGTTTTCCGCTGGAGTGGATGCGAGTTGCGTGGATGCACAGCGGATTCCTAGCGGATATAGCGGACGCGTAATGGATGACGACGGACGTCTAACGGATGTTCCCTGTATGCGTAGCAGATGTATAATGGATGCGTTGGATACATTTTCTGCTCAAAAGGTTTTGTGCAGCTCAAAACTTTTTGAGCGGAAGAAATGTCAGTCGACGGATGCTGGACGGATAGAGAGGATGAAAAATGGACGCAATGAGTACAGAACGGAAGCATCACGTTCACCAACAGATGGCAAGTGTTTCTCTCCATTTTACATCCTCTTTCCATCCGTTGGTGCTGTGTGACAGGGGATTAAAGTTACAGGTATTGAACATTGCAGATAATAAGCTATTTCCTGTTGGGAAAGTTGACATTGGCATAGAATTGATTGTCTGATTAATAGAAATAGATGTCGAACAAGCTAGAATTATTTTCTCAAACTGATGGCTTACATTGTTGTATTTTAAAGTTGTATACCATTCTTCCTTTAAAGAATCATCTTGAGTGCCTCAAGAAAGGGGAGAGATGATGTCGGGAGAAGGAAATGAAAGTAGCCCCGGCTGTTGTATGTGTACAGATTAAGGGTTCAAGTGCAATCACTTAGCAACATGTATGAAGGAACAAGAGTAGTAGGTAGAGCCTTGAGAGCTACACAAACAGAAAACAAAACTCCACAGTACTTGCAAGCATATGGAGCTAGAGGACAGAAAATTGACAAAGGCTTCTAGATGGATTCATGCATGGCACTAAGCCACAAGCCAAGCAATTCATGTGATAGCTTAGGGCAGAAATAGGCACTCTAAGGATGAGTCAACCTTCAGTCGGTGAGACTTGAACTGCCAAACTGCTGGCAGCCAACAGTCAACAGATGTAGCCTGCAGTACTGCATTCTAACCACTGCCCACCACAGCTCTTCCCTGGTCCTTCGGTTCTTCCAATGTTTCCCTCATTACTACTGTGTCCCATTCACCTTGATGCAGGTCACCCTCTTCATTTTTTTGAGCATTAGAGCCTTCTTCAGGGAGGGAGGTCTTTGCATGATGTAAACGATTTGCACAACTTGAAGAGAAACCAGAATATTGTTGCCTCTTTGTATACTATTTCTCAGTAAGTTGAATAGGACAAACTACATGCCCCTGTAATTTTCTTGGCAAAGGTACGCTGGTAGCTTTAGCTTCCTCTGGGTTACTGGGTTACTTTCCAGCTCAAATATTTCCTGGTGGCCTTTCATCCAAGTGCTAATAAGGTTTGGTCCTGTTTGTCTTTTCAAAGAACCTTTGTAGGTGATTTGTAAATCCACCTTCTGGTGTCCCATTTAAAAATATCCACCTTAGATATACTCTACATAGCAGACTGGAGGAGAACTCAATTTATTCTAAGAGATGATGGGCATAAGGAAGTTCCTTTATGGTTGCCAATTTCCTTGAGACTGCTTATTACCTTTCTGGTTCTGTGGTAAAGTGTAAAGTATAAATCAGGAACCAGAACGTTTTCGATGTAAATTAATCCTGAGCCTGGAATATCCATCTTGAGGTATTCATGAAAATATGTCTAAAATTTCAGAGATTTTTTTTTTTTTTGGCTAAGTTTTATTGATTTTTAAGGACAAACAAAAACAAACAAAACATAAAAACATCCAGCTTTCTTCCATAAGTATACAAACAGTATGTCGGTTGGTTTGCAATTTTTTTGTGCATTGATTTCATAGTCTCAATTACAGTTACATTACATATTAACTCTTATTATCAGAAATTGAATATCCTAGTATTATTATTAATCATTTGACTATAATTTTGTTCATTAATACTTTGTGAGATAGCTATACAGTTTATTTTATAACAATTCATATAGTCCTTCCAAATCTATCTTAAAAACATTTTATATATGTAATAATAATAATAATAAAAGAAATACATATTTATATATTCATTATTTTCTATAATTCTACATATTCTATTACTATATTTTGTTATCTAGCCATTGATAGAAAAGGTCCCAAATTTTGTAAATTTGTTTATCCTCTTGTTCTCTAATTTCAAATGTCAATCTACTCATTTCAGCACATTCCAGTATTTTCTTGATAATTTCCTCCTGCAATGGTATTTTCTCATTTTTCCAATTTTTAGCAAATACAATCCTAGCTGCTGTTAATACATTTACAATCAAATATTTTAAATCTTTGCTATATGTATCAGGTAGAATTTTATTCACTCTGACAAAAATGGATTTCTGCCAAAGAGACAAATTAAAGATAATACAAAAGTAATATTGGACACTTTGGAATATTATGAGGCTCACCCCGAAAAACAAATGGCTTTAATATTTTTAGATGCACAAAAGACATTTGATAATGTGAACTGGAGATTCATGTTGTTATTATTGGAACAGATGGGCTTTGCCAGAAAATTTACTCAAGCAATACAAGCCATATATTATAAGCAAACGGCAAAGGTAATGATAGAGGAGAATTAACAGACTCTATCAATATAAGAAAAGGTACAAGACAAGGTTGCCCACTATCACCTTTGCTATTCATATTAACTCTGGAAGTGTTAAATAGAAACATTAGAGATGAAAAGAGTATAAAAGGAATGAAAATTAAAAAAGAAGAATTTAAATTGGAAGCTTTTGCGGACAACTTGGCTTTTATTTTAGAAGACCCTCTAGAAACAGCACCAAAACTATTGGAAAAGATAGAAGCATATGGCAAGGTGGCCGGCCTGAAAATAAACAAAGACAAAACAAAGATTTTGACAAAGAACATGTTACTAAGACAAAAAGAAGAATTGGCAGATATTTTATTGAAAATTCAAGTTAAGTATTTGGGGATACATTTGACAGCAAGATGTAGTACATTAAAAGAGAACAATTACATAAATCTTAAACGACAGATAGCACTAGATTTGACGAAATGGGAAAACCTACAATTGTCACTAATAGGGAGAATTTCAACAATCAAAATGAATATTTTACCCAGAATTCTATACTTGTTTCAAACAATACCAATTAGGCTTGGAAAGGACTACTTTGAAGATTTAAACAAAATTGTGTTGAAATATATATGGCAAGGTAAGAAAGCGAGAGTAAAGTTAAAAATCTTACAAGATGCTAGAATTAGAAGAGGATTTGGTCTGCCTAATTGGGAGTTGTACTACCAAGCTACAAACTTGACATGGGTTAAGGAATGAACCTTAACCTAGATTGTTGACATTAGAAGGACATGATTTGTTGTTGGGGTGGCATGCCTTTTTATGGTATAAAGTATGGATATTTATTAGAAATTAAACTAGAAGAAGAACAAGTTAAAGAAACTATGATTGTTTGGGGAAAAAATTGTGGTCTCAAAATTATAAAATGACAATGTCAACAGCATTTAAAGAAAATTGGATAAGATGTTTTACAGGTGGCATTTTCCCCCCGACAAGAATAGCAAGAATGTTCAAGAATAAATCCGAAAGATGTTGGAAATGTCATCAGATACCTGGCTCATATTACCATATGTGGTGGACTTGTGCGGATGCAAAAAAATATTGGACTAAAATCCACACGTGGTTGGAAAAAAATGACTAAAAAGCATATCGATTTAAAACCAGAGATATTTTTATTGGGAATTCTACCTGATACATACAGCAAAGATTTAAAATATTTGATTGTAAATGTATTAACAGCAGCTAAAATTTCAGAGATTTCTAAAGCACCCAATGCAGGTTGAAAAATCTTTCAGTACATCATAATATAAGCAATGTCCTACTGGATCAGATCCCACCAGCCTATCTAATCCAGTGATCAACAATTTCACAAGGAATCCCACTAGACTACCACTAGACTGTCCTCACTGTTTTCACTGGTTCTTTCCCCCTACTTAAAATGATTAGTGCTCAAAATCACTATGGTGATGTTTATATTAATAATTCCCAAGGTGATTAACCTGTCTTCACTCTGGCATACAAATGGTTGTCATTTTGCTGCTGCCAAAGCTACCGATGGAACCTCCCTTCTCTGCTACCACTGCTGCCAAGAGCAAATTTGATCTGACACTTGAAACACAACATCTAACAATATCCTGCCCAAATTATGTGCCTGAATCAATAGCTTACTCTGTATTATTCTAGCTGTGTAAATATGACAATTATAAAATGATAATATAAGTTGAACAACACATTTCAAATAGTCCTTCAGTTGCACTGAGCTCACTTCCTGCTATACTTTACAGTTGGCTATAACAGTTCCTACTAGACTTTACAGTATGAGGGTTCCTTGAAAAGCTAAGAATTCAACTCAATTCAGCGATGCTCTTATTTGTTAAATATTATGTGTTTATTAAATCCTACATTATATTGACCTTAAATCAAATGCATATTTTCCAGAAATCACAGAGCAGCTTTCAAGGGCAGCCATTTTAAGATGTTCCCAACAGATACAATATGGGCATCCATGACTACTTCATTATAGCTTACCCTTCAGATCTGATTGCTGCACATCCTTAATGTTTATCCTTTTTTGTCCATTTACCTGGCTGATTTCTATTTTAGACTCATCCTGTGAGGTAAATGTGGACAGTCATGGGGTTGCTGTGGGAAGGAATAGTAGTTTAATTCTTTTTACACACAGTGCCTGTTTAGTTGTCATGTAGGCAGTGCTGGACTTTAGTATACTCTACCAATTCTTTGTAGATGACAGTAAAGAAACAACCCCATAACATTCAAATCACTTTCATTTTCATAGACAAGAATATATATTCCAATTGTCTAGTTTGTTTATGTAGCTAGATGGCAATGAAGCTGTCTTTCAGTAAACTTTAGCATTTGATCAACATTAGAACTGTAATAATAGCAGCTATTTTCCAGTGTGGGTTCCTGCTGATGTAGATCTAAAGAACAAAGATTTCGTCAACTTTTTCAATGGCAAAGGCAACAACAGTTCTTTGTTTCTTGTCTTGACATATTGTAAAGAGGAAAAAAAAACATCTTAAGCCAGTGAATGCGTTGTTCTTGTTCTTTGGTGTGATGCCATCTGGATGGCTGCTTGGTCATGCAACCCAAGGATTTATATCTGAGCACTTCGGTATAGACGTTCTTGTGCAATTTAGCTGTGCATCTCTGTCAAGCTGACAGTTTTATGCTTTAGATACTTGGTACAAGCAAAACTGAAATACAGATATGGCTAAGGCCTTTGTTGTCCGAGATTTAGTTTCTGTCATTGTACAGCACATTTCAAAATTTTCACTATTTTTTTCTACAAAGAAAGTGCTGATAATATTTTGGGTCTAATGGCCACATTTGGAATTTTGAGATAATGTGATCGTTGCATCGATTTCATAGAAACACAAAGTAATCATGTAAAGAGGGAACTAATTTGCACTAAAAAACCCATATCAGGAAAAGGCAGAGTCCAAGTTGCAAAACCCAAATCTGCTTTGTCAAGCCAATAGTTTTTGTGCACAATTGTCCATTCCACAAATATCATCACTTATCCCACACTCCAGTTCATTTTTTTTCCTCCATTTTCTCATTTTTTCTTTTTCTACCATATATTGACACCATCTAATTCTAAAGCACACGGGTCCTGTTTTACACAACACATTTAAATGGGCCATTGGTGGGAGTAGTACTGTATGAAAGCTAGTTCAGATGTGTTAATCAATCAGGCCCACAGTGTTTAGGGTTAACCCTAATAGGCTGACTCTGTAAACTGCTTAGAGAGGGCTGTAAAACACTGTGAAGTGGTGCATAAGTCTAATTGCTATTCCAACCCTTCCTTGGTTGACTCCCTACCATCTTCCAGCATATCTCTCTATCAAACAATATCAAGTGGAGTGATACTAGTACTCCCTACTATATTTTGGGACAACTAGGAGTGCATCAAAAAGAAATGCTAATCTCAGTCGAACCATTTCCTTACTTTCTAAGCTTTGAAGCATTCTCACCCACCAACCTATTTTAAAAGTTGTACATGCATGCATGTGGGCACACACAAACAAACACAGTGTCATATACAATATACAGCATTATTGTTACTCCTAGATTTTGCATATAATCTCCTTGTGACTGTGAATTCTGAACCACTCCATTTTTATTCTCTGTGGTCAACTGGAGGAATGCAGTCATTTGTGCCCACTTGGGCAGAGAACACAAAAGGATGTCTGTCCAAGCTAGAGGCATGCCTTGGATGGGGAACAAGGCTGGCATCTCTCTATATAATATCCTATTTTTTTTTTTATTCTTCATTGTTCTCCAATTCCACTACTAATTTCCTCATAAGCAAATTCAGCAATTTCTAATCATGAAGGAGATTCCTAATAATGATAGAATGGCATATATTTTTTCTGTGATATTATAGATATAACTCAGGACTTGCCTATGTTTGAGTTTGTTATATTTGGTTGTGAGGTGATCTATGATTTAATAGGATGTTAAAATTGCCCTTTGACCTTCAGTTTTCCCAGTAATGACATCATTTATCATGAAATTCCTTGTAAATTATCACCAGAATTACTTGTATATTTATCTTTGTTATTTTGTTATTTACTTAAAGGATGTATATGTGATTCTTCATTAAAAGTAGTAACTGACTACTACTTCCATTACTGGCAGACATTAAGTAGAATAAGGATTTTTAAACTGATTTTGAATACATACAATAATATTTTTAATATGAAAAAATAGCACTTTCCAGATTTTCTATCAATAAATGTCCATTTTAAGGGTATGATTGATTTCAACTCATTCCAGGTTTAAACCATCAAAGCTTCATCAAAGCTCCTATATACTTATCTGCCTCTCTTTGATTTTGCTCAAGTCAGAAAATAGATTAGCCTACAATGCTAAATTGCTTTAATTAGTGAATGTGTTCAAACAATTTGTTTTAAACTAGCTTGATGCCACTCTTGTTATCATTCTAAGAGTCTACTTATTTATTTATTCATGTTTTATAGTCACCCATCTCAGCCAAGTGACCCTGAGCAGCAAACAATTCTAAAATTATAAAACAATAAAAATAAATAAACCAATAAAAACATCCAAAGAAAGTTTACTAAAGTTTACTGTGTTATGGTACTTACTGAAAGCATGACAATTTAAAGTTTGCCGGTTTAAACTAAATGACACAAAGGATATGCAGATGTTAGGGATATTTTGATGTTACAAAGTTCAAAATAGGATAATGGAATCATAACTTAAACATTTTTACTTAAAGTTCCTTTACATGACTTTAAAAGTGCAACTTTTATTAATAAATATAACATGAAGCATTTAAAATAATATTTTGGAGTCATGCCTATCTTACAATTTAGAGCATTTTCCTTAGCCTATGTGCATAGACCTGTAGACTTTAATGGTTTAGAATTTTTGGAATTCACACTGTGTACCAATTTGGGGAAAGGATATACAGTGTGCTATGAGCAAATAGAGAGTTTTTTGTCATCAATGCATTGTCCAGTTCTCTTTGGAGAGCCTTTTAAATGTATTTCAGGTCTTTAGCTGGAACCACATTAAATTCAATGTTTATTACATGAATAAAAATCTGTACAATTTGAGGAATTCTCAGCCTGCTCTAAATAACAGTTACTTACCCAAACTTCCATTGAAAACCAGTTTCAAGTAGGCATCACCTTCCAGTCCATGGCAAAAGAAAGAAAAATGATCTCCTCCTTCAGAATGTGCTCATACTGTTTAATTGTGATCACGCTATTCAAGTCTCATTCAGTTCAGCACTCAGCTATTTCAGTACAAAAATGGTTCCATAGCAAGCTCATAGTTGTTTTCTTACAGACATTTCATTACCCAAACTAGATAATATCATCAGTGCTAATGACAGCACTGATGATGTTTACTAGTTTGGATAATGAAAGATCTGCAAGAAAACAACCAGGCTCAGAGATAAAAATAGTTTTGCACCCCTTGAATTATAACTCATAATGTTTTTATGAATGTAAGCAGAATATGGTAATATTACACACACACACACACACACACACACACACACACACACACACACACACACA
>BLBF01000018.1:3747549-3791120 GCA_015471245.1 Laticauda colubrina | reverse complement strand
ATATATATATATATATATACACATACATACACATACATACATATATACATATATATATTGGCAAAAAAAATATCAGGAAATAAAATACAGGCTGAATAGTCAAGACCTTGTTGATGATCCAAACTCTGTCAAGAATCTTGGAGTACTCATCTCTAATGATCTAAGTGCTAGAGCCCACTGTAACTACATAGCCAAAAAGGCATTAAGAGTTGTTAACTTAATCTTACGTAGCTTTTTCTCTGGTAATATCACACTCCTAACTAGAGCATACAAAACATTTGCTAGACCAATACTTGAGTACAGCTCATCAATCTGGAACCCACATTACATGTCTGATATTAACACAGTTGAGAAAGTCCAGAAATATTTCACAAGAAGAGTTCTCCACTCCTTTACTCGTTGCAGAATACCTTATGCCACCCGACTTGAAATTCTAGATCTAGAAAACCTAGAACTGTGCCGCCTCCGGTCCGATCTAAGTATAGTATATACAATCATACATTGCAATGTCCTACCTGTCAGTGAATAGTTCAGCTTCAACCATAACAATACAAGAGCAAACAATGGATACAAGCTCAAAGTTAATTGCACCAAACTTGATTGCAGGAAATACGACTTCAACAACAGAGTGGTCAATGTCTGGAATACTCTACCTGTCTCTGTGGTTTCTTCCCCAAACCCCAAAAACTTTAACCTTAGACTGTCTACTATTGACCTCACCCCTTTCCTAAGAGGTCTGTAGGGGGCGTGCATAAGCGCACCAATGTGCCTACCAACCCTGTCCTATTGTTTCCTTTATTTTTCTTATATGTATCCATTTATTCATAACTATGTTTTTATTTATACCTTTTATCTTGTAAGCAATTGACAAACCAAATTAAATCAAAAAATAAATAACAGAATCAGCATCTAACATGTTGATTGAAGAGATTAACTCAAAACTGAATGGCTGATCAACGGACCCAAGCTATCTAAAGTATCTTTGTCACCCAAACAAAACAGTAATGTAACAGCACTAGCACTTAGACTTATATACTACTTCACAGTGTCAGCGTCCCAGGAGTCTCCAAGCAATGAAGGTAAGTGCAGGGTCTGCATGGAGGTTCGGGGGGGGGGGGGAATGGACCTTCTGGAAATGTTTCTGGCTTCTGGGGGGCCTCCAGAGCCCAGGGGCGGCTGTTTTTGCCCCCAAAGCCCTGGGGGAGGCCTCCAGGCTCTTGGGAGGGAGAAAACAGCCTCCCCGGGTTCTGGAGACCCACCAGAAGCCAGAAACAGGAACTTCCAGTAGGCCATACCCACCATGGCCACACCCACCCACCAACCAGGCATTGAACTGGTTTTTGTAATTTTTGAATCCCACCCCTGGCTGACACATAATACTTTACAGCCCTCTTTTAGTGGCTTACAGTGTCAGTGTATTGCCCTCAACAATAAAGTTGTTGGGCATATGTTGTTCAAACCTAAACTTAATGCTGACTGGAGTTGATGACAGATGTCAATTATTTATCATCATCAGCAAGGTTGTATATAACTATGCAACTTCTGCACAACTTTGGGAAATGTATTATTCCTCATTCTCCTGTGCTCCTCTACTGCTGTGGCTAAGGACAGATGTCCTAGAATCAGTGGCACAGGCGTTCCCTGTGGTTGACTTCTGATAGCTGCCAATCAAATAAAGATTCACATGGAACAATGGAAATGACCTTATAATAAATTGTCTAATGTAGCTCAGAACTGTTGTCACAGCTTGCCAATAGATTTTAAGGCTTATAGAAGCTGGTTGAATGAACCAGGATTTTAGCATAAAATGCACATGTTTTGCTACTTAGCCACCATCCTTCTGCAAGGTTGACTTAAAAGTTGTGGGGAATATACAGATGGTACTTTTGCAGTTCGCTTACATAAAATCTTCATTTGATTTCTCTTAAGTAACAACTTTTCCATGTGCATATTTCTTAGACTGCCCAGTCTATACATTTGAGGTTGTAATATTATAAGCATTATAGTGTTTCTGATGAAATTTGGGAAATAGTGTACAGTAATAGGAAATTGATATCTGGCTGTTATGGCCTGAGGAACTGAATAAAAAATGTGTTTGTTGTGCACAAACACATATAGTACTAGTACTAGCATTTGTTTATGTATACCAACTTCAGAAAAACACCGATTTTGAAATAGCAGCTGGAGAGCAGGTGCTTAAGGGCCTGTCACATAGGCCGACGGATGCAAAACGTATGTAAAAAGGACACAGCAGACGAGAAAATTTTCCATCCGTTGTTATCGGCTCTCAAAAGTGCCCAAAATTTGGATAAACAGAGCGGACAACAACGGAAAGGAACAGACGGGGAGAGGACGTAGCGAGGATGTAAAGTGGATACTCCACGGAAGCCTAGCGGATGGAAGCGGATGGCATGTCCGCAGGGCTTCCGGGGGAGCACAGTGAAGCTGACGCGCAGCGGAAGGAACGGATGCAGAGTGGATGCCGAGCGGATGCGTGGATGAGGAGTGGATACCTAGCGGATGCCTAGCGGATGCAAAGCGTTCACTGCGCATGCGGGGAGGATGCATTGTGTCAGCCCTGCGGATATACAAGGATGCAGCTCGCAAGCAGGTCACCATTCAGAGGAAAGACCTGCTGCCAGACACATCTCCAGCCAACAACCATGGGGAAGAAGAGGAAGCCTGTGCCATCTTCTGCTGGCCCTGGCAAGAAGGACAGGGCCACCATCCCACCCCCTGGCCCTGACTCTGCTTCTGCTGGGGCTTCTGCTGCTCGGGCTGACTCTGCTGGTGCTGGGGCTTCTTCTGGTGCTTACTCTGCTGGTGCTGCTCCTGGTGCTGGTGCTTCTGCTGGTGCTTACTCTGCTGGCACTGCTCCTGGTGCTGGTGCTTCTGCTGGTGCTTACTCTGCTGGCGCTGCTCCTGGTCCTGCTGGTGCTGCTGGTCCTGCTAGTCCTGCTGGTCCTGCTTTTGCTGCTACTGTTGTTGTTGCTGCTGCTGGTGGTGGTGGTGTGGTGGAGCAGCCCCAAGAACCTCAAAGCCCCTCTGATGAGGGCGCAGAAGGCCCTGCCAGAGGGAGGAAGAGGCATACGTGAGATAGGGAGAGGAGGCAATACTCCATCAAAGAGGAACATGAGGATGAGATGCTCGAATGGCTGAGGGAGAACAAGTACCTATGGCGGAAGGGACACAGGCTCTATCGAGACAGCAAGAGGAAGCAGGCGGCTTGGAGAGAGAAGGTGGAGAGCCTGGGCTACACTTTGGAGGTCCTCCTCGGCTGATGGAAGCACATGCACAACTGGTACGGGAAGCTGCAACTCAAGAAGTCTGGCCAGGCCGTGGTCAAGCTCACCAACCGGGACACCTATGTGATGGCCAAGTGCAGCTTCTTGGAGGGTGAGATCCACCACCGAGGAGCAGCCCCTCTGTCTACCCTCTGTCTCAGGCAGCCCACAGAGAGCCACTTCTCTTCTGGCCAAGAGTCAGATCCTGTGTCCAGGCAGGAATCTGTGAAGCGTCCCTTGATGGAGACCCCCCCGACAGCTGCACTCCCCGTGACGGTGCGCGTGGAGGACCCCCTGACGCAGTGGCAGCAAGGAGAGAGCACTTCCACCAGAAATCAACCCACATCCACCCCCAGCTCCACCTCCACAAAAAGCAGGCAGAGGGCCAGACCGGAGGGGCAGAGCCACACTGTCCTGCTGGAGATCAGGGACACCATCAAAAGCAGCGTAGATCTCCTCTCTCAGCTGGTACACATACCATCCTCCAACCGCAAGCCCTTCCTCACCTATGTCAACCAGACGCTCATGGACATGTCCGAATCACAGTACCAGGTGATAAAGGAGAGGATCACCGGTCTTCTGCACAACCCTCCAGGCCCAGCTGAACCTGCTCTGACCCAGTCCAGGTCTGCTCCTCCACCCCAGGTGATGTCACAGCCCTTCCAAGGCTTTCCACAGTCCCTCACCTACCAAGGCTACAGCTACCAGGAGTTCCAGCAGCACAGGCAGCCCTTCCCAGTCCAGGCACAGGTTCATCGAATGCCACAGATGCCACCCACGCCACAGATGCCACCCACGCCACAGATGCCACCCATGCCTCACCTCGCTCAACTGCAGACCAGACATCCCCACTACACTCCTCCTTCCTCCATCCCACAGCCAAGCCCGGCCTCAGAACATCTGTCATCGGTCTTGGGACTGACACCCCATGTCATGGAGGAAGGGGCTCTCAACATCATGGGACTGAGCCAGCTCTCTGAGAGCTTCCTCCCTGTTGTCCTCTTGGGGCCAGGCACCCCAATGGCGCCTCAGACCAGCACTTCAGCCACTGCCACTTCCACAGCACCTGAACCCTTCACCCCTGAGACCATGGGCACCCCTCAGAGTGACTGAGAAGAGTGTCAGAGACTGGGTTGCTTTATCTTTTCTTGGGACACTTTACTTGGGTCATTTTGCTTTTACAGTTTGTTATTAATAAAGGTTATCTTTGCTTCACACACTTGGTTCAGTTATTTTAGTCAATAAAGTCTTGGTGGAATCTTTTAGAAATGGTTTAAGCCTTTGCATGCTTGTGGGATGGGTAAGGATAGCAGTGAGATGGACAGGGATACCTGTGGGCTGAGTAATAGCTGTGGGATGGGTTAGGATACCTGTGGGATGGGTTAGGATACCTGTGGGATGGGTAATAGCTGTGGGATGGGTTAGGATAGCAGTGGGATAGATAAACCTCCAGTGCAAGCATAGTGGGACTGTATGGTCCACCCTCCCAGGTGCCACACCTATGGCCCTTTATTATCAATAACAATGTAATCATTCATCCACACATTTCAACATAAACACAACTCTTTATTAAATGCCCTGTTCATTGTAGGGCCACTCAACATACATGGCACAATCTCATCCGTGTGATGAGACAGGCTGAAGGAAGCATTCATTAAGCATCTACCATCCTGTCTTGCCACTCCACTGCTCCAGCTGGGGAGTTGCACCAGTGTTTCAGGAGGTTGCGCTGCTTCTTCCCTTCATGTGAAGCTCTGTTGGGGCCTTGCACATCCACAGTGTCTATCAGGTTTTGCCCTTGCCTCCATTCACCAGGCTCCATGTCCCCATTGCCTTGTTGGAGGTCCACGAGCCTGTTCTGCAACACTGGGTAGCGGGTGCACATGAGATTGTGCAGGATGCAGCAAGCTTCCACGATCCTCCTCACAGTCTGTGGGCGATGTCTGCATGGTGGTGAGAAGTACCTGGAACCTGTTGGCCAGGATGCCAAAGGCGTTTTCCACCACCCGTCTTTCCCTGGACAGCCTATAGTTGAAGATCATCTCTTCACGGGTGAGGCATCTGGAAGTGTAGGGCTTCATGAGGTAGGTTCTGAGGGAGAAGGCATCATCCCCCACGATGAAGTAGGGCACATCTTGTGTGTCGTTGGGCAGGGGGTCCGGATCTGGGAAGCCCATGATTTGGTTGAGTTCAAGCCCCTCCTTGAGGTGATTGGCGTTGTATACCTGGGCATCTGAAGATAACCCGTTGCCTGAAGCATCTATGTACATGAACTGGTAGTCAGCATCGACCATGGCGAAGAGGATGATGCTGAAGAAGCCCTTGTAGTTGTGATAAGTGGACCCTGAATTGGCTGGAGCTTTCAAGGCCAATGCTGATGGTGTTGTGTGGCACCCATGTACTGCATGCTCCTGTACTCCCTGAGGCCAGGTGGCACAGAGTCAGTGCCACCTTGAGCCCAGGGTCCAGGCTGGGCCAGAAGTTGCTGTTTGCCTTGGTCAACCTGCGTCTCAGCCGCTCCACAACTTCGTCAAACATGGTTGGCGGCATCCTCATGAAGTTCTGGAATGCACGAGAGTCTTCGTTCCTCAGCTCCACCATCAGCTTGTTGTACAGTCCGTACCCGGCTCTTCTTGTGATCCATCTTCGGACCCAGACACTTCTTGAACGCCTCCTTTTCTTCCCATAGAACAGGTGAAAGAGCCTGTAGAGGGCTTCGCACTGTTGTGGAACCATGGCGGCTACCAAAAGGAGTGTGTGATGATCCATGGTGGAGATGACTGTATGCTGTGGAAGAGCAAGAGCCAGATGAAGGCTGAAGAGGTCTGCACCGCAGGGCTGCTGGACTGAAAGTGAGATCCAGGTGATTTCTCCCCCTTTTTATTGGAAATATAGGTTTTCCGCTAGGTGTCCTTTTGCATCCTCTAGGCATCCTGCAGACATCCTAAATATCCGAGGTACGTCCCCTATACGAATGTTTTTTTCCATTTTAATGCTTTGTATGCGAGCTGCATCTGCTTTCATCCTTTCTACATCTGTGCTACTAACGCTGCGTGTCCATTCCGCGTCCGTTTCGCTTCCCCCCATGTCCGTTTTCTGCTGGAGCGGATGCGAGTTGCGCGGATGCGCAGAGGATGCCCAGCGGATATAGCGGACGCGTAACGGATGATGATGGACGTATAACAGATGTTCCCCGTATGCGTAGCGGATGCGCAGAGGATGCCTAGCGGATATAGCGGACGCGTAACGGATGATGATGGATGTATAACAGATGTTCCCCGTATGTGTAGTGGATATAAAACTAACGCGTTGGATACTTTATCCGCTCAAAAAGTTTTGTGCAGGTCAAAACTTTTTGAGCGGATGAAATGTTAGTAGATGGATGCTGGACGGATAGAGAGTATGAAAAACGGACGCAGTGAGTTCAGAACGGATGCATTGCGTTAACCAACGGATGGCAAGTGTTTCCCTCCGTTTTACATCCTCTTTCCATCCGTTGGTGCTGTGTGACATGGGCTTTAATATTTATTAATCAGCAGTTTCTTTACTCTGATTGCCCTCTGATATTGTTTTTGCCTCTTCAATTCTCAAAATAGGAATGTTCAGTGATTCTCTTAAAACTACACATATATAATACTTGATGAGACTGAATTATTTGCATATTGCCGCAGGTTTGATCATGTAAGTCAGTCCTGACTTTGACTGATAATACTTTACCTTATGCGTACAGTAACTGTTTGGTTGTTTTCCTTTCAATCTTCTTCTGCAGTAGAAAACGTTTATCACTAATATGAATTCTAGATCTCAGTGTTTGACACTGCAAATTGATCTGACGGTTGCCAGTTATTATTTGTGATAAGGCTATTACTAAGATAATAGGGTTTTTTTCCCTTGTGCATTTTTATGGGAATCATTGTGGAAATGGGTGCTGTCCAACCAAATGCCAGATTCAGACTTATGAGAAATAATTTTGACAGCTATTTTATATTACTGTCCAAATCCACTCTGACCAATTGTATATAAAAACACAGATCTTCTGTTTTTCTTCTAACAATTGGCTTTAAAAGCTTCCAGAACTTTTAGGCTAATAATATCAGGGACATTAAGTCCACAAAGTGAGCAGGTAGGTCATCTGATTCAACTCTCTAGAGAAAATTATGGTATCCTCTTAAATACATTATTGAGGCAATCATTCCAGTCTCAAAACAATTCTTACTATCAGAATGCTTTTTTTGCTCAAAGCAACTTTCTTCCAATTTCCAGTAATTTATCCTGATTCCTATTTTCTGGAAGAAATTTCCTTAATTTATAAGGAATCTTTATGAAGGTGATGCTCGTGCAAGTTGATCTTAACTCCAGGTGACTCTTGATAAAGGGTAGCCATTCTTTTGGGATTTTCACAAATCAGCATAGAGTTTGGGGATTTTCTGATAATCTCTCACTGAAATACTAATCAGATCCAAATCTTTATCTTTTTCAAGATCAACTAGCCACCTAAGGTGATCATGGCTGAGCAACAGCCATTTTCTGAGAGATTATGGCTGCCTTAAAGCCATTGAGTAAGGATGTAGTTTCCAGTGAATTCAGTTGGATTTACTGATATACTGCAGTCAAACTCAGAGATGGTATTCAGTAGGTTCTGGCCAGTTCTGGAGAACTGGAAGCAGAAATTTTGAGTAGTTCGGAGAATTGGCAAATACCACCTCTGACTGGAGATTTTACAGTATTCTTCCCCTGCCACGCCTACCTAAGCCACACCCACAGAATCAACAGTAAAATTTTTTGAATCCCACCACTGGTCAAACAACATCTAAATCAGGCTTGTAACAAATGGGGAGGCAAAGATTTGTTCCCTTTCATTATCTTTGGTTCCTCATTTATTTAAGTTATCGTTATTATTTGATTTATTTAAATTTATTAGTGGCCAGACTCCAATGAACTATGGACTGTTTAAAAAAGGCAAAGAAATTTCCACTAACCAAGTAATACCAAACCTAAGGAAAGACTGAAGTCCCAAAAGAATGTAATGACAGTAGCAAACCACTACCTTAATTTTTAAAGGCCCTGTCACACTGGCCGATGGATGCAAAACGTTTGTAAAAAGGACACAGCGGACAAGAAAAATGTTCCATCCATTGTTATCCGTCTCAAAAGGGGCAAAAAATTGCATAACCAGAGCGGATAACACGGAAAGGAACGGAAGGGGGGAGGACGCAGGGCGGATGGAAAGCGGATGCGGAACGGAAGCCTAGCGGATGGAAGCGGATGAGAGTGGATAGGTCCCCTCTGCGAACGTTTTTTCCGTTTTTATGTTTTGTTTGCGAGCTGCATCCGCTTTCATCCTTTCTCCGTCTGTGCTACTAACGCTGCGCGTCCGTTCCGCTTCCTCCCTGCGTCCATTTACCGCTGGAGCAGATGAGTTGCGTGGATGCGCAGCAGATGCCTAGCGGATATAGCAGATGCATAACAGATGACAATGGATGCAGAACGGATGTCCCCCGTATGCCTAGCGGATGCAGAACGGACACGTTGGATACATTTTCCGCTCAAAAGTTTTGAGCAGCTCAAAACCTTTTGAGCGGATGAAATGTCAATAGACGGATGCTGGACGGATAGAGAGGAAGCAAAACGGAGGCAGTGAGTACAGAACGGATGCATCATGTTAACCAACGGATGGCAAGTGTTTCTCTCCATTTTACATCCTCTTTCCATCCGTTGGTGCAGTGTGACAGGGGCTTAGGATTACATGGACTTTGTTTTGGTTGTTTTGGCCATCTTTCTATCTGAATTTTTCAGTGGACTACAGGCATGCTTTGAATTTAAACACTACTGTTCAAAAGCACAAATGCCAAATGAAAATTTTCTACTAAATTTAGTTTGCAGAATCATTCTGTTCTTTCCACAAAAAAGGCAATGTCAGTGCTCCAGATGCATACATGAAGTCCTCTTCCAGTGGCTGGGCAATCACTAATTCCAGCACAACTATAAGATGATGACTTAGCCCTAGAGCGGAAACAAAACATTAGATGGGAAACTGGGAGAATGAAAGTGAAGTCAACAAGTCCGAAAAGCTAATGGCTGTGTTATCTGTTGAAAAAGCAAACAAAATAACCTGGCTGTCTCAATTTCTTACTTTCCCATTTTACCTCATAGATTTTCTCTCTTTGCTTATTATTGTGGACCCCTGGGCTAGAAAGCCTATTAAAATAAATTGTAGAATGGTGCTTGCTGGCATAGTGCCCCACATGCTGATACACAAAAACAATTTTGGCAGGGGTAAGTCTGCATTGGACTTATATCAGGAAAGCAACATTGGGGAAAGAGCTAATTTCCCTGGATATCATAATTAATAGCTCTGTTCTGAGTTTGTAAAGTAAGAGGTAGAGGTTATTTATGGTGGTCTATTTCCTTTTGGGGTAGCATCCCCTTGAAATCCAGAAGTGAAGTACAAAGTCTAATCTGCAGCATGGACAATTATTTCCATTTCTCCTTTTCTTGCATGCTTGTTTCCATGCACAAAACCCAGCAGATTGGCCAAATGTAAATAATAGAACACTTCTGATGATGCTAGCAATAATAGTAGGAGTGATAAGGGAAAATAATGGATGCTTTTGAACTGTGGGTACAAGGCAGTGGTAATTTTTTTTATTGTTTCTGTTCCACAAAGAGACATTAATCCCTGTCTTAAGAGCTGAAGTCAGCATCTCCTGACATATTTTAACTAGGCAGGCAGAGAAAGGTCAAGAAGACCTTTACTCGCAAGTTTTTCTCCAAGTATTATAGACACGTTTTCAAGAAGAAAAAAGCTAAATGGGTAAACCTAAACCACTGCTAGCTAAGTAGAAACTTCTGAAACTTCTGAATACATTAGATAAAAATTATAATGGATATATACTGTGTTATATTCTACAACAGTGGACTTTTACAAGATTATAAAGCTCTGTATTTTTCTGCTTTTCTGGATAAACTTTTGCTTTTCTCATGATGGCCCATCCCAACTGAGCAATAAAAAGTCATCTGAGAAATTCAGTTTCAGGGTGGGAGGAAGGAAAGGCCCTGTCATACTCTCAGGAATGTTCAATGTTTAAAAGAAATGTAAGCATTGACGAGAAATGTTAAAAGAATATGTTTAATTAAACCATTGCTTGAGAAAAAGAACTGGGGTCTTTATTAATTCCTCTGAAATTACTACAGCACTACAGAGATTATTCCTTCTGCAGATACAGTAAAGAGAAATGTTTCCATGAGGACCCAAAGGTGCTTTCTCAAGAGGCAACTGGACTTTCTTGTTTTTCTTTGAGGAAGTTTCGCTTCTCATCCAAAAAGCTTCTTCTGCTCTGACTGGATGGTAGCGAATGGAAAGATTTATATTCTTTGCAGACAGCTGGTCATTTGCATTCTTTTAGAGAGTTGTTGGGACCACAGACAAATCCTCAAGGCTTCTTGAATGAGAAGTGAAACATCTTCAAAGAAAATCAAAGTTCAGCTGCCCCCTGAAAAAGCACCTTTGGGACAACCATGACCAGGATGACTGAGAATCTCCATAGATGTTTTTATTCCACATTTTTATTCCACATTACAGCATCGTAGGATAACAAGTAGGCACTTCTTCACATTTTTAAAATCATTGGGGCATACATATATCAGAGCCAGTTTGGCTTATGGGTAGTCCTTGACTCTCAACCAATCATTTAATGACCATTTGAAGTTACAATGGCATTGAAAACAATGACTTATGACCAGGGCTGGGATGCTACCATTTCTGCCCGGCTCTATAGAGCTGGTAGCTCTGAAGAGCAGCAGGCACCAAACTAGTTCTGTGTTTGCTGCTGTTTGGCCCACCCGCCCGCCTGGACTCTTACCTGTCCTTTATTTCCTGCTTTTTCAACCTAAGTGCTTTGTGCGGCATAGCTGAGGTTGAAAAAGCAGGAAAAAAATAGGCTTTTCAAATGCTGTCTATCAGCGCCTATCAGCTGTCTGGGTAGCACAGCTTATGACGTTTTACACACACACACACACACACACACACACAGAGCGCACGTCAGCTGTGTGTAATCATTGAACCGGTAGTTACACCGGTTGAATCCCACACCTGCTTATGACGGTTCCTTGCACTTACAATTATCACAGCATCCCCATGGCCATGTGGTCAAAATTTGGGCATCTGGCAAACAACATGTTTTTATCATGGTTGCATTGTCCAGGCTCATATGATTACCATTTGTGATTATCCCATCTGGCTTCCTGCAAGCAAGAATATAGGGGGAAGCCAGATTTGCTTAATGACCACGTGGTTCATTTAACAGCAGTGATTTGCTTAACAAAAAAGGTTGTATAGTCTCAACTCACTTAATGACTTAGCAACGGAAATTCTGGTCCTAGTTGTCATTGTAAGTGAGGAACTATACGTAAGGGTTAAGGCATAAGGCTGAAAACCAGGATACTGTGAGTTCTAGTCCGGCTTTAAATGGGTGACTATAGTCTCCTCTCAACACTAGGAAGGAAGGAAGGGCAAATCACTTCTGAAATCTTGCCTAGAAAACTCCAGGTACGCCCCAGTAGTTAAAACTGGTTAACTCCACAGGACTTAACATTGATACAAAGACACACACACAAATAAATTTTGCCTAGTTCTTGACAATAGAATTATAATACGAAAGACAATTTCAGCAACAGCGTGGTCAATGCCTGGGATGCACGATCAGACTTTGTAGTTACATCCTCAAAGCCCCACTCCTTTAACCTCAAACTATCCACGATTGACCTCAGCCCATTCCCAAGAGGTCTGTCAGGGCTGGGATGCTACAGGTAATAAGTGCATTCCAACAACAAATGCTTTATTCTTTAACTAGTCAGTAAATAGGAACACTTGGCTGAAGCCAAGGCCAGCCTTTTATACAGGCTGGCTTGCCTGCTTGTAGCCAATGGCAGTTGCTTAAATTTGCCGCCTTTCAGCAGCTCTTTGGATTGGTTCCTAGTGAACCTTAGTTTATTTGACCAATCAGGTTTGCAGATTTGGAGTCACCCAATTTACATATAGAACACCCCTCCCCTCTTAGTTCAGTCCTACGTGGTGATGTAGTCTCGCAGGTAGGTGGGGCTTTTCCGGACTCGACTTGACTTGCGCGGTTCATTCTTAGTGAAGACTTCGACCGGTTCGGATGGGGCTGCTGTGTCGTCTGTTCTTCTCCCTGGAACCGTCTGGAAGGGTGAGTCAGCCATTTTACCGCCGCCTGAGTTTCTTAGGCTGGCAGTTTTACCGCTCCCTCCCGTTTCTTCCGGGCAGGTCGAGCTGGCCTGGCTGGCCCCTTCCGATGGGCTCTTCACGCAAGTCTCTCCAAACAGTGAGTCTTTTATTTGCTCTTTTTGTTCATGTGTTTCATTGGTTTTATTTTTTAACGGTTCTTTATTTAATTCTTGCGATTCCCCCCCCACCTTAGTTGGCAATTTGTCGGTTTTTTTCGACGAATGGTTGTATGTCTGTGTTTCTTTCTATATTTCGGGATTGAAGCTGGTCTATGTGCCGCTTCCATTCCCTGCCATCATCTACTGTTAACCGGTAGGATTTGGGGCCTGTTATTTGGGTAATTTGTCCTGGTAGCCATGCTGGGTCCCCAGTGAAGTTTTTGGCGTAGACTAAATCGCCAATTCCAAATTTTCTAAACCGTGTAGAGGAGTCGGGGGGGGTTTCGGGCGTGAATTCTGGGGGCAGTCTATCAAGGTGTGACCTTAGTTTTCTCCCCATGAGTAGTTCTGCTGGGGACTTGTTGGTTGTGGTACTGGGTGTTTTGTGCTGGAGTGTGAGCAATCGGTTAATTTTTTGCTGTACATCTCCAGTGTCCATTTTTTCTAACCCTTCCTTTGTAAATCGGACCATTCTCTCTGCCCTACCGTTTGCAGCCGGATGGGCCGGCGCAGTTAGGGCATGTCTAATACCTAGGGAGGCTAGGTATTGTTCAAAGTGTAGGCTGGTTAGTTGTAGTCCATTATCGGACACGAGGACGTCCGGAATGCCATGGGTGGCAAAAAGGGTGTCCAGTTGTTTTATTACTAATTCAGTTGTTGTTGATAGCATAATTTTTACTTCTAACCAGTTAGAATAGGTGTCCACAACAATCAGAAAGGTATGTCCTTTAGTTGGACCAGCGAAATCGATGTGGATTCGTGACCAGGGGCCCCGTGGAATTTCCCAATCTCTAATGGGTGCTTTGGGTGGGGATGGTCTAATTGTTTGACATTTGTTACACGAGGTTACCCAGTATTCTATGTCCCTATCAATACCCGGCCACCAGACATAACTTCTAGCAAGGCTTTTCATTTTTACAATCCCCGGGTGACCTTCGTGTAGCATACTAAGTACCCTAGGTTGTAGTATGTTAGGAATAACCACCCGATCACCCCAGAGTAAACAATCTTTTTGAATAGAAAGTTCGGTTTGTCTGGTCCGGAAAGGTTTAAAGTTTTCAGTTTTTTGATTTTTCGGCCAGCCTTTACCTACCCAGTTAAGAACACAGGCAGTCAAAGAGTCTTTTGCGGTGGCTCTGGCAACATCATATGCTGATATGGGTAGATCGGGGCAAGTCTCTATTTGTAGTGCTGTCATCGCTGGTGCCGGGTCTTCTTCAGTTGCTAGCAAGGGTGCTCTGCTTAAAGCGTCCGAGTGTGAAATCTGTTTCCCCGGTTGGTGTGTCAGAGTGTATGAGTAGGCTGCTAGGAACTCTGACCATCTCGTCATTCTTGGTGAGAGGATATTTGGTGTAGGTTTGTTTCCCGCCAAAATTCCTATTAGCGGTTTGTGGTCTGTTATAATTTGAAAAGTCCACCCGTATAGGTACTCGTGGAAACGTTTCACTCCTGCGACAATTGCTAGTGCCTCTCTGTCCAATTGGCTGTAATTCCACTCGGTTTTAGATAAAGTCCTCGAATAATATGCGACAGGAGCTTCTCTGCCATCCAGTAGTTGGTGGCTTAGGATGGCACCTACTCCGAATGGGGAGGCGTCGCAGGTCACTCTTAAGGGCAGTGTGTTGCTAAATTGAATGAGAACGTTTGAGGATGTTAGCAAGCTTTTAATTTTTTGGAAGGCTTGCTTTTCTCTGTAACCCCAAGTCCAAATTGCTTTTTTGTCTAAAAGACGGTGCAATGGTTCTGCTATAGTGGCCTTATTTGGCAGGAATACATTATAGAAGTTAATTAGTCCTAAAAAGGCTTGTAATTCGGTCTTGTTTTTTGGTTCTGGTGCGTTTTTAATCGCTTTAATCTTTTTGTCTGTAGGGTGTATACCCTCTCCGTCTATTAAATAGCCCAGGAATTCGACGCTATTCTTAATTAGGCAACACTTTTCTCTTTTTACTTTGAGGCCAGATTCCCTGAACTTAGTTAGTACTTCTTTGAGTCTGTTTTTTAATTGGGTTTCATCTTTGGCTGAGATCAGGACGTCGTCGAAATATGGTACGACTCCTTGTATGCCATTTAGGAGGCGTTCCATTAGACTCTGGAAGACGCTTGGGGCCACACTCACTCCAAATTGGAGTCGGTGAAATTTGAATGCGCCCTTATGTGTGACTATAGTCTGTGCTTCAGCAGTTTCTGGGTCCACTGGGAGCTGTTGATAGGCTTGTGCTAAGTCAAGTTTAGCAAAAACTTTTCCTTTTCCCAGGGAGTGAAGCAAATGCTGGACTACAGGCACCGGGTATGCGCTTGGTTGTAATGCGTGGTTCAGGGTAGCCTTATAATCACCACAGATTCTAACGGAACTGTTGGGTTTGACCGGTGTGACTATAGGTGTTTCCCACTTGGCATGGTCCACAGGTTCTAACACCCCTTGGGCTGTTAATTTGTCCAGCTGTTCCTCTATTTTTGCCTTTAGTGCAAAAGGAACTCGCCTGGCTTTGGGGCTATTTGGGGGTTTAAACTGAAAGAAATGGGATTTCCCCGATACTTGCCAAGTGAGCCATCAAAAACGTCCTGGAATTCTCGAATGAGGTCGTCTTCCCAGCCGGTTGTAGTCACTCAATCGATCCCAGTCATCCCGATGCCCAATGGCGCGAACCATTCGATGCCCAGGAGGCTTGGTCTGACTATGGTCAGCGGTAGCACCTTGACATGTTGTTTGTAGGCGACTCGGAATTGTCCCATGCCGACTATAGGGATTTGGTTTCCCTGATAGTCCTTGAGAGTTAGGTGCTGCTTCTTTAATTCTTTGGGTTTGATACCTGGGACTAGCTGTCTTATTGTGTCTCACGATACCATGGAGAGGAAGGACCCCGAGTCCGCTTCCATCTTGCAGTGTTTTCCTTCGATTTTTACAATGACTTTAATTTTCTTCCCTCTTTCCGTCTGAGCGCTCTTTATAATGACAGTTTGGTGTGTATTGGCTTGCTTCTCTTGTTGCCACTTTCTCTCAGCTCGTTTAGGCTCAGCTCGTGTTGGGGAATTTCTCCGTCTCGTTGGGCTGTAGCATTTTTTGTTCCTGCAGACTTCCTCAATGTGCCCTCATTTCTTGCAATGCCGGCAGATGGCATCGAGAAATCTGCATTCGGCTCGGGGATGGTTTCCTCCGCAGCCAGCGCACTCCCGCCAATTCCTTCTTTTGCGCTCTTTTCTGTTCGTGAGCAAACGGTGGACTTCGTCGTCTTCTTCGCTCGATTCAAATGTTTCGCCCGACTCTTCGTAGTGGGTTATGGTGGCAGGCTGCTTTCTGTCTTTGGTTGGTGTTTCTTCGCTGTGTGTGTTCATCTTTTTCATGGCTACGGCAGATTTTTCGCGGCTTCAGCGGCTGTGGCTTCCACGATGGCTTCAGTTACGGTGATGTTGGGCTTGTTGAGTAATTTACTCTGTGTGGTCGAGTCTCTCAGACCCAACATCACGCGATCCCTCATTGCTTCGTCAATGTTCAAGAAATCGCACTCACCCCTTAGTTGTCTAAGGGCAGCAATGAAATCGGCGACGGTCTCTCCCTCTCTCTGGTCTCTGTGGTAAAATTCGTGTCGCTTTATTAAGTTTGACACCATCAGAGCATAGTGTGCTTTGAGGATTCTTTGCAATTCTGGCCACGTTAGTTGTTTAACGTCTCGGGGCTTCGCATGGGCCTTTGCCATCTTGAAAACTGTTGGCCCGCAGTGCGTCAGGAACACAGCTCTCTTGCGTTGCTCTGAAATGTCTTCCATTTCATTGCTCTCCAAATACATCTGGAAGCGATCTGCATAGGAATCCCAATCCTCTTCGTTGGGATTGAAGGGTGCGTGCGGTGCGTTGTTTCCAGGCATCTTGGTTGTCATCTGAACTTATCACCGCGTGCAGGTTTTTTCGTTTAGGACAATCCCACCTTCGTCGCCAGTGTTTTGTTCGGAAAACACACGAGGTAGACCGGGTTCCAACAACAAATACTTTATTCTTTAACTAGTCAGTAAATAGGAACGCTTGGCTGAAGCCGAGGCCAGCCTTTTATACAGGTTGGCTTGCCTGCTTGCAGCCAATGGCAGTTGCTTAAATTTGCCGCCTTTCAGCAGCTCTTTGGATTGGTTCCTAGTGAACCAATCCAATCCTTAGTTTATTTGACCAATCAGGTTTGCAGATTTGGAGTCACCCAATTTACATATAGAACATGCATCATAAGTGTCCCATCGTGCCTACAGTCCCTGTCCTATTTGTCCCCATTTAATCCTAACCTCTTCTCTGTATTCTTAACTCATGGTTATACTTATACCTATTATGCTGTAAGCAATTGACAAATCAAATAAATGAATGAATGAATGAATGAATAAAAATAAAAACAAAAACCTGGCGCGCGTGATTATACTACAATTAGGGGCAACTTTCAGCCCAGCTTGGACAAGCCCGGCTGGGTTAAACCAGAGATTGTAGGAACCGTAGTCCAACTGAGCAGGAAGGGGCCCGTTGGGAACATTGGGTTGTATGCCTGAAGCAATCGTTTCTTTTATCCAACGCATTTGACTGAAAAGGCCCGAAAGCTCCGATCTGCGCTGAAAGTCTGAACAAGTGAGACGTCCGACGGTGGAGCGGCCGTGAAAAAAGCGTCGGATGGCAGCGGCCTGCCTCACCTGCCCTGCCTGCCAGGAGGAAACTCCCAGGAGAACCTCCTTTGCGAGAGCTCATCTCTTCCCAGGCCAAGATAATTTTCGCTCCCTCCGCGCTGCAGTTCCCAACCCGCGTCAAGCCGGCGAGCGGCAACGGGGCGCTCCCCTTCTATCGCGCGATCCGAGAAGCCAGGAAACTGACCGGCTGCTTCACGAGGGACGCCAGAGGCTGAGCCCGGGTCCTGTTCCGGGCATGTCCTGGAGCGGTTCCTCTAACCTGCCCTCGCCTCTCTGCGGGGCGAAAAGCGGTGGGAGGAAAAGCTCTCCGGACAACCAGAGGCAGAAAAAGCCGGTTCCGACCGGGCGTTGAGAGAGAGGATCAAGGCGAGCGGAGGAGACCAAGGCGGGGTGGGGGGAGGAGGAGGAGGAGGAGGAGGAGAGGGAAAAGAAGGCGGAGAGGAAGAGAGTTGGGCTTGCTTGCATGCAGCGAGAAGGAAATGTAAACACGGGCGGGGAAAAGAAAGAGCCGCTCCGGCCGCTAAGTTGATCGCCTCACGCCTCCCTTGCCTGGCGAAGGCGATCTCGGCTGGGCTCCGCTCGCCCCCGGGACCGGATGACTTCGCCAAAGGACCGTGCCCAGCTCAGGGAGACGCGCCCTCTTCCTTGCCTTCCTCGGATGGCTTCAACGTTTGGGGCGAACGGCTTGCCCTAGCGATGGAAAGCAACATGAAGAAGTTCACGGTGCGCAGGTTTTTCTCGGTCTATCTCCGCAAGAAATCGCGCTCGAAGAGCTCCAGTCTCGGACGCTTTGAGGTAAACGCTGCCGGGGCTGAAGATGTGTGAGTGTGTGTGTGTGTGTGTGTGTGAGAGAGAGAGAGAGAGAGAGTGAGGGGGGGGGGAAAAGATATCTGACAAATCCTCGAGGGGGCTTTACAAGTTCTAGCTACCTTGCCTTCCTTTCCGCCCCCCCCTCCCCCAAAGAGAGAAAAAAATGCATTAGCTACTTATTTCTTCAAGTAAATTCCCTCAATTGTGGTTTGGGGTTTTTTTTTTTGGGGGGGGGGTCAAAGGGATTGTTCAAGCCTCTCAAATAACACTTGAAGGTAAAAATCAGGAAAGTCGAAGAGAGAGGCTGGGGAGAGCCCTCTTCTCGATCGCTTTCCGCCTGCCAGGATTTTATCTCCGCAGCATCCTTGCAGGCTCCTCCGTGGCCCAAGGGCACCTCCGGAGCCTCGTGGCTCAGCGAAGCTCGCCGCTCTGCTCTGGGATCCTTCGCCTGATTCCCCCGCGCGCAGCTGTTTTCATCCTGCCTTGGTTGCTCCGTCCCTCAAGAAAAGTGGCATTTGCAAGGGAGTGAGTTTTGGAAAGAGATGTTTCCTTTTGGTGACATGAAAGCTCGAGGGCGCTTTGTGGAAGTCTTTGAAACTGGCGTCAGTGGGTTGTTGTTGTTGTTGTTGTTTTTGTTTTAAACTTGGGGCATAGGATTCGTTTGATTGCCCTTGTCTTTATTACTGAAGCAAAAGAACAAATGGAAATATTTGGGGAAACGACTCCCAGGGTTTATATCCCAACCCATTCACTTTTCTGCTTAGAATAAAAAGCATGGGTAGTTTTGAATGTGGAAACATATTTTGGAAGCAGCCTGGTCCATGTGGGAAACAATTGCCTTCGCCTCTAAAAAGGCATTGACTCGTGTTGTCCAGACACAATCCAATGACAGATCTGACAGATGACAGCCCTCATCTGGGTGATTTTGGGTCCTGTGAGTTTTATGGCAACCAGTACAAGTTGTGTTGATGATGATGAAATAGAATCCAGTGCAAAACACTGCAAAGCTTTCAGTTCTAAGAACCACCCTACAGGATGGCCATCAAAAGTCAGTTTACTCTAATCAGCCCTTCTGAGTACACAAAAAAGTTCCTGTCTGATAGCAAAATATTTTTCATTCCTGCTCTAAAGTGAGTTTAGCTAGTTCACAGCACTTGAACTTAGGTTAGTGTGTGTAAGATTGTTGCACCTTGAACAGGTTTCCTCTTCAGTTCTTGTTGCTCTAACTTTCAAGTATTGTACTGCAGTCCAGTATATTGTGTATAACTTTAAAGAGATATTCTTATTGTATTGCCACTTCCATGCTGATTTATAGATGCAGACAACCTTTGCAAATATCTATATTCAGCCTATGGACCATTATTATTTCATCTCAAGATGGAATTGATCTTTAAAAAGGTTAACATTTGAGGGGAAAAATATGACAGTGTCAAGCAGGAACATTAAGTAAGCACATATGTATGTAGGAAAGACTTGGGAGGATTAAGATGTTTCTGCAACTTTTTTTCTTGGTTCTCTTTTCTGTTCTTTCATTAATGATATGTCCATGAGTTCAAATTTATATTCAGTTGTTCCTTTTCCCAGCATTTTTGTATCATCAGTGTTGATCCAACATCATTCATGAGGGTCAGAATTCTTCAAAAGTATTAAAATTATTTTAAATGAAAGGGAATTATGAAGTTAAGGGATTTTTAAAAACAATTTTTGGATCGTATCCAACTGATTTAAATAATTTCAATAGAAGTGTTATGCGTATCTTTTTCTAGTTGTTGATGTTAGCAGTAGATCTGTGGCTAATAATACTTTCCCTTTTTTGATTAGAGGAATATGAAAGCACTTTGCCAAGTGTCAAGGTTTTAACCCATTTCATGTGAGGTTTCACCAGTTGACCCTTTTTTATTAAGAAGGCCTGCTTATGTTTTCTCCAATATAGTATTCTCCTGATGTGTGGCGTATAACCTGATGTGTGGAGTATATTCTCCTGATGTGTGGAGTATACCAGTCCTGTCCAATTCTGTAGGATCAGTAGCTCTAAAGAGCAACAGACATAGAACCAGTTCTAGGTCTGCTGATGTTTTTGCCCACCCACCCACCCGGGCTCTTACCTGATCTTTATTTCCTGATTTTTCAACTTCAGCTGCCAAACCACAGCTACAGTTTAAAAAACAAGAAATGAGGGCTGTTTCAAAGGCTGTTTCTTGGCGGCAGCGTGCTATGACGATTAACAGGTGCGCAGCTCACAGTGGGCAGGGAAGCTCGTAAATCCTGAACCAGTAGTTAACCCTGTTGTATCCCACCCTTGAGTATAACTGCCATAATTTCCCAAAATTACATTGACTGGGTTGTAGGATTACAATTCAACATATCTAGAAGTATGATGTATCATCTAGAACATGATCAGGAAGTATCATCCAGAACAAGATCAGGAAAGATGAATGTTGGTAGGCAGCAAGCTAAATATCAACTAATATTGTAGTGAGAAAGCTGTAGTGTACGAAAGATATTTGCAGATAATTCAAAGAGCTCTTTTTATTCTACAGTGCTGCTTATATACACATTCTTATAATACCAATTGGCTATAAGTATCCACTGATTTTCCTAGTTTGGACATAATTTGCTTGCAGGTTTTCACATTGGGTTGTCTCTAGTTCCATATTGATTCCAACAAAAATCCAGAATATGTAAAATCAAATGGGGTTAGCAATGCAAGCCTGTGCAAGTCTCTTGGAAAATAAATCCAGTCTTTCAGTGGTGTATTTATTCAAGCTTCCTGAACATTGTTTTTCCAAGTTTGGTGCCCAAAGTCATAGTTTAAGCCAGACTACTAAAATAAAAGAAAATGGCACTGTTTTCTCCACTAAAATCCTTCTGTTTTAATTATCCTTCAGCTTGGCCTGAATAGAAAATAAGATTTGTTTTCTTTCAGTGAGATTCGCAGTTCGATAAAGAAAAGGGAGATGTGTATATATACATGCTGTTGTTTGTACTATAGGGAAACACATTCTGCGCAATTTATAAATCCTTTATTCTTGCTGAAGGATAAAGATAGGACTATGGGAATGCTATGACCATTTATAAGAAAGTAGTTTAATAAATGCTTCTATCAGAAGAGCTCAAAAGCTAAATAAATTATCAAATCATTCATTAGTGTTTCAAAGGCCTATATCCTGTAAATTTGCCCAGAAATTATCAGCAAAAAGTTTTTTTCCTTGAAGGATACATTTAATAAAGGATCAAGGCCATGAGGGTGATACAGCAACCTGAACAGATTAAAAAAAACTAGGCCATGATCAACCCAGGAATTATCTGGAGAAAGTCATTTCTATTCCACAAAGATGTTGGAGCAGCCATTTTGAAAAGGTCAAAAGCAATATAAAACATGACTCAGTGAAATGTTGGCTGGCTGTTTAAGAACAATTCTACCAGAGGGATAAAATAAGAGTCTTCTATATCATATTGATATAGCCCAAGGTTGATAATGTTACTGGAATTTGCTTTGCCAGATGAACACACTGCAACAATTATTTATTTATATGTACATACACATACAGTACAGATTTTATATGTGATGAGTTTTATTTGGATGGGGCAAGAAGACATCAGATATTTATTTTGAATTTGGTTTCATGTGTATTATAAAGACATTGACCTGCCATGAAGTAAGTATAACTTCTTTTGTGGGACAGACAGAAGTTAATTTACATATGTGTTGAAGAGGTGTTGTTGCCATTAAGCAACTCAAGATAGAATTACAAGTACCATCTGACATGCATAAAACCTAAAGTCTTTCACAAAATCAAAGCAGTATTCCTATAGAAATCTGGAATATGTAAGATCAAAATAGGGTTAGCAATGCAAGCCTGTGCATTTTGCCATTTAATATGTAACATATTTAATATAAATATTGATATGTAGCCAAATGTATTCAGATTGATATGCAGTTGAATCTTATTCAGATTGATAAAACACAAGATGCTATAATCCAGTGGGGGATACTATATCACCAAAAGGAATACTGTGTAAGTATTTAATTAAACAAGTGTCTAATTAAACTGCTTGCAAGTATTATACCAATAAATACATCCAGTTATCAGCCACATGTTGCATCTTGTTGTGACATATCCTACCTCATATCCTATTGAGTTTTGGATGTCAACCAACCAAATATGAACAGAGGCAACCTATGTTACCCATTTACGTCATAACTTTGATAATCCCTTAATTCATGGGGTAGCTGCATGAAGAGGATTACTGACACATACTGAAAAAGAGTAAGAAAAATAGGAGAATTTAGAAACTCTAATCTTTGAAACAGAGGCAGTAAGTTTGAAAATGGAAAGAAGGATGGGATATACTTTGTTAAATAATGCTAGTACTGCATTTCAAGCAAAGGTTTTTTTTTTTTTAAAGAAAACATACAATGCTGCCAGATAATAAATCCCACATATTAATGTGGAAACCAGGAAATATTTTTTAAAAGAAATAATAATATTATCTACTTGTTTTAGCATCAAACCTGTTCATTGGAGTGTAATAAAACATCAATTTTGCTATGGCAAACTTTTTACCCTCATTTCCTTTATGGCCAATAAGACAATTACACCGTTGATTATTTATAAGCTGTTTAACTGTAATGCAAATACTGATTTGAGAAAAATAATTAACTACTCTTAAAAGGTTCTTTGTTGTCAACCCTTCCATCCCACATTTTATCTCACAACCAATGTAGGATTAATACAATATATGAAGTAAACTTCAAGAATTCAAATTCAAATTAATGTATTGTTCAATTAATCACAAATAAAAGCAAATATATGTGTCCCAGGATAATGTTGCAGGATCCAATCTGAGTTGGTTACTAGGACAAGAGGTTTATCTTCTAAGCTTTTGAATTTGTGCTGGAATTTGTCCCATCCTCAGGGAATTTTTCAATCTCCAGAATATATATTAATCTTATTTTTAATCTGGAAGAGAATTAATACGAAACAGAGATAACAGAATTTTGTTTGCAAGGAACCTTTGTTTTGTCCACCTGTTTTTCCTTTCTTACTGCATTCAAGAGAAAACATTTCACCATTCAATAATTTTTTAAAAAAATTTCCTTAAAGAATTATCATTTGTATCAAAGAGGAAGAATTCATGAGTGGCTTAGGGTCTGTCCGTTTAGAACTCAAAATGAGCAAGGCTAATGTTAATTAATTGCGTTTTGCTTTTACATAGGAACAATCCATGTTGTATTGTGAACTTGAGTCATTTGGTATATCTTTGCAATTGCTTTCAGTTTGAGACAGAATTTTTGTTTTGCAAAGGAGTACAATAGATAAGGTGCAAGAGATATCATGGTTACTTTTTGTATAAAACTGATTGAATAATTTGCCCAATAAAATTAGACCAAAGAATTGAAAATAAATGTGGGACTTATAGCTATGAACTTGCAGAATAATTTTTAAAACTGCTATATATTTCCTAAGTATGTTGGATTGTGTCATCAAAGTTCTATGGTGCTAATGAAAACCAGAGAAGTTGTTTCAGACTTTGCCTTGTTGATATCTTAGATTAGACTGTAATCTAAACTCCTCGTCTCATGCAATATTAACATACAACATTGGCAGACCATATTTCTATATGTTTAGAGCACAGCTGTGATTTGAATGGATTAATTAATGCAGAACCCTAACCAGATTCTGGTCAGTTCCAAGGTTTCTGGCATAGATTGCAATCTAGACAGGATATCAAATTCTCCAAGGCACTCTGACTATTCTCAGAAGTTAAAAAAGATCTGTTTTGGGCTTTTGCAGTGGGAGGTGACTCTTAGAAAATCTATTTCAATCAAGCTAAGGGATGGGAAGACTGCTTCTAACCTATTTTTCAAAAGTGCTTGACATATTGCTGGTGCTTAGAAAAATGTTAGAAAACTTAGTGACAGTGCAAATCAATGTCTCTCTTTCAATGCTAGCAAAATAAGTAGGTTAAAATGTGGTTTACCTGGTGTTTTCCAATCAAGTAGCTATAGTCCTGTGAACATAAAAAGTAGTAGCCAAATTAAATTAATAATAGCGAGGGTATTATCATTTTCTTCTTGCATAAGATAAGTGGTTCAGAAGAGTACAAAGGTCATAATACATGTGTTTAATTTGACATAGCTCCATTGTATTGTTAAAAATTTAATTAAATTAAAATTAAATAATGATTATATAATTTTTTTCTATGTGCTAGAAAAAAGTGCCATGCATAAAGTACAAGCTGTTGAAAAGTATGTTGTTAAAAGAGTGCAGCATTATTACAATGCTATATCCTATGATAGTAACAATAATGACATGTGGTATCATACTGCATTTGGGAAGGCTTTGCTTTTGGGCCCAGTGGAGGATAATATTTAATTCTTTTTTTTTTTTTTTACACAAAAAGGCATGCCCGGGCTTGTTTAACAAATAGAGACAGAGATCAGATGACTCACAAGTGCCTGTGTATTGCAGCAAATTAACCATTAGCTGGGGAAAGTAGTTCAGTACTCTGTCTCTTCAAATAAGTAGAGGTGGCAGTCAGGCAAATGCTAGAATGGATTCAAGGGAAGAATAAGTTTATCGCCTGTGTCTTCATGGATGGGTGTATGTTTATGACAGTTCTGGGTTTCTGATATCCATCTTTCTCCCCTGGTAAGATGAGATAGATAGGAGCCAACTTGACATAATTAGGAAGGTCAATAGAATTACTAGGAGCAGGAAGCATCTTTAATCTTTACCCTAAAGATATCCTTAAGTTCCTCTCTTTCATTTAAGTAAATGTTTGACATGCCTTGTAAGCAGAAGAGTGAACATTGCATTTGGAAGCTTATCATGTGATTCAGCCATCCCCAAATAGATTTCTAAATTTACGCAAAAACAATGTCAAGGTTTTTTTTACTCAGAAAAACAGATGCAGTAGATGCCACTATCGGGTTGGTTTTTTTGCCAGATGAAAAAGGAGAAATGCAGAAGTCTATTGCTAGCACACATGGATTGAATTATTCCATTGCAAGTATAAGCCTATGATTGATAGAAAAAGCTTTTAGAAGTTGAAAAACAATGGGGACATCATGTTTACATAATCAAAAGCTAACTTCAGGTGTTGCAAAATGTAGAGCATTTGAACTATGACCTCTGATTTTTTCCCAATAAAATAAGCATTGCTTAGGAAGAGAAAATGATGTGTGGACCATTTGGATGTAATCTCTGAAACAAACCTTTATGACTTTCAAAATCTAAGATGCAAATAAAAAAGGAATTCATCCCACCATCACTTACCTGCACTGCTTACAACTGCTTTATTTCCTTTCATCTTTGATCACTTGAAGTTAATGATGATGTCCACTGGTGGACATCACAGTGGTTCTCCTATGAGCTGCTCAGAGCATCCAGTAGTAGTGGGAGGTGCTTAGTCTCCGCATTCACAGGCTGAGCTTGATTTGTGGAATGCTCCTCCTCCACCACATGACTCCTCAGCGTTCCCCAGTTTTTGCTCAGCCTCGTGCGAGACAGGCAGTGCTTTGGATACTTCCTTGACTGAAACAGGAATATTAGCAGGTTTGATTGCAATTCGGTTTTCCTTTGGTTTTTTCCTTTGTCTTATCAGTCTGAGAGTCTGGTTTAAGGGAAGCGCTGTTCGCGGCCCCCCCCCAAAAAAAAAGAGGTGGTGGGAGGCTTTTGGAGCTGCTCTGCTCCACCTCCCCACAGATAAAATTTTCTTACCTCTGCCAGTTTTGATTGCCGCTGTGTCTTTATTCCGTTTGCTTGCTAGTGGCTTGATATTTCATTTTAAAAGTCGTATCACCCTTACCCCCCTCCAAATGCCATTTCTTCAGCGGGGAAGTTAGTATTAATTCCCCTTCTCCGCCATTCTGTTGTTTGAGAGCTCAGGCTTCGTTTGAGCTCTGGCTTGGTTTGCAAGGCGGGAAGCTGCTGCTGAGAATTGCGCGAAAAAACTACCTGCTGGAGGCCATCTTGAGTGCCACCTCGTGGCTGCGTGCTTTGTTTGTCTTTCCTGAGCTGTGTGAGGTATTTTCTGCTCGAAGCAACAGAATCCCTTCAGGAGTCTGAGAGCTGTCATACCCTCGTTTTGGCTACCTGCACTCAAGGATAATTAATTCACTTTTTAAAAATTGTTGGCTTAACCCTCACAGCCTTATTCTCAGTTGCACAGCAGCAAGCACCTAGGCCAGTGTCCGCCTGTGCAGGGAAACTGCTGAAGGCCCTTACAGTCATCAAACCGGGCCTTAGGCGTTCGCTATTTGTCTAATTGGATTACTCATTAATATTGGTTGTTTTATTATTAATATTGGAATATACAGATATCATTATTCATAGGAGCAATTACAAAGCAATTATACCAATAATATAATAATTATTACAATCATAGTAATCACTCATGGTAAGAAACTACTTAACAGTATAATATTTTAATTTTCAAAAAAATATTATTACTGAGATATGACTTATTTTATATATATATAGAGAGAGACACCAGTAAAATAAAAAGAATAAATAAAATAAAAGGGGGCAATAAGAACTTTATCAGGGCAACCATTTTTGACTCAGATCGGACCCTGGGCGTGCCAACTGCCTTGTACACAGATTATATTCAACTATTGTTATTCTAATTTTAATCAAAATGGCAAATGGTAGCACCTCTCAGGCACCTTGCTTGAAGACAAAAGCCAAATCAAAACACAGTGGAAATTCTAAAGCCTCATAAAGGGATGCCTTAAGGCACCATAAGGCCTTACAAAAGCAAATAGACAGGCATTCTCGAGAGGTCCACGCTGTATCTCAGGGTGTCCCCTCTTCCAGTCCGTCAGTTTCTTCACACCCTCCTCCTCCTTTAGTTCTCTCCCTTTCATCCAGGCGCAGCTTAATTCCACAAGGACAACAGGCCCAAGTGTCTGGAACACCAACCAGCCGGGCCCCTGAAGTCAAATTCACTTCGACAGCCCCTGGTCTTCGCCAGGGTGATAGCTTCATTGAGGAGGTTCCAGAGAGGATGAAAACCTGGATGGAGATGGCTATTCGCCAAGGGATTGCAGCGGGGCTTCAACATGCGGTAATGTCCAGACCTTACCCTATAGCTACTGACCAAGAGCCCCAACCACTGAAGTCACTGACCAGGTCGGAACAACACCAGTTCCAGGTACATTTACAGGGGGAGCCCCCTCTCCAAGGGCCGGAGGAGGAGGAGGAAGTAGATTAAATCTTTCAAATGGCCGAGTCTGAAGTGGGATCAATTCACAAGAACGAGCCCTTGTCAAAGGCAGACCCCTTAGAAGGGGAAATGTCTGAGGAAGAAGGTCTTATTCCTGACCAGCCAGTTTTTACAGGCTTATTTCGGCCAGAGCTTTTCAAATCTCTCTTGTTTAAGGCAAAGAACATTGTAGGCCTAAACAAGCCAAAACCTTTTGACACACCTGACCCTTCAGGGGAGGGACCAGAGGACATGATCTTCAACCAATTGGTAGTTGAAGCAGAGGTAATTCCAGTCCCACCCATATTTTCGGACCTGGTGCAGAAACAGAGGGCTTCTGCAGCAGTATACACCTCCCCAACTGGACATGATAGGAAATTCTTCAACTTGGACCCTGATTTTGCAAAATTACTGGGGACTCCTGAGGTAGACGAGCCTATAGTGGCTTTAGCGTCCCCCTCTATTCCCAGTGAGGCACTGGAGGCCTTAAAGCCGGAAGAAAAACGGGTCGAGCTAGCCCTACGCAGAGCTCATCAGTCTGATGCATGGCCGATCAGATCAGCCACGGCCGCCTCCTTCTTCACGCGGTCGTCTCTTGGATGGCTTCGTCTTTTGAAACAACATGTTCCTTCTTCCAACATCAGGGCGCACCAAGACTTCGCCAAACTTACAGCAGCTGCTGAATTCTCTGCCGATGCTACCTATCACGCAATCAAATTTTCAGCAAGGGCCGTTACCTCGCATGTCACAGCACGTCGCTTGCTCTGGTTTAGACACTGGCAAGCCAACTTCAAACACAAATCCAAGCTGGCATCATCCCCCATTGCGGGAGATAGATTGTTTGGCCCTTCCCTGGATCCGCTACTAATTAAAACACGCAACAAGAAGAAAATTCTCCCTTCCCTTTTTCGGAAGTCAGATTTCAGAAGCCCCCAGTCCTTTCAGAGGGGATCCTCTCAATCTTTCTATCAGGGATCCTTCTCTTCCAGATACCAGAGACCCCCAGCAGTTAGACCAGGACAACAACCAGATAGATCCGACTCAGTGGATAGAAGTAGAAGGGGTGGTCAATCCAAAAGATCCTTTCGGGGAACAGGGAACAGGCCCTTCCGGCGACCAAGATAACTCCTGGGACCCAATCCCCATTGGCAGACGTCTTAAGTTATTCGCTGACCAATGGAACTCCTCTACCTCTGATGCCTGGGTCAGAGATACGGTTAGATTTGGACTCGTGCTGGAGTTTAGATCCACTCCCCCAAATTCCTTCATGTCATACCCTCCTTCCAGGGACCCGGTCAAGCGTAATCTCATGGATTCCGCTATCCAACGTCTTCTGGATATACAGCCATCCAACCAGTAGTGACCAACCAACAAGGGCAAGGTTTTTATTCACATCTTTTCGTTGTGCCAAAAAATTCAGGGGGGTGGAGAGCGATATCAGATTTGAAACATCTCAACCGTTTCTTAGTATATCGCAAATTTAAAATGCATACCCTCCAATCAATATTACAGAGCATCAGGAAAGGGGACGTGCTCACGTCCATAGACTTGACGGAGGCGTAACTGCACATTGTTATTTGGCCGTCCCATTATAGGTTTCTGAGATTTTGCTACAATAAACACCACTTTGAATATGTGGCTCTTCCATTCGGATTAGCCTCTTCCCCCAGGACCTTCACCAAGGTCCTCGCAGTGCTAGCTGCCCACCTCAGGAACATCCCGGTACGCCTCCAGTGTTATCTTGATGATATTTTGATTTTATCTCCTTCCGCCCATCAGGCAGTCATAGACACTCAGAACACATTATTATCCCTACAAGAATATGGTTTCTCAATAAATTGGAAGAAGAGTCAATTAACACCTTCGACGCAGTTAATTCATTTAGGGCCGGTCATAGATACAGTGGAAGGCAAAGTTTATCTGTCACCAGATAGACTAAATAACATTCAAAAATTGGTTAAGGAAATCATGGCGCTTAAGAGGGTGTCCCAAATGGACTTATCCAAATTGTTGGGCAAAATGATTTCATGTATTTCTATTATTCCTTGGCCCACCTTCACACTAGATCCCTCCAGTGGTTCCTGCTACTGTACCAGCGATCCGGCCGAAGCAACTCCAAACACAAAGTCAGGGTCCCACCCAAGGTTCTCAAATCTCTCCTCTGGTGGTCCAAACCGGTTATCAACAGAGGCTGTCTCTTCAAGGAACCACAAAGGCTCACCACCACCACAGATGCCAGTCTGTTTGGATGGGGAGCTCACGTCCAGTCGCTCACAACCCAAGGCCGATGGTCCGACATAGAACAGTACAAACTGGGTGGAACACCTGGACACCTGGCCCTTCGGAATTTCTTCCCCCAGGTACGCGGTCAGCACATACTGATACTGAAAGACAATGTAACAGCCAAAGCTCACATAAACAAGCAGGGGGGCACACAATCGAAGCAGCTAATGCGGGAAGTGGAGCGCCTGTGTCGCTGGGCGGAGAACAACATACTTTCCATCAAAGCAGAACACATTTCGGGTCTGTCGAATACACAGGCAGACTGGCTAAGCAGGGCCACCATAGATCAGTCAGAGTGGTGCCTTCACCCATCTCTGTTCCAAGAAGCGACACGGTCATTTGGTCAGCCGGTGGTAGACCTATTTGCTTCCCCTCTCAACACTCAGCTCCCGAGATTTTTTTCCAGGTACCCATCCCAAGGGGCGGAGAATTACAATTTGCTCCACTATCGTTGGCCCCCGGGGCTCCTGTATGCATTCCCTCCACTTCCACTGGTTCCCAAAGTCATCCAGAAGTTACTAGACGAGAGAGAGGAATTACTTCTAGTAGCGCCTTATTGGCCCAGACGGCCATGGTTCGCGGACCTCCACAGTCTCTTGGTAGCCCCCCCCCCGAGAATTAACTCAGGGGCCTCTTGAACATCCGGATCCTCAATGGTTACAATTGACCGTCTGGAGGTTGAGTGGAGTGGTTTGAAGAGCGAAAAGCTCTCCAACAGAGTTATCAACACTATCTTAGCCGCCAGACGCCCCTCAACAATTTGCATTTACAACGCCATATGGTCACCTTTCTGCAAATGGTGTAGTAAGCTTCAAATTGATCCTGCCTCTCCCTCTGTCGCCCAGATTCTAGAGTTTTTACAGGAGGGACTTGATAAGGGGTTGTCACCTAATATGTTAAAAAGGCAGGTGGCGGCCTTGGCATCAGTTCTCGATCACAAGGGCCTCAGTTCTCTTTCACATCACCCACACATAAGATCTTTTCTTCAAGGAGCCACCATTTTACGCCCTCCAGCAGTGCACCGTTATCCCACCTGGGACCTTAACAAGTTCCTTGTCGCTCTCACTAAGGGTCCTTTCTAACCTTTGAACTCATCAAGTCTCCAATTTCTCACGTACAAAGTAGTTTTCCTGATAGCGATCACTTCCGCTCGTTGTATCTCGGAAATTGCAGCCCTGTCTGTCAGACAAGATCTCTGCGTTTTTCATGCTGATCGTGTGGTCCTTCGTCCCGATCCCACATTTATGCCCAAGGTCAATTCGGTTTTTCATAGAGCTCAAGAGCTTATTCTTCCAAATTTTTGTCCCAGACCGTCACAGGGGATAGAAAGACAATGGCATAAGCTTGATGTGAGGCGTGCCCTGCGAATCTATATCAAACGTACAGCAGCTTTCAGGAAATCAGAGGCTTTATTCATGTCCTTTCAGCCAAAAGCCATTCGTGTCCTTTCTCAGGGTTGCAAGGTTTCAACATCTACGATAGGCCGTTGGATATGGGCGGCAATAGCAAAAACATATCAGACCCAATCTCTGCAGGTGCCTAAGGGCATAACAGCTCATTCAACAAGGAGTGCAGCAACTTCGGCAGCATGGGCCGCACAGGCATCAATAACTGAAATATGTCGGGCCGCGGCTTGGGCTTCCCCATCACCCTTCATTAGACATTACAAAATTGATGTGTTTGCTTCTGCTGAGGCTTCCTTCGGAAGAAAAGTTCTGCAATGGGTCTACAGAGACCAGGAAGTGATTCCAGACCAGACGGAGTCCCTCCCATAGAACAGGCCAAGCTTTGGTATGTCCCACTACTGGATGCTCTGAGCAGCTCATAGGAGAAAGGGCGTTGGTACTTACCTGATATGCCCGTTCTCTTTGAGCTGGGAAGAGCATCCAGCCCCACCCTCTTTTTCCGTCTGGTGGGGTCCTGTTTCGGCCAATGAATTTTTTTGTATGTGAGGATGAGAGCGCTTTTTTCTCTCGTCTTTGCCAAAACTGGGGAACGCTGAGGAGTCACATGGTGGAGGAGGAGCATTCCACAAATCAAGCTCAGCCTATGAATGTGGAGACTATGCACCTCCCACTACTGGATGCTCTTCACAGCTCAAAGAGAATGGGCATCAGGTAAGTACCAACGCCCTTTTTGTTGTGGTTAGCTGGCAGCAGGTGTGGACGGCTGAGGAGAGCGAGGACTCAGATGAGGGGCCAGGACCATTAGGGAGTGGACTGCTGCATTCAGAGATTGTGGGGGCTGGCAGCAGTGATGAGGAGGTTCTAGAGGAGCCTGTGCTAAGTGCGTGTGCACGCAGGATTCCTCGGAGGAAAGAGCAGTTACAGCAGCACAGGTGACTCAGGAGTAAGGCTGCAAGGTAATGGCCTCTCCTTCAAGAAGAGAAAAGCCAGCTGTGAAACAAATGTATTTTGCAGAAGGCAAAGACTTTTTGAAACTCCAGCCTCGTGGACATTCTAGTATCCTGAGTTTGTATTTGAAGATTCTTATTTTGCAAATTATTTCTTGTCTGTTATCTTTTGTCAAGTCTTGCACAGTTTGGCAAGACTTGTGCTTATCACAGCTAATTATTTTGTAAAAGCATAACAAGGTTTCTGTTCCTTTTGTATTGTGTTTGATTTGTTGGAAAAAGGCATGGGTCAGAACAGGTTTCCACTGATGGCAGGCCAGTAGAATTGAATTGACAATAACAGTATTGTGGTGTTGTCATACAAACTTTCACACACACACCTCTTGTGCATTGTGATATTGTGACATATTCCAAAGAAACAAAGCTTGCAACACAAACCTGCAACATTGCTTTTGTCATTCTGAGTGTCTGCAAATGCCATGGGATCAGTTCATCTAGGTCTATAATACTTCATAGACTTAGAATATACTTGGAGAAGAGCCCACTTTGCTGAAATCGGAAAAATATGCAAGCTCATAACAACAAACATTTTATTTATAGAGAAACAAGAGAGAGCATATGCTCACCTTGAAGCTTCACAACCTATTTGCAAGGCTGTCTCTCCTGTCAGGGCTCAGTTTATTGATCTTCACTCAACCAATTAAAGTAGTATATATAGTCCACTTCCAGGGTTGTCAAACTTGCAACCCATGGGCCAGATGCATCATGCTCTGGCCACGCCCACAGCCAGTTTAGTGAAGGGGGAAAAGTCCCAATACATGATACTGTGACAACGCAAGTTTAACACTCCTGCTTTAAGCTCTCAGAACAGAGAGCAAAGTGTTATACTACATCATGTCTCTCTTTACTCCTTTTTTTACACAATGGGTAAAATTCTGTGTAATATTTTCATTGAAATTTCAGTTACTATAAGGCACCATTTGCCCAGGTACAAATCATCTTATTGGTACCTTTCATGCACTTGCAAGAAGACTGTCAGAAGTCATGATAAACACCATACAGAGGAGCATGACATAATGTAACCTCTGCATCTTTCTGCTCTGGGAACTTATGGAAAAGTGGACAGCAAATATTATTTATAGCAATAGTATTTGTATTATATACCACTTCACAGTGCTTTAGAGCCCTCTCTAAGTGGTTTACAAAGTCAGCGTATTGCCCCCAACAATCTGGTTTCTCATTTAACCCATCTTGGAAGGATGGAAGGCTGAGTCAACCTTGAGCCTGGTGATATTTATATTTGTCCAAATGCAAAGATCCATGAGTTTCTGGAAGAGAATTTGAACCCCAATGAATAACACATAGCAACTCATATCTCAGGACTTCCATCCAGTCATATGATGATTTCTGATGTCAGTTTAACTCAGACTGAGCCCAAATGATAGTTTAACTTTAACTCTTCCATAACTTTCACTAAAACTCACAAATAGAAGATTGTTTTCTGATGATAATTTAACCAAACTCCCTTGATGACCTCCCCAATAGTTATACATAAGATGTTCCCTAAACGTGGAATGTGTATTCCCCAAACATATAGAGAAAACCTCATAAGTTACATCTTGAAAATGATTATGTACATAGGAGTAGAGATACTAAAAATGTTCAAGATATTTCACTTGTGTAAAGTGTTTTCATTAATAATGCTATTTTCAACTTTAATACAATTGTTTTGAGAGGCTTTTTGATAATTTTGTGTTTTGAGCTAAAAGCAGTATTCCTCTCCTTTGAAACAGAACTGAATTGAGCTCAAAACATTCCCCGAAATGTTAAGAAGTTTCTTTCACACTTAAATCAACGGTATCATATTCAGAATGAGGCATTTTTAGTTTGAAACTGATTAAATTTGGGTGGGGGGCCATTTCCCACTACTAACAACCACCGTATCAGCCTGATGCTCAAACCCAATTACAAAGCTGATTACAAGTCACCATGCTGAAGGTTTAAGGGGCAAATGTCGGGTTGTCCTCTTTCTGTTTCTTTTCTAATAAAGGAACTCATCGGGCTGATAAACCTGATATTGTTTCATGAAGCTGAATTAAAATGAATCTAAGCATTTCATTTCATCCCAAATTGAGATGTTATCCCCAATTTTGATCTCAGAGGAATACTGATGGTTTGACTGTTGTAATTAAAGCTTCACGGTGGAAAGCGCTTCCCCCCCAGCAAATGGCCACACAAACTCTTTTTCAGAAGGAGCCATTCACGTGCTCGTTTCAATTTATCATTCTTGACTAATTATAATCAAGTATACAAGGGGTGGTATTCTTCCCCTTTCCCACTAAAAATGCCTTTTCTGCATCCTCAGGCTGCATCACCTTAAATTAATCCCAGACAGGCAGACCAGATGGTGTTTTAGATGTTTCCAGTGGGAGAATATTAGGAAAAGAATAGCAAATGCATGAAGGAGATTGGCTGCTTTCCCCAAAGGCATGAAAAAACCTGCCCTATTTTATTTCCTGGAGCAGACAGTATTTCCTCTTTCGAAATAATAATGCAATGAATGAACGAATAATTACACTAAGGGTCATCCTGTTTTTTTGAAAAAGGAAACACCAGAGTGTAACATGAATCAAAAGAGAGACTGGTTTTATATTTTATGGTGAATGGATTTGTAATTTTAGCTAGAAAGCCATGCTCAATGGCTGAGAAACTGAACCTGCTGTGATACTTTGATTGACAGCAAAGCAAGGATGAGGTGAACAAAGCATGATTCATATGAGGCCAGAATTGCATGGGAACTATTTTGTGGTGCACTTGAATGCTGAGTTCTTGTTAGCCAGGGAAGTTATCCAGTGAAAATGATCAGGGCCACATTTAGAACACCTTCACATTAAAAACATGCTGGCGCATAAAAAATACAATCCAGTTATTTCTATGTACAGTAAGTCCCTTGTGTCAATCTATGGGTCTGTGTTTAAGATAATAAAGATGGCAGAACATTGGATGCTCTAGAATAACAAACTGACAGTGAATAATGAAAAGACATTAATATTTCAAGATCATTCATTTGCTGTTCTTTTTTTTTTTCATTCTCAGATATTATCACATACTAAATTTTCCTTACAACTCCTTCAGTCAGGCTGTTTTGTTTTTCAATTTTCCATCTGCCTGGTTATTATTATTTTTTTCAAAACGTTAACAGTGCAGGTTCTAAGTAGAAGAAAACCTACACTGTATTCAATAGAGGTTCCTCTCAAGGGTGTTCAATCAGAGTAGAGACTTAGTTTCCTACCAAGCTGGGCCATTTACACTCACACTTAATGCATTTTGAAAAGCCAAATTAAAGATGGAAGGATTGTGTGTCTTCTTATTTTGGACCCATATCTCTGCATGTTTCTCCCAATGCACCATTTTTCTCTGTACAACTGTTTTCCATTCTGTACTTCCTGAAAATGCTGTAATTAATTCTGTGGTTATGATTATATTCCCTCATTTTACAAAAGTATGGTCACCTTGTTTGCATAGTTAGGCAATTGCATGTGAAAATGTATGCTGCAGTAAATATGTGCAAGGTAGCTTTTAAAAAAGAGTTTAATTCTTTCAAGGCAGGCAAAAGTATTTCATAAGCAGGCTGTACATTGCTCAGATTCTAGAATAAATAGATAGAAGACAAGATTCTAATTTATGGCTATATTAATTTTAAAAAAGCTTTACAGACGTTATCAAAGCATGTCTTACTCTTAAACTACCATTCATTTAAAGAGACAATGACAGAATGTTGTATGCAGCATTTCAATCACATTACATTAGCTGAAAATAATTGCCATATTACACTGTGTTCCTTTTGTTCATGATAGGCCAAATTAATTATGGAATCTTTTTCTCTGATTTTCCCCCCCTCTGGATGCTACAAATGAGAATACTAATTATTCTTCATTTAAAAGTCTTTTATAATTCTTCATTTTTTACAATTTCTTTGGCCTCAATATTCTGCATATTTATTTTGAAATATCTCAGTGGAGTCAATGGGATATTCTCCCCCAAACTCTGTACAAAAGAGTGAAGCTACTTGGTGTTATTGTTTTTACAGAGCAATTAGAAACCTATGTTCCACTTTTCTCTGTATTTCTCCCCTTCTCAATTTTGACATAATAACCTTATCTACAGTTTTTGAAAGTGTTTGTTGTGTGTGGGAGTCAAATAAATTATCGAGTGTATAGTGTGGGGTAAGAGCCATAAGTCCCTTGAGATGCAGCTCCTGAAACTTCTCAGTTTGCAGTTGTCAACAGGTAGTATGATTTTCTGATGTTTTATGGTTTGAATTAAAAACCACATAATTAACATAATTTTTAAAACAAGGAAAACTTGTTAAACAGTTTCACAAATTTTATATTACCATTTCTTTCACTATGGTTCTTGGTCCCTGAAGTAGACAGCCATCCAAAAGATTCCCATGTCTTGTATAATAACTTGCTCATTGCAGTAATTTTAGAGCAAAAGTATTTCCCAAATATAACCTTGTATTTTTTAGTTATTAATTAGATTTTTATCCCACTTTTATGACTGTTTATAAGTAACTCAAGGTGGTGAACCTACCTAGTCCTCCTTCCTCCTCTTTTTCTCCACAACAACAAACCTGGTTAGTGAGCTGGATTGGACTGAAGAGGAGGGATGAGCCCAAAGTCACTCATCCATCTTTCATTCCCAAGGTGGGACTTTTTAAAAATCTGCTTGGCGTTTATACAATGCAATACATAATAAGATACATACAGTAGTTATTACAATCATACTCTGTTCAATTGTCTCAAAAGTTCTGTCTCTGCATATCCAGCTTGTTAAATCAAGCAAAGGTTTCATGGAATGAAATATACATTGAGATCTTTTAAGGAAGTCTCCTCTGCTAGATCAGATATACTGAATATATTCTAAATCAGTGATTTTCAACCTTAGCAACTTTAAGATGCGTGAACTTCAACTCCCAGAATTCCCCAACCTGGTAAGTATGACGAATGAATTCTGGAAGTTGAAGTCTACACATCTTAAAATTACCAAGTTGAGAAACACTGATCTAGATCATTATCCATGGAAGAGGAGTTGTCATCTCTAACTCATCTACTATTCATTTTAAATTTGTCTCTCTGAACTAAACTAGCTCATTGGTAAATTTACTTAAACAGTTTAACTGTTAACAACATTTTCTATGTAGGAGTGCACCTTAAGACATAAAGATCAGCTTACTTCTCATCTTTTGTGGGACTTTCTGCCTGAAGGAAGATTCTATTTAAACTGACCAATTCTCTTTTAAAAAACCTACAGTCATCTTACCTGTTCTTCCTGAATCACCCTTTTTCCCAAAAACTAGATGTACAGTATATTGTATTCCTCTTTTTTGGACTGACATGTATATTTGTCATAGAATAAACAATAGAGACTGAGAGTGAAAAGTTGTTGAATAGCTCCTCCCTACAGACATCTTAAGCCCATGTCACACTGGCCAATGGATGCAAAAAGGACACAGCGGACGAGCAAAATGTTCCATCCGTTGTTATCTGCTCTCAAAAGGGGCAAAAATTTGCATAACCGGAGCGGATAACACGGACGCGGGGAGGACGCAGGGCGGATGCAAAGCAGATGCGGAACGGAAGCCCAGTGGATGGAAGCGGATGGGAGCGGATGGCGCAACCGCAGGGCTTCCGGGGGGCCTCAGCAAAGCGGACGCGGAACGGATACAGCGGATGCACAGCGGACGTGGAACGGATGAAGCGGATGCACAGTGGAAGCCTAGTGGATAAAGCAGATGCACAGCGGAAGCCTAGTGGATGCACAGCGGAAGCGGAACGGATGCCGACCGTTAATTGCGCATGCGGGGGGGAAGTATTACGTAAGCCCCCTGGATATAAAGGAAAGCAGCTCGCACGTGGCCAGCATTCCGAGGAAGGACCTGCTGCTGGACACTTCGAGTTCCTTGCCTGCCCTGCCAGCCTGCCTTCCAGCCAGCCTTGGTGCCTGCCTGCCTGCCTGCCTTCCTGCCAGGCTTTCTGCCAGCCTTCCTGCCAGGCTTTCTGCCAGCCCTCCTGCCAGGCTTCCTGCCAGCCTACCTGCCAGCCTTGGAGCCTGCCTGCCAGCCTTCGTGCCTGGCTTCCTGCCAGCCTTGGTGCCTACCAGCCTCCCTGCCAGCCAGCAACCCCACAACCATGGGGAGGAAGCGAAAGCCTCAGCAACCTGCCGCCATCCCTGGCAAGAGGGACAGGGCTAACCTCCCGCCCCCTGCCCCTGACTCTGCTTCTGCTGGGGCTTCTGCTGAAGCTGCTCCTGGCGGTGGTGCTTCTGCTGGTGCTTACTCTGTTGAAGCTGCTCCTGGTCCTGCTCGACCTGCTCGTGCTCCTGGTCCTGCTCATGCTCCTGGACTTGCTGGCCCTACTGGTGCTTACTCTACTGCTGCTGATCCTGGTCCTACTGTTCCTGCTGCTGCTGCTGCTGCTAATGATGATGATGATTATGATCCTGCTGGTGAGGATGATGATGCTGATGATGATCCTGCTGGTGATGATAATTCTGCTGGTGCTGCTGCTGCTGCTGGTGGTGTGGAGGAGCAGCCCCTACTACCTGGGAGCCCCTCTGATGAGGGCCCATCTGGTCCAGTCAAAGGGAGGAAGAGGCGTATGCGACAACGGGAGAGGAGGCAATACTCCATTGAGGAGGCGCACGAGGATGAGGTGCTGGAGTGGCTGAGAGAGAACGACTATCTGTGGCGGAAGGGACACCGGCTGTACAGGGACACCAAGCAGAAGCAGGTTGCTTGGAGGGAGAGGGCGGAGAGTATGGGTTACAATTCGGAGGTGCTCCTCGGCTGGTGGAAGCACATGCACACCTGGTATGGGAAGCTGCACCTGAAGAAATCTGGCCAGGCCACTGTGAAGCTGACAGACAGAGAGACCTACGTCATGGCCAGGTGCAGCTTCCTGAGATCCGCCACCAAGGAGCACCAGCAGCCCCTCTCACGACCCTCTCTCTCCGGCAGCCTGCTGCCACCCAGTCCTCTTCTGGCCGAGAGTCAGTCCCTGTCTCCAGGCAGGTTTCTGTGGAGCGTGCCACTGCGGGAAACCCGCGGACAGGTGTGGTAAGTGTGGTGGAGTGCGTAGAGGACTCCCTGGTGCGGTGGGAGAAAGGAGACATCGAGTCCACCACACTCCTAGCCGCATCCACCCCCCCCCCAGCTCCATCTCCGCAGAAAGGCAGAGAGCCAGACAGCTGGAGGGGAAGAGCCACAATGTCCTGCTGGAGATCAGGGACACCATCCGCACCAGCATAGATCTCCTCTCACAGCTGGTCCACACCGACTCCTCCTCCTCCAACCGCAAGCCCTTCCTCACCTATGTCAACCAGACCCTCAAGGAAATGGCGGAGCCACAGTACCAGCAGGTGAAGGAGCGGATCACCAAGCTGCTTCACAACCCTCCAGACCCAGAGGAACCTGCTCCCATCCAGTCCAGGCCTGCTCCTCCACCCCAGGTGATGTCCCTCCCATTCCAAGGCTTCCCACATACCCTCACCTACCAGGGCTATGGCTACCAGGAAGTTCAGCAGCACAGGCAGCAGCCCTTCCCAGTCCAGGCACAGAGTCATCGGGCGACACCGTTGCCACCCGTTTCACAGATGCCATCAATGCCACCCACGCCAATGATGCCACCAACGACAGCGATGCCACCCACGCCAATGATGCCACCGACAACAGCGATGCCACCCACGCCAGTCCTCACCCAGCTGCAGGGATACCTGTGGGATGGGTAATAGCTGTGGGATAGATAAACCTCCAGTGCAAGCATAGTGGGACTGTATGGTCCACCCTCCCAGGTGCCACACCTATGGCCCTTTATTATCAATAATAATGTAATCAATCATCCACACATGTCAACATAAACACAACTCTTTATTAAACACCCTGTTTATTGTAGGCCCACCCAACATACATGGCCCAATCTCATCCGTGTGATTAGACAGGCTGAAGGAAGCATCCATTAAGCATCTACCATCCTGTCTTGCCACTCCACCGCTCCAGCTGGGGAGTTGCACCAGTGTTTCAGGAGGTTGTGCTGCTTCTTCCCTTCCCATGAGGCTCTGTTGTGGCCTTGCACATCCTCAGTGTCGATCAGGTTTTGCCCTTGCCTCCATTCCCCAGGCTCCATGTCCCCATTGCCTTGTTGATGGTACACGAGCCTGTTCTGCAAGACTGGGTAGCGGATGTGCATGAGATTGTGCAAGATGCAGCAAGCTTCCACGATCCTCCTCACGGTCTCTGGGCGATGCTGCATGGTGGTGAGAAGTACCTGGAACCTGTTGGCCAGGATGCCAAATGCGTTCTCCACCACCCGCCTTGCCCTGGACAGCCTGTAGTTGAAGATCCTCTCTTCATGGGTCAGGAGTCTGGAAGTGTATGGCTTCATGAGGTAGGTTCTGAGGGAGAAGGCGTCATTCCCCACGATGAAGTAGGGCACATCTTGCATGTCATTGGCAGGGGGTCTGGATCTGGGAAGCCCATGATGAGGTTGCCTTCCAGGCCCTCCTTGAGGTGACTGGCGTTGTATACCTGGGCATCTGAAGATGAGCCGTAGCCTGAAACATCGATGTACATGAACTTGTAGTCAACATCGACCATGGCGAAGAGGATGATGCTGAAGAAGCCCTTGTAGTTGAAATAAGTGGACCCCGACTTGGCTGGAGCTTTGCAGGCCATGTGCTTGCCATCGATGGCTCCAACGGTGTGTGGGAAGTTCCACCTCTGATACCACTGCTCTGCAACTTTCTTCCATCCTTCCTCAGTGGAGGGGCACTGGAGGAGCTCCTCCTTGTATTCTTCGATGATGGCCTGCACCACTTCTCTGACCACAATGCTGATGGTGTTGTGTGGCACCCTCCAGCCGTACTGCATGCTTTTGTAGGTGGTCCCTGAGGCCAGGTGGCGCAGAGTGAGTGCCACCTTGAGTCCAAGTTCCAGGCTGGGCCGGAGGTTGGTGTTTGCCTTGGTCAACCTGGGTGTCAGGCGCTGCACAACTTCGTCAAACATGGCTGGAGGCATCCTCATGAAGTTCTGGAACGCCCGAGTGTCTTCGTTCCTGAGCTCCACCATCAGCTTGTTGTACAGTCCGTACTCTGCTCTTCTCCTGATCCATTTTCGGACCCAGATGCTTCTTGGCCGCCTCTTTTTCTTCCCATCATAGAGTTCACAGAGCCTGTAGATGGCTTCGTACTGTTACAGAAGGTTGGTGGCTGCCAAAAGGACTGTGGTACGATCTACGGTGGACATGACCGGATTCTGTGGAAGAGGAAGAGTCAGATGAAGGCTGCAGAGGTCTGCACAGGTGGGCTGCTGGTCTGAAAGTGAGATGCAGACGAGTTGCTCCCCCTTTTTATAGGCAGTATAGGTGTCCCTTTGCATCCTCTAGGCATCCTCTAGACATCCCCTCTGCAAACGTTTTTTCCGCTTTAAACGCTTTGTTTCCGTGCTGCATCCGTTCTGCATCCGTTCCGCGTCTGTTCCGCTTCCTCCCTGCGTCCGGGCGGATGTGAGTTGCCCGGATGCGTAGCGGATGCCAAGCGGATATAGCGGATGCGTAACGGATGCGTAGCAGATGCGTAGCAGATGCAGAATGGACGAACTGGATACATTTTCAGCGCAAAAGTTTTAGGCAGCCCAAAACTTTCTGAGCGGATGAAACGTCCATAAACGGATGCTGGACGGATAGAGAGGAAGCCAAACGGAGGCAGTGAGTACATCGCATTTTCGAACGGATGGCAAGGTTTTTTGTCCATTTTACATCCTCTTTGCATCCGTTGGTTCAGTGTGACATGGGTTTAACTGCATTCATTAATTCCTGATATCATGTAAGTGAGCCCCCTTTTGTGACACATTAACGGATTACATAAAATACCCAAATAAATTCATTCCAATTTAATCTTTTTACATGTGTTCACTAATACACTGGAACTAAGACTGCTAGCATGCCATTTTAATCAGGGTATTTAAAAGTGATCATGAGGTCTTTGGCAGGAAATGTCATGGCACTCACCCATGGCTGGATTGAATCCAGTGCTGTAATGGTGGTTAAACCACTGCAGCTTTTTCCTGAGATGTTTTTATTTCACAGGGGTTTATTTATATATTTATTAAATCTATGTGCTGCCCATCTCCCTGATAGAGTGAGTCTTAAAATTAATTGAATGAAAATATCTGGGGTGATATGTATTTAAGACTCATACATATGGGATTTTTTAAAAAGTTACTCTTTATAAAGATTTGGGTTTTATCTGCTACTTATTTTTTATACTCTTCTCATCTTTTCAGACCTCTTGCTTAATTACAAAGGAGCTGAATGCATGTGCATACATAGAACTTCTTGTTCACAATAGATTATCATTAATTTCAGGGAAAAAATAACTTTGCTAGTAATATGGAAAGGAGCTGTTCTGGTTGCTAAGGTTTTCATGTGCTTCTTAAAGATTTTCTGAAAGCATTGAATTGCACCTGCCAGAGACATTAGGAATATTTTGTTGTTTATTCATGTATTTATTTAAGAAATATTAATGTACAGTAGAACCTCTGGTCACAAACACTTCTGACCATGACCAAAAAATTCACAATTTTTTCCCCGCAGCCAATTTCCCCTTTCAAACCATTTTTTTTGTAAGCACCAAATTTCCCATAATTAGGTTCGGGTCATGACCAAATTGGGTTGCGACCAAAGTTATGGAACGAATTATGGTTGTGACTAGAGGTTCTACTCTATAACTGACTTATTTTCTGCTCTTGCCATTTTCTTCTGCTATTTCTCCCTTTGATCCCATCATTTTTCTAGGCTGTCCTCAATTTTGAGCATAGTCTTCATCCTGAGACACCCAGCTGAATACGGTCTCTGGATTTTTTTTTAAAAAGGCCATTATCCTAGACTTACACCATAGGTTTGTCTCCAAAGCTAAAAGGTTCGTTTTCATCTTACTTACCTTACTTACTTACTTGAGCTGTGACCTCAATGCAAGAGCTTGGTAGTTTAAGATCATACAATCAAGCTATAGCTAAGTAGTAGGCTAAATGTCTGGCATGCAGAAGATCCCAGATTGCACTTAGAGCATTTCTAGGTACTGCAAGAAAAACTGCTGGATGAAACACTTCAGAGTTGCTGCAAAACCATTTCTGACAGATGGATCAGGACTGTGACTCAGCATATGGCCATTGCTATACACTTAGAAAGAAAACACAGAAGATTTCTAGGAACTGATTTGATTAACGCAAAATAAAAATGTCTATGTGCAAACATTTCTCACTGCCTTCATATCACCTAAATCTACTCTTCACGTAAGTGATAGTGCAGTTGGGTTCAAAAGCTGATTTGAATGGGTTATCACAAAGTAGAGGACTCTTTTTGTAATAGGTGAGATTTGTTCCGTTACCATTTGTTGACATACATTTTATGTACAGTATATCTTTTGGAGTATTTCTGGTTCAGGGCTTTGTATATCTTCTTGTTATGCCTGGGTTCCCCAACCAGGGTTAGGTAGACAAGCTAAACAGAATGT
>BLBF01000018.1:3593403-3747539 GCA_015471245.1 Laticauda colubrina | reverse complement strand
TAGTATTTCACCTAAAACAGTTAGGGTGAACAATGTTATCCCTAACACTTCTTATCGATTCTCTCTCATAGTTGGTGTCTTATTTAAATGGAAGTCTTGAAATTTTCCTTAATGGGGAACACTTGATGGGGTGTGTGGGTATGTGTGGGTGTGTTTATGAATGTACAACCACCCATTCATTCATCCATCCATCATTACTTAAAGAAAAGTTTCTGTAAATCACTCAGTATCCAGAATAACTAGAGTGGCATAAATGGGAATTCATTGGGTAAGACTTAATCTTGGAAGTCATGTATCAGCCTTAAGTTTTGTATTGCTTTTTGTCAGCTTTTTGTCAGAATCTTGCAAATCTGAAGACACAAACTTCCCTCTGCTTCTTTTAACTGCTTTATCCATTAGGGTGGGTCCTTTCTATTTCTTTTTGTTAGGATACTTGGAGGCTCCTACCACTCTTGTCTGATTGTTTCCTCTGCAGGTTTGCAAATCCTACAGAAAAGTATTTTGCTAGCAATGACTGGCACTGATGTGAACTAGTTTAGGTAATGAAACATCTGTAACAAAACAACCAAGCTCCAAGGGTCCCTCATTTCAACCCTGAGCTACAAATATTCTTCTTTATTGAAACTCTTTCATTTCTGCACTGGAGAATGGCAGAACCAGCAGCCTTCAGTTTTTCAGGGACAACAAATCTACCTCTCTCATCGAGCAGAAAGGTGACCACTTCTAGCTAAATTCTTGATATGATGCTTCTGCCATCCATGCTTGGAATCTCAGATGTCACTCGTACATTCTTGCTGAACATATTTGAGTGTCTTTTTTTTAAATACCTTTATTAATTTTCTTTTTTTAACTTTATGATTTGTCTTTTGAAGGAATCAACAAGTATCATTTCCTTTATGGGGTATTCTTTTATTCGTACCCTGCTTTTATAGTCAAGCTAAAAGAGGTACTGTTATTGGAACTTGAATTTCCCAAGCACTGGTATGGAAACCACAATAATAGAACTAGAATTCTTTCAGGGATGCCCATTCTTATAAAACCACTTGTCACTTAAGCAAGTTATTGCTCCTAAATTTGTTTTCTTATTGGTTGAGAAGATTCTATTAAATAGCATGCAGGAAATCAGTTCATATGCTCTACCACACATGAAAGACAATTTTGTTATGGGAAGCCCCCAGTGCCTCTTCTAAAGGTTAAATATCTTCAAGCTCAGCTCAGCTCTTGAAGACTTTAGAGATATGTTCATTTAATTAGCTTGACATCAGTCCTGAAATGGTTTGTGCAATTTACAGCTGCTGAACTTCCATCCAGGTACTAATCAAGACAGTTTATACATTCTGTTTTTCAAGATTAGCTAAGATTACCTAACATTATAAGCTAAATTTATTTAGTCAAAGTGAAAAGGTTCCTCCTCCTATACACGTTCTCTTCAAGTGTTATCCTGTGAATGTTTAAAGGGACTGTCAGCAGATGTGGTGTTAACTTGTGCCTCTTGGGGATATTTCTGTTGGGGCAATGAAGGCATGAAGAAGGCTGTTATTCATGATACCTTTAGCTTTTGTTGTGTGAATGGCTGTAGGGAGATTTACTGAAGCACTGTTTTTGATGGTGTGCATTTAAGAGGTTTCATTATGATATTGTTAAAAATTAATCATGGTGGATCAGACCAAAGGCTTAAGCCCATGTCACACTGAACCAACGGATGCAAAGAGGATGTAAAACGGACAAAAAACCTTGCCATCCGTTTGAAAACGCGATGTACTCACTGCCTCCGTTTGGCTTCCTCTCTATCCATCCAGCATCCGTTTATGGATGTTTCATCTGCTCCAAAAGTTTTGGGCTGCCTAAAACTTTTGCGCTGAAAATGTATCCAGTTCGTCCATTCTGCATCTGCTACGCATCCGCTACGCATCCGTTACGCATCCGCTATATCCGCTAGGCATCCGCTACGCATCCGCGCAACTTGCATCTGCCCAGACGTGGGGAGGAAGCGGAACAGACGCAGAACGGATGCAGAACGGATGCCTAGCAGATGCAGAATGGAAACAAAGCGTTTAAAATGGAAAAAACGTTTGCAGAGGGGACCTATCTCGGATATTAAGGATGTCTAGAGGATGCCTAGAGGATGCCTAGAGGATGCCTAGCGGAAAACCTATACTGCCTATAAAAGGGGGGAGCAACTCGCCTGCATCTCACTTTCAGAACAGCAGCCCAGCGGTGCAGACCTCTGCAGCCTTCATCTGACTCTTCCTCTTCCACAGCATCCAGTCATGTCCACCGTGGATTGTAACAAAGTCCTTTCGGCAGCCACCATCGTTCTACAACAGTGCGAAGCCATCTGCAGGCTCTGTGAACACTACTGCGAGAAGAAAAGGAGCCACCCAAAAAGAGTCTGGGTCCAAAGATGGTTCGCCAGAAGAGCAGAGGACGGACTGTACAACAAGCTGATGGTGGAGCTCAGGAGCGAAGACACTCGGGCGTTCCAGAACTTCATGAGGATGCCTCCAGCCATGTTTGATGAAGTTGTGCAGCGCCTGACACCCAGGTTGACCAAGGCAAACACCAGCTTCCAGCCCAGCCTGGAACCTGGGCTCAAGGTGGTACTCACTCTGCGCCACCTGGCCTCAGGGACCTCCTACAGGAGCATGCAGTATGGCTGGAGGGTGCCATCCAACACCATCAGCATTGTGGTCAGAGAAGTGGTGCAGGCCATCATCGAAGAATACAAGGAGGAGCTCCTCCAGTGCCCCTCCACTGAAGAAGGATGGAAGAAAGTTGCAGAGCAGTGGTATCAGAAGTGGAACTTACCACATACCGTTGGAGCCATCGATGGCAAGCACATGGCCTGCAAATCTCCAGCCAACTTGGGGTCCACTTATTTCAACTCCAAGGGCTTCTTCAGCATCATCCTCTTCGCCATGGTCGATGCTGACTACAAGTTCATGTTCATCCATGCTTCAGGCAACGGCTCCTCTTCAGATGCCCAGGTATACAATGCCAGTCACCTCAAGGAGGGGCTGGAACGCAACCTCATTGTGGGCTTCCCAGATCCAGAACCCCTGCCCAACGACACACAAGATGTGCCCTACTTCATCGTGGGGGATGACCACTTCTCCCTCAGAACCTACCTCATGAAGCCCTACACCTCCAGACTCCTCACCTGTGAAGAGAGGATCTTCAACTACAGGCTGTCCAGGGCAAGACAGGTGGTGGAGAACGCCTTTGGCATCCTGGCCAACAGGTTCCAGGTACTTCTCACCACCATGCAGCATTGCCTAGAGACCGTGAGGAGGATCATGGAAGCTTGCTGCATCCTGCACAATCTCATGCGCACCCGCTACCCAGTCTTGCAGAACAGGCTCGTGGACCTCCAACAAGCCAATGGGGACATGGAGCCTGGTGAATGGAGGCAAGGGCGAAACCTGATTGACACTGAGGATGTGCAAGGCCCCAACAGAGCCTCACATGAAGGGAAGAAGCACTGCAACCTCCTGAGACACTGGTGCAACTCCCCAGCTGGAGCAGTGGAGTGGCAAGACAGGATGGTAGATGCTTAATGGATGCTTCCTTCAGCCTGTCTCCTCACACGGATGAGATTGGGCCATGTATGTTTGGTTTGCCTAAAATGAACAGGGCATTTAATAAAGAGTTGTGTTTATGTTGACATGCATGGATAATTATTACATTATTATTGATAATAAAGGGCCATAGGTGTGGCACCTGGGAGGGTGGACCATACAGTCCCACTATGCTTTCACTGGAGGTTTATCTATCCCACTGCTATCCTAACCCATCCCACAGCTATTACCCATCCCACAGGTATCCTAACCCATCCCAAAGCTATCCTTACCCATCCCACAAGCATGCAAAGGCTTAAACCATTTCTAAAAGTTTCCAGCAAGACTTTATTTTAAAAAAAGAAATGAAGCAAGTGTGTGAATCAAAAATAGACTTTATTAGCAAGAAGCTATGAGACAAAAATGAGTCTCTGGCACTCCTCTTGGTTGCTCAGTCTCAGGGGTGAAGGGTGCAGGTGCTGTGGAGGTGGCTGGTGCTGGAGTGCTTGTCATCAGCTCCTCCAGAAGCAGAAGCAGCAGAAGCGCCAGCCCCAGAAGAGCGAGCCCGTGCTGCAGAAGCCCCAGCAGAACCAGAGTGAGGGCCAGGGGGCGGGATGGTAGCCCTGTCCCTCTTGCCAGGGCTGGCAGCAGATGGCTGAGGCTTGCTGTGCTTCCGCATGGTTGTGGGTTTGCTGGCTGGCAGGGAGGCTGGCAGGCAGGAAGGCTGGCAGGGAGGCTGGCAGGCAGGAAGGCTGGCAGGAAGGCTGGCAGGTTGGCAGGCACCAAGGCTGGCAGGAAGGCTGGCAGGCAGACATGAACCAAGGCTGGCAGGAAGGCAGGCAGCAAGGCTGGCAGGCAGACCGGCTGGCAGCAAGGCTGGCAGGGAGACTGGCACCAAGGCTGGCAGGGAGGCTGGCAGCAAGGATGGTAGCAAGGCTGGCACCAAGGCTGGCAGGCTGACATGCAGGCAGGGCAGGCAAGGCAGTCGATGTGTCCAGCAGCAGGTCTTTCCTCTGAATGGCAACCTGCTTCCGAGCTGCTTCCGTTATATCCGCGGGGCTGACGCAATGCATCCTCCCCGCATGCGCAGTGAACGCCAGGCATCCATTAGGCTTCCGCTGTGCATCCGCTAGGCGTCCGCTCTTTCCGTTCCGCGTCCGCTTCGCTGAGGCCCCCCCCGGAAGCCCGGCGGATGTGCCACCCACTCCCATCTGCTCCCATCTGCTTCCATCCGCTAGGCTTCCGTTCCGCATCAGCTTTGCATCCGCCCTGCGTCCTCCCCGCATCCGTGTTATCCGCTCCGGTTATGCAAATTTTTGCCCCTTTTGAGAGCGGATAACAACGGATGGAACATTTTGCTTGTCCGCTGTGTCCTTTTTGCATCCGTTGGCCAGTGTGACATGGGCTTTACCTAGTACAATATCCTATATACTGCATTTTCTAACTAAATGCTATCAGAAAGCCCGCAAGTAGGACATGAGAGCAATACTTCTCTTCTGCTGTTAGGGGAATGCAAAGGGATGAACATTTGTGGAAATAATTGGGGGGCGGGGAACCCATATGGCATTTTTAATCCCAATGTAGTGTGAAATGTATAGCCTTGGATTTATAATTCATCAAGCAACATTTAGAAACAGTAGAGTCTAATAGCATTCAATTGATAAGTGGATTTGCAAATATGAGTATGGAATTATTTTACATAGCCCAAATTATTCTGGTTGAAAATCACTTCAGATTTAGTCAATAATAACTCTGCTTTATATCTATGTAAAGAGCTAATTACAGAATAGCTAAAAAGTTGACTGTGAAGCTGTGCAAATTTTGTATGCAAAGTACTCATCTACCATTTCTGGGAGATGATGTGAGTTTTTTCTAGAATAAATGGCCATTAACAATAATTTGAAGATTGGACTGCAGTTACTAAAATATTGGTTTTTTGTCTCCTTGGTAGGTGCCAAAAAGTTCTGTGTCAGCCAGATTAACATTGCAAATTGATATTATAATAGCAGCCAAGGTGCAACACTTGTAATTATTTGAAAAATTTTTGGTTACTCAGCCAACACTTACATGGAACTGTTCATGATTGTTCCTTACTGATGGATGAAATTATATTTTAAGCACCCAGATCCAAAAATAAAATATAGGGCTGGGGGGGAATGCATAATCTTCTAGTTATTGACAATTAGCACTATGAAAAAATGGAACTAAGATAAAATATAAAGTAGACTAAATTAATGATAACAGGTACAGCAACCAGCCTTAGAATGGACAATGAAGATATTAAATAGGTTCTGCCTTTTAGGATCAACCATTAATAGTAAAGGAATAAAAAGTCAAGAAATAAAATGATATGTTGAGATATCTTGGAAAATGGTGTTGTGGCTAAGAGACTCACTGAGAGGAGTAGTCGGATAAGAGGCAACCCATAGCAGGAATGTGAGTATGTCAAATATCTCAGCAGGGGTCTGTCCCCTCTAGTTTCATGGGCTGTACAGGTGACAGGGAGATGTGTTTCTGACTTACAAGATTGATGTCAGCTGTGTGAGGTAATTCAGAAAGAAGCAGGCCCAGATGAAGTAATGCTACCTTATTGCAGGATTTGCAAGTCTGGAACTATATTTCTTTCCTGTTGCCTTTAGTTTAGTTTAGTGTCTTAAATCTTTACAACCCAAGAAAGTCCACCCCCCCCCCACCATATCAGCTTTCCTAAATTAAATTTTCAATAGCCCCCACCCATGTCAAAAACTTTTCATTTTAAAATCCACTTTTTTCTATGATTCAATCCTTCAGAATCCTTTTGAGTTCTGACTAAAGTTAATTGGAATAATCAAAAACTCAATTAGTTCCCTTTATCATTTCAGATCTTGTTACATAAGTTCTCTTTGATGTTTTTAATGGCTTACTTCACATATCTCATCCATGCTGTGAAACACTTCATTTCTTAAATCAATATCGATAGCACGTACTGTACATTTTTCATGCAGAGCAGCAGGGTGAATATTGACATATTGATGTTAAAATGCTAGAGAAAATAAGCATGTAAAATTTTCCAAAGAACACTGATGCGATATTACAATGCCCATATTACAAAATGCATATTCTTTTTAAACAAGGAAAAAGAAAAGAAAACTTTGAAAGCAAAAGTTATGTTCCATTTTTTTAAAAAAATAAAATGTTAACTAGATGCCATTATAAGAAAATTATTTGGAAAATACAATCAATATATACCTTTTAAAAAATTATTCTAGTGTTTTTTTTTACAATTTCTGTTTATTTTGTTTAGGCTTTTGCAAAGAAAAAGTAGTATTAGGTTATTTTATTTATTTACTTCCCAGACACTTTTCAAGTCCCTTGAAAATAAATTTCAAATAAATAATTATCAATTGTGTTAAATTACTAAAATGATTGTTTTATATTTTAGAGCATTTACATTCTTCCTGGCTTCTGTAATTCTACAATTTCCTCCTACATAGAAATGTGACATTGTTTTTTCTGTAATGCAGTGTATCTTGCCATTCCAGTCCTTTGCATTTTTCAGTGTTCAGCCATAAGAATATTGAACTTTGTATAAATGATAACGTTTATAGGAGCATAGTATATGTTAAGTCCAATACATTTCTAGAGCTTTAGAGAGATATCTTGGTGTACTGATGATGGCACCTGGCTAAAAACTGAGAGACTGAGGTTTAGTCCCATTTTAGCCACAGAGCCGGCTGTGTGACCTTGGGCCAGTCACAATAGTCATAATACTGTAGTTATTTTATAATTATGATTTCATTCTTACACATATATACTTACAAGAAAAGACTTGACTATTTCTTTTGCTTCTGAGTTCCATGTATTTCTCTCTACCCTAGAGTGCAATACTGTATAGCGTTTCATTTAATTTAACTTCATTAAACAATTGTGAACAGCACTGCTCAAAACTTAAAATTTAAAACTCCAGAAAGCCATAAAATATGAGAACAAGGCTTAAATTCTCATCCCCATTACTGTTAAACAGTATTCAGCAACAGTACTAAACAGTTGTATTTCCCTCCCTTGCTCCTCTTAAGATTCCATTTCAGAATTCAATGTACATGTATTTTAGTTTATATCAAAGTATTTTGAGATTTTGAAATCTTTTATTTGAATTCATCAGAACATCAGTGCTCTCTTACAGGAAGGTGATGGACACCACCCTTGCACAGGAACAGATTTGCCAAAATGTAGAAGTGTACATAGTAGAGCTATGTTCATAGACCAAAATGTCATTTGAAACAACTATTAACATGTAGCTTCTTAAGAGCCTGTCACATTGGCCGACAGATGCAAAACGTTTGTAAAAAGTACACAGCGGATGAGAAAATGTTCCATCCGTTGTTATTCGCTCTCAAAAGTGCCCCGAATTTGCATAAGCAGAGCGGACAACAACAGAAAGGAACGGACAGGGGGGAGGACGTAGTCAGGATGGAAAGCGGATGCTCCACAGAAGCCTAGTGGATGGAAGTGAATGGGAGCGGATGGCACCTCCGCAGGGCTTCCGGGGGAGCACAGCGAAGCGGACGCGCAATGGAAAGATGCCTAGCGGATGCCTTGCGGATGCAGAGCGTTCAATGCACATGCGGGGAGGATGCATTGCGTAAGCCCCACAGATATAAAGGGAAGCAGCTCGCAAGCAGGTCACCATTCAGAGGAAAGACCTGCTGCCAGACACAGCTCCAGCCAGCCAGCGAGCCAACAACCATGGGGAAGAAGAGAAAGACTCTGCTTCTGCTGGGGCTTCTACAGCTCGGGCTGACTCTTCTGGTGCTAGAGCTTCTGCTGGCGCTGCTCCTGGTGCTGGCGCTTCTGCTGGTGCTTACTCTGCTGGCGCTGCTCCTGGTGCTGGTACTTCTGCTGGTGCTTACTCTGCTGGCACTGCTCCTGGTGCTGGTGCTTCTGCTGGTGCTTACTCTGCTGGCGCTGCTCCTGGTCCTGACGGTGCTGACTCTGCTGGCGCTGCTCCTGGTCCTGCTGGTGCTCCTCGTACTCCTGGTCCTGCTGGTGCTCCACGTGCTGCTGGTGCTGCTGGCGCTGCTGGTGCTTACTCTGCTACTGCTGATCCTGGTCCTGCTGGTCCTACTGGCGCTGCTGGTGCTTACTCTGCTGCTGGTGCTGCTGCTGCTGCTGGTCCTGCTGGTCCTGCTTTTGCTGCTACTGTTGTTGTTGCTGCTGGTGGCGATGGTGGTGTGGTGGAGCAGCCCCTACAGCCTCGAAGCCCCTCTGATGAGGGCCCAGATGGCCCTGCCAGAGGGAGGAAGAAGCATACGCGTGAAAGAGGAGGCAGTACTCCATCAAAGAGGAAGATGAGGATGAGGTGCTAAAATGGCTGAGGGAGAACGAGTATCTTTGGCGGAAGGGACACAGGCACTATCGAGACACCAAAAGGAAGCAGGATGCTTGGAGAGAGAAGGCAGAGAGCCTGGCTACACTTCGGAGGTGCTCCTCGGCTAGTGGAAGCACATGCACATCTGGTACAGGAAGCTACACCTCAAGAAATCTGGCCAGGCCACGGTCAAGCTGACGGACCGAGAGACCTACATGATGGCCAAGTGCAGCTTCTTGGAGGGTGAGATCCGCCACCGAAGAGCAGCCCCTCTGACAACCCTCTCTCTCAGGCAGCCTGCAGAGAGCCAGTCCTTTTCTGGCCAAGAGTCAGCTCCTGTGTCCAGGCAGGTATCTGTGGAGCGTGCCACGATGGAGACCCCCCCGACAGATGCACTCCCCGTGGCGGAGCGCGTGGAGAACCCCCTGATGCAGTGGGAGCAAGGAGAGGGCACTTCCACCAGAGACCAACCCACATCCACCCCCAGCTCACCTCCACAGAAAGCAAACAGAGAGGCAGACCGGAGGGGCACAGCCACACTGTCCTGCTGGAGATCAGGGACACCATCAAAAGTAGCGTAGATTTCCTCTCTCAGCTGGTACACATCAACGTCCCATCCTCCAACCTCAAGCCCTTCCTCACCTACGTCAACCAGACCCTCATGAACATGTCAAAATCACAGTACCAGGTGATAAAAGACAGGATCACCGATCTTCTTCACAACCCTCCAGACCCAGCTGAACCTGCTCCCACCCAGTCCAGGCCTGCTCCTCCACCCCAGGTGATGTCACTGCCCTTGCAAGGATTTCCACAGGCCCTCACCTACCAAGGCTACGGCTACCAGGAGCTCCAGCAGGACAGACAGGCCTTCCCAGTCCAGGCACAGGTACATCGGACACCACCGGTGCCACCGATGCCACCGATGTCTCCCACGCCACAGATGCCACCCATGCCACCGATGCCACCGATGCCACTGATGCCAACGACACCTCACCTCGCTCAACTGCAGACCAGACATCCCCACTACACTGCTCCTTCCTCCACCCCACAGCCAAGCCCGGCCTCAGAACATCTGTTATCGGTATTGGGGCTGACAACCCATGTCATGGAGGAATGGGCTCTCAACATCACAGGACTGAGCCAGCACTCTGAGAGCTTCCTCCACACACCATCTCCTGTTGTCCTCTCGGGGCCAGGCACCCCAATGATGCCTCAGACCAACACTCCAGCAGCAGCCACCTCCACAGCACCTGGACCATTCACCCCTGAGACTGGGCACGCCTCAGAGTGACTAAGAAGAGTGCCAGAGACTGGGTGGCTACCTGCTGACTTTCTCTTTGCTTGGGACACTTGGGTCATTTTGCTTTTACAGCTTGTTATTAATAAAGATTATATTTGCTTCACACACACTTGCTTCATTTATTTTATTAAATAAAGTCTTGGTGGAAACTTTTAGAAATGTTTTAAGCCTTTGCATGCCTGTGGGATGGGTTAAGATAGCAGTGGGATGGGCAGGGATACCTTTGGGATGGGTAATAGCTGTGGGATGGGCAGGGATACCTTTGGGATGGGTAATAGCTGTGGGATGGGCAGGGATACCTTTGGAATGGGTAAAAGCTGTGGGATGGGCATGGATACCTGTGGGATGGGTAAGGATAGCAATGGGATGGGCAGGGATACCTTTGGGATGGGTAAGGATAGCAGTGGGATGGGCAGGGATACCTGTGGGATGGGGAATAGCTGTGGGATGGGTAAGGATAGCAGTGGGATAGATAAGCCTCCAGTGCAAGCATAGTGGGACTGTATGGTCCACCCTCCCAGGTGCCACACCTATGGCCCTTTATTATCAATAACAATTGAATCATTCATCAACACATTTCAAAATAAACACAACTCTTTATTAAATGCCCTGTTCATTGTAGGGCCACTCAACATACATGGCACAATCTCATCAGTGTGATGAGACAGGCTGAAGGAAGCATCCATTAAGCATCTATCATCCTGTCTTGCCACTCCACCGCTCCAGCTGGGGAGTTGAATCAGTGTTTCAGAAGGTTGCGCTGCTTCTTTCCTTCACATGAAGCTCTGTTGGGGCCTTGCACATCCACAGTATCTATCAGGTTTCGCCCTTGCCTCCATTCACCAGGCTCCATGTCCCCATTGCCTTGTTGGAGGTCCACGAGCCTGTTCTGCAAGACTGGGTAGTGGGTGCACATGAGATTGTGCAGGATGCAGCAAGCTTCCACGATCCTCCTCATGGTCTCTGGGCGATGCTGCATGGTGGTGAGAAGTTCCTGGAACCTGTTGGCCAGGATTCCAAAGGCGTTCTCCACCACCTGCCTTGCCCTGGACAGCCTGTAGTTGAAGATCCTCTCTTCACGGGTGAGGCATCTGGAGGTGTAGGGCTTCATGAGGTAGGTTCTGAGGGAGAAGGCGTCATCCCCCACGATGAAGTAGGGCACATCTTGTGTGTCGTTGGGCAGGGGTTCTGGATCTGGGAAGCCCATGATGAGGTTGCGTTCCAGCCCCTCCTTGAGGTCACTGGCATTGTATACCTAGGCATCTGAAGCTGACCCGTTGCCTGAAGCATCGATGTACATGAGCTTGAAGTCAGCATTGACCATGGCGAAGGAGATGATGCTGAAGAAGCCCTTGTAGTTGTGATAAGTGGACCCTGACTTGGCTGGAGCTTTGCAGGCTACGTGCTTGCCATCTATGGCTCCAACTGTGTGGGGGAAGTTCCACTTCTGATACCACTGCTCTGCAATTTTCTTCCATCCTTCTTCAGTGGAGGGGCACTGGAGGAGCTCCTCCTTGTATTCTTCGATGATGGCCTGCACCACTTCTCTGACCACAATGCTGATGGTATTGTGTGGCACCCTCCAGCCGTACTGCATGCTCTTGTATGTGGTCCCTGAAGCCAGGTGGTGCAGAGTCAGTGCCCCCTTGAGCCCAGGGTCCAGGCTGGGCCGGAAGTTGGTGCTCTGCTTGGTCAACCTGGGTCTCACCCGCTCCACAACTTCGTCAAACATGGCTGGCGGCATCCTCATGAAGTTCTGGAAAACACGAGGGCCTTCGTTCCTCAGCTCCACCATCAGCTTGTTATACAGTCCGTACTCTGCTCTTCTGGCAATCCATCTTCGGACCCAGACACTTCTTGGCCACCTCCTTTTCTTCCCATAGAACAGGTGAAAGTGTCTGTAGATGGCTTCGCACTGTTGTAGAACGATGGTGGCTACCAAAAGGAGTGTGTGACAATCCATGGTGGAGATGACTGGATGCTGTGGAAGAGCAAGAGCCAGATGAAGGCTGAAGAGGTCTGCACAGCAGGGCTGCTGGTCTGAAAGTGAGATCCAGGTGAGTTGTTCCCCCTTTTTATAGGCAATATAGGTTTTCCACTTTGTGTCCTTTTGCATCCTCTAGGCATCCTCTAGACATCCTTAATATCCGAGATAGGTCCCCTCTGCGAATGTTTTTTCTGTTTTAAATGCTTTCTTTGCGTGCTGCATCCGCTTTCATCCTTTCTCCGTCCATGCTACTAACGCTGCACGTCCGTTCCGTGTCTGTTTCGCTTCCTCCCTGTGTCCATTTTCCGCTGGAGCGGATGCGAGTTGTACGGATTCACAGTGGATGCTTAGCGGATATAGCGGACATGTAATGGATGACGACGTATGTAGAACGGATGTTCCCCGTATGCTTAGTGGATATAGAACGGATGCCTTGGATACTTTTTCCGCTCAAAAAATTTTGTGCAGCTCAAAACTTTTTGAGCGGATGAAATGTCAGTCGACGGATGCTGGACGGATAGAGAGGATGAAAAACAGACTGAGTGAGTACAGAACGGAAGCATCGCATTAACCAACGGATGGCAAGTGTTTCTCTCTGTTTTACATCCTCTTTCTCTCCGTTGGTGCTGTGTGACAGGGACTTTAAGGAAGTCATGAATAAACTTCAAAGTATAACAAAATACATCCTTTATGTTGAAATCAGATTTTAGTGATCATATTTATTTTTTGATAATAATATGAATGTGTTTTGCCATTTTCTTTTTTTAAGCTGTTTATCTCCCACCCAAGTACTATCCAGGTTCAACAATTGCTTCACTTTTTCAAGATCAACTAAAGTTTCTCAGGTGTTTTCACCAAACTGGGCATGCTAAATAGCAGTGGGAGAAAAAGGGATAGGAAACAGTTTTTTAAAATAGAATCTGTCACTTGATATGTTCTTTCTCTTGTTCAGCTCTGCTGTTTTTCTGAATGTTAACTTAAAATGCCACTAAAAGCAATCCCTATGGCATGTTTATCAGTGGCCCCTAAAATCAAATCCAACCATTTAAAAGTCTTGCCATTCATACAAATTAATTAAATTATACAGTGTGCTATGAATATTAATCAATAGGACTAAGGTATCACCAAACAACAGATAGCCAGTTAAGACTTTATACAAAGAGAAAAAAGGCCAATGAGCTCTTCAAAGCTAGTAAATAATTTTGAAACTTGGCTTCTGTGTATAAAATTATCCAGTCTCCATTAAATGTCATTACATAAAGGCAATCAATCTCATATTAGAGAGCAATGTTCTCATGAAAATTCATAAAGACTGGGTGCAGCTGAGGCTACATCACTGATGTGTCTATGGAGTTCCCTCCTCCAATAAACCTGAATTTTGTCCAAGAAAGTAATGCTGTTTACATTACCATACCATAAAGAAAAGCAGAAAAAGGTGTCATTCTTGGGCTGTAGTTCTACAGCTATGTAAACATAAGTAAGCTGACACTGAATTTAAGTCCCATTTAATTTTTTTAAAAAGTACCTCAGTATTTTATTTTTTGCAATGTTAAAATCTCTACTTGTGTGTGTTTGTATGAGAAAAAACCTTTTATAATGATTCAGAAAGTGTAAATAGATCATACAGTTAGTAGTTAAGGTGTTGGGCTAGGAGCAGAAAGAAACAGTTCAAATTAATCCTCAGCTATAGATAATCATGACTGTGTGTGTGGCTTTTAGGACAGTCCCTCTTTCTCCCTCTCTTTCCTCTAAATGACTTTTGTTTTCTGTAAGAAGGAACAGGAAGGGAAAGTGCTATGTATACCATATTCAGCTCTTGAGTAGAACGCAGGATATCAATCTGTCAAAACAAACATATAGTTCCTTGTTCCATTTTTCTCTGAGTTTGATTGTTTGCTTGCAAAATTTCATTATTCAACTCGGTACTTTTAACTTCAGGGCAACTTGCCAAATGTATCTATTCATTAATCATATATTAACTACAGACGCTAACTGTATGAGCACAGAAGAAGATGTAGCTGCTTTAAGAAGCTCCAATGCTAATAGTTAAAGCCCCTGTCACACAGCACAAACGGATGGAAAGAGGATGTAAAACGGAGAGAAACACTTGCCATCCGTTGGTTAACGTGATGCTTCCGTTCTGTACTCACTTCCTCCGTTTTTCATCCTCTCTATCCGTCCAGCATCCGTCGACTGACATTTCATCCGCTCAAAAAGTTTTGAGCTGCACGAAACTTTTTGAGTGGAAAAAGTATCCAACGTGTCTGTTCTATATCCGCTACGCATACAGAAAACATCCGTTCTACATCCGTCGTGATCCGTTACACGTCCGCTCTATACGCTAGGTATCCGCTGAGCATCCGCGCAACTCGCATCCACTCCAGTGGAAAACGGACACAGGGAGGAAGCGAAACGGACATGGAATGGACAAGCAGTGTTAGTAGGACGGACAGAGAAAGGATGAAAGCGGATGCAGCTCGCATACAAAGCATTAAAACAGAAAAAACGTTCGCAGAGGGGACGTATCTCGGATATTTAGGATGTCTGCAGGATGCCTAGAGGATGCAAAAGGACACCGAGTGGAAAACCTATATTTCCTATAAAAAGGGGGAACAACTCACCTGGATCTCACTTTCAGTCCAGCAGCCCTGCGGTGCAGACCTCTTCAGCCTTGCTCTTGCTCTTCCACAGCATCCAGTCATCTCCACCATGGATCATCACACACTCCTTTTGGTAGCCACCATCGTTCTACAACAGTGCGAAGCCCTCTACAGGCTCTTTCACCTGTTCTACACGAAGAAAAGGAGGCGGCCAAGAAGTGTCTGGGTCCGAAGATGGATCGCCAGAAGAGCAGAGGATGGACTGTATAACAAGCTGATGGTGGAGCTGAGGAACAAAGACTCTTGTGCATTCCAGAACTTCATGAGGATGCCTCCAGCCATGTTTGATGAAGTTGTGGAGCGGCTGAGACCCAGGTTGACCAAGGAGAGCACCAATTTCCGGCCCAGCCTGGACGCTGGGCACAAGGTGGCACTGACTCTGCGCCACCTGGCCTCAGGGACCATGTACAGGAGCATGCAGTACGGCTGGAGGGTGCCACACAACACCATCAGCATTGTGGTCAGAGAAGTGGTGCAGGCCATCATCGAAGAATACCTGGAGGAGCTCCTCCAGTGCCCCTCCACTGAAGAAGGATGGAAGAAAGTTGCAAAACAGTGGTATCAGAGGTGGAACTTCCCACACACCGTTGGAGCCATAGATGGCAAGCACGTGGCCTGCAAATCTCCAGCCAACTCAGGGTCCACTTATTTCAACTACAAGGGCTTCTTCAGCATCATCCTCTTTGCCATGGTCGATGCTGACTACAAGTTCATGTACATCGATGCTTCAGGCAACGGATCAGCTTCAGAGGCCCAGGTATACAATGCCAGTCACCTCAAGGAGGGGCTGGAACGCAACCTCATCATGGGCTTCCCAGATCCAGAACCCCTGCCCAACGACACACAAGATGTTTCCTACTTCATCGTGGGGGATGACGCCTTCTCCCTCAGAAGCTACCTCATGAAGCCCTACACCTCCAGATGCCTCACCCGTGAAGAGAGGATCTTCAACTACAGGCTGTCCAGGGCAAGGTGGGTGGTGGAGAACACCTTTGGCGTCCTGGCCAACAGGTTCCAGGTACTTCTCACCACCATGCAGCATTGCCCAGAGACCATGAGGAGGATCGTGGAAGCTTGCTGCATCCTGCACAATCTCATGCGCACCTGCTACCCAGTCTTGCAGAACAGGCTCGTGGACCTCCAACAAGGCAATGGGGACATGGAGCCTGGTGAATGGAGGCAAGGGCGAAACCTGATAGATACTGTGGATGTGCAAGGCCCCAACAGAGCTTCACGTGAAGGGAAGAAGCAGCGCAACCTACTGAAACACTGGTGCAACTCCCCAGCTGGAGCGGTGGAGTGGCAAGACAGGATGATAGATGCTTAATGGATGCTTCCTTCAGCCTGTCTCATCACACGGATGAGATTGGGCCATGTATGTTGAGTGGCCCTACAATGAACAGGGCGTTTAATAAAGAGTTGTGTTTATGTTGAAATGTGTGGATGAATGATTACATTGTTATTGATAATAAAGGGCCAAAGGTGTGGCACCTGGGAGAGTGGACCATAAAGTCCCACTATGCTTGTACTGGATGTTTATCTATCCCACAGCTATTACCCGTCCCAAAGGTATCCCTGCCCATTCCACAGGTATCCCTGCCTATCCCACTGCTATATTAATCCATCCCACAAGCATGCAAAGGCTAAAACCATTTCTAAAATTTTCCACCAAGACTTTATTTAATAAAATAAATGAAGCAAGTGTGTGAAGCAAAGATAATCTTTATTTATAACAAACTGTAAAAGAAAAATGAACCAAGTGTCCCAAGCAAAGATAAAGTCAAAAGGTAGCCACCCAGTCTCTGGCACTCTACTCAGTCACTCTGAGGCATGCCCATAGCCTCAGGGGTGAAGGGTCCAGGTGCTGTGGAAGTGGTTGCTGCCGGAGTGCTGGTCTGAGGCGCCATTGGGGTGCCTGGCCCCGAGAGGACAACAGGGGATGGTGTGTGGAGGAAGCTCTCAGAGAGCTGGCTCAGTCCTGTGATGTTGAGAGTCCCTTCCTCCAGGATATGGGGTGTCAGCCCCAATACCGATGACAGATGTTCTGAGGCCGGGCTTGGTTTTGGGATGGAGGAAGGAGGAGTGTAGTGGGGCTGTCTGGTCTGCAGGTGAGCGAGGTGAGGAGTGGGTGGCATCTGTGGCATGGGTGGCATCTGTGTCGTGGATGGCATCTGTGGCGTGGGTGACATCGCTGGCATCAGTGGCATCAGTGGCACTGGTGGCATTCGATGTACCTGTGCCTGGACTGGGAAGGGCTGTCTGTGCTGCTGGAGCTCCTGGTAGCCGTAGCCTTGGAAGATGAGGGCCTGTGGAAAGCCTTGGAAGGGCAGTGACATCACCTGGGCTGGAGGAGCAGGCCTGGACTGGGTGGGAGCAGGTTCAGCTGGGTCTGGAGGATTGTGAAGAAGACCGGTGATCCTGTCCTTTATCACCTGGTACTGTGATTCGGACATGTCCATGAGGGTCTGGTTGACTTAGGTGAGGAAGGGCTTGTGTTTTGAGGATGGAATGTCGGTGTGTACCAGCTGAGAGAGGAAATCTATGCTGCTTCTGATGGTGTCCCTGATCTCCAGCAGGACAGTGTGGCTGTGCCCCTCTGGTCTGGCTCTCTGCCTTTCTGTGGAGGTGAGCTGGGGGTGGATGTGGGTTGGTCTCTGGTGGAAGTGCCCTCTCCTTGCTCCCACTGCATCAGGGGGTTCTCCACGCGCTCCGCCACGGGGAGTGCATCTGTCGGGGGGGTCTCCATCGTGGCACGCTCCACAGATACCTGCCTGGACACAGGAGCTGACTCTTGGCCAGAAAAGGACTGGCTCTCTGCGGGCTGCCTGAGAGAGAGGGTTGTCAGAGGGGCTGCTCTTCGGTGGTGGATCTCATCCTCCAAGAAGCTGCATTGGGCCATCACATAGGTCTCTCGGTCCGTCAGCTTGACCGTGGCCTGGCCAGATTTCTTGAGGTGCAGCTTCCCTTACCAGGTGTGCATGTGCCGTGCTTCCACCAGCCGAGGAGCACCTCCGAAGTGTAGCCCAGGCTCTCCGCCTTCTCTCTCCAAGCAGCCTGCTTCCTTTTGGTGTCTCGATGGAGCCTGTGTCCCTTCCGCCAAAGATACTCGTTCTCCCTCAACCATTCCAGCACCTCATCCTCATGTTCCTCTTTGATGGAGTACTGCCTCCTCTCCCGTTCTCTTTCACGCGTATGCTTCTTCCTCCCTCTGGCAGGGCCATCTGGGCCCTCATCAGAGGGGCTTCGAGGCTGTAGGGGCTGCTCCACCACACCACCACTACCACCAGCAGCAGCAACAACAGTAGCAGCAAAAGCAGGACCAGCAGCACCAACAGCACCAGCAGGACCAGGATCATCATCAGCAGAGTAAGCACCAGCAGCGCCACCATGACCAGGATCAGCAGCAGCAGAGTAAGCACTAGCAGCCCCAGCAGGACCAGGAGCACCAGCAGGACCAGGAGCACCAGCAGGAGCAGCAGGACCAGGAGCAGCGCCAGCAGAGTAAGCCCCAGTAGAAGCACCAGCACCAGGAGCAGCGCCAGCAGAGTAAGCCCCAGCAGAAGCACCAGCACCAGGAGCAGCGCCAGCAGAGGAAGCACCAGCAGAAGCCCCAGCACCAGGAGCAGCGCCATCAGAAGTTCCAGCACCAGAAGAGTCAGCCCAAGCAGCAGAAGCCCCAGCAGAAGCAGAGTCAGGGCCAGGGGGTGGGATGTTGGCCCTGTCCCTCTTGCCAGTGCTGGCAGCAGATGGCAGAGGCTTTCTCTTCTTCCCCATGGTTGCTGGCTGGCTTGCTGGCTGGAGCTGTGTCTGGCAGCAGGTCTTTCCTCTGAATGGTGACCTACTTGCGAGCTGCTTACCTTTATATCCGCGGGGCTTACGCAATGCATCCTCCCCGCATGTGCAGTGAACGCTCTGCATCTGCTAGGCATCTGCTAGGCATCCGCTAGGCTTCCACTCTGCATCCACATCATCCGCTCGTCATCCGCTCTGCATCCGTTACTTCCGTTGCGCGTCCGCTTCGCTGTGCTCCCCCAGAAACCCCGCGGATGTGCCATCCGCTTCCTTCCGTTTCCATCTGCTAGGCTTCCGTGGAACATTCGCCTAACATCCTGGCTACATCCTCCCCTTGTCCGTTCATTTCCGTTGTTGTCCGCTCTGCTTATGCAAATTCGGGGCACTTTTGAGAGCGGATAACAACGGATGGAACATTTTCTCTTCCGCCGTGTCCTTTTTACATACGTTTTGCATCCATCGGCCTATGTGACAGGCCCTTAAGACAAGCATGTCCTCCTCACCCTTGTAAAGCATATTGTGATATCTTGCAGAAAAATGGGTTGACTTAAGAGATTTCCATCAGAAGAATAGGGAAGAGGGCTCTTTATAGTGATGTCTCTTCCTCTTCTGTTCTTGTCCTTTCATATTTACAAGTTTGGGTAACTCTTTGGAAAAGCATGGGAAATCGTGTAAAGAGCTTAAAGCAGAGGTGGGCAACAATGGCCCCTTTATGATCTGTGGACATCCATTCTAAGAATTCCTGAGCCATGAGGAATTTTGGGAGTTGAAGTCCACAGATCATAAAAAAGCCACAGTTGCCCATTTCTGGTTTAAAGGATTCAGGGAACAGCTTTTTCATCTTTATTCTATTTTAGGGTGTTTTAGCTGGATCTAAGAATTTTTGTTCAACTATGGAACACCAGTCAGAGACAATCATGAGTGCTTATTTATGATTCAAGACAACATTTCATATAGTCTTTACTAAGGGAACACAGTGCTTTATGCTGAGAATTTATTTTGCTTCAATAGCTTAAGTTGTAGTTCAAATTTCAGCTTAGAACAGAAAGAATGTAAGGTTGCAGTGAGTTTTGTTTCAGTCTTGCACAGTGTATTAAATAGGTACCACTAGAATCATTGTACACAATAACTGTATAGGATTATTCAGCAACACTTGTTATGTTTCGATCACTCAGGATAAAAAAAAATCTTAAAGAACTTTTTCATGTGTGACAAGAGACTTCTAAAAAAAACCTTCAGAAATAACTTGGCATAAGAGAACTTCTGTAAATAGTTACTGCTGCCTGAGATTCAGGCTTCCAAACACTACTGAATAAATCTGTGCCGTGTACATGTGAGCGAACATATATGGAAAGGCTTGGAAAGGGAGATCATAGTTATGGGTTAAGGAAGAGACCCAACTATTGAATAGGGCTGCTGACTTACTTCACTTCTGTATAACTGATGCAACCATTTCTATTAATATTTTCGTCCATGCCAATTTCCCAATAATTCTAAGAAGAAATGATTTTGTTAACATTCCAGTAATGACATTGATACCTTATGAGGGTTCTTCTAAATTAAAGGCATGCAGTTGTTTTGAGGCCAAGCTTAGCCTTTGAATGGCATCCTGAGGGCTATGCTCCAAAAGGAGTGTGAGATAGTAGTGACAAATATGTAGAAGTTGTGGAGATGGCTGCAAGGCCTACTGTAAAATGTTGTTCTAGACCAGGGGTGTCAAACTCGATTTCATTAAGAGCTGCATCAGGGTTGTGTTTGAGGTAGGGGGTCAGGGGACATGGCCAAGGGTGTGTGGCTAGCTCAATATCCATTTTTGGCTGCAACGGTCTAATGCAGCCCTCTGCCAGCAAAAATGGAGTTTGGGAGGGCCACGCATCCCCCCCCGAGTTCTGTTTTTGCTGGCAGAGGGCTGCAGGAGGCTGTTGCAGTTAAAAAGGAGTTTGGGAAGGCAGTGTGTGGCCCTCCCTAGCTTCATTTTCACTGGCAGAGGCACCACGGGGCAGTCCTGCTGTTTCCAGGGTGGCTCCATGGGCTAGATCTAAGCATCCCTTGGGCTGGATGTGGCCTGCGGATCTTAATTTTACACCCCTGTTCTAGACGGACAGCTCTACTGCTACCAATTAAAAGATGCTTTGCTGCTGTTCCATATTTTTAAGGGAATTTATTTTGTAAAAAAAAAGAAAAATAGGGGGAAATTGCAGTGTGAGGATCATTATGTTCATGCACCCTACCTCTTAAAATTGAATGAATCAAGCAAGATAAGTTTAACAATGAAAAGCATCATCTAACCACCACCACCCCCATGTCATAAACGAAGGACATGAAGTGCAATCAGTCTGAATTATTTAAAATAACTTAGGATTTCACTTCAAACAAATAACTTAAATGATGTTTGGTATTCTATAGTTGATGACAACTTTGCTCATATTTATCTCCCTAAATGTATCCAAAATTTCATATTAAGAAAAATCATGTTCGAAAATATAAAGCAGATGAAGTACAGGTGGTCCTCAACTTATGACCACAATTGAGCCCAAAATTTATGTTGCTAAGTGAGACATTTGTTAAGTGAGCTTTGCCTCATTTTAAGAATTTTCCTGCCATGGTTGTTAAGTGAATCCCTGCAGTTGCAAAATTAGTAACCCGGATGTTAAGTGAATCTGGCTTCCCCCTTGGCTTTGCTTGTCAGAAAGTCACAAAAGGCACACTGCATGTGTCATAAATGTGAGTCCATTGTCAAGGAACTGAATGTAACTCTCGTGACCAGGGGGGATGCTTGTTATTCTCTTTGAGACAAAATGATCATGAATCTAAGCCTAGAGCAGTGCCAATTTAATTTGGAATAGATTCTCTTGTCTGTTTTTCTGATACCATAAATTTAATCAGCGATAATGTCACTTTAATGATGGATGTTGATTGCTAGTGTTACTAAAATTAGTATTTTTATTAATACTTTTTGAGTTACAAACTATTATATATCACATTCAGATATGGGATAAATACATTGATTTCTGTAATTTTCAAAGATTTATAATGAACATTTAATATTTATTTGGGTGATTGATGTACTATTGCTGGGGATTGTAGCACATAATACAGATTTAGCATAAAGTGTGGAAAATGAAATATCCCCTGAAGTACTCAAACCTATCAGTGCTGCTGACGCTGGCATAACCCTTTTTATTAGATTTAATTGGATGTATGGAGGGCTGCCAGATATAAGGCTAGGTTTAGCTCTATTCTTTCCAAATATCAGAAGCTGAGAAAGTTCCACCTGGGAATTATAGCTTGTTTTGTCATAACTAGTAAGATTAGAAGGCAGCCTCTCTGGAAAAGATAGAAAGTGAGTGAGACAATAGGGCCTGGTGTTTTTTCTATTGCTACTGTGGAAATTCCATTCAGTTGAACACATTTTAGATGAGAGTTATAAATCTGTTTTGAATATAGCTCCTTGTTGTCACCTATAGTATGGGGAGCTCTTGGTTCAGCATCATGTGCTAAGAGTATAATACACATATAGAATACCTCTTCGAACTTCCTGATCTATAACAGATCTTTAAACAATATATTCTATTCCTTTAATAAGTTCTGTTAAGTGATATGAAGTCATGCTTTGGAGCAGAAACAATGATTTTTAAGAATCTAAAAATCCATTGATGAGATACTAAGTTGCAGATCATGCTTGAGAATATTTACAGAAGTTTATTTCGCAAAGAAAGACTGAATCAGGAAACTAAATAGAATTGGCTCGGAGTAATAGATAGATAGATAGGCAGGCAGGCTACTCTACAAGCAAGCAGGACTCTCAACAAGTACAACCAGGGAAGAATCATCTCTCTGAGCTGAGATTAATTATATTTATGAGGCAAAAGACTGAAGTGAAAATGCAAGAATTCAAGTAAACAACTTTGCTTTCAAATGTGGACTTCCTATATGTAATTCATTCAGAGTTTCTTTTTCCTGCACTGTTAATACAATGGGAAGTACATCAAACTTTTCCAACAAGGCAAGGCAATCTGCACCTGGATTTTTCTCCATAATAATTAGTAACCATATTAGCAATTCTCTCTTATATCTACAGTATTCAGGAGTTGTGAGATTAGTTAAGGTGAAGATACAGTTGTTTTAAAAAGTGGCCCATTAAATAAAGCTGGAGAGTAAGTTCCAGGTCTTCTCTAAGAAGTCAGCGATAGCGCATGTGTAGTTAAACTAGTCCCTAAGACAGATTTGTTCAACTCTGCATGACATCCTTTCTCAAGAACAAATGTTCCAGAATCCCTTGGGTACCTTAATCCCCCAAATATTGGAAGCCAGTGTTGCTCATGGGATTTAGAGTATTAAGGTCATACACTGTATTGGTATATACTGTTTTAGGCTATTCGTTACAAACATCTCATTGTGTAGATATATGAATAGCATTTATTTAAAGCCCATGTCCCACTGCACCAACGGATGCAAAGAGGATGTAAAACGTTAAAAAAAGCTTGCCATCCGTTGGAAAACGCGATGCATCCGTTGTGTACTCACTGCATACGTGTTTCATATGCTCTATTCCTCCAGCATCCGTCCACTGAGATTTCATCCGTGCAGAAGTTTTGAGCTGCACAAAACTTTGTGAACAGATGAACTTTCCGGTGTGTACAATGTAAATCCGTGACATCCGAGCAACAAACATTCTATGTCCGTTTATCATCCGTTAAACGTCCGCTGCATCCTCTGGGCATCCTCACAATTCACATCCGTTACAGCTGAAAACAGAAAGAGGGAGGAAACAAAAGGTACACGGAACGTCTATACAGTGTTAGTAGCACGGAAATAGAAAGGATGAGCAGTGAACGGTTTGCATCCTATATACATCCTCTAGGCTTCCTATGAACATCCCTTTAACATCCCTGCTGCATACTACCCACGTCCGTTCTTTTCCTTTCTTTTCCATTCTATTTATGCAAATTTTTGCCACTTTTTGGAGAAGATGACAACGGATGGAGCCACCCCTGAAAATTTGATTGTCCGCTGTGTCCTTTTTGCATACGTTTTGCATCTGTCGGCCAGTGGGACAGGGCCTTTACCAATACTAAGATAACTAAATATTGTGAATAAGGGAAAATGCTTCAGATCCGTCAGGTCTTAAAACAGTCATTTCTTACAATAATTGTTTTCTGTTCCTCAAGTTCAGTGTCTTCTTATAAAATTATTTTCTATTTTGTAAATCTAGTTAATATTGATTTAAATTTACTATTTGTTGTATGCTGCAGTATATAATACCCATTAGTTTTCCACCTAAGGCACCTAATTATGCAAAGCAACAGTTATTCCTCTTGGTCAATGTTTTAAAGATTTTTCCCCATCTTCTGTCAGAGCCTGCAGTGCAGTGGGGTATTACTCAGCAAATATTTTCTGAAAAGGTTGTGATATAGCAGCAAATTAAACACACATGGTAATTTAATGAGAGCTTTTACAAGAAGACAGTTGACCTTTCTGGTAGATATAAGAAGAATTTACTTAGTCAGGAGCCTAAATGGAATTGTTGACTCAAAGGATCCGGTTGTACCATCCTACGATGAATAGAGAGGATAGATGTAGTAGAAATAAGCAGGCAGGTTTCAGTAAACATATCCCACAAAGAAGAATAGGCAGAGTCAAATCCCCAAAGCCCAAGGAACAGTCGGCTTGTTCTGACAAATGCTTCAATCCACAATGAGCCCTTTGTATCCTCTGATCCTGACTACTCTCTGCAGGTTTTGTTCCAAAGTCCCCTCAGGCTTGAACTTGATATTCAACTGCCTCTAATAAGGTGCAATAGCACTTGTATACCATCCTGTAGTGCTTTTCAGCCATAGGTAATGTGTTTCTTTGGGGGAGAGGGTGTTGAGGGGTGGGCATACAAGGCCAGCATTTCTGCTTTTGCTGATTGTATTGGTATAGTAGAAAAAGAAGATGTCCTAAAAAGGACAGAGGGAGGATTGGCGACCATGGTCGTGAATCAAATAAATAAAACTTGAACCCAAGAAATATCTGTGGAAACACCTCAGACTGATCCTGTCTCTTTAAAAAAAAAAAAAAAAGAGGAAAGGTAACATATTCAGACATGCATGGTTCTATTAATACAACTGTTCTAATAAAGGTAGCTCAAGTCTTCAGAGTGTCTAATTTTTAGTCTGGTCTATCTGATGGAGCTGACATCAGTCTTGCATATCTGAAGGTGCAGGCTTAGCACCAGCACCAGTGTGTCGTCACCAGGAAGAAACTGAGGAGGAACCAGCCTTGGAAAAAGGTGGAGGTGAGAGCAGGCAGGAAGATCTCATTCCTGTCTGGGTTATCTTGGGCAGGACTCAAGAACAAATGGTGGCTGTTGATATAAGGAAAAAGGATGTTGGAGGGGACCCCAGTGCCTAGATCCCACACCCAGGCTGCCTACAATTTTGCTCCCCTGGGGGCAAAGCATGTTTTAAAAAGCCCTGCGCTATTTAAATTCATTGCATTGTAATCAAATAAAATTCACTGTACTAAAATGATAAGTATTTGTTACAATATTTTTTGAGGTGAGGTATTATCAAAGTAAGGGACGTGGTGGCTCAGTGGCTAAGACGCTGAGCTTGTCGATCAGAAAGGTCAACAGTTCAGCTGTTTGAATCCCTAGCACCGCGTAATGGAGTGAGCTCCCATTACTTGTCCCAGCTTCTGCCAACCTAGCAGTTCGAAAGCATGTAAAAATGCAAGTAGAAAAATAGGGACCATTTTGGTGGGAAGGTAACAGCATTCCATGCGCCTTCAACATTTAGTCATGCTGGCTAAATGACCATGGAGATGTCTTCAGATCGTGTTGATTCTTCAGCTTTGTAACAAAGATGAGCACCACCCCCTAGAGCCAGAAACGACTAGCATGTATGTGTGAGGGGAACCTTTACCTTTATTATCAAAGTAGGCAGAAATTATTTCATGAGCAGGACCACACATTCAGGAGATAGCTTCATTTACTTGAGGCAAGGGTTCTCCTCCCACCTGGCTGTACAGAGACAGTGGCAGGCAAGGTCCCAGTTCAGGCTTAGACCTTGGATACCTTGTAGCTTTATCACGAGGAACCTTCAGTGGGGCTGGGCCACTGACCCTTTACCCTTCCAAATGCAGAGACTCCCCATGTCTTGCTGAAGATCAAGTGGGAAGGTGTTTCATATTTTGTGGGGAGCCTGTGTCTAGACATACCTGGTTCACACATGTGGGATGTATTCTGTATTGTCTGAACAATCAAACACCTACAGAACACCTCTGGATCAAAGATTTTTCATTATATGTGTGTGCAATTCATTCGCCACATCTCTTCAGATATCCTTCTGCATTTATCACAATTCAGAAGTGGATATTATCCTGTCATTTGAAAGAGGAAGGGGAAAAAAAGTCAGCTTTGTCGTGCTTGCTTTGAGTCTGAATCATTCTACCAAAGTGAACTGGCCCTTCAGAGATTTTGTTTGTCATTATGCAAATACTGAGTCTTTGTCAAATGTGAACCGGGAACGCAAAGGGGGAATTTGGGAAGTGGTTTCCTGGAATCTCTAGAACAATTTCTCTGACAAAACACCCCCAACATTATTTATAACTGGAGCAGCAGTAGATGGATTACATGACATTTACGTTGGGAAATGGATGGAGTCTGTTTAAATCTGCTGTTCAACTTGTCAAGAAAGGCAGCCTTATCCTCAATCTATTTTTGAGTTATTAAATATATTTAAATGGGAAGGAGGATTTTTGCGGACACATAGTTTTATAGGAAAGCAGAATGAGTCGTGTAAGTTAAATGTAAAATGACTTTAGAAGGGCAAAGGTGATACTTTTGTGCTTTTGCTAATGCAAACACTCCCATCAAACCAAAGAGAATAGGAGAGAGCAATTCTCTCTTTCCCTTTGTAGCCCTTTCCAAAGCACTCAGAGGGAGCTGCAGGAGAAACAGCTAAGTCTCAGGAGTAACATCTAAAGCTAAGAAAACTTCTCATACATTTGAGTTGTTGGGCCACTCAAATTCCCACCCGTACCCAAGGAGCCATGCTTTTATGTAGAGGCAAATAGGAAAGAAAATGTGACTAGTAAGACCAACCACTTAATTTTAGGATTATGAGACCATGTGCTGGATTCTTTTTACTGAACTAGGTAAACAACGGTAATGTAGCAAAGGGGTCTACTTTGGATGCAGGCAGTAAGGAAGATATTAAGGCCCTGTCACACTGCCCAACAGATGCAAAACATTTGTAAAAAGGACACAGCGGACGAGAAAAATGTTCCATCCATTGTTATCCGCTCTCAAAAGCGGATAACACGGAAAGGAACGGACGGGGGGAGGACGCAGAGCGGATGGAAAGCAGATGCGGAACGGAAGCCTAGCAGATGGAAGCGGATGGGAGCGGATGTCACATCCGCTAGGCTTCCGGGGGACCTCAGCAAAGTGGACGTGGAACGGAAAGAGCGTATGCAGAGCGTATGCAGAGCAGATGAAGCGGATGCACAGCGGATGCACAGCGGATGAAGCGGATGCAGAGTGGAAGCCTAGCGGATGCCTAGCGGATGCCTAGCGGAAGCCTAGCAGATGCCTAGTGGATGCCTAGCGTTCACTGCGCATGCGGGGGGGATGTATTGTGTCAGCCCCGCGGATATAAAGGGAAGCAGCTCCCAAGCAGGTCACCATTCTGAGGAAAGACCTGCATCCAGACACATCAAGTGCCTTGCCAGCCTGCCCTGCCTTCATGCCTGCCTGCCAGCCTTGCTGCCTGCCTTGCTGCCTGTCATCCTGCCAGCCTCCCTGCCAGCCTTGCTGTCTGCCTGCCTGCCAGCCTCCCTGCCAGCCTTGGTGCCTGCCTGCCTGCAAGCCTTCCTGCCAGCCTGCCTGACAGCCTTGCTGCCTGCCTTCCTGCCAGCTTGCCTGACAGCCTCCCTTCCAGCCAGCAACCCCACAACCATGGGAAAGAAGAGAAAGCCTCAGCCATCTGCTGCCAGCCCTGGCAAGAGGGACAGGGCCACCCTCCCGCCCCCTGGCCCTCACTCTGCTTCTGCTGGGGCTTCTGCAGCATGGGCTTGCTCTTCTGCGGCTGGGACTTCTGCTGCTTCTGCTTCTGGAGGAGCTGATGATGCTGCTTATGGCGGTGGTGCTTCTGCTCGTGCTTACTCTGCTGGTGCTGCTTCTAGCGGTGGTGCTTCTGCTCGTGCTTACTCTGCTGAGGCTGCTCCTGGCGGTGGTGCTTCTGCTTGTGCTTACTCTGCTGAAGTTGTTCCTCGTCCTGCTGGTCTTGCTCGTGCTCCTGGTCTTGCTCGTCCTGCTGGTCTTGCTCGTCCTGCTCATCCTGCTGGTCCTGCTCGTGCTCCTGGTCCTGCTCGTGCTCCTGGTCCTGCTCATGCTCCTGGTGCTGCAGGCGCTGCTGGTGCTTACTCTGCTGCTGATGATCCTGGTGCTGCTGCTGCTGCTGCTGATGATGATGATGATCCTGCTGCTGCTGCTGCTGCTGCTGATGATGATGATGATCCTGCTGGTGCTGCTGCTGCTGGTGGTGTGGAGGAGCAGCCCCTACAACCTGGAAGCCCCTCTGATGAGGGCCCATCTGGTCCTGCCAAAGGGAGGAAGAGGCATATGCGGGAACAGGAGAGGAGGCAATACTCCATTGAGGAGGAACATGAGGATGAGGTGCTGGAGTGGCTGAGAGAGAATGACTATCTATGGTGGAAGGAACACCGGCTCTACAGGGACACCAAAAGGAAGCAGGCTGCTTGGAGAGAGAAAGCGGAGAGTCTGGGCTACACATCGGATGTGCTCCTCAGCTGGTGGAAACATATGCACACCTGGTATGGGAAGCTGCACCTCAAGAAATCTGGCCAGGCCACGGTTAAGCTGACAGACAGAGAGACCTACGTCATGGCCAGGTGCAGCTTCCTGGAGGGTGAGATCCGCCACCGAGGAGCAGCAGCAGCCCCTCTCACGCCCCTCTCTCTCCGGCAGCTCGCTGAGAGGCAGTCCTCTTCCGTCCAAGAGTCAGCTCCTGTCTCCAGGCAGGTTTCTGTGGAGCGTCCCACGGCGGAGAACCTGTAGACAGCTGTTTTAACCATGGTGGAGCGCGTGGAGGACTCCCTGGTGCAGTGGGAAAAAGGAGACGGCACGTCCACCACAGCCCTACACGCATCCACCCCCAGCTCCACCTCCACAGGAAGGCAGAGAGCCAGACAGGAGGGGCAGAGCCACACTGTCCTGCTGGAGATCAGGGACACCATCCGCACCTGCATAGATCTCCTCTCTCAGCTGGTCCACACTGACTCCTCATCCTCCAACCGCAAGCCGTTCCTCACATACGTCAACCAGACCCTCACGGACATGGAGGAACCCCAGTACCAGGTGGTGAAGGACCGGATCACCGAGCTGCTTCACAACCCTCCAGACCCAGAGGAACCTGTTCCCACCCAGTCCAGGTCTGCTCCTCCACCCCAGGTGATGTCCCTCCCATTCCAAGGCTTTCCACAGCCCCTCACCTACCAGGGCTACAGCTACCGGGAGGTCCAGCAGCACAGGCAGCAGCCTTTCCCAGTCCAGGCACAGGCTCATCGGATGTCACCATTGCCATCGGTTCCACTGATGCCACCAATGCCACCCACGCCACTGATGCCACCGACGACATCGATGCCACCCACGCCACCAATGCCACCCCAGCCAGTCCTCACACAGCTGCAGACGAGACAGCCCCACTACACTGCTCCTTCCTCCATGCCATGGTGTGTCAGCCCTAGTACCGAGTACAGATGTACTGAGGCCGGGCTTGGCTGTGGGGTGGAGGAAGGAGCTCTCAACATCACGGGGCTGAGCCAGCTGTCTGAGAGCTTCCTCAACACACCGTCACCTGTTGTCCTCTCGGGGCCAGGCACCCCAATGATGCTTCAGACCAGCACTCCAGCACCATCCACCTCCACAGCACCTGGACCCTTCACCCCTGAGACTGGGCACACCTCCGAGTGACCAAAAAGAGTGCCAGAGATTGGGTGGCTACCTGTAGACTTTATTTGGACACTTGACTTGGGTCATTTTTATTTTACAGCTTGTTATTAATAAAGTTTATCTTTGCTTCACACACTTGCTTCATTTATTCATTTATTTATGAACGTTTAGAAATGGTTTAAGCCTTTGAATGCTTGTGGGATGGGTTAAGATAGCAGTGGGATGGGCAGGGATACCTTTGGGATGGGTAAGGATAGCAGTGGGATGGGCAGGGATACCTGTGGGATGGGTAAGGATAGCAGTGGGATGGGCAGGGATACCTTTGGGATGGGTAAGGATAGCTGTGGGATGGGTTAAGATAGCTGTGGGATGGGTTAAGATAGCTGTGGGATAGATAAACCTCCAGTGCAAGCATAGTGGGACTGTATGGTCCACCCTCCCAGGTGCCACACCTATGGCCCTTCATTATCAATAACAATGTAAGCATTGATCCACACATGTCAACATAAACACAACTCTTTATTAAATGCCCTGCTCATTGAAGGCCCACCCAACATACATGGCCCGTGTGATGAGACAGGCTGAAGGAAGCATCCATTAATCATCTATCATCCTGTCTTGCCACTCCACCGCTCCAGCTGGGGAGTTGCACCAGTGTTTCAGGAGATTGCGCTGCTTCTTCCCTTCACGTGAGGCTCTGTTGGGGCCTTGCACATCCTCAGTGTCTATCAGGTTTTGCCCTTGCCTCCATTCCCCAGGCTCCATGTCCCCATTGCCTTGTTGGAGGTCCACGAGCCTGTTCTGCAAGACTGGGTAGCGGATGTGCATGAGATTGTGCAGGATGCAGCAAGCTTCCACGATCCTCCTCACGGTCTCTGGGCGATGCTGCATGTTGGTGAGAAGTACCTGGAACCTGTTGGCCAGGATGCCAAAGGCGTTCTCCACCACCCGCCTTGCCCTGGCCAGCCTGTAGTTGAAGATCCTCTCTTCACGGGTGAGGCATCTGGAGGTGTAGGGCTTCATGAGATAGGTTCTGAGGGAGAAGGCATCATCCCCCATGATGAAGTAGGGCACATCTTGTGTGTCGTTGGGCAGCGGGTCTGGATCTGGGAAGCCCACCATGAGGTTGCTTTCCAGCCCCTCCTTGAGATGACTGGCATTGGATACCTGGGCATCTGAACATGAGCCGTTGCCTGAAGAATCAATGTACATGAACTTGTAGTCACCCGACTTGGCTGGTGCTTGCCATCTATGGCTCCAACGGTGTGTGGGAAGTTCCACCTCTGATACCACTGCTCTGCAACTTTCTTCCAGCCTTCTTCAGTGGAGGGGCACTGGAGGAGCTCCTCCTTGTATTCTTCGATGATGGCCTGCACCACTTCTCTGACCACAATGCTGATGGTGTTGTGTGGCACCCTCCAGCTGTACTGCATGCTCCTGTACGTGGTCCCTGAGGCCAGGTGGCGCAGAGTCAGTGCCCGCTTGAGCCCAGGGTCCAGTCTGGGGCGGAATTTGGTACTCTGCTTGGTCAACCTGGGTGTCAGCCACTGCACAACTTCGTCAAACATGGCTGGAGGCATCCTCATGAAGTTCTGGAATGCACGAGTGTCTTCGTTCCTGAGCTCCACCATCAGCTTGTTGTACAGTCCGTACTCTGCTCTTCTCCCGATCCATCTTCGGACCCAGACGCTTCTTGGCCGCCTCCTTTTCTTCCCGTAGAACAGTTGAAAGAGCCTATAGATGGCTTCGCACTGTTGTAGAACGATGGTGGCTACCAAAAGGAGTTTGTTACGATCCATGGTGGACATGACTGGATGCTGTGGAAGAGCAAGAGGCAGATGAAGGCTGCAGAGGTCTGCACAGCTGGGCTGCTGGTCTGAAAGTGAGATCCAGGTGAGTTGCTCCCCCTTTTTATAGGCAATATAGGTTTTCCACTATGTGTCCCTTTGCATCCTCTAGGCATCCTCTAGACATCCTTAATATCCGAGATAGGTCCCCTCTGCGAATGTTTTTTCCGTTTTAAATGCTTTCTTTGCATGCTGCATCCGCTTTCATCCTTTCTCCGTCTGTGCTACTTACGCTGCGCGTCCGTTCCGCGTCCGTTCCACTTCCTCCCTGCGTCCATTTACCACTGGAACAGATGCGAGTTGCGCGGATGCGCAGCGGATGCCTAGTGGATGTAGCAGATGTGTAACGGATGCAGAACGGATGTCCCCCGAATGCCTAGCGGATGCAGAACGGAACATTTTCCGCTCAAAAGTTTTGAGCAGCTCAAAACCTTTTGAGCGGATGAAATGTCAATAGACGGATGCTGGATGTATAGAGAGGAAGCAAAACGGAGGCAGTGAGTACAGAACGGAAGCATCGCATTAACCAATGGGTGGTAAGTGTTTTTCTCCCTTTTACATCCTCTTTCCATCCGTTGGTGCAGTGTGACAGGGGCTTTACCAAAGGAGATGAAGAAGCTGTTCGTGAATGTGGAGTTGGCTGCCCATGTGGCAAACAGCTGTTCAGCTGTTGGTAGTGCAGCATAGCACATCTAAAATGAAGAAAATAAGAGTGTTTTCTAATCTGTTTTGAATCTTGGTGACAGTCCCCTGCAATTTTTTTAGCAGCTTTTTTTGAAAGCAGCTTGCCAATTCCTTTTTTTAGGACTGAAAGTAGAGGCAAACTTAAGGTCACAATGCTGGCTTATGCCTAAAATGGAATTAAAACTCACAAACTCCTAGTTTCTAGCCAGATGCTTCAGCTAATTCACCAAGCTGGCTCTCAGCAGTGGAGGATGATGTTAAAAAATTGATATTCTCCTGGTGTTAATTATACTAGGTAAGTCACAGTGTCAGCACCGATTCCATAGTCCTATTATCACATTAAGTGAGGATAAGGGGAAATGTACTACAAAAGAGTTAATTTCTTGATTTTCAAAGGACCACAAGAGATTTAACTTTTATTACTTTTTTAAAAATTCACTTTATCCCTACAGTTGCAAATTGTTAAGGTAATAAATCAGGACCATGTCTTGTAATTTGCATTTCAGAATCAAAGCAGAATTTATGGAGTCATAGCTTGCCACAATGCAGGATGTATTGGTTTTCAATATAGTGCACTAAAGGCAGGAGAGCAATTAAAATATAGCACAGCAAAGGGGCATCCTCAGTAGACATTCTTTACAATTTTTTGTCTTTGCCCAGGAATCATATCTTCCCTTTGAAAAATTATGAGATGGGGAGAAGCAACTTTTAGAGAAACATAAAAATAGTGAAAGAATCTGCCATCTCTCCCTGCTGATGGATGCTACACCTGAGTTACCTTTCCATCCATTAAAAGGTTTTTGGCAGCATCTCAAGTCTGACACATTGGATTGCTTTTTTTATCTCCTATGAGAAGGCTTAAAAACCTTGCCCTTCCTGAGAAATTAATCATTTTATATAATTTGGTTGAAGGTTGTAATGGTCAGGATGTAATACTTTCCTGAAAAGGCTAAATGAAAAGTTATTCTAGATTAGTAGGTCAGTAGCTGCAGACCTCTGAGCTAAATATGATTCTTTTCTGGGAAATTGTTTGCTCAAATGTCTGTCAATGGCTAACACAGAAGTTAAATAGGTATTGACAGTCTCAATAGAGACCAAATTAAACGTCGAATATCACTCAAATATGTTTATTAAAGTTAACAAAGGCCTCTTCTTCCATAAGGTGTACAGAGTTCAGGCAGATCTTTAACCTGCAAAGTGAATATTGTCTTCCTTTCCAATGCAAAACTTTAAGAGACACAAGTATCTCAACTCCTCACAGTTAAAGAAGAGGTGACAGACAGGTCTGAATGATTAAGAGAAGATAATTATTGTTTCATGTTGTTGATTAGCTGCCTGAGACAGTGCCACCCTTCTCACTTTAAATCTGTCACTTTGGCATATATTTGACATTTTCCCCGTCAGCAAATATTATTTAAGAAGCACCTGCTTTTGCTATAATTAAAAATATGAGATGTTTACTCCATGTATTTGGGGTAGGCTCCCATGCAAAACATTTCTTTAAAAAAGTTACTAGCAGGGACCAGCAATTAGATCCTCCTTCTTAAACTTTATCTTCCCAAAATGGGATTCAAGTTTAATCATTCCTCGTCAACAGAAAGGTGACAAGAGGAGAAATTCAACACAATTGGAGGTTGTGATAGGTAATATAGGTGTGTTAACCCAGTATATTAGCCTGGCAACCCATTTTAAGCAGTAAAGAATAAGTGGTTCTCCCCTTCTTTTTTCCAATCTGTATCTGCTCTAAGCATGTTGTTTAACATCTGAACATTCAAAGGTCAACTTTAGTCAGATGCCAGTCTTGAATCCCATGCCTGAATTTTTTTTCAGAAAATACTGTAAATTCCTAATTATTAGACTACAAATCAAATGATGCTGTCATGAAAATGCAAGGGACTGTTGGACTTGTAGGCTTGACAGAACCATTTCCTTTCAGTGATTTTTCTTTCCCCCACCCCTTGCCTTTCTGATGAATTCTCCCTTATTGATTCTTCCCAACTCCAGAACTAATTTTTTATTCTCCCTTGCTCATATACGTCTGTTGCTGATCTTGACTGAACTTCATTTCTTTTTCTGTAGGTGAGCATTTAGTGCAGAGTATTACATTAAGGTAGCTAAAGAGTTAATGTATAATAGGTTCACTGAACACAAAACTTTCCAAGAAGAATACAGGGTTCAAGTCAAGGTAGAGTACTATACTATAGCTGATTAATTGAGTAATTTAGCTGGCAAGGACAATGCAAGTCTGAATGGAAATGGATGTTGATTTAAGTCCATGAAGGCATTTAGAATGACCAGCATCATGGAACATTTCATTGTATCTGGATTTGTGTTGGCGTTAGTTTTACATCTAAATACAGATACAGGAAGACGTTCTTTTATGCGCATGGGAAAGAAGAACAACTTTCTGGTGTCCCAGACCTGCCATGTTTGTTCATAATTAATCCATCCCATTGCATTTAGGTAAATATGCTACAAACAGCAACAATGGGTTTTACTTTTCTTTGTAATTATTTCAGCTGTATCTATGACAGAAAATAATTATATTTACTGGGCGCTTTACTATTTCACTTCCATTGGGATATTCTCTCTGATGTATGAAGAGATACAGTCACAACAGTTGGTGTCTATCACTTCTGCCTGTGGAAGGAATTATATTTATTTCATTTCATTTACTTATTATTTTTACAAATCTTCGAAGAAATCCAAAATTGATAAGTATCAGAAAAATATTCCTGAATTTATCCAAGCTAAGTTTTGTAAGGTTAAAAAAAAAAGTTTGAAGCAATTAATTTCACAGAATGGAATGCCTTTAAAGATATAATATTTCTGACAAACAGAAACAACAGTTATGTTTACCAGCATTTATGTACAGTATACATTTACATTGGTGGACATAATGTGGATAACAGAGGAATTAGAAATAATTTAACTGAGCGGTAAAAAGCACAGGCAAAGACTAAGTAAATAATAAACTAAGTAAAATATGATTATTTTATAAAACATGAATAAATAAAAGTATAGTCAACAATTGATTAATAAATATATTAATGTACTTGATATTTGATTAAAAGTATGAGAGGATATATAATGTAATTGTAATTGAAGACTGCGAAATGGTAGCACAAAACAATTTGTAAACCAACTGGCACATTGTATGTATATATATGGAAGATGGCTTAATGTTTTTAAGTTTTGTTTGTTTCTGTTTGTTTTAAAACCAATAAAAATTAAAAAAAAAAAGCACAGGCAAAGAGATACAATATAGTTAGATAATTTTAGATTTTAGACTTAATGGATTTTCAGGACAACCTTGATTTTAATGGTCATGTTGGAGTGAAAGCAGTATTAAAAGCATAATGTGTATTATTTTACTTACCTCAGTTTGTGATAAGCCAAAGAAAGAGAAATATACAGTAGTACATCAGTTTATACATTAGGCCTTTCCATATCTTTCTGTCCTTGCAAATCATCCTTGCTTCCACCACCTCCTTACACTGATTCATTCACTGCCTTTTGTTCCTCAGTAAAAGAACAATCTGTAAAAGAACAAATGGGTGGCAAAAGCAGAAAATTGACTGGTGGGATTGCAAGACTGCAAGAACATTCACAGATCAATATTTTTACCATCAGATATTCCAGCCTTTTTTTCATCCACTAAGCTTACATGGGTCAGGATGGTAATGAAAATGCAGAAATTAAAATACTAGCTTAGTTGTGTTTTCCTGACATCAATAGTCTTTGAATAAAGATATGGGCATCTGGAAGCATTCCCAGGGATTATATTCCTTTGCTGTTGCTCTGTTCTTTCTTAAAGAGCAATTCTTTTTTTCAAAACTGTTTTGTTCAGTTTTGTTTAAATGATCCAGAAACTAAAGGATGATCTACAAAAAAAAAAAAAAAACTGCTGACACAATGAGAAATTTCATTGCTAAACCACAATAAACTAAAAAAACAAAAACATGAGCAAACAACAAAACCCAGAAAAGAAAACCAAATGAATTCTGGCTAAATCTCGCATGTATCAATTCTTCCTCTTTATACTATTCTAAACTTGCAAATCATCCTTGCTTTCAGCACAACTCTGCTCTGCCAAATACGTTCCTCTTTTTGAGATTTTATCAATTCTGTCTAGATATATACAGCCATGATTGTTTTTGACTCTTCCTTTCCTCTTGACTCATTCAACTTCTTCATATATTCATTTTATGATTCTGTCCTCATTCTTTGTTTTAATATGGTCAAATCATCTCAACCTACTTCTTTCATACTTGATACTTCTTTCATCTGCATTCATCCTTCATTCACTAATTCTTGACCTTATCTCTTCATAAATGCCCCATTTCCTTTGTATCTAACTTTCATGCTTCTATGATTCACTTAATGACTGCCTTGCTTAGCAATGAAAATTCTGGTCCCAATTGTGGTTTAAATCAAGGACTACTTCTGTTTACTCAGAAGAAAATTCTATTGAGTCTGATACAGAGGTGGTATTCAGCTAGTTCTGACCAGTTCTGCAGAACCGGTAGCGGAAATTTCGAGTAGTTTGGAGAACTGGCAAATATCACCTTTGACTGACCCCACCCCCATCTCTTCTCTGCCTCCCGAGTCCCAGCTGATCAGCTGGGTCTTCTTTGGTTGCCCTGCAAAGGAGAACGGAGCTGGAAAGCAGGTTAGTGGGGTGCGGAAGGAATGGGGATTTTGCAGTATCCTTCCCTGGAATGGGGTGGAAATGGGGATTTTGCAGTATCCTTCCCCTACCATGTCCACGAAGCCACACCCACAGAACTGGTAGTAAAAATATTTGAATAGCACCACTGGTCCAGTAGATTTTACTTCCAGGTATAAGATTGCAATCAAATATAATAGTTTAACTGTTTGAATAATAATTGCCAAATGGTAAATTAAACTCCTTAAGCTATTAGTTTCAAAATGTATGAAACACTTCTCTTTTTAGTAAGATAACTTTGAATTTTTAAAACAGAGGAGAATGGGGAGAGAAAGACGTAACCTTTTAGATAAGATAATACTAAGGTTTTTTTTTCCCAAAGAAATCCAGTGTTTCAGTTTTTCTGTAACTTGTCTACTTTGATACATGCACACACACATTGGGTTCTCATTGTACAAGTTGTCACAGTTTGTGATATTAAGTTATAAAACAAGTATCTCTGCACTGACGAAATTATTATATAAGGCAAGAAGCTAAATGGATCTACAAAGAACATCTATATAAAGTGGCTTACATAAGTATCTTGAAACTATCTTCAATAGTTAAACCTCAGCTCCCAAAGCAGTAGCTCTGAGCTAATTATTCATGAAATCCTACTTTTTGCATTTGCAAATCTGTTTCATTTTCTATACAATTGGCAAGACCTGAAGTTGTTTTTCCTGTGCTCTCTGATGCTGTTAATGACTCTGAGCCACTGGAATTCAGGTCACAACCTCTCTGCTGAAGCAATTTCTGGTAGAGGCAGATTTGCACCTTCCCATTGTCTTCTGTCACAGCTGACGTTCTTCAGCTGCTGCTTGGAGGAATTGATGCCCATTTTTGTAAAATAGCATTGCTCCAGTGAATTTCTCCTCATTGTCTTCTCATTCTCCATTCTGACAAGGGAAGGGAGAGAAAAAAGACATCTGATTCAGAAAACACTTATCATGGAATATTCTTCAACTTATTGGAGTTTAGGAAATACAAACCAATGATTTGGTTCATTTATCACAGTAGGCAATGTATTTTTTAAAATACCATGTGTTCATTAAACCATAGGTTTTTTTGGATTCATATAGCATGCTAAGTTAAAACTAATAGTTAACTTTGGTTTCAAATTCCAGTGAATCCTAATTTAAAAAAAATGGAAAACCGGAAAACCATTGGCTATGCAATAGAGCTAAATGAGGCAACTGTAAGTTCGTAGCACAGGTATTCGTCAGCCTAAGCCACTTCCATGTAAAACCATCCATGATAAAGTCAGGCCCAACTTCAAGGATGAAATGATGCTGGACAAAGTATTTACTAACCTTCCCTTTAATTTCTGATGTCTCCTTTAGTGTACAGTACCTAGTACATTTTACCATTACCTAAAATGGTAAGCCCATTTGTAAGCTTAACAGATGGTAGTACTACAAGTAGTTCTTAATTTACAACATGGGTGTCAAACTCATCCCATCACGTTGCCATCACATGACATATCATGACTTCCCCCCCCTTCGCGGAGCTGGGGTGGGCGTGGCCTGTGCATGATACATCCGGCTTGCAAGTCGCCAGTTTGACACCCCTGATTTACAACCACAATTGATCCCAACATATCTGTTGCTAAGCAAAACATTCATTAAGTGAGTTTTGCCCTGATTTTACCACCTTTCTTGCCACAATTGTTCAGTGAATAACTGCAATTGTTCAGTTAGTAACACAGTTGTTAAGTGAATCTGGCTTCCCAGTTGACTTTGCTTGTGGGAAGGTTTAAAAAGGTGATCACATGACCCCAGGAAACTGCAACTGTCATAAATATGAATTAGTTATCAAGCATCCAGATTTTATCACATGACCATGGGAAAACTGCAACGGTCATACGTCTTTTTTTCAGTGCTGTTGTAAGGTCTGCTGTCCAAGCTTGTGAGTTGCTTATCTAGCCATGTTACCTAGCCTGGTAATAAAACATTTGGAAATCAACCCACAAGCTGGAGAATGAATCTTCACCCTCATCTTATACCTGAGCTACAGATATTTGCCACTATTGCAGATTTACTAGTTTTTACTTCCTCGTAGCCTATTTGGTGTGTGACATTTTATTTACACACTGCCCATCATAAGAATGAAAGGAAAAAAGGGAGACTAACCAGATAAATAACTAGCCCTACACCCCAAATTTCCTGCTGTTTTATTCAGTCATAGGACTGGAGTACTGGTAGATGGAGATGATCTAATTTTTTTGCAAACACTTTGTGGGGAATGGATAACTGCTTGCCTTGCCTCTTTGGTCATGCCGGTTCTTTTTCCTAGTATTATAGAATTTAGATTTAAGATAGGAGTGTTATTATATTACACCCCTGTTTATTCAGAAGATAAGTTAAAAATGAAGAATCAAACCCTTTTGTTTTATGAAATGGTATGAATTGACGCAAGTTGTTTCTCTCTTAAAGAGATGTAACAAGCAACATTATGCTTAATTATAGAATGTCAAAAGGGGCTGAGGATTGCTTTCCTTTGTTTTAATTATATAATTATCTCTTCCTTCTTTTCTGCTTTATAGTCTGGCCAGCCACCAGCTGCCTTTCTTTTTTCTTTTTCTTTTTTCTTTCCAACTCTGAGCTTCATGTTTACCTTCTTAAAGAAATGGCCAGAAAACATTTATTCAAACCTTTATTCAAAGAGAAAATAAAATAGTCTTTCATCACATAAGGAAGTAAATTATTCAGTTAAAATATAATCCCAAGATATTTTATTTTATTTAAGTAATGACAACACCCAAATTAGTCAAGTCAAAACATGCAGCTCTCACTCTCTGGTGAGATTAACTTAAATTGACAAAAAAAAACAAAAAACCTTTCAAGTAAAAATGAAATCGAATAAAGTGAGAAGAAAATAGTTTTGGTAATAATATTTGGCCAGACCCCAAAACAGCCCCATTTTAATTCAAACCACAGACAAATTCATCACAGAAATAGTTTAACTTTGTTTAATGCCCTACAAAAGTCCAGGAAGATCATACATTAAAAAATACAGGGCTTTAATTGCCCAGTTGAAGCTAGTAGCCATTAATTTATGCCCCTCTAACCTTAAATATAGATTTTTGTCCATAGAGCTTATGATCTCACTGATTCTAGGCTTCTTAACTCTCGCATTTCCCTTTTTTCTCCCCACTAATCAGAAGGTATTCAAAAGCATTTGTTCTACATATCCTAGTGTTAATTATAACACTGTTTGATCTGAACAAAAAAAATGGAAATTTATTTCAAACCTTTTCTTCAGTTTAGAATTCTGGAAATACATTAGATTTTAATTCCCATCATCCTCAGTACATCTGAACATTTATTTTCATACTTTTCATTTGGTATATTTGCCTTGGCTAGATATAATGAGAGGCTAATTCCACAGAATTGAAAACATTAGGTTAAAAAACTTGTCTTCAGTAGATTAGTAGGAGAAAATTGTACTCAAAGCAGGTTTTTAGAACCTGGGTGGATTATTGTTCTAGCACTGCACAAAATATTTGCTTAGCCTGGATACAAGCAGAACTTAAAACAATCAAACAGGCTTAAAACAGATCACGTATTCAGAGTATATCAAAGTTCAGTATGATACTTCTCTCATTTACTTTATACCTGAAACCAATTTATACAGCCTTAGATCACATTCACACATTATACCCAGTCATAATATGACTTGTTTCCTTTTGGTTTTGTATTTTATTTGTAATAGTAAAATATTAAAAAATACCCTACAATATCAACAGAAAAACATGGTTGCACACTGAAGAAAACCCTGGCGGTGTAAAGAAACTAAACATGATTTTAAAAAAGAAGAAAAAAGGCTAATTAAGAAAAGAGTGAGAAGGATCCATGTAATGTATATTTGTTTTTGCCTGAATATAAGTGGACTGTAGTTTAATAGTGTTGTAGAGCGACGGTAATTATTGATGCGGGCACGGAGCTAACAGACAAATAACTTTATTACAATGAATAAAGGGTTGCCGCGGCTGCTGGGCTAACAGGCAGTCAGTTGGTGGCAACAGCTGATGCCGTTTGACAGCTCCTTTTATAGCCGGCTGTCAAACGGCATCAACCAATGGGAGCAGTTTGCACTCCCGCCAGAAGTGCGAACCGGAGTGAAGACTGCGGATGAATGTAACATTCCTTTCCCCTGGCAAGGAGCATGCATAGTCCTTCAAGTAGGCCGGGAGCCTGTGCAGGCGGCCGGATCGCCTTAGTCCGGGTAGAGCTGCAGCAGGGACTGGAGTTTCGTCATCAGGTGACTCCGGCAGAGAGACAGGTGACAGTCCAGGTAGGTCCCCTTGCTCGAAGTGCCCCAGGATAGCCTCAGCAAGCGTCAGTGGGTCCGTATCGGTTGGCAGGCAATGGGGGTTGTCGATAGCCACTCTCCAGCGCCTCCTCAGCTGGTCGATGTGCCGGTGCCAGGTACGACCATCCTCCAGCAAGACCCTGTAGGACTTAGGCCCAGTTACTGCCACGACTTGCCCTGGCACCCATAAGGGGTGGCCTGCGTAATTGCGAGCATATACTTGGTCATGCAGGGCAAACTTCCTGGTCTGGCTATCAGACCCCAAGGGGGTGACTGGGGCATAATGAGGATGTAGCCTATACAGGGTGGTTCTCAGGCATCTGCCCATAAGGAACTCAGCCAGGGACTTGTTGGTAGTGGCACAGGGGGTTGTATGTTGAGTTAGCAGGTACCTAGAAAGCTTAGAGTGCCAGTCAATTTGGCCAAACCTCTCAAGGGCCTCCTTTACAGACCTGACTGCCCTTTCAGCCACCCCGTTACTAGCAGGGTGAAAAGGAGCTGTAAGGGCGTGCCTGATTCCCAGGTTGGCTGAATAAACTTCAAACTGGCAGGAGGTGAATTGGGGCCCATTGTCGGACACAATGGTGTCAGGAATGCCATAGTAATATTGAAACCAGGTTCCCATGGGCTAATCAACAAACTTTGATTTAAAACCTTGTGATTTAGCCTATATCTGTTTTTCTAGTTGCTATGCCAATCTCAGAAATAACAGTAAAGAAAATTTTAATATGACTTTGAGTTTATATCTGGAAACAAGATTGTAACAAAGAAGAATTCAGAAAGAAGAATGTATGTTCAACTCTCTCCTTGTAAATGGAATTTATTATAACCTATTTTTTTAATTAAAAAACCATCCAGTAATTGTTTATATATGTAAAGTGACCATTTATAAAAGCTAATCCAAGACACCTTGTTGCTCTGGGCAGAGATATTCTTCACCTTTTCCAGATCTGCAAATTGATTAGGCTAGCAGTGACCTCAATCATAGATTCATAAAAGACAATCTGCATCATTTAATCAGACAATTTAAGTTATGTGGCATACAACAATAACAACACTTTATGCAAAACAAAAAGGCTTAATAAGATCTGAGGCTGGCAGGTATTATTCAGTGTTACACATTAAGGAATACATCATTAGTTATTGTTCAGCTTTTCTCCTGAGAAAAAAATGTTTATGTGAGAATAACGTCAGTCTGGCTTTTGGTGACAATGTTCCTTGTCCTTACTGAATGAATTTATAGCTCTGTGTGCTCATAATTACTGGTAATAGCAATTTATCTTCATTTTAGTACCTTTTATAAAAAGCAATGATTAAAGTATCCTATATATTCAGCTTTATAATGTAAGAAATTAGAAATCTCTTGATCTATATTGGATCCAGTTGGAATATATAAAACATTAAGAATTTTAAAGATGGTATATAGGAAAAAAATTCAGCCAGATGTTACAGCTGACATGAAATGTAAGGTTGCTTATAATGCTGAGTTAGCACTGAGTGAAAAGTTCTTTCTAACCCCTCTGTGAACTGGGGACATCTGCATATAAATTTTGTCAAGTATTCTTCTGAACTAACTGCAGGGAGTTCCTTACTACAGTCTTTATTAGCTGTAATTCAGCCTACTAGATTTAACAGATCTGAACCTACAATTAGAGTATAAGGATTCTGGGTTCTTTATGAGCCAACTTTAAAATATGACATATCAACAGTAATGATTTGACCTTATTATGTAGCTGACCAAGGGAACTAAATATTGTGCACTTATTAGCTGAAATTTAGTCAAATTTGTGGGTTGTTTTTTTTTTTAGTATTTTATCTTCCAAAATAATTGCTTCTATAGTGCATCTACTAATTAACCCCTAAATCTGATGACAGTAATATCTGTCCTTTGTTTTCTTCTCCCTTGAAAAAAAAAAACACCAAGATTTGTCATAGAATAGATTATTCAGGCCTAGCAGCTCTATGAACTGACTGCTGTGTTTTGATTTACAGGCTTACTTTTCTTTAAATTTAGTAATAAAACAACATATTTTATAGATGAAAGTAAATCAGTCAGGTTCAATATGATTAACATGTGAAATGAAAATATTTGTGCACAAAGATGGATAGAACTAACAGGTTCCACACAAGTATAATGCTTAGCCTTGAAGTAAAAATTGAACAGAAGAATAGAAGTTGGAATTAAGTTGCATAATTAATTTTATCCAGGCTAAGAACTGTGCCTTGGTTTATTTTTTCATTCACAGGAAGAAAGCATCGTAAAGGAGATAGACATCAGTCACCATGTCAAAGAAGGTTTCGAAAAAGCAGATCCCTCTCAATTTGAGCTCCTGAAAGTATTGGGACAAGGTTCCTATGGAAAGGTAATGTTTTATGTGTAATTTAGCTTTTTCCAATTTGGTGTCTTCAAAGTTGGTGGATCAGTTCCCAAAATGCAGTGTGTTTAGGTTGGAATTCTGAAAGTTGAATCTGTTGTGAAACTTTCTTGCATTCATAATATCCAGATAATCAGACCAACATTCGTTCACTCATCTCAGAAATAGGAACCACATCTTCATTAGTGAGAGATGCATCCTCTGACTGATATGTAGGGTCACATTTTTAGCTTTTTCCCCACCCTCCCCCCTTTTCCCCCCTGACTCCTCATCTCTTCCTCTGTACCTGGTTTTCTTTCCTTACTCTCCTTCATATTGCCATAAACATAAAGGCCCTGTCACATTGGCCGACAGATGCAAAACGTTTGTAAAAAGGACACAGTGGACGAGAAAATGTTCCATCTGTTGTTATCCGCTCTCAAAAGTGCCCCAAATTTGCATAACCAGAGTGGACAACAACGGAAAGGAACGGACGGGGAGAGGACGTAGCGAGGATGCAAAGCGGATGCTCCATGGAAGCCTAGCGGATGGAAGCGGATGGAAGCGGATGGCACATCCGCAGGGCTTCCGGGGAGCACAGCGAAGCAGATGTGTAGCGGAAGGAACGGATGCAGAGCGGATGCCGAGCGGATGAAGCGGATGCAGAGCGGAAGCCTAGCGGAAGCCTAGCGGATGCACAGCTTTCACTGTGCATGCAGGGAGGATGAATTGCGTCAGCCCCGTGGATATAAAGGGAAGCAGCTCACAAGCAAGTCACCGTTCAGAGGAAAGACCTGCTGCCAGACACAGCTCCAGCCAGCCAGCCAGTAAGCCAACAACCCAACAACCATGGGGAAGAAGAGAAACCCTCAGCCATCTGCTGCCAGCCCTGGCAAGAGGGACAGGGCCACCATCCCACCCCCTGGCCCTGACTCTGCTTCTGCTGGGGCTTCTGCTGCTCGGGCTCGCTCTTCTGGTGCTGGAGCTTCTGCTGGCGCTACTCCTGGTGCTGGTGCTTCTGCTGGTGCTTACTCTGCTGGCACTGCTCCTGGTGCTGGTGCTTCTGCTGGTGCTTACTCTGCTGACGCTGCTCCTGGTCCTGCTGGTCCTGCTGGTGCTCCTGGTGCTCCTGATGCTGTTGTTACTCCTGGTGCTGCTGGTCCTGCTGGCGCTGCTGGTGCTTACACTGCTGATGATGATCCTGGTCCTGCTGGCGCTGCTGGTGCTTACTCTGCTGGTGCTGCTCCTGGTCCTGTTGGTCTTGCTTTTGCTGCTACTGTTGTTGCTGCTGCTGCTGCTGCTGGTGTGGAGGAGCAGCCCCTACAACCTCGAAGCCCCTCTGATGAGGGCCCATATGGCCCTGCCAGAGGGAGGAAGAGGCAGACGCGTGAACGGGAAAGGAGGCAATACTCAATCGAAGAGGAACATGAGGATGAGGTGCTGGAATGGCTGAGGGAGAACGAGTATCTATGGCGGAAGGGACACAGGCTCTATCGAGACACCAAAAGGAATCAGGCTGCTTGGAGAGAGAAGGCGGAGAGCCTGGCTACACTTTGGAGGTGCTCCTCGGCTGGTGGAAGCACATGCACACCTGGTACGGGAAGCTACACCTCAAGAAATCTGGCCAGGCCACGTTCAAGCTGACGGACCGAGAGACCTACGTGATGGCCAAGTGCAGCTTCTTGGAGGGTGAGATCCGCCACCGAAGAGCAGCCCCTCTGACAACCCTCTCTCTCAGGCAGCCTGCAGAGAGCCAGTCCTCTTCTGGCCAAGAGTCAGCTCCTGTGTCCAGGCAGGTATCTGTGAAGCGTGCCACGACGGAGACCCCCCCCCTGACAGCTGCACTCCCCATGGCGGAAAGTGTGGAGGACCCCCTGATGCAGTGGGAGAAAGGAGAGGGCACTTCCACCAGAGACCAACCCACATCCACACCCAGCTCCACCTCCACCTCCACAGAAAGCAGGCAGAGAGGCAGACCGGAGGGGCAGAGTCACACTGTCCTGCTGGAGATCAGGGACACCATCAGAAGCAGCATAGATTTCCTCTCTCAGCTGGTACACATCGACGTCCCATCCTCCAACCGCAAGCCCTTCCTCACCTATGTCAACCAGACCCTCATGAACATGTCGGAATCACATTACCAGGTGATAAAGGACAGGATCACCGATCTTCTTCACAACCCTCCAGACCCAGCTGAACCTGCTCCCACCCAGTCCAGGCCTGCTCCTCCACCCCAGGTGATGTCACTGCCCTTCCAAGGCTTTCCACAGGCCCTCACCTACCAAGGCTACGGCTACCAGGAGCTCCAGCAGCACAGGCAGCCCTTCCCAGTCTAGGCACAGGTACATCAAACGCCACTGGTGCCACCGATGCCACTGATGCCACCGATGCCACCCACGCCACCGATGACATCCACACCAGATGCCACCCACGCCACAGATGCCACCCATGCCACAGATGCCATCGATGCCTCATCATCTCGCTCAGCTGCAGACCAGACATCCCCACTACACTGCTCCTTTCTCCACCCCACAGCCAAGCCCGGCCTCAGTACATCTGTCATCGGTATTGGGGCTGACACCCCATGTCATGGAGGAAGGGGCTCTCAACATCACGGGGCTGAGCCAGATCTCTAAGAGCTCCCTCCACACACCGTCCCCTGTTGTCTTCTCGGGGCCAGGCACCCCAATGGCGCCTCAGACCAGCACTCCAGCAGCAGCCACCTCCACAGCACCTGGACCCTTCACCACTGAGACTGGGCACGCCTAAGAGTGATCAAGAAGAATGCCAGAGACTGGGTGGCTACCTGTTGACTTTATTTTTGCTTTGGACAGGATGCCAAAGGCGTTCTCCACCACCCATCTTGCCCTGTACAGCCTGTAGTTGAAGATCCTCTCTTCACAGGTGAGGCATCTGGAAGTGTAGGGCTTCATGAGGTAGATTCTGAGGGAGAAGGCGTCATCCCCCACAATGAAGTAGGGCACATCTTGTGTGTCGTTGGGCAGGGGGTCTGGATCTGGGAAGCCCATGATGAAGTTGCATTCCAGCCCCTCCTTGAGGTCACTGGCATTGTATACCTGGGCATCTGAAGCTGACCCATTGCCTGAAGCATCGATGTACATGAACTTGTAGTCAGCATCGACCATGGCGAAGAGGATGATGCTGAAGAAGCCCTTGTAGTTGAAATAATTGGACCCTGACTTGACTGGAGCTTTGCAGGCCACGTGTTTGCCATCTATGGCTCCAACGGTGTGTGGGAAGTTCCACTTCTGATACCACTGCTCTGCAACTTTCTTCCATCCTTCTTCAGTGGAGGGGCACTGGAGGAGCTCCTCCAGGTATTCTTCGATGATGGCCTGCACCACTTCTCTGACCACAATGCTGATGGTGTTGTGTGGCACCCTCCAGGCGTACTGCATGCTCCTGTACGTGGTCCCTGAAGCCAGGTGGCGCAGAGTCAGTGCCACCTTCAGCCCAGGGTCCAGGCTGGGCCGGAAGTTGGTGTTTGCCTTGGTCAACCTGGGTTTCAGCCACTTCACAACTTCATCAAACATGGCTGGCGGCATCCTCATGAAGTTCTTTGTTCCTCAGCTCCACCATCAGCTTGTTGTACAGTCCGTACTCTGCTCTTCTCTCGATCCATCTTCAGACCCAGACACTTCTTGGCCGCCTCCTTTTCTTCCAGTAGAACAGGTGAAAGAGCCTGTAGATGGTTTCACACTGTTGCAGAACGATGGTGGCTACCAAAAGGAGTGTGTGATGATCCATGGTGGAGATGACTGGATGCTGTGGAAGAGCAAGAGCCAGATGAAGGCTGAAAAGGTCTGCATAGCAGGGCTACTGGACTGAAAGTGAGATCCAGGTGAGTTCCTCCCCCTTTTTGTAGGAAATATAGGTTTTCCGCTCAGTGTCCCTTTGCATCCTCTAGGCATCCTGCAGACATCCTAAATATCCAAGATAGGTCCCCTCTGCGAATGTTTTTTCCATTTTAATGCTTTGTATGCGAGCTGCATCTGCTTTCATCCTTTCTCCGTCCATGCTACTAACGCTTTGTGTCCGTTCCGTGTCCATTTCGCTTCCTCCCTGTATCCGGTTTCCACTGGAGCGGATGCAAGTTGCGCGGATGCAGATATAGCGGACGTGTAACGGATGACGATGGATGTAGAACGGATGTTCCCCATATGCATTGCGGATGCAGAATGGACGCGTTGGATACGTTTTCCGCTCAAAAAGTTTTGAGCAGCTCAAAACTTTTTGAGCGGATGAAATCTCAATAGACGGATGCTGGACGGATAGAGAGGATGAAAAACGGAGGCAGTGAGTACAGAACGGAAGCATTGTGTTAACCAATGGATGGCAAGTGTTTCTCTCCGTTTTAAATCCTCTTTCCATCCGTTGGTGCAGTGTGACATGGGCTTTAAAGCAGCTTCACTTGTTTTTCAAAGATCGCCTAACATTTCCTCAAGGATAGGGCCTTTAAAGCTATGGAGAATGAAAGAAAAATCCAACTCTTCTGGTACCTTCTATTCCACCTTGACTCAGACTCTCAGCTTTAGTACAATAGTTTACTTTGTCAATGGATTATATGAACCAAAATAAAGGCATCCCAGATGCCACAGATTCCTCCACTTAGCCTACACTTTCAATTTAACTCCAGTTTTTAAGGAGAACTTTTATTTCCCACAGAGCATTTTCAGGGAATATGGTGATTTGAAATAGGGAAGCAGGGAAGATATTTTTGGATAGGGTTTCTTCTAATTATATTAGATACAACCTACAAAATTGGAAGGAAAGCACTGATTAGACTCTTGAGATCTGTCATTTGTAACTGAATCAGATTCTCCTTTAATTTCCCTTTCAAACCCAATACTCTTTGAGGAGAAATCGATTCTTCATCTAGAGTATTCTTCATCTAGAGTGAATCCATACAACTTTTCAATACTTCAGTGTTCCATATCTACCAAGTTAGTATACCATATTTTTGAATTGCACCTTTGTTCAAGGCAATCAGTTTTTCAGCTAATGGAATTATAAGAAATTATTTTGCAATTGATAGCTTTTGGTAGGAATGAACAGATAATAATGTTTTGTATTAGTTTTCATTTGTTGTATTTTTATAGATATGATAAATAGATATCTTCTTAAACATTGTTTGATTTACATGCTTTGAGAGGAATACAGTCAAATACAACATTACCCAATATTGCAGGGAACAGCTGAGAAATGGCTATCTTATTTAATATGAAGTCATATTTACATCTATGCTTTCTATAGTGATAGAAAGGCAAAATCAAATACTGTGTACTGATTTCTGAATGCAAGCTCTTCTTCTCCCACTCATAGAACATAATATAATTCACTCTTCAAAAGTTTGTTGATTAAAAAAACTTGCAGATATTTTAATATGTGAAGAATTCCTATATAATCTTAAAGGTTGAATGCCTTTAAATATTAGTAAATGGTATTTTAAAAACTGAGCAACCATTGAGGAATTATTAAAAATAAGATGACTACTTTCTTAACAAAAATGAACTACTTTAGAACTTTATATGACAGCATTTATTGAATATTTGTCTTACTATCTTCTGAACTATTGCAATCTAGTTGCAGTCTTAAACCAGTGAGTTGGATTTCTGAGCACAATAGGTTGGAAATTAAACTAGCAAAGGAAAGGGTTTTTCTCTAATTAGGATACTTGAAAGCAAGCAAGGTAAATTCCTGTGAACAGTTATTTTTTAAAATATGTAATCCAATGCAGATCTTTCCCTCTGAGAGCACTTACTGAAAGAATACATAGCTAACTTTGTTAAGGCCCTGTCCCACTGCACTTATGGATGCAAAGAGGATGTAAAACATTAAAAAAAGCTTGCCATCCGTTGGAAAACACTATACATCCGTTGTGTACTCATTGCATACGTGTTTCATATGCTCTATCTATTGAGCATCCGTCCACTGCAATTTCATCCGCACAAGAAGTTTTGAGCTGCACAAAACTTTGTGAACGGATGAACTTTCCGCCGTGTACGATGTAAATCCGCGACTTATGAGCAACAAACGTTCTATGTCCGTTTATCATCCGTTAAACGTCCGCTGTATCCTCTCTGCATCCTCTGGGCATCCTCACAACTCACATCCGCTGCAGCTGAAAACGGAAAGAGGGAGGAAACAAAAGATACACAGAACATCTACACAGCGTTAGTAGCACGGAAATAGAAAGGATGCGCAGTGAACGGTTTGCATCCGATATACATCCGCGCGGCATCCCCTTTCTTTCCTTTAGGCATACGTGATGCATCCGCTTCATCCGCTATGCGTCCGCTTCGAAATTCTCCCCCGGGAACCCCTTCAGAGGTGTCATCCTCTTCCATCCGCTAGGCTTCCTATGAACATCCGTTTAACATCCCTGCTACATACTACCCACGTCTGTTCTTTTCCATTCTGTTTATGCAAATTTTAATTCTAAATCAACTATGGCGAGAAGAAACTCAAAATTTTAAAAGAGTTTGTCAAGAAGTTATATTTTGAATTTTTGAGGTATTTGTTTGCAACAAATACCTCAAAGTTATTTGAGGCATTTGTTGTTTGTCTCAACTAAAGCCTGAAATTTTACAATGGTCTGAATATTAGATGGTGTACATATGTGCATTTTTACTTTAGGGAGGGGGGAATCAGTATATTTGTTTTTGTTCCTGTCATTTAGACATTAAGAATGGATATTAAATTCCGTAAAATTAAACTAAAGCATATTTTATATCTTATTTTCATTTGGAACTCTTTGTTCTATTGTTCAGCACATAAAAAACATCATTTGGAAAAGATCAGAATCTTACCATGACCTAGACCCGCTCTCTGAGGGAGATGGACAATTAAGGAATATGAAATATCAATAAATAAATCTTTTCTCCTTTGATTTTCTTTTGCCACTAAAATCCTTACTTCACTATCAGTATGGGCAAATGTATATTTCTGAATCACAAAACCTATATAGAAACCTGTTTATATTAAAGAACTCTTGGGTAAAACTTTGATTTTGAATCTACCCTTATTTATTTTCTGAGTATTAGTCTTTGAGATTCTACTTATAGAGCATTAGTCCTTAAAATTATTACTGGCTCCAAAAATGGCCCAAATGTTAAATGGAGCCTCTTTTAAAAATCCCACATATCGCTTGTGTTTGTCTTCTGATCCCACATCTAGTGTCCTTTATGATTTATAAGTCTTACCCATTTTAGGCTTAAATTTCCTGTAAGGCTTTCTTGTATTCCATCCCATTTTCCAAGAGCACTTGTAAGGTTACTGTTAAAAATCAATTGTGAATTTGGCTGTTTTTATAGGGATTGTGAGGGCAGCTGTTTCTATTACTCTTTTGAGATCAGGTGCTTTTTATCTTTGTTTTGTATTTCTTGTTTTGGTTATACTGTTCTGATGGGTTTTTTATTTTTAAATAAGCCACAATGAACTGTTAAGGAATTGTCTAAATTAATAATTAATTCCGAAGAATAGAGAAATGCATAGTTACATGATCACATACCTGGCAGGTTCATTTTACATTAAGCAAATAAAACAAATATCATTATTTTAAATGTACTTCATTAAAATGCCCTTTGGGTTTTTTTCCTCCACAGGTATTTCTAGTGAGAAAAATCAAAGGTTCTGATACTGGGCAGCTCTATGCAATGAAGGTACTTAAGAAAGCAACTCTTAAAGGTAAGAAAAGAAACTAGAATCAGTATACAATAATTCTTTTGATTAATAGACAACTTTCTTTGTTGCATTCCAGGTTGTATGTACTGAAAATATATCTGTCCCATAACAAGGAATTACTCTGTGTATTGTTTTTGGCTCTTATATTCTGAATCAACAAAGGTAGCTGGATAAAAAGAAAACTGGCCTACAATCCAGCTACTTTTATATATGACCAAGGGAAATAGAACTTGATTTTTCAGAAGAGTAAGTTAATGATCAGGGCAACACAGGTGTGTATGATCCTAGAGAAGAGCGTTCATACAAATATATTTTGTGAACCCATTGCACTGCTCATAGTCACTCATACATTTGGGATGCCTTTATGGGGCTACCTTGAAGAGCTTTGGATGCTTCTTCTGGTCCAGAATGCATCAGCAGATTCAGTTTTGAGCACACCATGGTATACCCATGTAACACTGCTCCTACATGAACTGCACTCAGGGTGCTGGTCAAAAACCCTATGTGGCATGATGGAACCAGTTACTTGGGAGCTGCCTTGTGGTTTCTGAGTGACTGATAGTTTCAGATCTGGCAGAGTGAACATATTCCAAGTGCAATCGATAAAACCATCTGGTGGGTCCCTGGAAGTATGCCTTCTCTGTTATACTGCCTACCCTATAGAATAGCATGCCTTCTCTGTTTTGCTGCCTACCCTATAGAATAAGCTCCCAACTAAAAAATATGGACAGCTCCTACTCTGTTGGCTTTTTGCAAGGCTATAAAATCTGCCCTTTCTCCCAAATATTAGGAGTTGGGATATTAGCATGGGAACTCCAACATAAATTATGTATCTAATGGTTCTGTGTTTTTATTGAGCCTTAATGCAATTTTAGTCCATTACTGTTTTTTTAAAAAACTCTATTTTTATTTTGTTTGCTGCCTAGACTTTCTTGACAAATGAGCAGCAATATATATTGGATTATTTAATAAGTAAGTAAAAATAGTTGCAAATCAGACAAAAAAGCATACCTCCAAGTAAAGGTAATTCAGCAGTAGAACTTCGAAAGCTTTCTCTGTTATAAATATGTTCAAAAAGAAGCTAAATAGCTTTCTGCCAGGAGCTAATATAAAGCAGAGAAATTCTGCCTTATTTTTGATGGGTTCTTATTCAGTTTGAAGAAAAATAATGCACTTTAGAAATCTTTCAGAGAAGAGAATGGGTGAAATAAGATGTTCTTGCACTCTCCTATTTAGTTTGTTGATTTATATGCCATTTCTGTTCTCTCAATCACACAATCCTTTGCCTAATGGATGCAATTGTACTTAATTGTGTCAAAGGATCCTAATCCATAAGATGTGAGAAATAAGAGCTTGGAGTAAAGTCAATATTCCACTAGAGTACTCATAAATGGTACATCAAGCTTTACGTTTCTAAAAATATTGGGGGGTTTTTTCCTGCTTCTACTGTGACTTCACTCAACACAAAATGCTTTGCTATCTTTCCTTATGCTAAACTATTTCAGATGTTTAGATATGGAAGTTAACTTTAGAGATGTGAATTTAATTATCTTTATAATTTTCATTGATGATTTTACACCCCATTTGCCAGTTTCCCCACTCCTATTATTGTTCTATAACGCAGTAGAATATTTCAGATAGTACTTCTATTGTCTTCCAATCTGGGTTCTGCTTTTTGAAGCTGCTTCTCTATTTGCAAAATCAGCTACATTTTATTTTTACTACTCAAAGATCTGACACTTATTTCTTCATTATCAGTTATTATAAATCACCATACTTTGAAAGAAACTGCAGAAATGGCAAGCATCTAGTGTATTGGAAGGATTTTGTGAGGTGGGACAAAGATGTCTCATATTCAGATGAGAGACAACATAGCCCACAGCAGGATACTAGGTGGGGCAAGAGGCTCAGAGGGATCCTCCCTAAATTCTTGGGCTGAAAAGGGGAAAGTGGGAGAATTGTACTTTTAGACATTCAGGGTTCTGTTAATGTCACTTTACAATGAAGTAGAATTGGATTGTCTGGTTGTATTTCCTGTTTGGTCTTCCTGATTTGGCTGACATCACCTATGTCAGGGCTGTCAAACCCATGGGCTGTATGTGTTACGCACTGGCCACATCCACACCTGGTTTAGCGAAGGGGAAAAAGTCATGATATGTCATGTGATGTTAAGCAGAAGCAGAAGATAATGCTTATGGGGCTTATATTGATAGATGTGAAGTGTTCAATGAATGTCAGAATCCACTGAACCAGTCCTAAATTGCATTAGGGTGGGTCACACCTTGGAGGTGACTTGATGAAAAATGGAAGAAAAAGACCATTTCTTGGATTACCTGAAAGAGCACCGCAAATTTTCTCCCCATCTCTTCCTGAAGATATTGTGCATATTATAACGGCCATGCCAAATTGCCAAAGAAATCCACATAGATTGGCTCTGATGGGGGGAAATTGAATAGGGACGGGAGAAAAAAAGGGTGGTGGTGGTGCTGTGTCTTCTGCAAATACTGTAAGTGCATCTGAAAAACAAAGATAACGTTGTTCCATTTTCAGAAAACAAGCTACTGTTCTGTTTCCTATTATATTCTGATTAATAGCTTGGGTTCAGAAAAAGGTCGATGAGTCAGTTCATGTGTTTTATCCTTTTTTACACAAAGCATGTAAAGCAATAAATATTTTATTACTTGCTAAGCGTACATGAATTCCTTTTCTTTTAATAATCAGACTTATTAGTATTAATGTAATTGGTTTAGGATACAGGAGCATGATGGTATAACTTGGTGGCATGTATAACATATAAGTAAATTGCAGAAGTTGCTATTAAATACAAGATTCAACAGCAGAAGCTTTTTCTGCAATTAACAGTGATGGAGGAAGTTATGGTCTTAAGAGCATAAGATGATCACTATACTTAAACTAGCTCTATGGTGCTTCACGTAGTGTTAGCTGTCACATTAGAAATGATTTGTTCTGAATATGGATGATATACTTTTCATTGTTCCATAACTATTACTTTTCCTGGGCTGAGGAGAGTCCTGCAAAAGATAACAGATAATCAGAGTTGGAAGAGACCTTGTAGGTCATCAAGTCCAACACCCCACCCAAGCAGGAGACCCTACACCATTTCTGACAAATGGCAGTCCAATCTCTTTGTGAAAGTCTCAAGTGATGGTGCTCCCACAACTTCCAAGAACATGCTGTTCCATTGGTTGATTGTCCTCACTGTCAGAAAGTTTCTCCTTATTTCCAAGTTAAATCTCTCTTTGTTCAGTCTCCATCCATTATTCCTTGTCTGGCCTTCGGGTGCTTTAGAAAATAGCTTGACCCCTTCCTCTCTGTGGCAGCCCCTCAAATATTGCAACACTGCTATCATGTCTCCCCGGTCCTTCTCTTCACTAGACTAGTCATGCCCAGTTCCTGTAACCGTTCTTCATATGTTTTAGTCTCCGGTCCCTTCATCATCTTGGTTGCTCTTTGTACTTTTTTCTAGAGTCTCAACATCTTTTTTATAGTGTGGTGACAAAAACTGGATGCAGTATTCTGGGTGTGGTCTTACTAAGGCTTTATAGAGTGGTATTAGTACCTCCCTTGATCTCAGTTGAATCCCTCTATTAATGCAATTTAGGATTGCATTCGTTTTTTTGGCTGCTGTTGCACACTGCTGGCTCATATTTAGCTGGTTGTCCATTAAGACTCCAAGATCCTTCTCAAGATCCAGTTACTGCTATTGAGCCTGGTTTCACCCAGACTATATGTGTACTTTTGGTTTTTCTTGCCTAAGTGTAGGACTTTACTTTTCTATACATTGAATAACACATGAAGTGTCCACCTCCTCAATTGAAAAACAATTGCCTGTGAATACTAGGATAGCCAGAAGAATACTTTGAAATCCTTCTAAATCTCTAGGGATGGAATCTAGGAGTCTAGACTGGGAACCTGGGGAAATATTGCCAGAATTTAGATAATGAAATTGCTGGCTCTTGCTAATTGATTAACACTTATTTATGTCCTCACCAACTTGATATTTAAAAATCACTATCATCTTTCTGAATACAGATGGCAAATGGATAGATCTACAATTTCCCAGATCCTTTTTTTTTTTTTTAAGATTTGCTATTCTCCGGTCTTCTCAGACCTCAGTAGTTCTCAAAAATTAGCACTTCTACAATAATCTTTACTCATTCCTTAAGTAAGCTAAGATATAATTCATCTGACCCTGAAGAATTGAATTCACTTAAATCAACTAAGCAGGGTTTTTTAAAAACCTTCTCAATATGTACTCTGAGCTGCCTCTCCCTCCTTTCACTAGTGGAACGATGATGGCTATCTAATTCTTTGTTCTTTTCTGAGACAAATGGATATAAAATACAAAGTTAAGACGTCCTGTTGTCTTGTCACCATCCATGGCAAATTCATTTCTTTTTCTTCATAATATAAACTCTTCGTTTTTCTTTCAAGCATGGGGCATTTCTCAGAAGCCTCAGCTTATTTAGACTTTCAATGTTTTTGACAAAATTCTGCTTTCTGGTGACTGCCTTGTGTCCTTCTTTGATTATATGCCTTTCCTTTTATTTCTTACATATTTTACCCTTTCCTTTTCAGCCTTTTAGAACACTTTTTAGATGTCTCCCATTTTTCCCTTCCAGTAAAAATTGTGTGCTCTTCTCTGTTTTTCCTCACCTTGATATCATGACATCAGAGTCAATATAGTCACTTTCTGCCAATGGTATCATGCACCTTCATCTTCATTTCTTCAATCATTTCATGTGGTTGGCACAAATTAGGTTCTTCTTTCTTCTATTCCTGACACATAAAGTTGCAAGACAAAACAGGATTTTTTTAAAAAAACTTCTACACTTGGCAGTAGAGTTGGATCTCTGCCAAGTACTGCTAATTCTTGAAACTCTAGATTTGAACTGTTGGAAACATTCTCCAGGAGTTTTATGAACATCATGTTGGGGGTGGGGACAAGATAAAGCTCCTTAGGGCACTGCAGGTCAGTGTCCCAGATGTTGAACAGTGTTTCTCCAGCGCTACTTATGTGAAAAGGCCCGACAGAAAGACTTGTATCGCTGTTCCATCAAGTGATCAAGTCTTGGATCTATGATGAATAGTACTGAAAGTGTTGAGATGAGCAGGAGAACTATTAAAACTGAATTTCTCTATCCAGTTTCTAGCTTAGGTCAGCCCCAAGTTGAACAAAGCAGTTTAAGTACCCTAACATGATTGACAGCTTAGTTGAAATACACTAAATCCAGAAAATCAGTACTATTTAGATATATTTAGACCTTTTAGGATTCCAAATCTTGGTCTTTTTTGTTAGAAAGAAATAATTGAAGGTGGTCTATAATTGTTCAGTTTTCCCTGGTTAAGGGAGAGTTTCTCAGTAAAGGTTTTTAAATGGCCTCCCTTGGATTGGGCATACATATCCCTCCCATAAGATGTTGGTGATTTTTCTTAACAGGGATCTGATAAAGGTGAACTAAGCAGATGATACCTCTCATCTCTAGAATTGTTCTAGACTCTACCATCTTAATCTTGTCCCTTTGCAATGCTAAATTATAACTTCAAGAACATTAGAGAATGAAGATTCATCTTCCATCTAACAAGGCACAGCATAAAGCCCATTTGAAGATCTATGCTATGGTGATAAGTACATCAGAAAAGCCATTTTTCTTTGTCCAGACACATCTCAAATTTGCATTTGTTAGATTACGTTTGTTGTGACTGGGCATATGAATCATACTCTTAGTTCATTTCTTCCTCCTTCCAGAATCATATAATTCTCAAAGTCTTACTATAGTGCTTTTAAACATATTTTGTGCAAAAAAATGTGTGAATGCCAGGATTACTACAGAAGATATCTAGTAAATCAGTTAAACAGGTCAACTGGATCTGTTTCAATTTTTGTCACCCAAGAAAGTAGGGAAATAGTTTAGAGCAATATGTTTTGCCTCTTATTCTTTTCATTGTTGCTCAGCTTGGCTTCCAGTTAATTCATAAGAGGTTGTTAGAAACACTTTTGTTAACACCATAAATACCTCTCTGAGGATTATACAGGACACTGCCTTGTTAAAAGAGGTAATTATTAGTCTCCTTATAAAGAAGTCTCTGCTAGTGCCTTGGGACATAGACATGAAAGGCCAAGGCAATCAAGAGAGGCAATCTAGGAAAAAGTTGTTTTTTTACCCATTTCAAATTCACTTGTGGCTATGGAACTGAGGCTGTTAGACTAATTAATTATCTTTGGGCATCATCAGATAGTGATTATAATTGTGTTCTTGACATCTCATCAGTTTTCGCTACTATCTACTATGGTATCTTTTTTGTTACGGGAGTAGCAACACTTCATTATAATGCTTTTGTTCTTAACTCTTATATAGTGTATCTAATGATAAGAAATATTATTTTCTCAGTGTAGAATGGAATGCATTAATGTAATCATGGCATCAATTTATTGCTGCATTGTTCCGATTGCTTTCCTGCAGAACGTTCCTATTACTGGCACTGGGATTCTTTAACCAGGAGCAGGGTTTTAAATTAAAATCAATCACAATTCCCAACATGCACTACCATGTCATTTTTGGACTTACAGGGCAGTTATTATGACAGCTAAATTAAAGGTTTAAATAAGTGCTCTGAATTATCTCCTCCACTAGCAGTAAGCAGATCAGTAAATCTGTCTTGGTTGAGCTTTTATTGCTGTTAAAAGCTGAGTTTCAGTGTCCAAATTTTTCTTAGTATAAAATTCAAGAGCCCTGAGAGGGGATCTTGTAGCATAATTCAATCACTTTTGCTTTTCTTCCACTTCCTCCACTATATTGGAAAGATGTAATTTTATATTTTTGGGAACATTTTCCTGAATAAAACAACAGTAGGAAAAAAATAACACATTGGATTCTTTCCATCAGGCCTCCCAGAGTGTGTAAAATTGATTGGATTACAAATTGTCTAAATAAATAAAACAACCTATAAACATATTGATTGAGGATTGGTATGATTGATGATTGACATACAGCCCAGTAGCAGAGGTTTCTAGGTGGCTTACAGTAACAAGAAAATTCATACAATGCAAATAAATATGACGGAATATTTAAAAACATCCACTGACAGAAAATAAAACTAGAATGATAAATTGTCAAGTAATGCATGATTTCACATGTATATAGATAGAGGTAGGGATAGATATAGATATGTCTGAATTTGGTTTTAAAGAGCCTGAAAAATTAAAAATGAGCTTTGCTTAAAGCTCCAAATCTACCAAGTAGGTAAAAAGTGAATGCCCAGCATGTAAGAGATAGAGAAATTAACTTTCTGTAATTAGCACTCATTTGGCAGGGTCACTGTGAGTTTAAGGGCTGAATCTATTGAGGTAACAACTAACGGCTCACAGGCTGAAGAGATCCATCATACAGATGGATCATCTGTATGACATCATCCACCATGTCCCAGCTGTCTCTCAACCCATCAAGAGAATGCCCAGGTATCAATTAACTTGGAAATTGGGAGGAAAAAGGCAAAAGTTCATACTATGGGACATTGAAAAAGTTTTGACTTCTATAGAGAGCAGAATAAATTGGGTATAAGGCTTCATAGTTGGGACTATGCATTACACTAAATCCAAGTTTGTTGTAATCAAGATCCATAAAATGTATTTTAAAACTATCACAATAGGATTCATATTGTGCTAAGTCAGAATTAAATCATACAATTTACTATCAAACACAGCAAGCAAAGATGATCCTTGCTATCTATGATCTTGTTTCCACAGTTTCACATACAGTATATTTGGTTCGGGCACTACCTTTTGTGTCTTTGCTTATGCAAAAAATATCAGATGAACTTTTATGCATATACAAAGTACCGGTAAATGTTTAAAATCCTGTCCCCTTACTTTACTTATACAAAAAAATGGATTCCACTCAGTACTACTGATTCATGCCATACCAAAAACCATTTTCATATATTGCACTATTTCACTGTCACACAAATCTACAGAAGATGTCTTTAATATCTCTTTTGCATGCATGGATTTATTTGTTTTTCCAGACTTGTCCCGACCAGCACCATTCATTAAATGAATTAAAATGCAAGCAGTAGGACAAATGCTTTGGTTACAAAAATATCTTCTTTATAGCGGCATGAGTTTGTCTGGTAGTGTTGTCATCTGTTTCCTTGCATTCCCAGTGAAAAGTTCTGATTATTGATATTCATAAGGCAATAAAAAACATGATACAGTAATGTGAATCAGTGTGAATGGAAGTTGTAATTGATGAAAGCCAGAAAAAAATCCTATTATAAACAACTCATAATAGAGGAGATCCTTCAAGATGTTTTTTTAATGATGATGAAGATCATAGCGAGAATGTTTGTATTTGGCTTTGTCAGAATATAGGTGATAAATGATGCATAAGTTAGGATTTGGAAACTATGTCAAGTTTAAAAGATTTTTGCTTCCTTGATTACTAGTGATGATCAATTTGTCATTTTGTGTTTGTGTGTCAACTTCCTCTTCTTTTTGCAGTTACAGTAGAAAATGATAGAATTCTTTATTAGCCAAGTGTGATTGGACACACAAGGAATTTGTCTCTGGTGCATAAGGTCTCAGTGTCCACATAAGCAACAAATGATAAATCATGATCATAATCAAAAAATACAATCATCATAAATCATAAGATACAACATTCAGTGATAATCATAGGATACTAAATAATTAATCAACACAAATCATGAAATACAAGCAATAAAATTATAGTCAAAAGAAGCTAAGGAAATAGATATGGTGTGCCCTGAAGTGTTTTTTTCTTTCTTCTGCCAAGTTCCCAACCTTCATATTCATTATTACTTTCTTCCACACCACTCACTTACTCCATCTCAAGCTGCAAACTTCATAGGCTTTTCTTTCCTGCCAGGTTCTTACTGGGGCAGAGCATCCTGTATCTCTGTTGTTAGTGTCATCTCTTCATCACCCTCAACTAGCTCAGCTGCCCATTTCATTTCCAGGATATTCTAAGTTACTGCTGTTCTGTATAAAATGGTATACTCCAAACTAGGCAATCTGATTGGCTAAAAGACTAAGCATTGGATAGGTTCATTAGGAACCATTCCAAAAGAGCCGCTGAAAGACGGCAAAGTTAAATAGCTGCCATTGGCTACAAGCCGGCAGGCAAGCCTGTATAAAAAGGCTGCCGCGGCTTCAGCCAAACTGTTCCGTTACTGTTACTGACTTGAATAAAGACTTTGTTGTTGGAACCCGGTCTACCTCGCGTTTTTCCGGACGGAACAACTGCCACCTGCATGCTCCATAACCAGGAATAAGTCTTTGCAACAGTTGATTGTCCCAAGTTTTCAACTTCAATCTTGGAATTGTTGCAATGCTGTAATCATGGGCCCTGCATCTACTGCTATTCTCTCAAAGTCTCTATTTGCAACCTCAACTGAAAATATTCCCAGGAGTAAACTCAATTCTTGGAGACTACACAGACATATCTTTTTAAACTTTCTGCTTCAACCTACTTTCTTAGGACTTTCTATTGCTCTCCAAGTATTAACCAGGTTCTACTTTTATTTCAGGTTGGACTATGCACTGGCCCTTCTGTGATTAAAATTATGAGCCCATCTTTCAAACAAAACAATTAAAAACCATGCAACATTTAGATTCCCATCACATTTAACAATTTTAATCATTTGAAGCAGCATTCTTTTGCAACTGTCCTTGTGTGCCTCTTATATTGTGCTAAAGGTAAATCCTCATTTGAATTGAACTAGAGTCCTAATGACTTCATGAATGTATCTACCTAGGTTTCTTAGTGGCAGTAGGGGGGCACATTTTTCCTTTGGACTTCACAGTTTTCTACAGAGCCCTTGAAGTTCTAATGCAGGGGTCTTCAAACTTGACAGCTTTAAGACTTGTGGACTTCAACTCCCAGAATTCCTCCTCTAGTCACTTTGCTCAGGAATTCTGGAAGTTGAAGTCTACAAGTCTTAAACTTGCCATGTTTGAAGACCCTTGGTCTATATTCTTAGGATATAGAGTGACTTTGCTGGTTTTATATACGTACACAATTTTATTAAAGATTTTTTAAAATAATGTAGAAAGTTACATGAACTAGTATAAAGTAAGAAAAAGAAAAGAAAGAAATGAGGGGGGAAAGGAAAAAAAGTAAAGGAAAAAAAATAGAAAAAATAGCCATCTCAGTATACTCCCTCATTTTTATCAGCTATTCCTCCATTGTGGATAATGCTGAATTTTTCCATTATTGTACATATTGCTGCAGTTATCAAGAGCAAAGTTCAGTCATTTTATTCCAATTGTTTGTATGGTTTTGCTTTGCTGGGTTTTGATTATGATTTAAATAAAGTTTCTGAATTAACAAATAAAACACATTTTTATTTCTTGTTGTTTTAAATTTGCATATGATACAGTAAAGCAGTTACCTAAAATCTATGAAAATTGTAAAATTTTAAAAATGGTAACATGAGAATATCAGACAGCTTTAAGAGCATAAATTTCTCTATCATAGGATTCCAAAAGGAACCATGCTCCCAGTCCTGCAAATGATGTTTAATAAATCATTTCAATATAAATCAGATATGACCAACAGCAGCATTGTTACTTGGGAAAAACATCAACTACGTAATATAATGGAAAAACTCTTAGCAAGAGGCAGCATCTGGCCAACTATATCTGGGCTCAAAAGTTAAGCAGGACTGGTCCAGGTTATTACTTAAGATCAGCAGGAAATTCCAGAACTGGGAAATGACAAAACACCCCTGAAGAATGCAGTAGCAAACTCTTTCTGCATTGTTTTAAGAAAAACTGCATGATTGTGTCCACGTAATTACCAGACTGGATCTAACTGTGACTTTGCCTTTAATAAGGTAGAGGAGTATAAACATACTGGAAAATGTATTTATTTAATAGTACATGTATGCGTATAGACAAGGATAATCCTCAATTGTTCATTGAGTCGTGCCTATTTTTATGGCCTTCTTTTGTGGTGGCTGTTAAACAAAACACTGCAGTCATTAAGTGACTCGTGTGGACATTAAGTGATTTTAAGTTCTCCCATTTACTTTGCTTATCAGAAGCTGGCTGGGAAGGTTGCAAATTGAGATCACATGATCTGGATGCCACAACAGTCATAAATACATGCCAGTTGCCAAGCATCCAGATTTTAATCACATGACCATGGGGATAGGTATTACAATGGTCATGAGTGCAAGGATCAGCCATAAAGTCACTTTTTTTCCCAGTGCTGTTATAACTTTGAATTGTCATTAAACAAATGGTTGAAATTTGAGGACTGTCTGTAATCATTGGCCTTCAATTTAGTCTTATCAAAGTGAGTTGAAATATTCAATCTATTTGTAGAAAAGACTGCATGTTAGAAAACATTACTTAAAAATATATTTGAGAAAGAAAGGTGCATCAATGAATGATACAATTCATGATACAATGCATGATACAATTCATGGTTTCAGCCTGTTGAGAAGAGGAGCTATAGGGTGAGCTTTGAGAGTGATGGAAATATGTGCAGGAGAAAGAATCAAAATTTTAATGCTAGTAATCTAACCTAATAATTCCCTGATCCTCAGGATTTGTGAGCAGAAGATTTCCCCATCATTAGACCTTTTAATCACTAGACATCATTAGATCCTTTAATGGAAGTGACAGGGATTAGAAAAAGAGCCGTGTGAAATCAAGTATATGCGCTGCCACTAAGCCGCAGCCTCTCCTTGGGTTTTATGGGTTGTATTTCACCTTTTTGTTCCATCTTATTTTGTTTTTCATTACCAAAAAGAAAGTCATCATAACAATGCAATGTTCCTATGTAAAAAGAGCATCAATATGAATAAGAGGAAAATTACTATTGAAATTCCACTCCTGAGCCTTTTCTGTGGAAGTTTGATGCAATTATATAAGAATGCCACTTCATAAACTATTAAATTTAGAAAATTAGCAACCTTAACGTGAATCTTAACTGCAAAATAACATATCTTTGTATCATTTTTTATTTTACTGCCATCAAGGCAGCATTGACTTGATAATGATTTCCTAGGATGTTTTTGCCATGTATTTGAAAATAACTTCCTCTTCTATCGATAGACATACAGTATTCTCTAATTTCGGAGTGGTCAGAGTTAGTAATACAGTTGCTTTTCAAAACATTTTATAATGCAATTTCTGAATTTATTTTTCAAAACAAAAAATATCCACATATAAAACTCATGCAGCATTTTCAAGGGAACCATTTTTTTTAATTGTTCAACAACAAGTAGCACAACTTTTAAAAGTTACACAACATGTAAAGGCAACTTGATTTGGGAGGAGGATTGCGGTCGTTGTACAATTGTCAATCAACCAGAATAAAATAATGGGTCCTTAATCACCTATTCAGTAAACAAATGCAAAAATACAAAGTGTAGTAATTAATGTATTTGTTTGTTAAATTTATTTTCTATCTGTCTCACTGTGGGGCCACTCTAGATACCTTACTATAATAAAAGGGAAGAAAATGAAAGGAGTGTAAACAGAACAGAAGTAAAATAACAACAGCAACAGCAGAAGCAGCAGCAGCAACAACAACAACAACAATAATAATAATATCATACAATATTCATCCTTCTATAGGGGTGCCATGCAGTTTTTACTACCATTTCTGGCCATGGCTTGGTGGGTGTGGTGTGGCTTGGTGGGCATGGCAAGGGAAGGATACTGCAAAATCCCCATTCCCTCACCATCCAGGGGAAGGATACTGTAAAAACTACATTCCCTTCCCACCCCACTAACCTTCTTTCCAGCTCCATTCTCCTATGCAGGGCAACCAAAGAAGACCCAGCCGATCAACTGGGACTCGGGAGGCAGAGAATAGTTTGTGCGAGGGGGGGGGGCAGTCAGAGGTAGGATTTGACGGTTCTCTGAACTACTCACAATTTCCGCTACTGGTTCTACAGAACTGGTCAGAACCAGCTGAATACCACCTCTGGTGCCATGGGATTATTTTTTGAGGAAAAGAAACCCCATGTATTCCTTGATTATAATACTTACCTTGTAAGTATTTTTAGTACTCTATAGTATGTCCCACTGAATAGTTAGATTTATTCCAAACACATATAGGAATAAAAACCAGCCCAGCCCTGTGAACTGGAGAGGAAGAAACCAAAGGTATTTGTGAAGCCCAGTTATGTTGACACTCTTTTTCTACTATCACCCTCTCCCTTTCCTCTGCACTGATTTTTCCCTCTCTCATTGGTTTCAGCAGAAGAAAATCACATTAGATTTACAAAAAGGATTAGTTTTCTCTTGTTTCAAGGCTGAGTCCAGGTAGTAGAGAGGGGCTTGAATTAGGCAATTATAAACTTTCTGCTCCCATACATATTCTGTTTTTGCTCCCCTATATTGTTAGACCTTTAATGGAATTTTATCTCCTTTTCTTCACTGGCTCTCCCTGAGGAAAAATAAGTCTCTGGAATCCAGAATTATTGTATCTTCAAAGTACAGCAAAATTGATTTTATTCTGAAAAAACCTTCGGTCTAAATGCCCCTCATCCACCTGACAGCTACTCAGCAGGCATATTTAAGTCTACAAATTTTAACATCTTATTCTCCCGCTGAGGCAAATCATATCTGTTTAACTAAAGCCATTAAAACTACAGAATCTCTCTCAGGAAAAAAATATGCCAATCTTAGTTGGAACATGCCTTGCACTAACATGGTGCTTCTAGATTGCAAGGGTTAATTGCTTGTGAGATGTAATCTGGGCCAAATTGTATCTAACCGACATCACCATGTTAGTCAGTTAGATACAACTTGCCCCAGATCACATTTCACAAGCAATTAATCCTTACATTGTAGAAATTGACTTTCAAAATTAATACTCTGATCCTTAAGCCCATGTCACACTGAACCAACGGATGCAAAGAGGATGTAAAACGGACAAAAAACCTTGCCATCCGTTCGAAAACGCAATGTACTCACTGCCTCTGTTTTGCTTCCTCTCTATCCGTCCAGCATCTGTTGACTGACGTTTCATCCGCTCTGAAAGTTTTGGGCTGCCCAAAACTTTTGCGCGGAAAATGTATCCAGTTCATCCGTTCTGCATCCGCTACGCATCCGCTACGCATCCGTTACGCATCCGCTATATCCGCTTGGCGTCCGCTGCACATCCGCGCAACTCGCATCCGCCCGGCTGCAGGGAGGAAGCGGAACGGACGCAGAACGGATGCAGAACGGATGCAGCACGGAAACAAAGCGTTTAAAGCGGAAAAAACGTTCGCAGAGGGGACCTATCTCGGATATTAAGGATGTCTAGAGGATGCCTAGAGGATGCAAAGGGACACCTATACTGCCTATAAAAAGGGGGAGCAACTCGCCTGCATCTCACTTTCAGAACAGCAGCCAAGCTGTGCAGACCTCTGCAGCCTTCATCTGACTCTTCCTCTTCCACAGCATCCAATCATGTCCACCGTGGATTGTGACAAAGTCCTTTCGGCAGCCACCATCCTTCTGCAACAGTGCGAAATCATCTACAGGCTCTGTGAACTCTACTACGGGAAGAAAAGGAGGCACCCCAAAAAAGTCTGGGTCCAAAGATGGTTCGCCAGAAGAGCAGAGTACGGACTGTACAACAAGCTGATGGTGGAGCTCAGGAGCGAAGACACTCGGGCGTTCCAGAACTTCATGAGGATGCCTCCAGCCATGTTTGACGAACTTGTGCAGTGGATGACACCCAGGTTGACCAAGACAAACACCAACTTCCCGCCCAGCCTGGAACCTGGGCTCAAGGTGGCACTGACTCTGCGCCACCTGGCCTCAGGGACCACCTACAGGAGCATGCAGTATGGCTGGAGGGTGCCACCCAACACCATCAGCATTGTGGTCAGAGAAGTGGTGCAGGCCATCATTGAAGAATACAAGGAGGAGCTCCTCCAGTACCCCTCCACTGAAGAAGGATGGAAGAAAGTTGCAGAGCAGTGGTATCAGAAGTGGAACTTCCCCCACACCGTTGGAGCCATAGATGGCAAGCACGTGGCCTGCAAAGCTCCAGCCAAGTCGGGGTCCACTTATCACAACTACAAGGGCTTCTTCAGCATCATCCTCTTCGCCATGGTTGATGCTGACTACAAGTTCATGTACATCGATGCTTCAGGCAACGGCTCATCTTCAGCTGCCCAGGTATACAACGCCAGTGACCTCAAGGAGGGGCTGGAAGGCAACCTCATCATGGGCTTCCCAGATCCAGACCCGCTGCCCAACGACAAGCAAGATGTGCCCTACTTCATTGTGAGGGATGACGCCTTCTCCCTCACAACCTACCTCATGAAGCCCTACACCTCCAAATACCTCACCCGTGAAGAGAGGATCTTCAACTACAGGCTGTTCAGGGCAAGGTGGGTGGTGGAGAACGCCTTTGGCATCCTGGCCAACAGGTTCCAGGTACTTCTCACCAACATGCAGCATCGCCCAGAGACCGTGAGGAGGATCGTGGAAGCTTGCTGCATCCTGCACAATCTCATGCACACCCGCTACCCAGTCTTGCAGAACAGGCTTGTGGACCGTCAACAAGGCAATGGGGACATGGAGCCTGGGGAATGAAGGCAAGGGCAAAACCTGATCGACACTGAGGATGTGCAAGGCCCCAACAGAGCCTCACGTGAGGCAAAGAAGCAGTGCAATCTCCTGAAACACTGGTGCAACTCCCCAGCTGGAGCAGTGGAGTGGCAAGACAGGATGGTAAACGCTTAATGGATGCTTCCTTCAGCCTGCCTCATCACACGGATGAGATTGGGCCATGTATGTTTGGTTGGCCTACAATGAACAGGGTGTTTAATAAAGAGTTGTGTTTATGTTGACATGTGTGGATGATTGATTATATCGTTATTGATAATAAAGGGCCATAGGTGTGGCACCTGGGAGGGTGGACCATACAGTCCCACTATGCTTGCACTGGAGGTTTATCTATCCCACTGCTATCCTAACCCATCCCACAGCTATTACCCATACCACAGGTATCCTAACGCATCCAAAGCTATCCTTACCCATCCCACAAGCATGCAAAGGCTTAAACCATTTCTAAAAGTTTCCACCAAGACTTTATTAAAAAAAAGAAATGAAACAAGTGTGTGAATCATAAATAAACTTTATTAACAACAAGCTATAAGACAAAAATCAGTCTCTGGCACTCCTCTTGGTCGCTCAGTCTCAGGGGTGAAGGGTGCAGGTGCTGTGGAGGTGGCTGGTGCTGGAGTGCTTGTCATCAGCTCCTCCAGAAGCAGAAGCAGCAGAAGCGCCAGCCCCAGAAGAGCGAGCCCGTGCTGCAGAAGCCCGAGGAGAACCAGAGTGAGGGCCAGGGGGCGGGATGGTAGCCCTGTCCCTCTTGCAAGGGCTGGCAGCAGATGGCTGAGGCTTGCTGTGCTTCCGCATGGTTGTGGGGTTGCTGGCTGGCAGGGAGGCTGGCAGGAATCAAGGCTGGCAGGAAGGCTGGCAGGGAGGCAGGCACCAAGGCTGGCACCAAGGCTGGCACCAAGGCTTGCAGGCAGGCTGGCACCAAGGCTGGCAGGAAGGCAGGCAGCAAGGCTTGCAGGCAGACATGCAGGCAGGGCAGGCAAGGCAGCCAAGCTGTCTGGCAGCAGGTCTTTCCTCTGAATGGCAACCTGCTTCTAAGCTGCTTCCGTTATATCCGCGGGGCTGACGCAATGCATCCTCCCCGCATGCGCAATTAACGCCAGGCATCCATTAGGCTTCCGCTGTGCATCCGCTGTGCATCCGCTTCATCCGCTCGGCGTCCGCTCTACATCCGCTCTTTCCGTTCCGCATCCGTTTTGCTGAGACCCCCCGGAAGCCCTGCGGATGTGCCACCCACTCCCATCCGCTTCCATCCGCTCGGCTTCCGTTCCACATCCGCTTTGCATCCGCCCTGCATCCTCCCCGCGTCCGTGTTATCCGCTCCGATTATGCAAATTTTTGCACCTTTTGAGAGCGGATAACAACGGATGGAACATTTTGCTCGTCCGCTGTGTCCTTTTTGCATCCATTGGGCAGTGTGACATGGGCTTTAGGAAATCATGGCCAGAAAGAGAAGCCTGCTAAATATTTTGCATTATTCTGTAAAGTAGCTGAATGAAAACCACTCCATTTCTGCTGCTAAACAGGCTTTCGAGAAGTTACTAACATCTGCATTTTCAGTAAACAATTATACAACTTCATCTAAAGTGTTTATGGAAGTAAAAAACTCCGAACAATTACCACTGTAACTCAGTGTCACGTATCCATCACCTTCCTTAGCTAGCTGGTGATGTTACAAAGCAAGTTTACCAAATAACCCATATATGTTACAGCTGATCTTATTATTTATTAAATGTATATGTCTCCCATTTCCCCAATAAAGCAATTATTATTGTTCCCATGTAAAAATGAGACTATTAGAGATATATAATCAGAATACATACAGTATGTTTAACATCTGATTGAGACAGCCAATCCAGGAAGAAATTGTGATCACAGGATCGCAGGGTTTCATCAAAATTACGAAAACAACATCTCACTGAAAGTTTTGCTCTTTTGTACTTGTGTGACATGTCTCAAAACGCTACAACTGGAGCGAAGGTGACAAAACAACAGTGTTATTGTCACTTGCCACTCTCATCCTCATGATGCCTCTAATTCTGGTTGATGATATTGCTAGGGCTTGTGGTAGAGGAGAATTAACACAGTCACATTCAACCTGTTCTTTTCTCCAAAATGACAAAACCAGATCTGAATTCTAATGGAAAAGGATATTTCAGCAACCAATAACCAGAACTTGAGTTATTCCAGAACTATCTACATGATCTAGATTCAGGTTACATTTCTAGCAGTCTACATAGTTTCTTTCAAAGTGGATAGCAGTCTCTCAAAAAAGAACGGACATCTTCCTTCCAATCATTTATTATTGCCTTTGAAATAACAGGCTGCAAAAAGTTTTTCAATCGTTTCTTATTTCTGTTGAAGAAAAGACAAACTTTGATACATGCTGTTAGGTGCTTATAATAGCACTTGTATTATGACAAATGCAGGGACACGTTTACGTGCTCCATTTTCAGGTCTTCAACTAATATGTTTCAGTCTCTGGCAGCTTCTGAAGAGATTCCTTCTTGGTTGTGACTGTAGCATGAAGAGATTCCAGCCTGTAGAATCTCATGCTTTCATTCCTAATCATGAAAAGGACGAGGTAGACTTCCCCCAGACCTCAAGGAGAAAAAGGGAATTAAAGCTAGCTGCAGGATTTCCCAAACCCATATTCAAATTCATAGACTGGTGCACTGCTATTTGCTGAGTTAAATATTGTTATTTTATACATAGTATTTGGGAAATAGTAAAAGAAGGGTACTTAATAAGGTGAATACTGCGGATGCAAATCCATGCAAATTTGGATCAAGACACGAATAAGTTATCTGGGATCATGTGACATTATCTAATAACTACAGCATGGCAAACTATTATGAAATATAGTTAGTCAATATTGTGATACATCTTTTGCCATTTTGTAAAATTAGCTGATGCTCCCTAATTATATTTCTGTTCCTCTTCGCAAGAAAATAAAATGCATCTCCTCTGCATGAGTTTTTGACTTTTCTTTTCTACTAATTGTTTGGAAAGTGCAATGTTTTTAGCAAGACTGTATCCAGGAAATGATGTTCAATGAGTCATCCTGTCCAATAACATTAGATGAGAAAGCACACTCAAATGTATTTAGAAGTGACCTCCAGCTGATACCTTTTGATATGATTTAATGTTGTTATGTATCCCTTGTTTCCCCAGGCAATGAGAATTCCAGAAACCATGTGTTCATTATTTCTTTCAGATGAAGGCATATGGGACAGTTAATATTTATTTTATTTATTGTTATAAAGACATCCGTATCAAATAGTTACTCCAATTAAATTGCAACCCATGAAATCTTTGTCTCTGTAAGACTTTTTCCATCTGTATTTAAAATGCAAAGTGATATTTTAGTATTCTGTTGCCATTTCTCTCTAGCAGAGTGGATATCTCATTTTAAAAGCTGTTCTTAGCTCATTTTAGACTATCAACTTAACAAAGGGTGGGAAAGATTACTGTTCTAATAGTCGCTGTAAGGCACATATGTGTAGCAAGAAATAATGTTCTGTACATATGTATTGCACATATTTACAAAAAACAGGAAGGAATGATTTTAGGAAATCTTAAATCAGACTCTTAAATCTGATTTTTTTACCACCCTGTAGTCCGAGATCGTGTACGATCAAAAATGGAAAGAGATATTTTGGCTGAAGTGAATCATCCTTTTATTGTAAAACTTCATTATGGTAAGTTTTCTCTAATATAGAATTCAAATACATGTATGGGCATTTTCAACTGGATATATCATGCTGTACTGTTCAGAACCATAAACCATTAACCATTCAACCAGATATTATGTTTTGTCATCTATGATGGACAGCTTAATTTTATAAGTAAAGCATTCAATTATGGTTTGTTCAAAAATCCATAGTTAAAATAAAGAGCCAGAGACAGTTTGATGTAATAGTATCAAACTAGAAACTGGCAGATCGTGAGTTTTAGTTCTTCCTCAGGGCCAAAGTCAGCTGGACAATCTTGGACAGGTACTTCTTGACTTACAACCACAACTGACTCCAAAATTTCCATTGCTAAGCAAAACTGTTGTTCATTAAGTTGGGCCCCATTTTACAACTTTTTTGCCACAGTTGTTAAGCGAATGACTGCAGTTATTAAGCGAGTCTGGGATTCCCCCATTAATTTTGCTTGTCAGAAACCAGCTAGGAAGGTGATGAATGGCAATCACATGACCCCAGGATGCTGCAACTGTCATTAATACATGCAGTTGCCAAAGTGAGTTTTGATCAGGTGGCCATGGGGATGTTGCAATGGTTGTAAATGTGAAAACCAGTTATAAGTCATTTTTTTCAGAGCTGTTGTAACTTCAAACAGTCACTAAACAAATGATTGTACGTTGAGGATTACCTGTATCATGTTCTCTTTGTCTAGGACCATGTTGGCGAACCTTTGCCACACGTGCTGGAAGTGGCACGCAGAGCCATTTCCCCCAGCATGTGAGAGGTCGCCCACTGCACATCTGCGCATGCTGCCACCCGACAGCTGATTGTTGGGTATCTGGTGCGCATAAGCAGGGGCAGAGGAGTGTGTGCGGGAGATGCAGGCATGCACAGGGATGTACTGCATGTGAGGAAATCATGCATGCATGCGCAGACATGCTGCATGTGAGGAGAGAAAGCTCACGCATGCGCAGATGCACTGCGTGAGAGGAGGGAGTCGTACGTGCATGCGCAAAGCTGCATGGCACTCAAGGGAATTGCATGCGCAGGGGCAGATGCATGGTGCATGAGGAGGGAGTTACATGTGCATACACAAAGACGCACAGTGCACAAGGGGGAATCATGTGCACATGCATGGATTTGCAGTGCATGAGGGGAATTGTGCGCATGTGCAGGGGGCATGGGGAGCAGGATGCATTGCCTTCTGAGCACATGCAAGTGAGCATGCACGCAATTATCGGCACGGGAGCTGAAAAACGTTAGCCACCACTGACCTAGGAAGAAGGCAGTGGCAAGCCACTTTTGCAAAACCTTGCCAAGAAAACTTGTCCATGCAGTCTCTGAAAATCTCCATTGAATGAAAGAAAAAAAATATGTCTGAACCCATCTTATTAGAATTATGCATAATAATGATGAACCCACTAGCCACATCTAAGCTCACTCAATTACAATCTGTGTGGAGCAGGGGTGTCAAACTCGCCTTGTCACAGCAGCATCACGTGACGAATCAGGAGTATTATTATTATTAAAAACTCAGCATTTTCTTCATTGCAGCATTTCAAACAGAAGGAAAACTGTATCTCATACTAGATTTTCTGCGAGGAGGGGACCTTTTTACCAGACTTTCTAAAGAGGTAAGTTCAATAAAGTAAATGTTAATGTTTGAAAACAAAGCAAAATAATAAATTGTTGTCTTTGTGTTCCTTCATAGAAGAATCCATCTGTAGGGTTTCTCCTTTGTTTACGATCTGCGAATTTGGCACTTCATTTTTGTGTAATTCATTTAATAATATGAATTTAATATTTATTAATTATTTAATTCAAATAAGCCTTTTTTAGTGCAGTTCATTATATCATATAGTTTTGTGAGTTGCGTGCACCCTATGTGGAAAAATACCAAGGTAAAGAAAATTAAAATTAGTTTGATTAAAACTGGTTTAATCAAATCTTTACAAATGAACCAAGCCTATTTTTTGTGTTTTACAAACTGGGATCAAATCATGTGTGATCTTTCAGAAATAGGACCAGTGTTTCTTTGACCTAGCTATCAACTGATATTACCAGCAACCACTCGCAGAAACTAATTGGTCAACAATCTCTATTTTGAGACTGGATTTAAAAGTCATGGCCGTGAACCTGATCTAATTTGGGATTTATTTCTTTCCCATTTCCTATTTTCAGTACCATCTAATCCAGGGCTCAGCAACCAGCAGCCAGACAGTTGCCTGTATCCCCTGAACTCCTTCTTGTGCTTGCCAGAATTCCCCGTTGATTCCACTGCCAAATTTTAGCAGCAATAACAATCCTGCTGAAAATTGTTTCTAGCATTTTGAGGCAGGAAATAAAGAGATCCAAATGGAAGCTTTGAAATTGATTTTACATGATTATAAAAACAAAGCAAAAACCCACCCACTCCTCAGAATCAGGAAAATTCCTGGAAGATCCCAGCTCTGCTAATATACACTCACATCTTCCCATTTTGCATTGTTGGTCCTACCCACCCAATCCATGCCCTTACCCACACGTATCCCCCACAACCAACATTTGGCAATTCTTATTATAATCTAAAGCAATACAGGACCTTCTGGCATTTTGATCAGCACTATTAAAGCTATTATCCAATTACGGATTTTGGAATAATCTATGCAAGATGGAGTGATCTTGAATTCTGCTTTCCTTTCCTCCTGTCCAGTTGCTTTGAACAATAGGTGACAATTCATCTTCTTGATCATTCTAAAAGCAGAAGTTCCCAAGAGATGAGGACCATCAAAAAGTATTAAAAGTAGCTAGTAAATACTGTAGCAGGCTAAGATGATAAGGAAATGACTGCTGTGTCAAATTTTGCTCATGCCATCGACAATACATTCCCCACTCTTCTAGTTTCTATCAGCCCTGGGGTGACATGCTATAAAGACTCAGAAAAACTTGGCCATCCATCTCAGAATGTTAATAGTGATTAAAGCACCATCTGAAGAATAATAGAACAGCTGGGAAGAGGAGGAGGGAGGCCTTCTGCTAACCATTTGTTGGCAACAGAGATGGTATTCACTTTATTTCTTGGAACTAGCCAGCCATCAATCATAACCATGTACTTCTTCTAGCATCCAAACATGTTTTCTCTTGAAATATACCTTGCCATGTGCCACAGACAAAAAATGCCCGTGCTTCTCTTCTCCCTTTTCTCCTCCTGCTCCTTTTTATGTCATCATCTGTAGGGCTTTGCAAAGTATTCAAAAGATATACCTTTCAACGTGCAGAATCACCTCTTGTTGCCTTGCTCAAACATCCATGTCATTTACAAAGGTGATAGGGCTGCTGCAGAACCTGTTTCCAACCTGTTTCAGGCGGAGCTCCATTCAAGGAATCTTGGAACAAGGTATGCAATGTACTTGTTTGGAAAACAAATCGGTTACTACCCAGATAACCGTGTTTCCACTGCTTTCAGGTAATTCTACTATAAAGTCCATAGAGATTTCCTTCCAGGGGGCTGCTGGTCTAGCTACATTTTGTAACAACCCTACTGGCTTACCAGGAGGTCTCTTTGCCGAAGCACAAATTGGACAGCTAGATACATAAGCTTCAATGTCCTTCTTTAAAGTAGGCCAGCAGAATTGGCGCTTAACCAGGTGTAAGGTTTTCACAAATCCAAAGTGACCAGCTGCTTTAGAATCATGAGTTTGTTGTAGTATTTGGCCCCTCAGGACCTGTGGAACATACAACTTGGTCCCCACCCAAGCCAAACCATCTCTAACTGTATAGTCATTTGAATGAGCTAGGAACCACTCATACAGTTTTAAAGCTTCTTTTAGTTGTTCAGTTAGGTCATTTGATAAATCCACTTCTTGTTTCTTCTTTTGGGCTCTGGTGATCACTGGGGCGGTGAGATGTTTGGTTGAGACAATTGGACTTATCACCTCCTGGCGCATACTATTATATTGGGGTAGTCTAGAGAGAGCATCCGCCATGAAGTTCTTCCCTCCTGGAATGTACTTCAGTGAGAAATTGAACCGCTTGAAATACTGGGCCCAGCGAACTTGTTTAAGGGACAGCTTCCGAGGTGTTTTTAAGGCTTCCAAATTTTTATGATCAGTCCATACCTCAAATGGATGTTTTGCTCCTTCCAGGAAATGTCTCCAGGTCAGTAAGGCCCAACGAACTGCAAAAGCTTCTTTTTCCCAGATGGCCCACCTTCTCTCGGTTTCAGACAGCTTACAGGAGGTATACGCACAAGGCTGTAAGGTCCCTTTCTCGTTGATTTGAAGTAACACCGCTCCAACAGCCACATCACTTGCATCGGCTTGAATCACGAAAGGAGGTTCCATATCCGGGTGCTTTAGCACTGGTTCTGCAGCAAACAGTCGTTTTAGCTTTTCAAAAGCTGCTTGGCACTCCATGGACCACTCCAACGGTTTGCCTGGCCTTGGCTTCACCTCCCCTTTTGTTTTTAAGAGATTTGTGATGGGCATTGCTATCTTAGCAAACGTCGGGATAAATTGCTGGTAAAAATTTGCAAATCCCAAGAAGCTTTGAAGTTGTTTTCTGGCACGTGGTGGAGCCCATTCCAATACGGCACGCACTTTCTCTAGATCCATTTCTACGCCTTCAGATGAAATGCGATATCCCAAATAGTCAATTTTCTCTTGAAGGAATTCACACTTTGACAGTTTAGCATACAACTTAGCGGCACACAGTTTCTGTAGAACCGACCGCACCAGTTTCACATGTTCATCCAGAGTTTCCGTGTAGATAAGGATATCATCAAGATCAACCAGAACCCCCCTGTATAAATGTTCATGTAACACTTGATTGATCATTTGCATGAATACAGCTGGGGCCCCTTGTAAACCATAAGGAAGAACGTTGAATTGGAAGCAACCCATTGGGCAGTTAAAAGCAGTCTTCCACTCATCCCCTTCCTTAATTCAAATTCGGTAGTATGCTTCTCTCAAATCCAACTTCGTGAAAATCTTCCCCTTGGCAAGGTGGGCCAACATGTCCTTCATCAAAGGAAGGGGGTACATGTTTTCCATGGAAATGGCGTTCAAATTTCTGTCATCCACCACCAAGCGTTTGGAGCCATCTTTCTTTTCACGGAACAACACTGGGGCCGCTACCCGGGGCCTAGCAGGTTGAATGAAACCACGTTCCAGATTTTTATCTATAAACAATCTTAGCTCCTCCAATTCCCATGGTGTCATTGAGTACAACTTCGGTTTCAGGAGCTTCACTCCAGGCAAAATCTCAATAGCACAGTCTGTTGGCCGGTGAAGCGGAAGCTCATCCGAGGCCTTCTCACTGAACACTTCTTTTAAATCCCAATACTCTTTGGGAATTTTCTCCTCCCCTTTCACAGGTTCAGTACCTGTGGAAGCTATTTCAATCGGAATCTGAAGCTTCGGTTGAGATCTGCCCTCTTTTCTCGGTCACTGCTTGGTGCGTATGCGCAACAACCCCTTTCTCCAGTTAACCTTGGGGTTCCATTTCTGGAGCCAGGGCAATCCCAGTATTAATGGTTGCTCCATCCCAGGGACCACAATAAAATGCAGAGTCTCATCATGCTCTCCCATGATCATTTCTATAGGTTCCATGATAAAACATGCAGGGCAACCTCCAGCACTGATCCATCTAATTGGCAAAAGGAAATGGGCATCTTCAAAGGTTTTAGTTTTAAGCTCATTTTCTCCACTACTTCCGTGTTGATTATACACCTTGTGCACTCAGAATCTAAAAGGGCTAGCATTTCCTCTTCAACCCCTGAATTGGGTACCCTCAACTTCACTGGAATGGTCATAGGGCCCACGTTTGGACTTACCAGGAAGTCGTCTTCCGAGTCGAAATCATCCTCCTCAGGGGTAACTGGGGTTTCTGATTCCTCTCCTGCGGGAGGGGCGACCTCTGCCATCTCTTTCAACTTTAGTGCTGCTTCGCGAGGCTTCGCTGGAGATTTTTCAGGTTTCTTCCCTTCTTTTGGCGCCCCCTTTGGTTCCAGATTGACTTTGCAGTTCACAGCCCGGTGACCTTCCTTCCCGCATTGAAAGCAGGCCGAGGGATTGGGTCTTGCTACCACTCCTCCCCTCTGAGGTTTGGGGACCTCTTGAGGATGTGGGGGGGAAGGCTTGCCCCACCCAGAACCTCCCTGCCATCTGTTTTGGGTTAAATCAATTTCTACTTCTTCTGCCAGTAAGTACCACATCTGCAAGTCATTTGGGTCTCTTCTAGCAATGCATCTCTGGTACACATCTTCATTTAAACCATCTTTAAATGCTTCTATCAGGGCTTCCTGGGACCAGCCTCGGATATGACCAGTTAACTGTCTAAATTCTTGGGTGTAGTCAGCCACCGACCTCCGCCCCTGATTTATGGTCTTCATCTTAAACCGGGCCTTGCGCTCTGCCAGTGGGTCCTCAAACCTAGCCCACAGTGCAGTCATGAACAGGTTATAGTTCATCAACTGGGGAGCATTATCATTATGCAAGGTCATCATCCACTCTGCAGCTGTTCCCTCCAGAGCCCTGGTAACACATCTCACATTGGCTGCTTCTGAGGAAAAATCCTCCCCGTATTCTTCCATATAGCTCCAAACTTGGCCTAGGAAAAATCCCAAGGTTTTGGGATTTCCCTCGTATTTTACTTCTAATAGAGGCAGTCTAGGAACTCTACGCCTTCTAGGAATTACACCTCCCGCTGAGGGCTCCGGGGTTGCTGCTGGTTCAGGTTGATTTATGGGAGAGGGGGGCTGCTCTGCTTCTTCTAGCTGGGGCTACTTTCCCTTCCCCTTCATACCTTTGTGCAGCTTGGAGTTGTTCAAAGGCTTCATCAAGGAGTCTCCTGGCTTGATTCAGTGAGAGTTCTCTCTTTTCCTTCTCTTGCCATGGCTCCTCTTTTTCACGCCGGCGGGTCCTTCTCCAGATCTTTCCAGCCAACCCCCACCGACCATCTGGGCTTCACAGCTGGATCCTCTTCCAGAATGAGCTCTGCTAGCGATTGGGCTTCCTGTACCAGCAAAGAATCTTGCCCTCCAATGGCTCCCAGGTCTTCCTGATCACTAGTTGAAGATGACATGATGTCCATGCCCCCTCGGAAGAAAATTGGGTGTTTTCTCTGGGTGGGGGTAGTAGACAGAGATTCAGAATAATATCAGGCGGAGCTCCATTCAAAATCCAGGAAAGAAATACTTAGACTTTTTAAATTAGAGAAAAGATATATTTTACTGAAAGTGAAGTGGTAACAACCAAAGAATTCTGAATCTGAGAAATTAGGCGTGCAATTCACATATACAAAGTGATGGAAGTGTTCCCACCCCCAATAGTTCAGATGAAACTTCCAATTAGAAATTGTGAATATGATCATCTGGGCATCTTCAGATGATGATGAGGCCTCTGTCCGTTGACCTTGGCATACTTTGATAACGGGTTGCAGTTGCGCAGAGAAAAGAAAGCTAAGCGAGAAATAGAAACCTAACTCTATTGAATGCTCCCCCCCCCCCTCATTTACACAACAGAAGAATGTAACACTTGGGAAGAATGTCACTTCCCAGACTTATCCCTACCTCCCCTCCCCCCGTTTCTTATGAAAGCCGAAAGATGCAAAGTAGTATCCTTACATGCACATGCATGGAGACAGAGACTACGAGAGCTTCTGGATGGCTGAGTGAACCTTGAAAACAGTGTATGCCTTTTTAATAGTTCAGAAAGTAGTGCCTTACATATTCCCAGATTGCAAAGCAGCTTTTGAATGCTATGTACAAGGGAATATAAATAACTGAACACCCACAATTTTCTGATGATGATACTAATCTAATATTTTAGATTCAGCTCTGGCTTGTGTTAGGAAAACATGATTTGTTCCAAAAAACAGAAATTATTCTTTTTTGAAATATAAAGTTCTAAATGCTATTCTATATATGTCTAGTCAAAAATAAATCCCGCAGAATTCAGTTGGCCTTTATTTTTAGGAATATTATATTTGTGTTTTAGACTTGGTATTCATTCTAACTCCTGCTACTTCCCTTTCTGTCTGTTTACTATGTTTTAGCTATTTGGTGGCTATTTTTGTGTCTTAATTTCTACCAGTAGTCCTCAAGTTACAACTACAATGAGGGCCAGAACTTCTGTTGATTAAGTGAGGTGGTTGTTAAGTGAGTTTCAGTCAATTTTTACAACATTTTTATCGCAGTTGTTACGTGAATTACCATGATCATAAAGCGAATTTGCGGTCATTAGATAATTCTGGCTTCTCTCATTGATTTTGCTTGTTGAAAACCAGCTGGGAATGTCACAAATGGTGATCATGTGACCCTGGGGCACTGCAGCTGTCATAAATACATGCCAGTTGCCAAGCATTTTAATTTTGATCACATGACCTTGAGGATTCTGCAGGACTTTATAAATGTGAGGACCAAGTTACTTTTTTCAACACCATTGTAATTTGAAACATTCTCTAATTGAATATTCGTAAATTGTACCTGTAATTTAGTATACACAGATAAGTCACATCTGATCTATCTTTCTGTCCAACCTTCCTTTTTCTACAAATTTCATAGCATTCTTTCTATGCCTTCTAAATCCTGTCTTGTGAGATTATTTCATGGGAAAGAGGTTCAGTTTTCCCATGTATTGAGACGTGATGTTTCAGTGGTTGCATGCCACATGCTAGGCTACTATAGGACTCTGGGTGAAGTTGTTTTTCACTTGAACTTTCAGCCACAGGTGGCTGATAACCACTCAATCTGCTTCTAGTGACTTTTTCATTATCCTGGGAGGGGAGGGGAGAGATGTAAACCAGTATATGTTAGGTTAAATATTTCAAGACTGTCACTATTCAGTTATCATTGTATTACCACAGCTTTTATTACTGTTAATAATAATAATATAGTCACCTTTTTCTTACCTTTGTTGCTCTTCAGAGCTTTCAGTCTGGGTAAACCACAGTGATTACTCAGCTCTTATTTCTTTCTAAGCAGCCATGCCAATACCAAATGAGTGTTGTCAATACCTTTGAGCAGACAGACTTTAAAAATCTCTTCCTGGGTGCCTTTTCTTTGACCACAGTAGAACTGCCTGCTATTTTTTTTCCTGTGGCTTTCAACCTCCTGGGCAACAGAGATCATCAAATAATAAGACACAGTCATCCTGTAGTTATTCCTCAAATGCATCCTTTCAACTTTATTTTTCTTTTTAAAAAAGCAAAGGATTCATAAAATGCATGATGAAACCTGTTGTGTATAAGAATTGGAATACTCCAAATACCTTAATCTGATTGGCCGATCAGGCCGCAATAGGATTGGTTAGTAAAGTACTGTTGCAATTGGTCCACCTGATGGTGGGAAAACTTAAAGAGTTGTCATTGGCCACAAGCCGCGAGCAGCCGCTATAAAAAGGGCTGCCGCAGCTCCAGCAATGTCCTGTTGCGAAGTCACTGAATTAGTTAAGAATAAAGAGCTGGGTTTTTTTTTACCGGTCTCGAGTACTTATATTCTCAGGACAGAACAAAACCTAAATAGAATATTCTTTTCACTTGGTCCTTGCTGGCTGCTTCCTATATACTGTATATCGAAGAATTGTTCTTTGAGGGAAGGAAAACTAGCCAAGATCCTTTTTGTTTTAACATACATATTAATCAGAGATAATTGAAATTCTGGAAATAAACCACTATGAAAGTTTTAAGCTCAGAATAATGGTTTTATAAAGAGAACAACATTGGAGAGGGCAAACTGCATGTTTATTTTGAAAGGAAATGATGATTTCATCATGGTATCTTGAACTTTTTTCTGCTTTTTATCCATACTTAAACAACTTCCCCTGTAATTTTTTCAAAAATTGGAAAGATAGCAAAAGCAATCTTATGAAGGGTTAAGGAGATTGATTTATTTTATGGGGCATTTTGTCAATTGTGTTGTAAAAAAAAGTTTGGAGGCTTGGAGAAAACAGAATCAAATCTATTTGGCTTTTGTTTTCTCAAACTTTAAATCTATTACTGTATATATTAACAATACTGAGTGAGCTTTAAAAGGGGCATAATGCAGTCAGTTATATGAGAATTGGCATTTTTACTGTTGTGTATGAAACATGGTGCAATACCCAATTGTGCTACATAGGACAAAATCCTCTTTAAATTGTCTGTGGAGATTCTCAGTCACAGTTGTCTCAAAGATGCTTTTTGAAGAGGCAACTGGACTTTCTTGTCAACAGTGACTGGTAGTAGCTGTCCACAGTTTCAGGGAGAAATTTGTCCAGCTTTATATGTAGATGCAAAATCCATTTTATTGCATATTGCTTTGCGATGGACCCTCCACCTAATGTAATTCCTTCTAATTCTAAATTACTTTTGCTCTGTTTGTTGAAATTGTGACTTGTCATTGTTCCTTTAAAAAAATCAATAAGGTTAATCTAAAGTTAGCCTTGATCCTAAGTTGTGACCATTCTAAATAACATTGACTTTCCTGATTCGCTTTAAATATGACTGAATCTACTCCATACAAATAAACTTGCTCCTGTATATGATGCACTCTTTGCTATTTTTTTTTTTCATTTTCAGGTAATGTTTACAGAAGAAGATGTTAAGTTCTATTTAGCTGAGCTGGCCTTGGCTTTAGATCATCTTCATGGTCTGGGTATTATATACAGAGATTTGAAACCAGAAAAGTAAGTTAATATGGAAACACATTAGTTGAAATGAAGTTACAAATGAAGTTGGTTGTAGTCACAAAATGTACATTAAATTATGCAAGATCTAATAATCATTCTACCTCCTAAATTGTCTGATCCAAAATGAGCAGGCAGAATTTCTCCGAACAAACAAACAAAAAGTGCCACATCCACTCTGATGATTGACATCTCCAGCTTCAGGAAATATAATTTTCTCTACTGCAAAGAGTGTATTTTTAGTTCATTAAGAATAAAAGAGAAAGAACATTCAAGTATTTATGAATGATTGGTAGGCTTGTAACATACATAATACTTCTTAGTCAGGTAAGATGTTCCACATACTGTCAAGAAAATAGATATATTGCATCATCTGGTCAAGAGTAAGATAGATGATGAGAGAGAGATTATTGAAGCCCGTGGAAGCTCAACTAGGATATTTGTTTGAAGAGTCTAAATGTTCAATATATCTCATGTAGAGGGGATTATTTCAGGGGCAGATTCTGAAAATGCATATTTTTTAAAAAAGTTGCCTGCAAAAACATGAGCATATTATGAATTGTTTTGAGGCATACTGATCTTAAAAAATGCATTCCATTAAAAGTTAATGTCATTCTCATTGTGCCCTGAGAGATAAATATCTGCCTCTACCTAAAATCAAACTCACAGCCTCCTAATTATGAGGCAAAAGTGCCACTCCACTATACCACTCTAGATAGAAAGCTCACTGTGTTCTTCCCATATTTGGCATAGGCCATACTTTTGCCTGTTTCCTGGCCATGCTAACCAATTTCCAGTAAATACTTTTCAGAATATGCCACTTTTCCATTGCCTGAGCATCCTTTAAATTACCAGTGACAACATCACTCTCTCTTTTAGGAAAAAAATAGAAGGGTTGATAAGCCTTAGAAAGGAAGAAAAACATTGGAGATTCACTGTCTCTTACAGGAGGATCAACTGCTGTTGGTGTTCTTTGAATTATCTATAGATCAAAAGATCGCAGAACTGGATTGTTTTCTTAAATATAGTGTTATTGAGAAACAAGTGGTGCAACTGATACACAAATCATTATTCAAGGAAGCAAGATTTGTCAAAAAGCAACACATAAAGGACAAAATATTATTAAATAATAGTAGTGACAATTGTTAGTGTTAATTATTCATTACTTTTCATGACAAAAGATAACTCTACCTAAAAAAGAGACTGTAATTTTCTTTTTCAAGCAACAAATCTTGAGATGGGAGAATTATGTCCTGTATATCTTCTTAATTTCATTCTTAAAGAATGAATATAAACAAATTTGAAGAATGTATCACTACACATAGGAGGAGGAGAGGAAAATCAAGAATGTTGTTTGTCATTGTTCAAGTTACTATTCTAGGCATCTGCTTTGGTTTAATATAATAACTTTTCATGATGTTGTCTTCCAGCATTCTTCTAGATGAAGAAGGACACATTAAGATTACAGGTAAGGATTATCTTTCTACAGCAGCTGTATCTATCATAGATCAACTTGATGACATAGTGCCCAGCACATATGGGTTGCCATCAGAAGTATACTTCATAGCTGCTTTAATTTTAGCACTCCTAGCAGCCTGGAGCAGCCAAGATAACAATATGCTCAACAACATTTTGAAATAGTGAATAGAAAGTACTCATCTGAGCAACTTGCAACATTACCTCTGCAACCAGATAAGTGTGCAGGTTCAGGAGAGCTGTTTGCTTAGGTAGATATAGTCAGTCTTTAGTCCTGGGAATATATTGGACTGATGTGAGTTGAAATCCAAAACTGAGCAAGAAAGAAATAACTATGGATAGATGTACTTTTGGTGCACTAATAGAGGCAGTCCTTGACTGACATTTGTTTAGTGACAGTTCAAAGTTGTAATGGCACCGAAAAAGTGACTTATGTCTGTTTTTCACAGTTAAGACTATTGCAGCATCCCCATGGTCACATGATCAAAATTTGGATGCTTGGCAAAGGGCATGTATGTATTACAGTGTCTCAGGACCTTGTGGTCACCTTTTTGCAACCTTCTCACAAGCAAAGGCAGTGGGGAAGCCAGATGGACTTAACAACCATGTTATTAACTTAATAACTGTAGTGATTCACTTAACAACTGTGGCAAAGAAAACATAAAATGAGACAAAGCTCACTTAACTACTGTTTTACCTTAGCAGTGGAAATTTTGGGCTCAGTTCTGGTTGTAAATTGAGTTCTACCTTCACTTTATTTGGAATATTCAAGATAAAAGTAACAGTATGTAATATATTCTTTTTTTTAAAGATTTTGGCTTGAGCAAGGAAGCCATTGATCATGACAAGAGGGCTTATTCATTTTGTGGGACAATAGAATACATGGCACCAGAAGTGGTTAACCGGCGAGGACACACCCAGAGTGCAGACTGGTGGTCTTTTGGTGTCTTAATGGTAAGGAGAGAACTTGTTTTTGCAATTCGCTAATAAATTAACACATCAATACAAGAATGTAAGCTTATTGCGAGGAGCATATTTATGAGTGTAGGAATTTTTTGCATTTACATGATTCCTCTCAAGGTTATCACCACTGTGGATTAGATAAAGGCTTTGTTTAGATCAGGGGCCCCCAAACTTGGCAATTTTAAGCAGGGATGGGATCCGACCGGTATAACTACCAGTTCGGTGATTTGCATTTTGTGTGCGCTTCACATGCATGTGCCCCTGTGAAAAGTCGTCAGCTTGCAGCCTGGACAGCTGAGCAGCACTGCTCACCCGAACAGAACTTTTTTCCTGCTTTTTCAACCGTAGCTGTGTCGTGCAAAGCAGCTGAGGTTGAAAAAGCAGGAAATAAAGGTCAGGTAAGAGCCCAGGGGGGCAGGTGCGCCAAAACACCAGTAGCTCTGAAAAGCAGGTGCCTTTCAGAGCTACTGGTTCTACAGAGCCAGACAGAAGCGGTAGAATCCCACCCCTGACTTTAAGACTTGTGGACTTCAATTCCCAGAATTTTCCAACCAGCATAGCATAGCATAGCTGGCTGGAGAATTCTGGGAGTTGAAGTCCACAGGTTTTAGGTTCCGTCCTATTAAATTCTAAAGAAGTTATCAGGATATTCGTTCTTCTAGCTCAGTATGGTTTACTGTAAGAGCAAAGTCTTAAATAAAACTTTTTGCACACTCTAGGGATTCTTCGTCTTCAAGTGAAAGCACTCAGGATTAAATCCAGAGTCTGTTTCATACAAAATTGCAAGCTGGATATCCGTATCTAAATATAAATGTGGAGTAAAAATTGACTGCAGATGTTTCGGGCCATTTCCTGTATTGTGTTAACATCAATCCTCTTTTGTCTTAAAATGTGATTTCAGCCCTTAAAGCTCCTGCAGTCCAGATATTCATGACTTTTCAGTCCATAATTATACAATTGATGTTATTTAACTAATGGACTGCATGTAATTTGTACAGTTTTTCACAGTTCTGTGGTTAGTTTGGGAGGTATCAGCCACTGCTGTCTCCAAGGGCACGATGGACATTCTTTATCCTGGATGAAAAGCTGCCCTCAACCTTTGTAGGATTTTTTTGGGAAGTTTCTGAATCTTGATGCTTTGGTTTAATTTTGCATGGAGGAAGGCTATATCCTTAGGTAGAAGTAATCAGTGAATCATGTGTCTACTGAAGCATTTTCATCTCTGAAATCACCAGTACAGTAATTCATTGGTGGTAAAAGTAGTCTGTAGGAAGTTGTACATGCCAGACTGCTAAGGTTTTTATTCCTGTCATTTGAATGTCTTGGCAACTAGCTAGTGCCAAAACAAAATGTTTGTTTATTAATTTATATATTAAATAAGATTTTATCTCCTGGGTTTTTCTCAGCCTTTTTACTTTCCTTTTAATTCCAGCTACAGTACTTATTTTCTTTGCCTTAGACAGGTTTCATTGAGTCATTTGATATTTCACACAAGGCCAAATGCTGTGTGGTCTTCTTTTTTCCTCCATGTAGGATTGCTACAATAAACCTTAAGTTGGGTGTTAGCCCTTTTAAGAAATATTTAAGAAAAAACTGAATCCATACATTGATGATGATGATGATGATGATCTCCATTCAGTTGGGTTGGACTCTTGATGATTCTATGGGCCGAGTCTCTCCATATCTTCTGATCTTGCACTATTTTTTTTTTTTGAGTTTTTCTATGCTCTATTTGGTGTCAGCTTTGATGGTCACATAAATAATAATAACTGCTTTCATAGCTCAGCATGATATGCCAGTCTTAGGGATGAGAATTGTTTAAGGCCCGGTCCCACTGGCCAACAGACGCAAAATGTATGCATAAAGGACACAGCGGACGAGCAAAATTTCGGGGGTGGCTCCATCCGTTGTCATCCGCTCCCAAAAGTGGCAAAAATGTGCATAAACAGAACGGAAAAGAACAGAAAAGAACGGACGTGGGTAGTATGTAGCAGGGATGTTCAATGGATGTTCATCGGAAGCCTAGCGGATGAAAGTGGATGGAAGCGGATGACACCTCCGAAGGGGTTCCAGGGGATAATTGCAAAGTGAACGCATAGCGGATGAAGCGGATGCATCACGTACACCTAAAGGAGAGAAAGGGGATGCCACGCGGATGTATATCGGATGCAAACTGTTCACTGCGCATCCTTTCTATTTCTGTGCTACTAACGATGTATAGATGTTCCATGTACCTTTTCTTTCCTCCCTCTTTCCGTTTTCAGCTGCAGCGGATGTGAGTTGCGAGGATGCCCAGAGGATGCAGAGAGGATACAGCGGACATTTAACGGATGATAAACGGACATAGAACGTTTGTTGCTCGTATGTCTCAGATTTACATCGTACACGGCGGAAAATTCATCCGTTCACAAAGTTTTGTGCAGCTCAAAACTTCTTGCACGGATGAAATCGCAGTGGACGGATGCTCGACGGATAGAGCATATGAAACACATATGCAATGAGTACACAATGGATGCATAGCGTTTTCCAACAGATGGCAAGCTTTTTTTAATGTTTTACATCCTCTTTGCATCCATAAGTGCATTGGGACCAGGCCTTAATCTCTTCTTACAGACATTTGCATGCTGGTACTCCCTGCCCTGCCCATCTTGATACTAATTCTCTTGCTATGGAATTGACTGCAGAACTTTCCATTTTCTTATGAAATCACTTTCCCCCAGATCTCAACTTTCTGTACTGTGACTGAGTTTTTCCTGCAGTTTTTCACTGTGCCCTCTTTTGTGGAGGGTTTATGCTCCAAAGCTATATAATCTCATTTTTTTACATCTAATCCAATTTGGAGTAGGAGAGCACTAGCGCTAGCATGTCTGCATCTGCCACAGCTATGGCTTATTAGGGAAGTGCAGCATCCCCAGCCCTAGCCTGCTATTGCTAGGAGACAGGAGGGCTTTATTTTATAGACAGTTGAATTATTTTTTTAAAAGAGTGGTTGAAAGAGAGGGAAATTATATTGTCAGAGACTGGTCTTTTAAGGATTATGAAGTGGCTAACTAGTCATTCAGAAACTGGAAGTTTCTGATAGAGAAACTGGAAATGCAAGTAGTTGGGGAAGAAATAAGGCATTAGAAAAAGGACAAAAGAGACCAGTTGGAGGGCAGAGATGTTAGGGAGCAACTGGGATGTGGTCTGGTCCTCTTACAGCTTTGTGCAGCTGAAAGTGGTTCAGTTCTCCATGAGTTGACCATTTTTGAAATGTCTGATTTTGTTCTGAGATTATGTCCTCTGTTTCTGAGGCTGAGAGTGTGTTTATGATGAGGGTTTTGTTCCGTGTTAGATTACATGGATTTTCATGCAGAAGGTAATGGGGTCTTTCTCCTCATACCATTATATTAGACGGAAAAAAAATAATGCATAAGATGCTAAGGAATCACTATTAGTTAGCGTTAATGGACTAGGTAAACCCATGGCTCAATCTAAGGATCACTATATATATATTCAATAGCACTCATTCATTCATATGTGTTTAACCAGAAAACCAACAGCTTACTTCTCAACATTCACAAATTCCCATCAGTTATAGTAGCCAATTTTTACCCCCTACCCCAATTTTTTAAAATGGGGGAGTCAATAATAAAGTATCCTCATGAAGTCTTACTGAACATTTGATTAAAAGGCCTATCAGGCTTCTTTTTTTATTAATACCTCTCTGTTGTGCACATCTTGAAATGCTTTTCAGGACTCTGCTGGGCAGTGTATAATTTATGCAGTTAGTCCCCTCTCCCTGTAAAAACTTCATTCATTCTCTTTTCATCCTCTGAATTGTGATGGAGCCATTATTCAAAGCAACATCTTCAGCCTCTAACAATAGTTGGCTTTTTTTGATGGAAGTAACCTTAGACAATGTCAGACAGCATCTGATGCCAGATTATAGAAACTGCAATAATTCTGTCTGTATTATTTCGGAACTACAGGAAATGCCAGAAATATGATACAAACAGGCAGATTCATCCTTAAGTGGCATTGTTTTCCTCCCCTCACATGAAGAAGGTTTTAACTCAAGCCAAGAGTATCTACAAGAAGAGATTGTAAAGGAATTTACAGCTGATAGGAGCAAGCCATTTAAGCAGGGACTTAGTCAAGAAGTATACAATCTAAAGATAGAAGGAAGCATGAGAAAGAAATTCATCTTAATTGTTTTTAGTATGAAGGGGGAGTCAGAGGAAACTAGCATTGACTTTAAAAATTCTTTTATTAAATTCTACCACAATAAGTATTTCTGCAAGGTCTGCTTTTTAACCAAGCCTACCTGAAATGCCTAGTAGGCATGGTTTTTTTAAAAAGGCAAGAAAATGACTGCAGTCATGCAGTTGAAACCTGACCCTGTTTTATGTGCCTAAACCACACAGCCAAAGCCACCATCACCTCCTTTCCTTCCTGCTGTGAGCTGTTACCTTTCAGAAATGTTGGAATTTGATTCCTGTTAATCATAAGATAGAATAGTGAAAGAACTGAAATATAATATTTAATGGTATGGCTTGTAGCTTTTAATGAGAAGTGCCATGATCTCCTCAGATCAATTCACCCTCCTAGGAACAGAAGAAACCCTGGGAGACTGGAGAGATTTATTCTCAAATCCATCAAGGAAGAGCCGAGTCCTGCCTTTTAGCTCCCATGCACCTGGTATCAAATGGTGCACTCAGTACAGGAATAATCCAGAAGTCCCAAGGCTTTGAGGAATTTATCCCTAATATTCTGTCCTTTTTCTAGAGCCAAGTTTGGGTATTTGGAAGACAGCTTCCTGAAATCCACACTGCTCTTGCTTCTTTGGTCTTACCACCCATGTCGGGCTAGACAGTAATGCATAAAGCTTTGAGCAAAGAGCAGTTAACTGCTAAAGAAAAAAATCAGTTCTAACTTTCCCTTGTACTAGCATGCCCAGAATCTGACCAGGCTTTCTTATTAGACCTTGGGATTGCTTGTACTATTTCAAGATCTGGGCTTGACTTTGACTCCCACTGAAGCTTTTTGATATTGTACTTTACATTCCTCATCTTGGGTTGTAGACTATTGCATATTCTTCTTTTCTCTTGGCATATAGAAATGTAAGATAGCACCTAGCACTTCTGTACGACTTCATAGAGCTTGACAGCCCTGTCTAAGCGATTTACAGAGTCAGCATATTGTCCCCAACAATCTGGGTCTTCATTTTACTCACCTCGAAAGGATGGAAGGCTGAGGCAACTTTGAGCCAGTGAGAATCAAACTTCTGGCAGTTGGCAGACATCCTACAATAATGCATTCTAACTATTGCACCACCACGTTGTGGTGTCTCATAACGTTGTGTCTCTTACTTGTCCTTGACAAAGAAATGCTCTTTCACCTTTTTCCTCTTTCACTCTTTCTTGTCTCCATACTTGTCTTGTCTTCTCCACCCTACTCTTCTAAAAAGGGAGATGATTAGTTTATAGTAATAGATGTACAATAGGATATTATAGTACACTGTATTTGGTGTGTGTATGTTTCATATTACACTCCTAATGACATTCAGATTTCTAAAACTACTAAGTATGGTTAGATTTTGCTGAGCTGTTTATTTTTCCTCTCTCCTCCCCCCTTCCATATTTTGTACCTCATTAAACTTTGGGGATTCTGCTGATAACATTTATTTTTCATTACTTGGTTTACATGCAGGTCATATTTAGAAAATCTGTTCTTTTGCACATATATCTGTGCTATTGATATATAGACTTGTGTACTTATAAAATTAGGTCACATATGGATTTCGTAGTCTCTGTCATGCTGTTTTTCTTCTTATGTTGGTTTGATCTGTAATGTAAGTTGAACTTTTAAAATCAACAAATGTTTTGCATAGTAATATTATGCAAAAGTAGCTAGAATCAGTTTAGCAAATGTTTCTCAGGTATTTCCTCTTACCGTATATGGGCAGGTACATCTTATATGTTGAAAGAAATGTCATTTTCATCATCCTGCCAAAAAAAGTTATCATTGCTGCCTTTCTTTCCTTCCCCAGCAATTGGCTTTCACCATATTAAGTGATTTTGTTGACAAATCCTACAATTTTGTGGAAGGTGCATATCATTTTCAGAAAAAATTCCCAAAACAATGTTGAGGTTTTCCTTTTTTTAATAATAATTGTATTGAGCATTACAAATAAAAAGGAAAGACCCAAAATAAAAAAGTATAATAATAAAAAATAGAAAATGCAGAAATAGAAGAAAACAAGAACAACGTGCATGTATGTATGTATGTATGAGAGTGAGTATATAGATAGAGCAGAGCAGAACAGAACAGAACAGAATAGAATAGAATAGAATAGAATAGAATAGAATAGAATAAAATAAAATTCTTTATTAGTCAATTTCACTACAAATAAAAGTGTCTCACTTGTCTGAATGGGTCCTTGAGGCATAAACAGTTGAAACAGTAGATTCAGGACACTTGTTATCAAATAAATGACTTTTTTTAGTTCAAACAGAAAAAATGAGAGTGCTTTTAAAATTAGTGTAGTTCTTCTTGCCATCATTCTGGTTCTGCTTTTTTAAATTAGCTATCAGTGCAAATGTAGAATTACTGTTCCTTGGGGACTGTAGTTTCTTTTTTATTGCTTTCATTTACTGAAATGGAGCTGAAAGACGTACTCTGAGCTATTTAAATTAGATTTAGTATCTAATTATAATTTGTTTTAATCAAAGCAGATGTTAGCATTCCATTAATATCCTTAAACTGATTTTAAGGGGGAAAATGTCTTAAAGATGGGTGGGGGGTCTTAGGGCCAAAAAGAAAAGAGGAACAAACTTTGTCAGAAAAAATGTTTTGTAACATGGTATATATTTGTTTGATGAACAAATACCTTCCTTCCAAACAGGCAGCATTAATGGGGCTGATGGAAGTTGTAGTTGAACATACTTAGTGGGCTCCAATTGGGAACCATTGTTCTATCACTTCTAGGTAGTTACCTTCACTGTTTTAGATACTCAACATTCTTTGTGGCTTTGAAAGATATATATTCTTTTGTGAAAGAGGGAATATTTCCTTGTCACCAGTTGAAAGTCTTGCACTTTACATCATTAAAAAAACACATTGATGATACAACAAGTGCGGGTCTCATCTCCGGGTTCATTACTGATCTTTTGCAACTGGCTGTCTAGAAGTCATGAGATACAGGGAACTTTATCACAATGCCTTTCGGAGTAACTTTTGTACATTTCCACAGGACTGTATAATACAGCACCCAATTATGTGTTCATTGAATGCTTTTATTATTAGATGCTTTTATTATTAGATCATCATAACGTTAGAACAATTTTACTATTCACACCAAAAGTCCAGTAATTCTATTATGAATCTATTAAGTTGTTGAGACTCTAGAAAAAGTGCAGAGAAGAGAACAAAGATGATTAGGGGACTGGAGGCTCAATCATACGATGAATCATTTTGAGAATTGTGAATATTTAGTCTAACAAAGAGAAGGTCTAGGAGTGACATGATATCAGTTTTCCAATATTTGAGGGGCTGTCACAAAGAAGGAGGGGGGCAATCTATTCTCCAAAACATCTTGAGGGCAAGACAAGAAGTCATGGGTGGAAGTTTAACAAAGAGAAGTCCAATTTAGAATTAAAAAGAAATTACCTGAGAGTGAGAAAATTAATCTGTGGAATGGCTTGCTAATTTTTAAGAGATTGGATAATCATTTATCCAGAATGGTACAGGATCTCCTGCTTAACAGAAGGCTGAACTAGAAGACTTTCAAGGTCCCTTAAGACTTGATTATTCTGTTATTATGCTCTTTTAAATAATGGCCCACAACTTAGAGGTTAAGCTATTCTTTTTTAATTTCATGTATGTTCCACATATGGGCTTTATGGGGTACTAGTTTTTATGGAGCATGAACATTCTTCATTGTTAAGATAAATACAGTAGACTATATGCTATGTTTATATTGACATTCATGCTTCTTAGAATTTCTATTCTTTCTTTACAGTTTGAAATGTTGACAGGGTCACTACCATTTCAGGGGAAAGACCGAAAGGAAACAATGGCACTCATTCTCAAGTGAGTAGCAAATTCCCAACTTGTATATCTATTTTTAGCTATAGCTTATGTTCTTTAAGTCAAAATAAACTTTTGGGTTATATTAATTATCTTGTAGAAAATATAAGAAATGATATTCCAAATATATCTAAAACACAGTAGCTAAGTAGCCCAAGGACCACTTTTAATCAAAGAGCTGAAAACTCCAGCAATTTATCAAAAATCTAATCTGCTTTTAATTCCAATTTGCAGCATGGGAACCTATTTAAATTATGGAAATCTTCTGGGACGTTCTCAGAGCCCAATATACTATCCATTGTTCTACCAGGGAACTTAGCATTGTTGCCTAAATCTAAGGCACAGTATATTGCATTATGAGCTGTATGTTCAAAATATTCCTGAGGAGCTCATTGACTAATATGAAGTCTTAATGTTGGCAGAAATAGATAAGAAATGTGATCTAGCAGAATTATTAGATTACCGTGCTTACATTTGGAAAGGAAGGAAAGATATAGGATTATTACCTAAATTAGGAAACAGTCAGTTCCAGTTTCTTCCATCCCCACTCACAATCTCTTTCCCGGTGCAGTTACTTAAGCACATGCCTCATTAAACAAAGTTAATCTGTTCCAGTAATCTCTCTTTGCTTACTCTTCAGCTTGCAGAGAAGACTTGTTACAGTTCCCTTCAATCCTATTGTAAAAGGATCAAAAACTGTTTTGCAATGTAATAAAGACCTGATTGTTCCAAGTTGTATATTGCTTTAACTACCCAACATCTTGCAAGTAGATGAGATGCAGGAGTGCCTATTCAGGATGCTGGTTGAATCCATGCCTTTTAGGAAGGGCTAAAACACAAGCTCACCCATAAACACAAACATTTCAAACTTAGTATGAACTGGGCCAAATTAGCTATGTAAACTTCCTATCTGTACAACAACATCTTCATTGTTCAGAATTTTGCAATTAATTGAGTGTTGCAAATGAAAACTAAAAATATGCACCATAGAAGAAATGCATACATACAATGTACATTTTAAAAAAAGCATGCACAAAAATTCAGGTGAATGCTCTTATAGGATTTTTATTTGGTTTGTTTTATTTGCCAAATTCTAAATAGCATGGCTGAAAGAACAAGGGATCAGAAAAGAATTTCACAGAAACAAGACTGAGAGAACAGTCTATTTGCTAACTCTTTCAAATAGAAAGAATTATGACTTCATATGTATATGACTTAGCCACAATTGTAAGGGATGACAAATTCTCTAAATAAGTTGCACAAAGATTTGAATTAAAATTATCCCAAAACCTGGTCTGTAGAAAGTTTAAATGTTCAATTGAGACTTTGCTGATGTGTAGATTTAAAAAAAAAACCAGTGCTTTTTATTCCTGTATTAAAATATTCTATTTTTTCAGAGCCAAGCTAGGAATGCCACAGTTTTTGAGCATAGAAGCTCAGAGTTTGCTGCGAGCTCTTTTCAAAAGGAATCCATCTAACAGATTAGGTATGGGAATTTATTTTATTACTGCATAACACAATGGCAAATTTCTCCAGTTGTTTTTTCTCTTTAGTTAATTGTCTCATATACATGACACAGCTAAACAGTGTATGATGGAGAGCTACAAGGTAATTTCACTTTAATGAATGATGTATTTGGGACTGTTGGAAAAGATACTACACATGAATGGAAACATCCACTGACAGATACAAAATACCTGTCAGTACCTAATGCTAGAGGCACAGAGAAGCAGGACTTTACAAATGAACTAGATTTGTGTTCTCACATTTTTTCCATTGTAGGAAAAGATGTAAAATGTAATGTGTTCTTTTAGTTTTGTAGTCTGTTACACTGTAGAATAAATGAAGCTTGATTTTGGCCTGAATGGGTGGGGATTCTTCAATGCAAGTAGGACATTATTGTCTACCTAATTATGCCCAAAGGAAGTAAATTTTCATAGTCTAATTTTTTGCTTCCTATGAAATCTATTCTTGGTTGTGACATTAGATAAGAGCACAATTTCTTTTTCAAACCTTTTCTAATAATTACTGGCCACTCATAGAATAGTAAGAATAATTAAGCTAAGCAATTCTGGTGGTTTTATCATAAAAAATAAAGGTATCATCCTCTTTTTGTCCCATTCAATTCCTGGTGATTTTGTGGATAGGTGTCTGCAATGTTTATTTGTTTGTTTGCTTAGATTTCTAGATTATTCAGAAACAGCATTAAAAGGGGTTTGTTATTAACCAACTTCTATTAAGGTTCTGAACAGATTATCCTTCACTGAACAAGGAGTGAATGAAAGTTGTAGATCACATTACATTTCTTTCAATAAAATAGATACCATATAATGTCTGACTCAAAAGCTTATTTAGAGAAGAGATACAAGAATGAGAAAAATGGATTTCTGGATGGGCAAGCTGTATGCTGCATTTTGGATGTTTGAAATAACAATATTATTGTGTTGTTTGTAATTTCATTTTCATCAATTTGAAATGGAAATAGGAAGACAAACATATTGTTGCATTGGACATACCCCCACCACCACCCTGATCTTCCCATTGAAATAACACACAAGAGATTAACTGTTAAGAAATGGAAACATTTCAAAGCTATATTAGTGGCTTTTTGTATGAATTCAAAAATACCTCTTAAAAAAGTGTGATAGTAACCCACAAAATGGTAACATTTGATCTGCTGCTCCCAGCGCTAGCATTTGGATGAGGAGTTGTTATCAGGACTCTTGGCAGCTCATCTCATGACCATCTGGCTGAGCTATACATCTTCCATGAAATAATACATGAAAGAGGAGGGAGGGAAACTGCCTTAAATTTTCTTTCCCTTTGTTGCTGCTTAACTCTGAAAGTTTTTGCTAGAAATAGTAGTACAAAAAAGAAGAAAGGTGCATATTTAGGTGGAAAATATATTGCTGTAATGTATTTTAGATACATTAGTTTGCATTTCTGACATTATTTATAAACTGTGTGTCTCTTAATTACTGTGAGAAATTAAGGGAAGCACATGCTTTCTGAAACCAACACTGAAAAAAGACTGAGAACTGAAAAAGTCCAAGAGCAATTAATCCATCCTTTGCCTAATTGCTTCCACTCAATGAGATGTCAATAGCAATAACATTTAGACTTATATACCACTTCACAATGCTTTAAAGCCCCCTCTAAGCAGTTTACAGAGTCACCATATTGCTCCCAACAATCTGGGTCCTCATTTTACTGACCTTGGACAGATGGAAGGCTGAGTCAACCTTACAATTCCCCCAGCAGTCTTGAGTACTTGTTAGCTACTTAGAGGCTATATCATTTTTTAAAAAAAACATTATTTTGGTATTTTTCCCTGAGGTACTGGTGGAATAATTAAAACACAAAGAGGTACATGTAGAAAAATTTTTTGAAATGTGTGATCCTATTGCGTTGACAAGATTGAAAGCTTTGATTCAAGAAATAGTTCATTCTCTCTTGTCTACTATGAACTTGGATGGCCAGGGTCCCCAGCTTTTTGGTTTACTTTATAGGGACTCTTGGAAATTTGCAAACATATTGAGGGTTATCTTGCAAAATAGATGTTGAGGTTGTTCTACATTCACAAAATGGATAGCATGGATAGCATAAAAAAGTTTAGCAGAATCCTACCTACAACTCTGTAGTATCTCACCTCATTTCCATTCAGGATGTTCTCAAATACCTTTGCCTGTTTTCTGACCAAGCAGCCCTTTTCCTAGTAAGTATTTGACAGTGACTGTTCCTTAGTATATTCTAAGAAAGTTTGTTGGACCCATTTGAAGCCTAGATGTATTCTTGAAAATAAGAATAAAAATGGATACTAGTACTTTGATTTGCAGTACACCTGCTTTATATTGTTCACATTTATTATAAAATCAGGAGGGACAGACAAACTGTTGCTTTGGAAAGAACTTATTACAGGGCACAGAAGACTTCATGGGTACCAGATAAGAGCTTTTATAAACAAAGTTTGTCAGACTTGTTATAAAAGGAGCTTATTTCCCAAAGCTTAATTTAAATTTGTAAAATCTAAAATGTTTTTTAAAAATGCTGAATCAAAGGAATCAAACGAGCTGAAGTGAAGAAGAGAGGCATAAATAGACTGAAGTTCTTCAAACTTCTCTTCTACTCAGAAAAGGCAGAAATGCCCAATCTGACCATAATGGGAGTTCTAATGTACATCTGGAATTGTGCAAATTTCCTGAACTGTTCTGAAGGAAATGTCTTAAATTTTCTATAAACTGCAGAACAAGTAATCAAAATGCAGATGCAGTTCTGTTAAACAGCACTTAAGCATTTAAAATTATGGAATATTTTAATTTGGCTTTTGGAGAGTCTAAAATGTGCTCTTAAATATTTTAATAGCTTGAATATTAAAATGAGGATTCACTATGTATTTGTTTATGTGTTAAGCAAATGAGCTGTTTGTTCTTTGAAAAGGGGAAGGCTTTGTACATTGGTGAGCTAGTCCCACTCCATTTCATCCATTTACTGTAAATGCAGAATGTGCTATGAGATGGTTTAAACTTTTTATCCACTAAGCTTTGTAACTTGATGTGTGGATTTGAACTAGGCTGTCAATAGAACTAGTCCCACCCTTAATTTATAATTAAAATTATCATTTTAATCTATATCAACATATTAATATATTCTCAGTAGTAGTAAGTAGTCAGTCAGTAATCCAATGATTATAATATTTTGCTTTACTACTTGAAGGAAATTAACTGCAGTAATTCAATGCAACAATTAATAATAATTCAATAATTTCAACATTCCCAAAGCCTCTGCTCTTGTTTCTGCCATCCTACTTTTCTTGATGGGGAGTTATAAATGACAAACTGGGAAGAAACCTTGTGGTCTAACACCCTCTGTCTTTTCATTACCTTGGCAGGGGCTGGCCTTGATGGAGTTGAAGAAATTAAACGCCATCCCTTTTTTGCTACCATTGACTGGAATGTAAGTAGTTTTCTCAACTGATCTATTGTATAATGTGATTAATCAATCACACAGTTAATTTAAAAGTTGTACTGAGAAACAGCAACCCAATTTCAGTGTTCTAAACAATTTTTTCCCATTCCAAGTACCCTAAGCAATTTAGTAGCAGCAAAAGTCTTTTCTGGGTATAATTAGACATCCTCTAGATCAGAGATCTCCAAACTTGGCAACTTTAAAACTTGTGGACTTCAGCTCCCAGAATGTCCCCGCCAGCATGGGGAAATGGTTGAACATGATGGACTGAGGAAGTCTGGAGATCACGGAGCTAGGGAAGGGTAAGTTACTCAGGGACCCCACTAAACCTGTTAGGTGATATAGTGAAGAATACAAAAGAGGGATTCTGCCACTAAATGATAACTAAGGAGGCTGAGGACACCTGGCTTTCTAAACAAGCATCATTAAATGGTAGAAAATAACTTATAGTCTGTGTCAACTATGGAGCTAGTGAAAGGGCAACAGTACGTAATCCAGGCCTGATAGTCATAGACAACAATATCCTAGTTCTGTCCCTATCTAGTGATCCCTGCTAAGGAGTTTTCATTAGAGCACCTACTCAACAGAATGACCAGAGACTGCTGTCGCTTTTATACCACAAGTTTTAGAAAGGTTGTGGCTCTTTGTGGCTGGAAGAATGTCAATGACGCAAACAATCTGAAGACACTGGACAGCTGTTCTGTCTTTTTCTTAGATTTCTGCATGGAAGGAAAAAGACACAAGACCCTGTAGAAAGACAAGACAGTTTTGTTTGTACACCTCCCCAAATTTTGGAAGCCATTTTATGAATGTCTGCTATATGGTTTCATAATGTCAGATAGGCTCTTGATCCCTAAAAGGTGTCTTGTTTCTAAGATACCTTATATAAAAATAGACATTGTACTAATGATGTATTATTCTGACATGGAATATAAGACTGATATAAAGTGAGTGACATAAGACTGCAAAATATGAGTGCCTGGAGGCCAGGATCATAAAGAAGAAGGAGATTGAGAACTAAGTTTCCTTGCAAGATATAACCTTGTACAATTTAATAACAAGCAATTGCAGGGCTGGGTATGAAAGTAGTCATGCCCCCTTCTTTATTCCACTTTCCTTTCTCTAAATGCACTTCCTCCAATCCAGTAAAATTTACCAGTGCTGTTGTCTGATTCAAATTGCCTCATTATATTTCCTTCCTGGAGCAAAATCTGATTCAACAGCCTAAAATCTGCAATACTAAAGGCAGAGGCATCAAAATTAGGACATATGAATGGCCCATAATCTGAATTTCTAAATTTATACAAATTATTGATTTCTTTAAAAATCTGTTCATGCTTGCACAAAAGTTCATCTCATCACTTAATCGATGTGAATGTATTCAGTTCAGCACATCAGAATGACTCAACAGTTCAATTTAACTACTTTCTAATTGAACCTTCACAAATCCTGATAGAAATGTAGTAGGAAGCAAGCCAGCATTACGTTACACATTTAAGCAACAGCACTTTGAAGAGAAGGGTTTCAATACAGATTTAATAATGCATTTAAAAAGCAGACAATCACTTGACTTTATAATTTTCAGAATATGTACCAGCATGAGTTCTGAAACTAGTTCTAGCCATCTTATAATGATGTTTCCAGCTGCTAACGGGACAGAATTTCTTCATGAATAGAAAAAGGAAAGGATTAATAAAGAAGAATGGAGCCAGTAAAAGTGCTTGGTTTGTCCTGGTCACTGTTGTTAAGGTCAGATGTGACCTTATGCCTTAATCGGAAGCTTTGCATGCATTGATGAATCCCTCATAAAATTTGGTATGAGTCAATCCTAAAGAGTCCAGCTATGAATAATGATATTTTTTATTAAGGAGAGAAAAAATGCCTTACAATCACTGTTGGATATGTCCTAAAGCATTAAATACATTTTCATGAAATTATTAGAAGAAAAGCAGTAGCTTTTTAATTGCCCTCATCATGCTGTGGCATTTCTGTTATTCTAAGAAACATATTTGAGACATTGTTTGAGAATTAAAATAATCCTGTGCAATTCTCATTAGTGGAGTATTAGCTTATAGTGTATAAGGCGGACAACTAATTAGACAGTTGACATTTAAACAGCAAAACATGTATTATTTCCTATAATGAAACAAATAACATTTTAACAGTGTTTTATTCAGTTACCTTATGTTCATAGTACACCAGAACCCATGATATATCCCCCTTATATTTGTGAAACGGGTACTGAGTTTAATGGAGTTTAAGTTTAAAGACTTGGGTGTGCTCTTTTTAAGTCGTAAAATTGATCTGCTCACAACATCCTCCAAATTTCCACTAGAGCTCATCAGTTAGGGTGTGCTGGCACTGACCCACTGACACCAGGCAGTCACAAAGGGAGACAAGTCTGGGACATTCCTGTTGTACTTGCGGAATTCAAGTAACTCAAAAAACCAGGTGGCAGCTGAAAAAATATTATTGTGGCACTGCCTAAATGTAATTTGGCTCAGAACTCCATGATTGTGCCATAGTTGGTTTTGGAAATTACAGAAGGAACAATGCAAACAAGTAAACCAGAAGACTTTGTGGTGGAAACTGTAGATGTGTTTGATACTGGCCCACAGTCTGCATCTTCTATCCACAGCACTTTCATTGCAGCCTTTATTTTTCCTCTTGTCTTAGGATCTCAGGCTCCAGTATAGGATGTAAATTATTCAATAAGATTGTGCTGGACTGTGGTTTTGATCTCCCAAATGTGCTTGAAAGTGCAAAGGACTTCTACAGCACTTAAAAGCAGCTGTATCATTTCCTGGGATTTCAAGGGAGCAGAAATGGCACAGCTTATGTGATGCGTATGGTCCAAAGCAGCTTTTTGGAGACAACATTTGAAGCACTGCACAACCCTCATATTTAATAAAGCCCTACTTATGCTACATCTGGAACAAAGATTTTAAGGGAGAATGGAGGTTTTGTTCAGCTTTGCTGGGAATTATAAATTTAAATTAATGACAGAAACAATTTATGTTTATTAAGAGGAAAACTTTTCAGAATAAATTGTCTTTATTTGGCATCTATTGACCAAACAATTTTGATGATACAGAAAGTCCAAAGATAACATTTTAGAAGGGAATTCATCTCTGCACCTGCATATTACTAATTTATGTGATTATTTTTGTTTTTTATTTTAAATATGATTTTTCATTGTGTAAGCTGCCTTGAATCGCCCTGGACAAATACACGGCAATATAAATCAACTAAATAAATAAATAAAATATTACAGTATGTATGTGGTGAGGGGGGTAGGTGCCTAAGTTCGTGGCAAGAGTATTGTTCATGAAAATGCTTTATTACATTAAGCATATTTTAATTGCTATGAGTCACTATCTTTCTATTTCTGGAAGGCACCTGAAGATCAGCTCAGTCTTCATAGATGTCATTAGCAGTATGCACGCATTAAAACAGGATGGAAATGAATAAATGGGGGGAAAGAGCATATGGGTATGGAGCCTTTGGTGCTTTCTCAGCTTTGCTATTGCTTGCAGATGTTTTGTTACCTGACTAGGTAACATCTTCAGTGCTAGAAGGAAGCGAGGTTTGCTCTCTGTTTATGCACAGTAGCTTCTCCTGTCAGGATTGCTGAGAGTGTTGGGGATGGTGTTAATCAGTAGACATGTAATATTTGCACATCATTCAAAAGAGTCAATTAAAAAATGAAACTGGAAGCAAATAGACCAGAACAATTCCTCATTAGAAATTATTATCCAGCAGCAATTAACACCAGGGTGAACACCATACAATCCAGTGGTGGTATTCGACCGGTTCTGCCCAGTTCTGGAGAGCCAGTAGCTGTGATGAGCAGTGGAGACCAAACCGGTTCTCTTCGTTGCTCTGTGGTTGGCCCACCTGCCCACCTGGGATCACTTTTATGACCAGAATTCAAAGCGCAGCTGCTTTGCACGGCGCAGAATAGTGCCGTGCAGCAGCTGCTGCAGCAACCACCATTATACAGGCTTGCAGAAGGCAAGTTAGAACGCCTTTGCGCCTGTGTAAAGTGCGTGTTTGGCACGCGCATGCCCTCAAAGTGTGTGCGTGTGTGCAAAGTGTGGCCACCAAGCCACGCCCACCGAACTGGTGGCAACTTTATTTGAATACTACCACTGATACAATCAAGTTGTACCAATGTCCTAATCACGGAACTACCAAATCTGATAAATAGTCAAAAAGTAAAAAAGACACTCTAATCAAGGAATTACTAAAGGGAAACCATATTTATTTATTTATTTGCTTGCTTGCTTGCTTAATTACTTACTAAGTTACTTATTTATTTATTTATTTGCTTGCTTGCTTACTTACTTATTTATTTACTTACTTAATTACTTACTTAAATACTTATTTAATATTGACACCTATTCACCCATGGAGACTTGAGGTGGTTTACACAGTGTAAAATCATATTTAAAAAAAAAAAACAAGAAAAATTAATAAAGTACAATAGAACAAAATCTGGGGTGGGGGGAAATCACCCCCCAACTCCCATCCCTGCCCCGACAATAGCATAACACACTAGCCTTTTGATGGGCTCCATCATGCCCTGGGTTGCCCAGGCCCGCTGGCAGAACCAGGTCATCAGTGCCTTTTGGAAGAGTATTAGAGTGGGGGCCACTCTATCTCTGGAGGAATAATATTTCAGAGGGAGGGAGCCACCACAGAGAAGGTCCTTCTGGGTCCCAGGTGTATCTCCCTCAGGGATGGGACCCGCAACATTCCCAGCCTCCCCACTCTAATGGATCAGATAGATGTGACTGGCAAGAAACGTTCCCTCAAATAACCCAGTCCCAAGCCATGAAGGGCTTTAAAGTTGACAACCAGCACCTTGAATTGCACCCAGAAGCAAACTAGCAACCAATGCAGCTCCTGCAGGAGAGGTAGCACAGGTGCACACCGGGGTCTGAACAAAACCATGTGGGCCGCTGCATTTTGCACCAACTGGAGCTTCCAGATATTCTTTAAGGGCAGCCCCATGTAGAGCGCATTGCAATAATCAAGACAGGAAGTGACTAGGACATGGATGAGTGTGAGTAGGAATCGTTGGTCCATTCCTAATCAATACTGACAGGGCAAGCTATTGTATATAAACAGAAAGCAAACCCTGCTCCCTTCCAGCACCAAAGATGTTACCCAGTTGGGTAGTGAAATGTTTGCAAGCAAACAACCAAGCTTAGAGAGAGCACTAAGGACTCCACACTTCAATCCTGAGGTACATACATTCTCTTCTATTGGTAGCATAAGAATGTGCTGCTGCCTTGAGTTCAGCTTCCAAATCCTGTTTAGGATGTGTGCAAAGGAACTGCCTCTCCAGAATAGCTTGCAAAAATGGAAGATAGAGATTGAAAGCATAGGATCTGTTTCCATAGACACACATGCCCTGAGTTCTTTGTAAACAAATCCTGATCAATATATCCTTCCCACCCAATTCATACCAGCAGGTGCAACCTTGCTATTCTCATTCATTTCCATCAGGGACATTCAGGCCAGGAAATGACTATATACTCTTTGATTTAATTGAAATGAATTTCCTTGGAGGATGATTACCAGGTGCATATCAAGGTTGTTGACATGACTGTTTCTCAAGTTCTACTTATATACAAAGCTAAAGTTGCATTACTTCAGGTGTTCTTGGCTTCATGAGGAAGGATATTGCTGAGTATGTGACTTCCTTATTTTCTTCTGTAGTGTGTTAATTCAAATCACAGCACAGCAAGTGCTCATAGCCCCTTAAACTTGCAGTTTAAACTCTTGAGCAAAGATGTTGGATGCTTAGAACAAAAATTAAAGACTTTGTAAGGAAATGTGTGCATGAAAGCAGTATTTCAAATGGTATCCAACACTATTTCTCAAAGCTAATAAAACAATTGTGATGAAAATCTTAGGGAAAAATAATGCTATAATGCCACTTAAAAAAATTTTAAATTAAATTTTTATTATCATTATTTTAACATGTATCTGATATATCCTCTCCATAAATAACTACATTTGAATAAATTTCTTCAAAGAAGCCTTGATACAGTTGAAAACCCTGATAATATGTAGTTCTGGTTTAACATGATAATCTGTGAAAGAAAAGCAAATTGGTAAATGGTGGATTCTCAGATATTCAAAAATAACTTCCAATGTAATACTTCATCTCCTGTGCCAAACAGTTCTCTAAGTTATTGAAATGTATAATTTGTATTGCACATATCAGTGTGCAAACTGCTTAAATAAATATCATTTTTTACAATCTCTGCGTTTCTTTTCATAATCAATATGTACTCAGCTCAGAGTGATGAATACAACAGATACATATACAACAGAGTAGGCTTAGGATTCATAAGTCTGAGCAATGGGCTTATATGTTGAACTCATACAGATCAAACCTATTGATATGTATGAGTTCACATTTATGTCAGGTAATAAATGAATGTTTTATTATTTTAATAGTTTATACTGGACATCTGCATTATCATTTTCAAATTGTAGCCTATGAAAATGTCAATAAAGGCAGAATATGCTGAGCACGCTTTGCTTTTGCAGAAATGTTCCCCTCTCCCCTGTAATGAATGAACGATACCAATAAAAATCAGGCTACTGTTTTTCAAATACTTTCATATGTGCAGATATATTTTAATGTGTATTTAAATGTTCTGAAAACCACAGTCCTATATTGCCACAAGGAAAATAAGTCTAGTTGATTACAATGTAAACTTAGCCTAAGTGAGGAAAATATTTCAGCTTCGTACTTTCTCTTGTGTGATGCTTCTCAATTTCTCCCTTCCATTGAATTAAACATGAAACATATTTCCCATAGTCAGAATGCAGCAAGCATTCTTCTTGATTTCTGTTCCTTTAAAAGCAACTTTCTGCATTAAAAACTATTATTTTAATTATTTTTTTTTATTTTAAATTATTGCTTATTAATTATTTGGCTTACAGCTATTTTCTAACTCAAGGGTCCCCTATGGCCAGATAATTAACCTCTGTTTTGCTTTGCTCTTATATAGAAACTGTACAGAAGAGAAATCAAACCACCCTTTAAACCTGCAGTGGGTCGGCCAGAGGATACTTTCCATTTTGATCCTGAATTCACATCACGGACCCCAACAGGTATTTACTAAGAAAACATATCAGTAGATTTGCCATTATTTTTACATTTATTTTTTAAAACTTTCAAGCAAAACTATTCAAATTATATTTAGAGTTGAAGAATTACTTAGCATTCCTCCCTCCCTTCCTTCAACTTGTATAACCATTTCAAATGGGTGGATTAATGTTACTTATGGATGGCTTACAACTTTCAAATAATAAAAATATTAATTAAAAACATAAGATCCACAGCAGTCAAGAATTATGAAGCACAAATAGCAATCAATATAATCAGGATACAATCTCCCTCATGCATTGAAGACACAAACTCAGGCATAGAACCCTGTCTCTAGAGTTTTCCAGAAGGCCAAAAGGCACAAAGCCAATTCCATCTCCAGAGGGATGATATTTCTGATGGTAGATGCTACAATATGAAAGGCTATCTTCCAGGGCAGTCAGCTTGATATTCTTTGGCAGACAGGACCCAGGAAGTGATTGTTATGACGTGATGATACCATTATATCAAATACCATTACATTTCCAAATTTGCTGTTGCTTCCAGAAGAATCTGTCACCTTGTACTCACATAGACTCACTGTTGGAATTTTATGGTGTGGCCGAATTAGAGAATTAGAATTACTACTGTATAGTATTTTCCACAATTTTTTCCTAGTGTTTCTCAGTAGCAATTGGAGTGGTCCTCCTGGAAGGACTCTCCAGACTCTCTAGGGTTATGATTACTACACAATTTCTTCTTATTAACTCTTTCATGTATAACCTACTGAAGAATGATTTTACATTTAAATTCTGTACTGCCACAAATCCTCAGATGAGCTTTGCATGCAAAGAGTTGTACAAGCAGTTGTGCAGTTTGCTGCTAAAAAAAAGAAAGAAAATTATAAGTAGCCTGTTTTTAGTAGTGTATTAGTACTAATACTAAATAGCTTATTATTAATTGAATAATTAATTAATAATTAACTAATTATTAAGTAGTTTAGTAGTTTAAAGCAGAGATATCCAATCTTGGCAGCTTTAAGATTTGTGGACTTAAACTCCTAGAATTCCCCAGCCAGCATGAAGTTGAACTCTTTAAAGGCTCTTCCTGGCAGAGAGTCACTTGGTTCCTCTTAATTCTCTTTTTTAACAGCTGGTCTCACTATCTCAGTACATTCAGAGCTGTCACTGTGGAAATTCTGATGCAGCTTTACGTTGAAGCAAAGATTGGGAAGATCTTTCAAATGGAAAAAGTTGCATGTCTCCATGTTGAAAATAGCATGGCTCAGTTCTAGGGAAAATAATACTGGAGAAATGGTTGGAATCTCCAGATGCCCTGTTCCTTGAGTCATCTCTCATCTCCTCTGCAGATTCTCCAGGTGTCCCTCCAAGTGCCAATGCTCATCATCTCTTCAGAGGATTCAGCTTTGTGGCATCCAATTTGGGGCAGGAACCTGTACAGCAAGAACCACATAAAGTCACAGTTCATCCAATTGTCCAGGTATGAACTTGGCTGTATAGTTGCTATACTTCTTTCACTTCATCTAAATCAGTATGGGCAAACCTTTTCGGCATAGGAGTATGCGCGCGCATGCAGGAGCACCAGAAACTAGAAGAGCAGCTCCCCTGCACATGTGCTGGCCACTTGGTCTTCCAGTTTCTGGTGCTCCTGCGCATGCGAAGACTCCTGCGCATGCTCCTACGCATGCGAAGCGTGCATGCATACACCAGAACCCAAAAGAGCAATGGGTAACGGCTGGCATGCCCAGAAAGATGGCTCTGCATGCCACTTTCAGCACACGTGCTATAGGTTCACTATCATGGATCTAGATGCATAAAGAACATTAAGAAAAACAGCTAGGATTAGAGAAATTTCCTGTCTAACCCAGATTCAAGTGCTCTAAGGAAATACACTGGGGTGACTTCGAGCTAGTCTTTTTTTCTTAATTCATTCTCTACCTCATAGGCTTTTTGTACACTAACATTGGAAGATTATGTATTTCACTTTGAATTCCTGGAAGAAAGATATGATATAAATTTAATAAGTAATAATCATCTTTTGTTGATATCATCACATTTTATGGAAGTGAATTTCTTAGTTTGATTATTATGAGCAAATATTTTAATTATCTAAATGTCCTCTATTTCAGGTAATGTCTCTATAGAAATATTCATTGCATCTGAAGTCTGCTAAATAGAATCTATTGAATTGATGTTTTATTCTAATTGTAATAGTTCAAAATTTCTATAACGTGGAAACCACATTTACAAAAAATGCCAGATTCAGTCCTTTAAATTAGGGTCACACAAACAAGCTTCTTCACAGTTCTTCACGGCTTTATTGCTCTAAATATAATTTGTGCTTGTCCCGCCGTTCCTTTTGCTTTATGCAACATTTAGTATCCTCCATCTATTTTAGATAGTACAGGAAGGACTATCGGCAACATACAGTGGGTTTTGTAGTAAAAATCACTGCTTTCTCCTGCAGTAGCAAAATACACATTGCTACTACTTGTACTTTTTCTCCAAGCATTAAGTCAAATACAATTACTCTTTCTATTTCTAGGAAATAATTCAAGGCTTTTAGTCATATGAATTGGTTCAAAGTATTTTTCAATATCTGTTTTTAACTATTAAACTATTAAACTTTAAACTATTTTAGCTATCTTCTTTGACAGCTTCCTATATTAAAAAGTAGGATAATAATTACAATAATCTTCTATTTGTTACATAATGTCTTATAATACAAATTGTTATAATTTAAGATGACAGCAGGAAGAAAGATGAGGAAAGACTATCATTATCCCTCTCTCCCAAACTTCTTAGAATTCTCCCTAGGATCTTCTCTACCCGAGTTGTGAGTTTCCAGATGTGGGTGTTTATCTTCTGAAATCTGGATGTGTAGAGCAGGAGATGCCCTTTCTAGGACAAGGCTTTAAAATAAATAGTTGCAGTTTTACCTTTTAATTGGGCTTATTAAACCTAAGCAGTTTTGGAGGATGAAGTGGCTGATTATAAATTAAATTAGAATAAACAAGAAAATTGGGGGAAGAGGCGGTTCTTCCTAACAGCAACAAAGTAAGGATTTGAGAGAACAGTTTCATTGCCATTTAGTTTCAAATCAAAGATAACACTAAAGTGTAAATAAACTGAGAAAATAAAGAAATAAGGAGGAAGAGAACAGAACCAGACATAAAATTATCTCAGACAAAATAAATTGCTTCTTAAATCCTCACAAACCTATCAGACATGTAACTTTAGATACCCCAGTCTTCCAGAGTTTTCTAGGTGTTGAACCGAGTAGCTTTAGATTTATTTTAAAAGGCTGCTTTCCTTAAGACCTCTAACAAAAGACTAAATAAGTTCAAACTAAGTGCTAATTTCATTTCCATCTGAATCCCCTCCTCTGCTTCATACTAGAAAAAACTGTGACTTTGTTTTGAGAATATTTGAAATCCTGAGTATCCCAGTAATCTACTCAAAATATAGAATGCCCTTAATCCATTACAATTATATTCCAGGAGCAAAAGAAATGATGACACCTAAAATATAAAATGTTAGTACTATTAGTGCTATTTGAATTAGTAAGAATAATATATTCACATGACAATTTCTCATGCTTTCAGCATGAAATATTTTGTAACGTGGAAAAGAGAATTTCCATATTTCAGTACTAGAAAGTGATCCCCTAAATGAGACCTGACTATGAGCTACATACACTGAAGGGAAATTGTCCGGACATTAAATTACCCACAAGTATATCAGTGATATGACTAATACCTTTATGTAAACCAGCAATGTCAAACTGGTGGCCCACTGGGCCGGATGTGTCACACACAAACCACACCCACCCCAGCTTTGCAAAGGGAAAAAATATCATGAAACATCACATGGTGGCAACATGACTCTGCTACTTTTGACGCCCATGATGTAAACAGTTTCATTTATTTCATGGAAAGATTTAGTTCCCATTATCAACCTTTTTTTTTACAAAGTATCACAGTTTGTTTTTCCCAGCTTTTTGTGTAGTATCAGCAGCAACTTATTGTGTCCTTCCGCTCCAGTCCTAGTTTGCGAAATACAACAAAGTTCAACAACCAAAAACTCATATTAGTAATGAAAGCTAATATGAGAAGGTGGTTTATTTTCAGTGGTAGAGAATATCTTTTGCATGCAGGAGTTCCCAGATGAGTTTCTCCAAATGCCATGTTGATAGAAAGACCAGATATAAATCATGAACTTCATGATTGTCATCACCATCATTATCAACCATTATAGTTCCAAGAAACTGAAAAATCCCCCAGAGAATATAAACTAAATGTTTAATGAACAGCCACTGCTGGTCAGTGAATCAATACTAAATAAAAAATGCCATTCCTTAAAAACCATAGAATTTGCTGTTTCCACAGAAGCCCAGCCAGATGGCAGCTTCTATCCTTAGATATCAGGAAAGTGTCATTGGCTAGCATGGAAATTTTAAAAGCCACTCTATAACCCATGGCAAATAAGTTTCATTTTGTTGCCAAGAAGACTACAGAGATATTTGTATTAAATCATCAGCAGTTGAACTCACGTGAATTAAAGGAGGTTTAACTTGAATGGGATGTTTATTTTTGGATTAACTGTGCTGTATTTTTATATCAGTATTGCTGCAGCTTTACTACCTCAAGATGATCTAAAAGAAATCCAAGCATGCTAAGGATTGTAAGATTAATTGTTCAGAATTAAGGCAGCACTTATTTAATTAGCTAGTTCTGTGTAATAAACTAATGTCTCTGAATTGTTAGAGCGAGAGAATCTCCTGATGGAGTCAGCCGTAAGACTTGTTCTTTTATTGCTATTGTTTTGTTTCCCTCTGTAGCAGTTACATGGGAACAATATTCACTTTACAGATGGATATGAAATCCGGGAAGACATTGGCATTGGCTCATATTCTATTTGCAAGAGGTGTATTCACAAAGCCACAGAAGCAGAGTTTGCAGTAAAGGTAAGAAGAAATCACTGTGGTATGTCTGGTGATCATCTAGCTAGGGCAACTAGTGCAAGTTATGCTGCCTTGATGCAGCAGGGCAAGAGATTAGGGAACCAAGCACTATGAAGGAGAATGTGGAATGTAAAATGTAAGTCAGCCCATGAGTTTAGTTTAGTTTAGGGTGCTTTATTGTCATTGCACCTCATAGAACGAAATTAAATACCATCTTCAGTGTACATTATGACTATGAAAATAAAAAACACACACTCTTCACATTCTATACATTGAATTGAAAACCCCTGATACTGCATTAATATTGCACTATACAGTAGAATTCAATAGAGTTACTGCCCTGGGGTAGAAGCTGTTTTTCAGCCTATTTGTCCTTGTTTTTATTAACCTGTATTGTTTGCCAAGTGGTAATAGTTCCAAAAAAAGGGTGGCCAGGGTGAGATGGATCTTTGAGAATGTTTTGAATTTTCTTAAGGCAGCGGGAGCTATAAAGCTCTTCCAAAGAGGAGAGAGGGCAACCAATGATCTTCTGTAAACTCTCTGGAGTGCTGTCCTATCTGCCACTATATATTTCAGAAATATTTTTCAGATTATTTGCATGGCTTCAATATGCTCAGTATATGCTTCTTTATTCTATTAATCTCTAGCAATCAAAGTTAATTTGTCATATTATGTCATGTTTTTGAAAATCCCATGCATTTCATGTTAACTTTGACATAAAGTCCAGTATTAGAAGAGAAAAAAGCCATGGTCATAGCCATATATATGGGTTTTGGATCCAACCACAGGAAGTCCGTCAAATTTATCTTGGATTTTTAAAGCTTTTCTTTTCCAATGGCAAAATTGTTGCCATTTCATTTACCCCCAGGTAGTTGTGCAAGTGTGAAAAATTCTAGGGGAGATCAGATCATTTTAAATGACACATATTTTCAGGGTATTTTAACAAGTAACAAATGAACATAATCCAACTTTGGCTTTATTCTTTGATCCAATTCAGTTTTGATTTTAACTAGATTATACAGTAATGATATTTATGTTGATTTGTGAAGAACATCAATACAAATTTATTTGTATTGTGCAATGGTTTCTTGTGCAATGGGCAGGCATATACAATTGATAAAAAACAAAATCTAATTTAAAGGCTCATGAAATATTTAGATTTGAAGATCTAAAAGCACATTTGGCTGTCCAACACTGTGCTTTAAAGCTCTGTTGAAAGCATTAGAGAGATATGCTGAGAACTGTTCTGATAGTTTTATGTTCCTTTCCTAAATATTTGTTTACTTCTGTTGGCTCACTAAAAGAAGCCAGCCAGACCGATGTTTACAATAGAAGCAATGGATGTTTTGAGAGTCCTTTATTTTTGCTGTTTTGATTTTCTTTTTAGAAAAAAGCAAAAGATAAAATATTACATTGCATAATCTTACATTGCATAATAGCAGGAAGGTATAACTGGAAGAAATAATCAATATTAAAATTAAGAAATGTAAAATGTATAAGGCTGAGAAGAAATAAAAGATTTGTCTCTGCTGTTTTGTTGTCCCCATGTTTTTGTATTTTACATGACCAAGGGTGCTTCTACTTGGTATTGTTGAGTTGTTTTCAGATCAGTTAAATGCCCTCTTTATCAGCTACATCAGTTTTTTTTCTAGCTCTACTGCAGTCCAGTTCAAATCACTTATGTTTTGTTTCCTTATCTTTCTCATTAGAGTTCCATGCAGCCTGTGGCCTGGCTGATTTTCCATAGGTGGTAACTTTTGACACCCTGGTTCCTTTGGGTCTTCAGTCACTGTTACATACCAGTGTCTTTGCACAGAGCTTTGCAGACAGTGATCTGCATTTTTGTTTTATTTTTTTCATTATTAAAAGTCATAGGGTAAGAATAAGGAGGAGGTTAGAGCACTGGCTGATTGCCAGATGTGAATTTTCCTTATTTGTTAGCTAGGGATATTGGTTTAGCATGGTGGTTTCATTCTGAAGTTAAAAATAATAATGAACTGTTGCAAGATTGTTTCTGAGAGTTTGGGGAGTGTTGAAAGAATGATAAAAGTGCCTATGAGAAACTCCCCATTTGTATTCTTGAAAAAAATATTGCCTGCAAGTAATTAACACAATAAAATAGGAATGGACTTGGAGAAGTTGCCTTTCCTTGGAAGAGTTATTGATTACCAAGGGCACAAGAACAGTTAGTTTCAACCTGCAAGACTGTACCAATTGGTTCTCTTTGACTTTTCTGAATCCTGCCACAATATACCTTTGATCAAAATGTTTCCCATTATAGTATTTCAGGATTTTTTTTCAAACCTGATTTTACTTATGGAATAATGTGGTAGGTGGGCTAACCATTGGGATATAAAAGATTAAAATACACCCCCCCCCCTCAAAGTATTTGTGCCACCTGAAATCCACTCATGGGAATTAGGAATTTTTTTTTTTTTTTGGAAGCATATGTGCTGTTCTAGATGGGGGTAAAGTCACTTGTGAAAGAGAGAATGAATGGATATAAATGAGATAAAATGTCTATATAATTATGAGTAAATGCTGGAGGGATCGTACAACAGATTGGAAAAGGCTTACTATAGACATAGTCATATGGACAAACAGGAGGACAAATTCTCATGTTACAATTGGCGGTTGATTTCTTTTGCTAGTACATGTTAGTACTATACTTCTTTGAATAGTATAACAGATGGAATACAACAAATGCAGAGAACATAATAAATCCTGGCTGATGTTTTCCATCATTCATGTAACTACAATAATTCTAGGAACTGGGAGAAGGGGCAGGGAGAGAGAGGCTTTAATATATGAAAGGACCCTCAGAATAAATTATCATCCTTTCTGATTTCACCTTTCTCCCCATACGGTACATCCACAGCTGTGATCATTTGACCTAGCAAACATACTTGTGCCTTTAGACTAACACACTACCATTATTTAAATTTATTATTTTAGGATAAAACAACCAGTTTCAACTGGCAGGTTTCATACAGAACCACAACATTTGTATTTCCTAAGCCTGCTCCTGAAGCATTTGAATAAATAATAAAGAGAATGTTCTTGAACATATGCAGGAATGCGTCTGTTGCTACAAATGAAGAGTCACAATACAATTGTCTCTCTTATACAGAGAAACACTGTATGTTTAATAGACAAGGGGAAATGACTCCAAGTTATAAATGTTGTTTGTTCTGTATGTTTATATTGTGAGCACATGGATAAGAATGAACAATTTTTAAAAAAATATCCATGATCTATTCTATAGATTTTTGTCTACATTTTTAAAATAAATGAACAATTTGAATGCATCTTTTTGTTTTTTCCCGATGTGCACTTATGCATAGATCTTTTATTCATTTCTAACTCATTTATTGGAGTGTGTGTTTTTTAACTATTGTAAATTGCCCAGAGTCACTTAAGTGAGATGGGCAGCTCTACCAATATAAATAAATACATATTAAATAAAAATAAAAACTCTTTCCGCCTTTGTGGAAATTCTGCATTCCTTTGGATGATATTTTAAGATTCTAGAACAAAAAAGATAACATATAGTATTACCACATTGAAGGACTTGCAAAATCATCATAGTTTTGTTTGGCCCAATGAAAAATGTTTAATTGAATGCATTAGCATACACATACATTACTTCGAATGATAACAATAATTGTGATGACCTGTCGTCTCTCAAAATAACCCCAAAGCCAAAACATACATTAAAGTCCGGTAATGCCTTCAACTTAATTTCATTGTTTTATTAGGCACAGTTTAAAGTCACAAAAGTAAATAATGGGGCAAAAAGAAAACCAAAACAAACCACATTGAGGAGAGTTCTGAAGCAAGCCAAGATAATTAATCATACAATCCAGGAAGATAACCTAGGAGAGTCCATTGGAAGAACGCCAATAAATATAAACCTCTTTCACAGGAAACATTAAACTTTGACCCCAGCAATTCTGACTACACAGTTACAAACTTATATACATAGCTCCCAGCTGCAAGCCATGAGGAGGATCATGGTAATTTCCTCCTGAGTAGACCTTGCTTTTTTCTGATCCTCTCCTCTCTGCGTGCCCTAGGATAGATAGGCCTGGATCCTCTTCTGATTGCTCAGCTGGCCTCTGTCCTTCCCCAACCTCCTCCACCACCTCTGGAGCCACACTCCCAATCCCTGTTGGCTGTTCCTCCTCTTCCTCAGAGTCAGTCTCCACCAGGGGCATGACAACAATTCACTTGAAAGTTAAATATTTGAATGCCTATCATTAATAGTAGAATGAATCACGCATATCCTTTATACAGTAAGCCATGCTGCTTAAACTATTACTAGTTTATTTCTTCTTTTTCTCTAATATAATAAGTATAATTTTATGGATGATGCTACCGTCTGGTGAATGAATCACCAAAGTTAATCAACCATAAAATTCAAGATAATTCAAAATCATAGAAACCACTACAGTCAGTAATTTCTCTCCTTCAAAACATCTTGAAACAGTAATTATAAATTCCTCTAAAATAATGCTGATCATTGTTTGGACACACTTCAAAAATAATGTGAAAGAAATGCTTCAGACTCATGCAAGTGAAAGCAAAGCATCTCTGCTTATTATTAAAGCATCCCATCTTCTACATGAATGAAAAGTCATGTTGCTGTTTCCCCAAAAGTAAGGCAATTCTTAAGCAGCTGCAATGTTTTTCAGCCTTGTACAGAGCCCTAAAAACTCATTCTGGTTTATTGAATTGCATTTATAAGGTCTAAAGCATGCATAGTCCTCCTGACTCCTCAGAGTGAATTCTGTGTAGTTGGGCACTTGCTAATGTGACATTTTGATCAGATGGAAAAAAACCCAAAACTGTACAGTTCCCATAAGCAAAATGTTCCAACTATTTTTCCTTGGTATTGAAAAAAACCTTGAAGATGAATTAATTAAAGATGGAATAATTCATACAAATTTTAGATTATTTTGTCCTGTCATTAAATGTGTTTTGCTACAGAAGCAAATTGTGTCACAGTGAACAGAATCTACTGCTACTATTTCAAAGATGCATCTGCCAACACTGAGTTAGACCCTAAATGACAGGGCATCCACATCTCAAATCTTTAAGATGGCTGGTATAACATTATAATTGAAACCCATGTCCCTTTTATAATGCATAGTGACAACAGAATTCTTTAATTGCACCCACCATCTTGCCAATTTTGACCCACACCTGCATGTCCATAACTCACATTATGTCCTCCCTACATAATTCAGCTACGTTCTTCAGCTACAGCTATATAATCAAGCTTGCTGGCTTAACAGAAAAGTAAAATAGAGAGGAGGGTATGAAAATACAGAATTAGTGAAATTCTATTTACAAACAATTCTAAAGCAGAGGAGAACAGTTTGAGCCCCAATGATTTCCTTTTCTGATACAAATACTCTAGTGAGGCAAGAAACACATACAAACTATAGTAAAGAAGCATTTCCCTGGACATAGTTAGAATGTAATTTGGAGGTTCTCCTGTAATTGTGGGACTGGCTCAAAGAAAAGATGGTAGCCGTGACTAGGGAGCCTTTGCACAAATATATCCTGTGCACCGATTGTGTCCATTGTCTGTCATTCATATCCTGGTCACTTCCTGATTGGATTATGACAATCCATTCTACATGGAGCTGTCCTTGAAGGCCATTCAGAAGCTGCAACTAGTCCAGTAATGCATACATTTCTAGGCACCTGTAATTTGCCTATATCACACTACTGGTATGTATTATTTTTAAAGCTCTTGGGTTGTTTTCAATCCTGCCTCTCCCTGAGGGTATCTGCCAATCTCACCAGGCTAGATATGTGGGTGTGCTTTGCGTTCCTTTTCTTAAAAGTTATCTGATGAGACTTCGATTGGATTTTAGGACAAAAGTAGTGGTCTTTACATTTGAATTTACATTCGAATTTAATCAATGAAATAGAATTAATAGAGTCTTGCATTTGATACTTCTCCCTTTTTTGTCACATTGTAAATTACAATTTGGAAGGACACATTAAAGCTGCGCTAAGAACTGTTAGTGGCTCTGGAATGCAGGTGTGTCTACTTCTAGCTTTACCACTGACAATACAAAACTGCCCTTTTGTTGTTATGAGTCCCCTGGCTTCTCTCCATTGTCAGAATCAGGAAATTGTTTCTTTTTCTGTCTCTGGTTGCTATTGTTAACAGTTTCCCATAATCTGTTCATTAATATAGATTGCTGTTTAATTTTAGCATAGCATGTCTATGCATAGCTTTTTTTTTCAAATGCACAGATGAGGCTTCCTCTCTTTTTTGATTTTCTCTGTTCTCCATTTCTCCCTTAGATAATTGACAAGAGCAAAAGAGACCCTTCAGAAGAAATTGAGATTCTTCTAAGATACGGACAGCACCCAAACATCATTACACTCAAAGATGTGAGTAGTTGTTCAGGTCACACATTTCTTCTACATATCTCCTTGGGAGTAAGCTGGTCTATAAGAAAAGTTGTTTAGGGAAACCTATATGATGTCCATTCCTATAATATTTAGGAAAATATGTGCTATATTATTGGGTTTAGAAAATGTATTAATAAATTTGCAATAACCTTTGTATTTGTTTAATTCCATTTATGCTGAATGCTGAAGTTGGATCAGAATGTAAAAAAGTAACTACAAAGACCTTGTTGATAAATTTCCTTATGTAGGTAGTAACTTTGTTTATGTATAATGCCCTGACATAAAAGTTTTCCATTTTACAAAATGTTAAGGATCACTCTAATAACAATCTATTAGCAAATGTTGCAAAAAAATAAATAAATAGAAATTGCTATTCTTTTAGGGAGCTTCATGCTTTTTTAAAAAAGATATATTTTTCACACAAGTCATGCAAATAAAATGGTATAATAAGTCTCTCCTCTTTCTAACTATTTTTGGAAGTATGAAGGTTGAATAAAAAAGTAATGTTTTCAATGTTATAAGTTGCCTACAACAGATGGCCAAAGCTCTGCTACTGAAAACCCTGATATTCATCTTTAACATCTATTGATTCATTTGGAAATTATTGTGAGAATAGGTTGTGTTGCTATTATTTCTCAAATGGAAGTCTGTAGTGAGTACTTATCGGTATGCTTTAAGCAACACACTGTGATTGAAATTTCTGACTGCCAAGGAGTCCCTCCAGTTAAAACTGACCTTCGAATACAGGTTGTTTATGGTGATGATTGTGATGATATGAGTAGTGTGCATTGCTAGGTCAAAAAAAAAGGTAAAAATATTGCACCAGAAGAGATAATGACCTGAGATACCAACCAATGAGTTGAATCTGAGAAAAGTTGATGAACTGATTAAGGGCATTTGAGTCACCCAAAGAGAAGTTGAGGTCAAGCTTGACATATCTAAGGAATATGTGAGTCACATTAATGATCTTCAGTATAGAAGATTTGTACAAAATGGTTTCTTCATATGCTGACAGCAGAGATGAAAGCTTCAAATCTTAAACTTTACCACCAGTTGTCATGCTGTGGAATAGAAGTGGCCAATGAAACATATGTTCATCATTACCAAGAAATGAAACATCAGTCAATGAAATATCATCCCGTAGCTTCACCGGGGAGTGGGGAATTAAATCCCAGGCTTTGGCAGAAAAACTTGTGTTATGGTTTTGGGATATACAGATGGTGTTGTTCAGAAGAATGTCCTTGAACCTGATACCAGTATCAAATCAATGCAATACACCACAATATTCAAAACTTTGAAACAACAATTAAAACAGAGTTTAGAATGACAAGAAAGAGATTTTATTGCAACATGACAATACTGTACCTCATGTCATGAGCCACCTGAGGGGCAACTGTGAAATTAGATTTCACTGTATTACCCTATCCACTATGTAATCTGGACATGGCATCATCAGACTTCCACATTTCCCCCTAACCAAAGCAATATCTACAGGGACATTTTTGTAATCAAATGAAAATGTGGAAAGGACCTTCAGGACTTGTTTGAAGGAATAAAATATGGAGTTCTTTCATGACAGCTTCAAGAAGCTTGTGCATCATCAGCAGAAGTGTGTCGCAAACAGTGAGAAGAAAATGCAGGTAACAAAACAGCTCATTTCAAGGATTATTTACTTGTTTCATTTATTAAATTATCCCTACTTCAAAGTCATGGAAGAAGAGACATAACTTTTTATTCAACTCTCATACAATAAAATGAGCAGATATATATTCAGAAGTCTCCAAACTTGGCAACTTTAAGACTTGTGGCTTCAACTCCCAGAATTCTGGAAGTTGAAGTCCACAAGTCTTAAAGTTGCCAAGTTTGGGGACCCTGAGGTAAATAAACCACCTTGATGATGACATCAAGTTCACATTTTTTATAGGGAACATAACATGTTCAACGCTGCCCTGCAATATGTAATTTTTCATGACCTCCCTATATTCATATGTCAACAGCAAAAAATAATGATTTCAATTCAGTTTATTACAGTCATAGACCAGAGACCAGAACAAATAGAAATACTCAGTTAAAAAATCTAGAATAAAATAATAAATAACAGATAAAATATATGATGAAATCAAATCTGTCAACTATACATGGACTAACTATACTAAAATTACAATCCATAAACTGTGTGGCCTATAGTCAGTTTATTACTAAAAGGGAAGAAGTAATGATTTGATACCTGTTTATTTAAAAACCAGGACCAGGCGGCTGGGTTGGGGATGCACATCTACTTCAACTGATAATTCATAATCAGAAACATATACAGTCAGGAAATATTTGAATTAAACCAGGGCAGACATATTCGTGCCATCCAGTGATTGGGGCTTCAATTTCCATTATCCCCAAATGGTATGATCAACAATAACAATTGACAGAGTTGTTCAAGCATCTGAAAATACCAAGTTGCCTATTCCTGGTTACATTTTAGCTCAAGAATTCAGCAAACCATTCACAAAAATAATATTTGTTTTGGAATTTGTTTTATATTCCTTTCTATATCTTACATCTTTCCATTTTACTTCTAGAATGATAAGCAAATGTGAAAAAAATGCTGGTCAATAAAACAATATTAATTAAAATGTAGGTAACTTAATGTAACCACCTACATTAAGAATTATGGACAATTGTTTTTCCATCAAGCAATGCCTGTTTGATTCCTGGGATTCAGGAATCAGGAAAGGAACAAGTGGGTTTGTTTGTTTCTTTGTAAAACTTTGTATTTGTGCCAAAAGATAACATAGGTGATCCTCAACTTACAACTTACAATTGAGCCCAAAATTTCTGTTGATAAGCAAGCAGCTGTTAAGTGAATTTTGCCTCTTTTTATTACCTTTCTTGCCATAGCTGTTAAATGAATCACTGCAATTGTTCAGTTAGTAACACAGTTGTTAAGTGGATCTGGCTTCCTCGTTGGCTTCGCTTGATAGAAGGTTGCAAAAAGTGATTACATGATCCCAGGATGCTGCAACCATCATAAATACATGCCAGTTGCCAAGCGTACAAGTTTTGATCACATGACCATGGGAATGTTGCAGTGGTAAACAATGTGAAAAAGAACAGTGTGAAAAATGGTCATAAGTCACTTTTTTCAGTACTGTTGTAACTTTGAACTAAATGAATGGTTGTAAGTCAAGGACTACCTGTATGAAGTTAAGATTTACAAGTACTTGATAAGTTTTCTGTACATGTGTGTAGGTCTATGATGATGGAAAATTTGTATACCTTGTGATGGAACTGATGCGAGGAGGAGAACTCTTAGATCGAATCCTTCGACAGAAATGCTTCTCAGAACGAGAAGCTAGTGCTGTTCTCTGTACCATTAGCAAAACTGTGGACTATCTGCATTCCCAGGGTGTAAGTATACCAGTTTTTCTATATCCAAGCATCTTTCTAAAAATATTACTCCATGTCATTAAAATATTGAATAGGGGAAGGTATGATCATCTTCTCCACAGACATAAAATCCACAAAGAAAATGAATGTGGAGTGTGATTCACTGACTAGTGAAAAATGGAAGACTGTAAGATAGAATAGAATGGCATAGGATAGAAATATGATCTCTTATAATAAAGGTCAAATGCCTGCAGCGCATCCTTCAAACAGAAGATTTAATTGTTATTATCTTTCTAGTTGAAGTATGAGCCAAATTACTGGCAAGTTACAGCTTCTCAATTATCAACTGCTCCCAATTAAGATTTGCTGCATGTAATTTACTAGTAACAATTAACATTTCGGATGGATAGATATAAATATAAAATTCATTTAGTTCCTCTGGTTTATTAAGAAGATGTATCCTCTGTTGCTATGTGGTAATGTCAATATTTATCAAGGCATGGAATTAAATGTCCAGAAATCATTTCTGGAATTAACTAATAATTTTCAAAGAATTGCAGTTGTGGACAAATCATTTACTATTATAGTAATTTGGATTTAGATAATGTGCAGTTGTTTCAACTTTATTTTCAGGTTGTTCATCGAGATCTAAAGCCTAGTAATATTTTGTATGTGGACGAATCGGGGAACCCAGAGTCTATCAGAATGTGTGATTTTGGATTTGCCAAACAACTGAGAGCTGAGAATGGTCTACTAATGACACCATGTTACACAGCCAATTTTGTAGCACCTGAGGTATGGAGATTTAAAAAGTCTACATAATGGTCACCATTTCCATCATGAGCAATATTCAGGAGTTGCCTTTGATATTTATACAATCACTTTTCTGGAGAGTGATTTAGATTTGGAAAAAGGTTGCAACACCTGGCCAATTTTTCTGAGTTCAGGAGATAAGTGGGTTAAGGTTTAGCTACTACTTTGATGGGAAGCCACCAGGAAATATGAGGCCTGAATTGGAAAATTGAAAGAAAAAAAAATCCCAGAATAAGACAATAGGAAATACTTCCACTGTGTCAAAATAACTTCATGGATAGGTTCAGGAAATTACAAGGAATCAATCTCAACTTGAAGGAGTGTTAACTGTCCCACTGGGTTGGACAGCAAAAGAAACTCTTGGGACATTTTTTTTTACCAAGAGTATAACTTTACTGAAGATTCCATATGGGTACAGAAGTCCTAACTATTTCGTGTATAACCAGCATAGGACAACCTTCCCTCCCTCCCACTCCCCATACCTCCCATTGTTCATTGTCCACCTATCATTTGCACTCGCTTTGTTTGGGGAATAGTCTGTCTGCCTCAGGTGTTCCCCAGCTGGTGACCTTGGGGTGTTGAGTCTGTCTCAGGCTTCCAGTCAGCACACTTGCATTCCAAATTTCCCTCCCAAACCCCCCTTATATTCCAATGCCTTCCCTAACCCTCCTGTTACTCTTATCTGGTTGCAAGTGGGTCTGCTTAGCGAGTCAACCATGACAAGATTTAACTTTTATTAAAATCACATTGTTCTAGTAGTTGGAAATCCCTACAAAGGAAAAACAACACTATAAAAACAAAACACAAAGAAGGAATACATCACCTTAATCCCTCATATGGGATAATTTTTAGTTTGTTCAGTTCAGTCTCATTCATTCTACCATAGTTTCAAAGGATGGAAACAGCAACTTCTCATTACCGAATTGGAGATCAGCTTCATGCAAATTACTGTTATCAAAGCTCAGATTATTTTTCAGAACCAGATTTGCATATAACCTTTTTTCTTTTTGAGAATGTTGTTGAAGGGAAACAGCAGAGTAGTTCCAGATGTTCTTGAATTACGTATTTATTATTGGTCCTTTTCTGAGTGTCTTCAGAATGTACTTAGAATGCTGAAGATATTCATATTCCAGGTGAACTATTTATTTCTGGCTAGAGGTGGTCATTTCTTTGCTGGTCCTAAATGTGCATCTTTGTGGATTTTGGTGCTACGGTTCATACCATTATTTATGGCCATGTTATCTTTATGGGTTTTTTTTTTAATTACAGGATGGCATGTGGAGAGATATGTTCAGTGTCATGTGACTAATATATGATAGTTCTCACTGTAATGGAACTGCCCACCTTGCACATAAGCCATGCCAGTCATAAAATGGGACTCTCACATGGCTAACCTAATTTTACAATCTTTTTTGCAACAGTCATTAAGAGAACCAATGCTTTGCTATGGATTGGTTTTTCTGAAAAACAGAAGTAACTGCTGTTTTTAGTAAAAGTGTCATAAAACATGGTCATTTGATTCAGGATGCAGCAAACTGATATGATTGAAAATCAATTGCCAAGTGCCCAGCATGCATTTATGTGACTGGGCGAGGGAGGTCAGCCATCAGAACTTCAGAACCAGGTTCCAAGTATCAAAGAAGGTCCACTGTAACTTTGAACAGTTGCTAAGCAACTGGTTGTAAATTGAAGGCTAACTGTACTCCATTTGTACCTAGTAAACATGTCTTCATAATCCAATATAAATGTTCATAGATTATCTGACTGAATAAAATTTCAGGGGAGAAAGCAATTAGGAAAACTGCTTCCTTTCTCTCATCCTTTGAAAACATAAACTTTGCTTCTCATTTGCTGTTAATTCTTAATGTTATTTTAATTAATTTCCAATTTCTTTTCAGTATATTGAAAAAATATTCAATATATTGTTTTGCCAGATTAACTTTCTCAATTATACAAGTTATTTAAAAGGCAGTTGAAATTACATGCTTGTTTCCATACCATCTTTTTAAAAGTTTGGTTTTGAACCTTTGATTATAATGGGTGGTGGTTATGCCAGTTATATATTTAATAGCAATGAGAAAACAGAACATTATAAATGGTTAAAGATATCTAGAGAAGAACTGACCTGCCATCTAGTGGAAGCATCTTGGCAGATAATAAAAATAGTCTTGTATTTCATAAGCTCTGATCATTATCAGCAGGTAAATGTAATCACATAATAGCTTTTGTTTTCTTCAATTGTTGCTGAGGTCTGGGTGAAAATCGTTTGTTCTCTTCAGCAACAAGCTATATTTTATTTACAAAATCTCATTAGATAGCTCTGAAAGGTACTAGATTAAAACTAACATAGAGAAATAATCTTCGTAGAAGCCCAAAACTTATTATTGTCTTAATAACTTTTAAAATATAATTGAGTATTACTATCTCATGTGCTAATTTTAAAGAGTAACAAATGGGATTTTGCATACATTTAGCACTTCTGAAAAGTGTAAATGGATTTCTAATCAAAAAGCTAAAAGAAGCAGCAGTGAGCAAAATCTGAGAAGTGCAGTCCAATTTTATGCCAGACAGGAAATCTGCAGACCAGACTTCTCCAGATAATCTCTGAAAAATGTGTAAATTTGAGGGGAACAGTTATATTGCCAAAGTTTTGGATTTAGGGAATGGTATGATCTACTGAATAACGTTGAATTACTGAATGTTTTACACATTAATTAAGTTGAAATTGGTAGCTGAATATAATATATGATAGAAATAAAGTTTGGACAAATGGAATGTACAGAATAAGGTTTAACCCTGAATAGGGAACAAGAATGAATGATTTCTCCTCATCTTAATGCATTTAAGAGTTGGATTAATAAGTTAAATGTCAGGATTCTGGCAGTTACTCCAATTAAATCATGAGCCTCGAGCCACACTCCCAAAACTAAAAAGGATTTATTAGAAGTTAACATTCTGGCATTAGCCTGGGCATAGCTAACTCTGAGATACATAATTCATTGTCACCCTTGATCCTGTTTTCTATCCCACCCCACCCTCTGGGTGTATCACCCAACGAAATATGTCCATAGCTAAGAGTCATCAATCATGCTTTCCAATTAGATTTTTGGGCAGAAGCTTTAGACATCTAATCAGTCTCTGAAGAAAATATGAATAGAATGTACTTTTGATTCCACACTACTGCCTGCTCTTTGAAACCCCCCCCTTTCTGTTAACAGCTATAAAACGTGTGTACAAAATGTTTTATGAGTTGACATTAAAAATATGTGTGCAAAGTTAAAAGTGTGTTGTGTTGGTCAGGGATTTGAATGTAGGTGTACACAGATGATGCCATATTATTTGTTGAGAACCTGAATTTGCAGATGAATTTTAGATTGCTTAAGCAAGCAAATACAAACAAAACAAATACAAGGCCTGAAAAATTGTGTATCAAAGATTAAGAAAGCTGTATCTGAATAGACAAAATAGTAATTGCAAGTTACTATATAAATGATGAAACATTAGAGCAAGTAGATGAATATTTGTGCATTATGGCAGAATATTTATTTAAGATATGGAAATGGATGGAGGAATTTTAAGACAAGAAAATTGAGTTGATAGCTAGTGCTTGTATGTGGTCTGGAGAATAAAGCTGAAAGCAACAAAAACGGCTATATATAACACCATGTTTTTACCATATTTGTTATGTAGAGATGAGACTTTGCTATGTCAGAAGTATTAAAGTAATTGGATGCAGTAGGAATAGATTAATTAAAAATTATCTGTAGTAAAACAGGAAGTGAAAGCCTCAAGAATAAATGAACACTAAATGGATATACAGTATCTGGAATGCAGAAATGAAAATTTATTGCAGTGTTCATTCACAAAATGGACAAGGATCTAATTGCAGAATAATTATATGAAAGAAGAGTGAATAAGTCAAGAGGAAAAGGAAGACTGTTATGGTTGGATAGAACCATAAAGCAGGAAGAGATATCCGAGGTCTTCAGAATGTACTTAGACAGTACAGGGCTGTCTAATCTTGGCAAAGCTGGCTGGAGAATTCTGAGAGTTGAAGTCTTCCAGACTTAAAGTTGCCAAGGTTGGAGACCCCTGTTCTAGTACAACCTCCTACTCAAGGAAGGAGCCTTATATCCCAGTCAAATGGTTGTCCAGTCTATGTTTGAAAATAATGAGATTTATTTTTTTGGGATTGGAGATATTGGAGATAACTTTTGGAGATATCCTCCAATAATGAGATTCTCAACAAGAGATAAATGAGATATTTAAAGAAAAAAGTGAAGGCACACTTGATTTATTAGAATAGGAAGGTCCAAAGACATACAGTGTAAACTAGTTTTACCTATTTCATTTTTTCCCCTTAAATTTCTTTGTTTTACTATTTCTTACCTTTTTTTGCAATCTGCATTATGTTGTTTACTCTGAATGGAATAGCAAGATGGACAACCTGCTGTTTGAGTTAAAATAAGATGACCTAGGAAGTTGCCAGACACACCCTAAACTAAGAAACAAGGATGTTTCAGTATAAATAGTACTTCCTATGCAAGGGTTGTAAGAGACAAAAATGGGAGGTGTTTTCCCAGTTTCCGGTTTAGAACACACAGACACACACAAATGCATATCAGGATACTGTACTTTAATGAAATATCCTGAACAAACTGATTAATTAGTAGGTGAATGGCAATCAGTGAAATATACTTTGATCCTTTTGCTTGCTTCCTTGGGTTATTACATTGCCTGGCTCCATATGACTTCTGGCATTTAACATAAAACAAAAATTACAACACTACAATTAATACAAAGTGTCATCCACCTGATCAGTCAAAATTAATAAGTCCCACTCAAGCAAATCAGTACTGCCACTGTGTATGAAGCTAATAGTCAATATATAAGATGAACTCCAATGGCAAATTTCTCCAAAGCACTGAAACTATTTCAGAGAAGGTGTGCATCTGAGTCCATATCCCTCCAAATTTTTGTAGTGAAGAAACACCCACCATCTTCCTTCTGCATTCTCACATGGACTATGTAGATTCCATTAGGAGGAGTTGGTCCCTAAACCACCCTGGAACCAAGCCATGAACAACTTCAAAAGTTAAAAGTAGAACTTTGAGCTGGACCCAGGACCTATTGGCATGAGGGAACATATGCTTAATGTGAAGCAAGCAACAGTTAAATTTTCAGTAACTCTCAGAAGTAGTAAAATATACTTATGTTTCCTTTATGCAGGTCCTGAAACGGCAAGGTTATGATGCAGCCTGTGATATCTGGAGTTTAGGCATTTTGCTGTATACCATGTTAGCAGGGTAAGGGCAAAAATTTCTTAATATCTGTATCCTGGTCAATCTTTGAAGCCAATGAACAGCAATTTAAAGACAGAAACACAATCTAGACATTATAGTGAACACCACTTAAATTACTAAGATTAAGGTTCCCCTTGCACATAGATGCTAGTCATTTCCAGCTCTAGGGAGTAGTGCTCTTCTCCGTTACAAAGCCAAAGAGCCAGCACTGTCCGAAGACATCTCCATGGTCATGTGGCTGGCATGACTAAATGTCGAAGGCACACAGAACACTGTTACCTTCCCACCAAAGCGGTCCCTATTTTTTTATTTGCATTTTTACATGCTTTCAAACTGCTAGCAGAAGTTGTGACAAGTAACAGGAGCTCACTCCATTACATGGTGCTAGGGATTCGAACCACCAAACTGTCAACCTTTCTGATAGACAAGCTCAACATCTTAGCCACTGAGCCATAGTTGGGTGCTAAAGATTCATGACTGAAATGGTCAGCTTAATTACAGGCACTACAGCATATTATTTGCTGTTGTTTATTCCAGTTGATGTCCATCTTGAAATGACTATGTTTTGAAATTAAACAAAATAAATACTGTATGTTTATCAAAATATGTAGATTTTATAGAGAAGATGTATACTTTGTTTGATGACCATCACATTTTGTTATATTAGTATCATAAAATTTTTCATAGTAAAAAGTTTTATAATACTGGCTCTTAAGTGTTGCTTTGTATCACAAAAGAAAAAGGAACTGTATCTTAGAGGAATTGTATCCAATCCTGCCCACCTTTTTTTCAGGACTTCAAGTTTTGGCTTTTAGATATATTTAAATATATTAGATATATTTCATTCTGCCTCTTAGAACAATTTCAAAAAAGCTAAAATCTAGGACAAATTTACCTTATAAACACAATATGCCTATTCTTGTTGATACTGTACTATAAAAGGTTTAAAAACTTGTTTTGAAATGAAAAAAGAGAAGAAAAATGCCTGAACCAGAATTTTTAAAAGGGATTCCAAAAAGAAGCATGGTAGCTTCTGTCAGAGCTACAAGAATAGTGGAGGCTGTGCTGTTTTTTTTCTCTAAAGGGTGCTACTCCAAAGAAGGTGCTGGCCAGCTGAGAGATTCGGAATTGGAGGTTTACACACATAAAGAGCACAACATTGAGGGAGGCTATTTGTATGTAAATAAGATATATTATGCTTTGATAATGCTACAGGGGTTTCACATATTATTTATTGCTTAAAAGGTTCACCCCTTTTGCAAATGGACCAGATGATACTCCAGAGGAAATTCTGGCTAGAATTGGCAGCGGAAAATATGCTCTAGCAGGAGGAAACTGGGATTCCATATCTGATGCTGCAAAGGTAAAATAATGCATCATAATATGGTGCTTGTGATTGTTATCCATTTGTTTTGCTTGTGTTGCTCATTATTGGCCTCCATTTATTTTAAATGAATGCAGATAAAATGAACAACAATATATTACAGCAGTTTCTTTAAAAACCCAATAGCAACTATATAAATAAACATAATTACATCTTGTAAGTAGGAATGCCTCAATAAGGACTATCGTGTTTGCAATTTTTCTGATTGTCCATAAAAGTAGAACAATTAACTGAAATTATTAAGGATTAATCCCAAATTGAACATGCATTACATCTAAAATGCCTGGTTGATCTCATGTATTGCACAGATGCCATATTTTGTAGCATTATTACAATAGTTTGGAAACAATCACAGGACAGCAATGTGTGACTTAAGTTTTCTTTAAATTAGAACTAAATGAATGACTTGATGATGTTTATCTTCATTTAAATATCTTAGCAGCCTTTTGGGTTTCTAAAATTCAGTGCAGTTCAGAATTAGTACAGATAAAGAAAAAAGCAGAAGGAGCTGTTTCAATCTTTTTTTCCACTTTGGCAAAAGTAAACACTAACCCACTGAATCAGGTCAAAGTCTGATTTATCAAGCAGTTTGTTTTCAACAATGAATGGTCAGATGCTGTTGTGAATCTACATGAAGTTCATTATCCTACATTTTGGATGTTTGAGGAATTTGATATAGTTGCAGATTTTGACATATATTCCCCCAAGTTGCATGTCCCAAGGAAGTATATTGTATACATCAAACTTCATAAATATTAAGGCCCTGTCACACTGCCCAACCGATGCAAAACGTTTGTAAAAAGGACACAGCGGACGAGAAAAATGTTATCCGCTCTCAAAAGGGGCGAAAATTTGCATAACCAGAGCGGATAACACGGAAAGGAACGGACGGGGGGAGGACGCAGAGCGGATGGAAAATGGATGCGGAACAGAAGCCTAGCGGATGGAAGCGGATGAGAGCGGATGGCACATCCGCTAGGCTTCTGGGGGATCTCAGCAAAGCGGACGCGGAACAGAAAAAGCGGATGCAGAGCGGATGCCGAACGGATGAAGCGGATGCACAGCGGATGCACAGCGGATGCACAGCGGATGAAGCGGAAGCCTAGCGGATGCCTAGCGGAACGCTAGCGGATGCCTAGCGTTCAATGCGCATGCGGGGGGTGTATTGCGTCAGCCCCGCGGATATAAAGGGAAGCAGCTCGGAAGCAGGTCACCATTCAGAGGAAAGACCTGCATCCAGACACATCGAGTGCCTTGCCAGCCTGCCCTGCCTGCATGCCTTGCTGCCAGCCTCCCTGCAAGCCTTGCTGTTTGCCTGCCAGCCACCCTGCCAGCCTTGCTGTCTGCCAGCCTTGGTGCCTGCCTGCCTGCCAGCCTCCCTGCCAGCCTTGCTGTCTTCCAGCCTTGGTGCCTGCCTGCCTGCCAGCCTTGGTGACAGCCAGCCTTGGTGCCTGCCTGCCAGCCTGCCTGCTAGCCTGCCTGCCAGCCTTGGTGCCTGCATGCCTGCCAAATTCCCTGCCAGACTCCCTGCCAGCCAGCAACCCCACAACCATGGGGAAGAAGAGGAAGCCTCAGCCATCTGCTGCCAGCCCTGGCAAGAGGGACAGGGCCACCCTCCCACCCCCTGGCCCTCACTCTGCTTCTGCTGGGGCTTCTGCAGCATGGGCTCGCTCTTCTGGTGCTGGGGCTTCTGCTGATGCTGCTTCTGGAGGTGGTGCTTCTGCTGGTGCTTACTCTGCTGACGCTGCTTCTGGCGGTGGTGCTTCTGCTGGTGCTTCCTCTGCTGATGCTGCTCCTGGCGGTGGTGCTTCTGCTGGTGCTTACTCTGCTGATGCTGCTCCTGGCGGTGGTGCTTCTGCTGGTGCTTACTCTGCTGAAGCTCCTGCTGGTCCTGCTGGTCCTGCTCATGCTCCTGGACTTGCTCGTACTGCTTGTGCTCCTGGTCTTGCTCGTACTGCTCGTGCTCGTGGTCCTCCTGGGGCTCCTGGGGCTTACTCTGCTGATGATGATCCTGGTCCTGCTGGTGCTGGTGCTGCTGCTGCTGCTGCTGCTGATGATGATGATGATGATGATCCTGCTGTTGCTGCTGATGCTGATGATTATGGTGATGCTGCTGCTGCTGATGATGATGATGATCCTGCTGTTGCTGATGATGAGGAGGAGGAGGAGGAGGATTATGGTGATGCTGCTGCTGCTGCTGATGATGATGATCCTGCTGTTGCTGCTGCTGGTGGTGGTGTGGAGGAGCAGCCCCTACAACCTCGAAGTCCCTCTGATGAGGGCCCATCTGGCCCTGCCAGAGGGAGGAAGAGGCAGACGCGTGATAGGGAGAGGAGGCAATACTCCATTGAGAAGGAACATGAGGATGAGGTGCTGGAGTGGCTGAGAAAGAATGACTATCTGTGGCGGAAGGGACACCGGCTTTACAGGGACAGCAAAAGGAAGCAGGCTGCTTAGAGAGAGAAGGCAGAGAGCCTGGGCTACACATCGGATGTGCTCCTCGGCTGGTGGAAGCACATGCACACCTGGTACGGGAAGCTGCACCTCAAGAAATCTGGCCAGGCCATGGTTAAGCTGACGGACAGAGAGACCTATGTGATGGCCAGGTGCAGCTTCCTGGAGGGTGAGATCTGCCACCGAGGAGCAGCCCCTCTCACGACCCTCTCTCTCTGGCAGCCTGCTGAGAGCCAGTCCTCTTCCGGCCGAGAGTCAGCTCCTGTCTCCAGGCAGGTTTCTGTGGAGTGTCCCACGGTGGAGAACCCGCGGACAGCTGTTTTAACCGTGGTGGAGCACGTGGAGGGCTCCCTGGTGCAGTTGGAGAAAGGAGGCGGCACATCCACCACAGCCCTACCCTCATCCACCTCCACAGAAAGGCAGAGAGCCAGACAGGAGGGGCAGAGCCACACTGTCCTGCTGGAAATCAGGGACACCATCCGCACCAGCAAAGATCTCCTCTCTCAGCTGGTCCACACCAACTCCTCATCCTCCAACCACAAGCCCTTCCTCACCTATGTGAACCAGACCCTCACGGACATGGCGGAACCCCAGTACCAGGTGGTGAAAGACCGGATCACCGAGCTGCTTCACAACCCTCCAGATCCAGAGGAACCTGCTCCCACCCAGTCCAGGCCTGCTCCTCCACCCCAGGTGATGTCCCTCCCATTCCAAGGCTTTACACAGCCCCTCACCTACCAGGGCTACGGCTACCAGGAGGTCCAGCAGCACAGGCAGCAGTCCTTCCCAGTCCAGGCACAGAGTCATTGGGCGACACTGTTGCCACCGGTTCCACTGATGCCACCGATGCCACCCACGCCAATGATGCCACCAACAACAGCGATGCCACCCACGCCACCGATGCCACCCACGCCAGTCCTCACCCAGCTGCAGACCAGACAGCCCCACTATACTGCTTCTTCCTCCACCCCACAGCCAAGCCCGACCTCAGTACATCTGTCCTCGGAACTGGGGCTGACACCCCATGGCATGGAGGAAGGAGCTCTCAACATCACGGGGCTGAGCCAGCTGTCTGAGAGCTTCCTCAACATACCGTCACCTGTTGTCCTCTCAGGGCCAGGCACCCCAATGACGCCTCAGACCAGCACTCCAACAGCAGCCACCTCCACAGCACCTGGATCCTTCACCACTGAGATTGGGCACACCTCCGAGTGACCGTGAAGAGTGCCAGAGACTGGGTGTGGACTTTATTTGGACACTTGACTTGGGTCATTTTTCTTTTACAGCTTGTTATTAATAAAGTTTATCTTTGCTTCACACACTTGCTTCATTTATTTTTTTCAATAAAGTCTTGGTGAGAACTTTTAGAAATGGTTTAAGCCTTTGCATGCTTGTGGGATGGGTTAAGATAGCAGTGGGATGGGCAGGGATACCTTTGGGATGGGTTAAGATAGCTGTGGGATGGGCAGGGATACCTTTGGGATGGGTTAAGATAGCTGTGGGATTGATAAACCTCCAGTGCAAGCATAGTGGGACTGTATGGTCCACCCTCCCAGGTGCCACACCTTTGGCCCTGTATTATCAATAACAATGTTAGCATTGATCCACAAATTTGAACATAAACACAACTCTTTATTAAATGCCCTGTTCATTGTAGGCGAACCAAACATACATGGCCCAATCTCATCCGTGTGAGGAGACAGGCTGAAGGAAGCATCCATTAAGCATCTACCATCCTGTCTTGCCACTCCACTGCTCCAGGTGGGGAGTTGCACCAGTGTTTTAGGAGGTTGCGCTGTTTCTTCCCTTCACGTGAGGCTCTGTTGGGGCCTTGCACATCCTCAGTGTCTATCAGGTTTTGCCCTTGCCTCCATTCCCCAGGCTCCATGTCCCCATTGCCTTGTTGGAGGTCCACGAGCCTGTTCTGCAAGACTGGGTAGCGGGTGCGCATGAGATTGTGCAGGATGCAGCAAGCTTCCACGATCCTCCTCACGGTCTGTGGACGATGCTGCATGGTGGTGAGAAGTACTTGGAACCTGTTGGCCAGGATGCCAAAGGCGTTCTCCACCACCTGCCTTGCCCTGGACATCCTGTAGTTGAAGATCCTCTCTTCACGGGTGAGGAGTCTGGAAGTGTAGGGCTTCATGAGGTAGGTTCTGAGGGAGAAGGCGTCATCCCCCACGATGAAGTAGGGCACATCTTGCATGTCGTTGGGCAGGGGTTCTGGATCTGGGAAGCCCATGATGAGGTTGCGTTCCAGCCCCTCCTTGAAGTCACTGGCATTGTATACCTGGGCATCTGAACATGAGCCATTGCCTGAAGCATCGATGTACATGAACTTGTAGTCAGCATTGACCATGGCGAAGAGGACGATGCTGAAGAAGCCCTTGTAGTTGAAATAAGTGGACCCCGACTTGGCTGGTGCTTTGCAGGCCACGTGCTTGCCATCTATGGATCCAACCAACGGTGTGTGAGAAGTCCCACCTCTGATACCACTGCTCTGCAACTTTCTTCCAGCCTTCTTCAGTGGAGCGGCACTGGAGGAGCTCCTCCATGTATTCTTCGATAATGGCCTGCACCACTTCTCTCACCACAATGCTGATGGTGTTGTGTGGCACCCTCCAGCTGTACTGCATTCTCCTGTAGGTGGTCCCTGAGGCCAGGTGGCGCAGAGTGAGTGCCACCTTGAGCCCAGGGTCCAGGCTGGGCTGGAAGTTGGTGCTCTGCTTGGTCAACCTGGGTCTCAGCCGCTCCACAACTTCATCAAACATGGCTGGAGGCATCCTCATGAAGTTCTGGAATGCACGTGGGTCTTCCTGAGCTCCACCATCAGCTTGTTATACAGTCCGTACTCTGCTCTTCTCCTGATCCATCTTCGGACCCAGACACTTCTTGGCCACCTCCTTTTCTTCCCGTAGTAGACTTCACAGAGCCTGTAGATGGCTTCGCACTGTTGCAGAACGATGGTGGCTACCAAAAGGAGTTTGTTACGATCCAAGGTGGACATGACTGGATGCTGTGGAAGAGGAAGAGGCAGATGAAGGCTGCAGAGGTCTGCACAGCTGGTCTGCTGGTCTGAAAGTGAGATCCAGGTGAGTTGTTCCCCCTTTTTATAGGCAATATAGGTTTTCCATTATGTATGCCTCGCGGATGCAGAACGGACACATTGGATACATTTTCCGCGCAAAAGTTTTGAGCAGCTCAAAACCTTCTGAGCGGATGAAACGTCTATAGACGGATGCTGGACGGATAGAGAGGATGAAAAACGGAGGCAGTGAGTACAGAACGGAAGCATCGCGTTAAGCAACGGATGGCAAGTGTTTTTCTCCGTTTTACATCCTCTTTCCATCCGTTGGTGCAGTGTGACAGGGGCTTAATATAGGTATATTCAAAGTAATTTTCTGTGAATTCAATGAGTTTTGTTTTCACATTAATGGGTATAGGATTACACTTGATAAGTGATTTACCAGTTGTCACAGAATTGAATATTGTAACACAATTCTTGACTCACTTTTTCTAAGTCTTAAAAGTAATTTGAAAACTTGCTTTTAGAGAGAAATTGTAGCTAGCAGTACAGCTAGTCTTCATTTAATGACCACAATTGGAACCAGCAACTTGGTCATAAAATGATTAAGTCAAAAAAAATTTAGAGTAAAAAAAATGTGCTTACAATTTTATTTTAGTTTTTCTTTGCTTTACAAAATTAGTAAAATATGACTCCAAATAAGAGAGTAAGATCAAATGGTGGGGAAGATTTCTGGAATTTGACTTATGAGGGAGAATCTTAAAAGGGTTAAAAGTGAGAATCTTACAAACCTTTTTCCCCAATTCACACACCCTTTGGAATGCTGACCCCAGGGTTAGGATAATTAGCAAGAAGAGAATTATTGTTTGTTATGTTCATTGAAGAGAAAGAGATTACAAAAGAAGAAGCAGGCCAACAATGGAGAATAAGCATCAAAAGCAATGCACTAGTTTAACTTTTTTCCTAGCATACTCTTCACTGCAACCGCTTAGAAAACAAAAACTCTTCACTGTGAAATTGATGAGGGTCTTCTCCCTGTCAGTGAACAGCACCAATGAACTGGAGGATTCTAATCAATTAAGATCATAGAGTTAAGCTTGTTAACTTGTAGTTAGCACTTTTAAGGGACAGGTTGCACCATAGAGAAAAGCAGCTTAGGAAAAGATACTATAACTTATCTGAGCAAGTGGTGGTGGGGGGAGGAACAAGTCAGAGACAGGGCAATCAATGCATACTAACTGTAATGGCAAAACCAGAGAAAACTCAGATCATAAATGCAGACATAAGTCACAAAATTACTTTTTAATTACTATTGCAACTGAACAGCCTCTCTCCAAGGCAACTGCTAAATGAGGACCTATATTTCAATTCAAATTAGAATTATGGATGGGCAAGGTCATATGCTATACATATCACTAATAAAGTGAACTTCTCAAATTTTCTTCCTCCCTTCCTTCTATGTTGATTTCTGGCGATTGTCTGTACAATCTGCAGTTAGCTCAACAAAATTTCAGACATGGTTAGTCACATTGTCTCCTTCTTTAGTGCTATGAGAGAGTGACTAGGCCAAAGTCATCCAGCTACTTTATATCTAAGGTCGGATTAAACTCATCGTTTCTTAATTTCCAGCCAGGTGCCTTGAGAACTACACCAGTGGTGGCTAACCTTTTCGGCACTGAATGCCCAAAGCACGTGTGTACACATCCCCAAAATGCAATATGTGCGCATCCCCGCACATGTGTGCACATCCCTGCACATATATATATATCCCCACACATGCATGCATGTCCCACACATGCTCCCTGCCCCCATGGATGTGAGCGTGTCCCCTACATATGCACCATCCCTGCACATGCATGTGCATCCCCATACATGCATGGCATCCCCTGCATGAACCTGCCTCCTGCGCATGCGTGGCAGAGACCCAAAGACTCTGGCCAGCAGGAGGCATGTGCATGCATTTGCAGTGGAGCGGAGCTGAGCTGTGGCGACAGCTCATGTGCTCAGAGTGGGCTCTGCATGCCACCTGTGCCATAGGTTCGCCATCATGGAACTACATCAAACTGTCTCCCTATCTCAATAAATAGATCATATTTATTATTAAAGTAGCAGAAAATACATCGAGAGGTTAATTCTTTTGTAGGCAAGGCAAAATTCGTGTCAGATCAATAATGTTGTAACCCAAGCCACATGAATAATCTTTAGCTTCATCTTCCAAGAAATCAGAATTAAAGCTATTTTTTTCTTATGAATACAGTTTTTAATATAATATCCTGATAGGAACATTTTGAGGCTCTGAAGTGTTTGTTTTTCTCTTTCCTCCTAACATCAGAAGAATTTAATTACCTTAAAAAGATGTAGAATGATTGTTATGGGCTGACTTAAACCATTTTCCATTCCTAACATCCATACCTGAAATCATAATTATCCAGAGTGCTGATTATTTTTAGTGAAATAACATTAATTTAATCTTCTCTCTATATCTTTGTTTCAGGATATTGTGTCAAAAATGCTTCATGTAGATCCCCATCAGCGCTTAACTGCAGCTCAAGTTATAAGGCATCCATGGATAGTAAACAAGGAGTATCTCTCCCAGAATCAACTCAGCAGACAAGATGTTCACCTTGTAAAGGTATGTCTAAATCAGAGGGGTATTCAGCAGGTTCTGACCAGTTCTGGAGAACTGGGTGCAGAAATTTTGAGTAGTTCGGAATACCACTTCTGACTGGCCCTGCCCCCATCTATTCTCTGTCTCCTGATTGGCTGGGTGTTCTTTTGTTGACCTGCACAGAAGAATGGAGCTGGAAAGCAGGTTAGTGAGGTGGGGAGAGAATGGGGATTTTACAGTATCCTTCCCCTGCCATGCCCACCAAGCCACGCCCACAGAACCGGTAGTAAAAAAAATTGAATCCCACCACTGATCTAAATGCTGCCCCTTTTGATTCCTAGACATAGAAAGTTTGGGGATGGTCTCCTAAGATGCCTAAATAATTAACTTGATTTTACATACAATCAGAACCAGCAACATTATTTCATTTTGCCCTAGAATTTTTAATTCTCTCCTGCCCCCTCCCCAAAAAATCTCAAGATTGTTTTTTTTAATAAATAACCTAATTCTTACAAGGTCACTTATATTCATGCAATCTTATGAGGAAATGTTAATATCTATCAGGATGGGCTTAGTGTAAAGTTGACGTGAACTGCCAAATCTGCTAATCTCAAAAATGATTTTTTGAGATAGAAGTAATCATGCAACGATGCTCAGATTCTAAAAAGTTGCAGATCTCTGTCATGAATTATTTGTCACTTAGGATAATGAACTGGTAGGAAGAGGGGCACAGTGGCCTAGTGCTTAAGATGCTGGGTATGTTGAGCAGACGTTTGGCAGTTTGAGACCCAAGCATCATGATGGGGTTTGCTCCCATTCCTGCCCAGGTCTTGCCAACCTAGCAGTTTCAAAACATTCAAATGCAAGTAGATAAAGAGGTACACTTTGATGGGAAGGTGACAGCACTCCATCTGCCTCGGTATATAGTCATGCTGGCCATATGACCACAGAAACTTCTTCAGTCAACACTGGCTCCTTCGGTAGGTAATGGAGGTAAGCACTGCCCATTTTGCTTTGCATGGGCCAAGTAGTTTAAGGACCAGCTTGAAATCTCTAGTTGAGAGGGAGAATATTTTCTTCTCACAAACCAAAATAACCCATCAGACAAACAATACCTAGGAAGTGTTTATTATTTATTTATTGATTTGATTTGATTTGTCAATCGCTTACAAGATGACAGTTATAAGAATAAACATGAATATGAATACCAAAAATAGGTAAAAATAAATGGAGACAATAGGACGGGGATGGGAGGCACAATTGTGCACTTATGCACGCCTCTTACAGACCTCTTAGGAATGGGGTGAGGTCAATAGTGGATAGTCAAAGTTAAAGGAGTGGATGTTAGAGGATGTAATAACAGAGTCAGGTAGTGCATTCCAGGCATTGACCACTCTGTGGCTGAAGTCGTACTTTCTGCAATCAAGTTTGGAGCAGTTTACACTGAGTTTGTAAAGGGGAATAACCTCCAGTTGTTAGGTTGCCTATGAAACCTAGCTCCTCTCACTTTATTTTAAATGGACTATCTATGAAAGTCATCCTCTTTTTTGTCTGGAGACATGGCTTCCTTGCCCATTGTTGTCTTGATTAAGGCATGTCTGGATGGTTTTAGGCACAACTTTTTGGGATCGTGTTAGTGTTTGGAGCATTAGGTCAGATGCATGCTGAAGGTATGCAGGTGATAAGAACCTGCAGGCCCAATCCAGAGAGTCCTCCTAGTCTCACCCGTTACAAAGGCTTGAAGCCTTTGATCCATCAATGGCAGACATGCATGTGATCAATTAACTTGAAGGATTCCCAGATGGCTCAGTGGAATTAATTATGAAGTCACTAGGTGGCTGGCAGATCCATCCTTTTTGAACCTGATGCATCATAATAATGGCAACCAGTAAAGCTACTGGCAAGCTATTTCACATCCTCTGGTATAAATTGTTGCATTTCTTGCTTACAACTCCTTTGCCTCTTGCCTAACACTGTCAAAAGTATTGTGTCAAAAGATATCTATGTGCATTGTATATAAAACTACATTTTTCTGGTAAAATAGGAAGGGTAAAATGTAATTTGCTGGCCACCCCAATTCCAATATATTAGTTTTGAGCAGTATATCAGATTCAGTTTTGAAAAAATGCTTTGGATTGCAGGAGCATGAATGTCGCACATCTGCGCCTCTTTAAAGCAGCCATGCCTTTTCCTAGGAAGAGGGAAAATGTGATTTTTCTGAAATACTGCATAATCTCTTTTTTTAATTTTGCAGGGTGCCATGGCAGCCACCTACTTTGCTTTAAACCAAACGCCTCAAGCACCAAGGCTGGAACCGGTATTGTCCTCCAACCTGGCCCAGCGAAGGGGGATGAAAAGACTGACCTCAACGAGGTTATAATGGTCCCAAAATGGCCTACTTAAATAAAAAGAAAACATTTGCCCAATATATTGATCAGAGAGGCTGATCTATATTGTTAATGTTGCAGGACTCCTGGCACATACATTGTTTTAATCAGCAAAACTTCAGTTTAAGGCAAAGTTTTTCTTTGCTTTCAGATATTTTTGGGTTCTGTTTTTTTACATTTACCAATAAGATGGCAAATACTCAGAAACATGCCATATTTTTCAACTGCTGTATTGCTTATTATTTAAGTACTATATCAATTGCTGATATTGTGTTCTCTCCCTTCGTCCTTTAATCCAAATGCTTTTTTTGGGAATTATAGATGCTCTGTAAGACCACTTTTTGTAACAGATTTGATTTTAGATATCAGCTCTACCAGCATCTATGTTTGGTCACCACTGTCATTAGCTGTCTCCAAAGAGTTGAAGATGTTATGATGTGTGAGACCATGAAAACAACGTCCTATGAGGAATGAAGAGGGGGTGGGGGACAGCTGAAAACATGCCTGTGTTATTAAAGGAAAATAACTATGTTATGAGTTTAGACCAGATGAAAGTATAGAAAGATTAGATTTGTGCTCATTGACAAAACAATCTTGAAGGGTCCTATCTGATAAGGCCTCCTTTTTTGATCAAAAATGCACAATCTCATCTTAGAAAAGGGGATATTTTTTTAATGGAAGGTGACTCTGTAGTTGGTTGCACTGAAACACTATACATATAGACTCGCCTGGAAGTTTGAGGGGGAACCAGAAGGTAGGACTTCAATCCTCTTCTTCCACTGACACATTCATATAACTATGTGAATGAATACAAGCACTGTGTTTCATTAGCTGTTACAGAGTTTCCTATTATATCAGCTTGAGATAGTGATCTTTTATTTACTGGTTTAATGTTAAAATCATAGCTTACTGTCACAGGCTGTTAAAACCATGTACTGCCCAAGAGAAAAAAAAATTGCAGAAGAGTTCAGCAAGCAAAGTTTGTATTATTTCTTGTATCACAGGGAGCAAGCATGTATATAATTTCCTTAAAAGTCTTGAAAGATGATTGAAAAAATTGGTACATTTTAGAAATCACTGATGCTTCATAACCATCATTAACTCAGATTGTCTCCACTGGCTGTAACCAAGTGCAGATTTAAGCATGCTCAATTGTACAATCCTATACTTTATTTGGAAGTAAGCTTCATAATGTGACTTTTTTCAAGTATGTTAGAATTGGATTGCACTCTAAACCTTTGGAATCTGTGGCCTTTGGAGCATTCAGTTCTGAATTGTATTCTAAAGATTGTATAAGCACTTTACTTGTCTTTCATTTTCAGAATGGATTTTTCCACCTGCTGAAAGTATGCAGGAGAAACTGCATCATTTTTCATTTATTCTTGGGGAGAAACTGTGAAATTCAGGGTATTACATCCTACAGATATTTTGTTGTTGTTGAGCAGTAACACCATTTTAGGTGCTAAGCACAGTTTGAGAGATTTGTATTAATTGAGCCTGCATAACAAAAGAGCAAGAAACTGCATTAGCTACTGTAGTGTTATAGTATTGTGTTATTAGCTTCTTGGTGTTTGTTTCTGTGTTCAGCAAAATGTTATATTTATTTTATTTTGCCCTTCATTTTTAAATTATATTTTAATGTACATGTTGATGTGCTGTGCACACAGGACTGCAGCAGAGCAGCTGTTCTTCAAGTTTGACTTTTCAAATAAAATAGTGCTGGGAAACACCATAAAATGAGTGAGATGTCTTAAATATAGGGCGGGTGGAAATACCAGACTGTTTCAAGTATTAGAAATTCTAAATGTGTGGTCCTGCTTATCTGTTGGTAACAGAATGTTCAAAAGCTTTTTCACCTTTCAGAGCCTATAGCAGAATCCTTCTCAATTTAGGACCCTTTTATAAGTAGCAAAAATGGATTTGTCTGCTTTAGATATCTGCTGACAACAGAAAGGTACAAAGAAGCACAGTATTCAAACCAAGTTTGACTGTCGTTTTTAGTCATAGATGCTTCAAGGGATATCTTCTTTAATTGAGATAATCATAAGCTGATTTGAATCTATGAAATAAGTTGGAATACAAATAATATGAATCAGAATGCATATATTTAGAAATTAGTCAAGAAGCATGTCATCTTTTCATGGAATTATGGTACATGTGAATGTTGTTCCCATTAGAACACATCATAAAGATATGCAAAGCATTCAAAAAAGACATTTCACAATGCACAATAGGATAATTTTTGGGCCATCTTGAAGAGTAAAGCAATTATACCTGTTGTAGTACCTGATCCACAGGGACTGGGGCAGGGGGAGCATTTTCCTGGTAAAGCACCTGTACTTGTAGGCATCCTTTCCTACAATGATGACACCAAAGTGATGAAACTTGTTGAGATGTCATGGTCTTCTTTTTAATACTTGCACTGCAATGTTGTACACAAGTACATAAGGGGGATGTGAATAGAAGGGGGATGTGAATGAGAAATGATAAACAGCAATGCAATGGCATGAATTTTATATGTTTGATATCACTCTCATTTATGAAAGAAGAGAATATGCACTGCAGTGTAACAATGCTGCACAACAACCAAAATGATGAAAGCACTGGGACCCATGGACACCTCTGACTAATTATTGAATAAAAAAGAAAAATGCCCAGTAGTTTTTGGTAACTAAAGATATTTTTAAAAGATATTTGAAGAGTTGTGTCAAGATGTGTTTATGGTTTATGGTTATATTTATGGTTATGGTTTAACAACATTCTAAAAATATAGAAATGCAATGCCAGGAGTAACCTAGCTAAAATAACTACAGAAAAATTTGTAAGAAAGTGAAGATATGAAGGAGCAATATGATAACTAGTTGATATTGTGATGTTAATTCCAAATTATTACAACAAACTTGAATTTTGTGTATCTCTTTGGATCATCAAAACAATCCATCTATCATCACTAAGAGTCAACAATCACTGGAGGCATATAATCAATCTCTTTGAAAATCAGCTTTGAAGAAGCTATGTCTCATACATAAGTAAATGGTTAATTTGTGTGACTTCAAGCTGAAAAAACAGCACTCAAATATACGGAGAGGCTGTAACAGAGCTTAAAAATCTTTCAATGAGTTAATTTTATTCAAGCATTTTTATTTGACTCTACTAGAAAGAAGCAATCACTGGAAGATATCATTTTTTAAGAGATCATGTGATCACAAGACATTGAAACTATGATAAATGTAAGCCAGTTGCCAAGTGCCCGAATTGTGATTATGTGACTATGATGGTTGTAACTTCAAGGATAGGTCATACATGACTTTTTCAGCACTGTCATAACTTTGGACCTTCATTAAATGAAGGGGTATAAATCAAGGGTTATTTGTAAGGTGGGAAAAGCTATATTCTATGAATAAATCCAGAATAAAAAGGGACACATCCATACATATAAATTAGCTCTTACAAATGGCAAATCACATGTGTCCATAGCTGAGTTTCCCATGTACTGTATGTATTGATCAAACTATAGTGCCTGGGTTCATATCTAATACTAAAATAGAAAGCATAATTTATAAACTACTATGTCTAAGGTTACTAAGTCGGCTGTGCCAAAATCAGTCATATTAGGACTTGGAAGTAATGATCCCAGCCTTACTGTCACATCAACTGAAATGTTCTGTTTTGGTGAGCACATTAGGTAAAAGTTTACATCTCAAAGTCACAGTCCAAATTCTATTCAAATTGTACACAGCATCAGTGCCAATTATTTCAACAGAGCAGGACGGTCTCATTCTTACATATCATTTTACATTGAAACTATAGAGCTTAATCATATTGCCTTTCAGCAGCAGTATGCGATTGCAATAACGAACATTGCTAAGCCAGAAAAACTTGTTTTATAGACTGTATATCCTGCCTATCTTAACATTTAAGTAAAAACCTGTTTTTACTTGTGGCTGGAACCAGGACTCAACTTCAGGCACTTCTTGTGTATTTGAAAGCCCAGGCAAGGACAAGAATTCCTATTTCTTTCCATTTCATTGTTATCAGCTGTTATGTGAATTAATTTCTGCAGAGTTTAAGACACATCCAACCAATAAACAATTGCCATGGTACAGTGTGTATGTGTGTTTGAGTGTGTGTCCAGTGAGTAAAGTATAAAAGGGAAACATCTTAGAGTGCCCTTGCCCACTTGAGATTACCTCCCCTCCAAATATTGCATGTATTACTGAAGTGATTATATTATATAACTGCATCCTTCACTGCAGTTCTGTGTCAGGAAAATAATATCCTTAAAAGTGTGGTTCCCGGTTGCTGAAAAATTGTCCACCATACCAAGCATTTCAAACAATAATGCAATTGTTCATGATGTTAATGTTTCTTTTTGTATTTTACTTTCTATTAACTACTTTATCCAAATACAGCAAATAGAAAGGTGAAACATAAAATGAACAAATGAACCCCAAACATCTGACTAGGATGTTGATGAACATTTTCTACATGTTTATCGGTAATATTCTTAAAGATGTGCATAACATGTATGGGCATAAATCTAATAATAATAGAAAGATTTGCCTATGGAGGTAAAGCCTGCATATTAATTCACACACCTTAAAAGATCAGTTCTGACTCCATAGTGAACAACCATCACTTTCCTTTTGATCCCTGTTCTTTTGGAAAGTGTTTAGCTTTCAGATTGATTTCCCAAGCTAGTTACTGTTTAATTTTTTTTTGTTACATATTGATTTAGATTGACTTTTTAGTGTGCAAGTCTAAGGAACTGAATCAAAATTCTGTTAAAGGGCAAACTACGTCAGATATCCTACTTGTATCATTATTGTAGGGCATGAATGAGGCTGAACAGATAAGAGAACTCCACTGCTATTTACCCTCTCTTTAAAAAAATGAAACTATTAATAGTTGGCAGATGTTTCTTACAATTCTTCTACAGGATAAGAACCAGGATAAGAGTACAGTGGTATGAGCCAAGTTTAAACTAGCAGAGAAGGAAAGTAATCTCCAGAGCTAAAAAGTAATAAACAGTTTCATTATCTATCCTTATAAGCAAAGATAAGAGTTGCTATCCCATTTGTTTGCTGGTTATTTAAGAGGCTAAAAGTCATGTAGACAAAAAAAAAGCCCAGCCTTACCTAGATTAGAAATAATCTATCCAAGACAGGCTTCCTTACACTTATGAAATGGAAAGCTTTTAAAAGTCTTTCAATCACCGTATAAAATGTATGAAACCAACAAAACATGTTTATCCATCTAGAGATGGAAAACCCATGGGCACCTAATTTCCCATACAATTCAAAAAGAAAATGCATGAAAATGCTGCATGACAGACATGATGGCATACAGTGAAGATCAAGATTAGAAACTAAAGCCTTTTCTAAGAGCCACCAGGTCATGGGAAGCAAATATTCTTCTAGAGTCCCCATGACAAATTTTCTCATGCAATGTATTATCTTCCTGTTCCAATTTTGTCTGAACCTAGTAGTGACTTCTCGAAAACTATGTTGTCAAGTAAAAACCACCATAATCGAGACAGAGGTATTGTTTTAGTAGAGGCTAACTTTCTGGACTGTTAGTTTTGAGCAATATACTTGCAATTCGCTATTTTAACTCCGAATATATGGAAAGATCTATCCTTGGGATTATAAGGGACAGCAATGCAAAATGACGGTGTGTGTGTGTGTGTGAATGCTGAACTAGATTTGTTTAGGAAACAAACGGATCATCAAACAATTGCTGTACAATGCATCCACTTTTGAAATACGATCTTTATTTTTGGAAATGTGAAAAATATAATCCTTCAAAAGATGCAGAAACGGGCAACTCAAATGATCTCATTTTGAGCTTGAGGTCTTTTTTTCCCTCGGAAGAAACAAACCAAGCTGAAAGGGACTCCCGGATTTGATCAGCAAGTGTTCTGGGTCACCCAAGGTCCCTTCAGAAGGTGGACCACGCTTCCCAAAAGACACCATGGCGCAGGAGATATGGAGTTTAATTATTTCACACGGAAACCTGAACGAGGGAGGAGAGCACCGCCTCGACCACTGGCACCCCGAAACTCAGCCACCAATGGCCGAGGAAGAACTCAGCTCCTCCCCCCGCTGAGAACCACTCATCTTGCCCTTGACCGGCAAACTGAAGGCGACGGAGGACGCCTCATGTAGCGATACGTCAGGCTACCGCAACCGACCAATAAGAACCCATCCGTTCCCTGCCCGCAGCCAACAGAAACGCGGCTTGAGAACCGGCGTCGTCCGTGCTTTACGGCAAACCTCCTTTCCTTCCCCGCCCTTGAACGAATCAATTGAAAGTAGGGGGAGAAAGGGGCGGGGGGGGGGGGGGAGAAGGAAGAACCGGCGCCCATCGACGATGGAAAGGTTGCTATGGAAACGCGAGCGCTATCGTAAGGCAAGGGCCGGGCCGGTCGTGAAAAGGAGGCTCGTTCCCGACCGCCGAGAAGGTTGTCATTGTTAGCCGCGTCGGCGGTGCCTCCGAGAGCTCGTCGGCTGCCTTCTCCTGTCTTTCGCCATGGCGGCGGCCCTGGCCCGGAAAGCCGCGGACTATGTGCGCAGCAAGGAGTTCAGGGATTACCTCATGAGGTAAGGGAGAGGGCGGCTTGTCGCTTTTGGCCCGTTTGCTGCTCTGCACTGTTTCCTCCTTTTGCGGTGTCCCGAAGCTGGAAGACCCTCCGGGGGACCCTCCGTTTTGCTGTTATCTCACGCTATAGCCCCGGGATTTTCTGGCGGTCCTTCCGTCCAAGTTCTTTGTCAGCGGGGCCGTTTGGAAACGGCTCAAGGTCATCTGCCCGCCCCGAGTTGGGCTTCCGACGATGGTCCCTGTCGAACCGTTTTCTTCCTGCCTTGGATCTGCAGGAAAGTCGGCTGACATCTTTTAAAAGATTATTGTGAGCCTCTTGGAGTCACTGTATATGAATGACGGAGGTGGCCATAGAAGTCCTATAAAAATAAAAATCATAAAATCTGTCTCGGTCAAGGACTGGCATGAAAACCAAGGCCGGCTTATAGCCAGGAGAAAGATGCCCGGTTTGTGTCCCAGAGAAGCACAAGTGAAGGGTTGGCTCCCATATTTGGGTGCTTGCAGTGACAAGCTTTGGAAAAGACCCAGATGCTGGGAAAGACTGAAAGAAAAAGGATGAGATTGGTTAGATAGTGTCATTGACATAACAAATATGGATTTGGGCAAATTTTGGGAGACAGTGAAGGTCAGAAGGGGGGGCTGGCAGGCTGCAGTCCATGAGGTCGTGAAGGGTCGGACATGGCTTAGTGACAGAAAAACATAATTTCCCTTGCAGAGGATTGGGACAAAGCCACAAGGATGACACCAGGATTGTAATTCTCAGGAAGCAAAGAGCAGCTTCACCACACACAAGAGTTTTCTTCTCCTTGAAATGCTTGCCCTGCCCTCTTAATATGAAAAGCCAGGAGGCCAGCTTGTGACACGATCCATCCTTGGTGCATAGACTGTAGTTTTTAAAATGTGCTTATTAGGCTTCCCAACTGAGAAATGCTCTCAAGGCATTTCTAAAATAGAAAAGCAAAGCCAACAGCATCGGCAAAAAGGATGCCCTCTCCCCGGGAATACATGAAAATTGTTTTGAAAATGAGTTTGAGGGAAGGTAGGAAAGATAAGACTCCTGCTTTTTGAAGTAATTTGATATAAGTGTGGCAAGGTGATGGAAGATGCATCTGGTAAATGCTGTATTAAGGCTATAAGATTGCTTGGATTAAATAGTTTGTAAACCCCGGGATGTGCTTCTGAATAAAACTTCCAGTGTATTATGTTGTGATTTGTTGCTGCTGTTCATCTCTGTTACTATTTATACGTATATTTCTGAGGAACATAACAGTTTCTATTTTGAGAATACAGAAGACATTGAAGTAAATTTGCTTCTGTTTTCCATATCAGTTGAATTTTTATCCACAAAAATAATTGAAAAATTACTGAAAAAATAAAACTATTTTTGATTTTAGAACTATAGGCATTGTCTGGGAATAGATTCACTATTTGTATGAATACTTTTGCTTCTGTACAGAAAGTTAACCATCCTATCTGGTACTGGGTTTGTTGAAAAGTCAAATATAAATTGTTGCTAACTTGAACAAACATAAGTTAATTTCTAACAAGAAAACGGCAACTTGTCCTTGATGTTATTTCAAGAATTAAAAAGAAGCTTTTTAAATAGGCAGAAAGCTAAATTATACCAAATCATTCATTTACAAACCCCAAATTTTCAAGTGCCTCTCTAATAATAGGCCATGAGAGTGAGCTATAATGCCTGTCAAATAACAATTGTCCCACTTCTTGATTGTGAAGAGGAATTAAGGTTTCTGGAAAGCCATTATAATTTGTCACATTGCTAATGAAAGGTATTAATGAACAATATCAGTTTCAGGAATCTAGTAAGCATGTGAAATTCTTTTCAAAGTTTTTCCTAGGTGATGGCTATACTAACTGAAGAGCCAGTATGTTAAGTCTTGCAACAGAGCTTTCTATCTAAGATTAAGGTTATATGCTTGTGCAATAAAGTAACTGATAACTACACCTGCAATAAGTATACAAATAAACATTTGTGGTACTTTCTCAAAAGTAAATAAGGATAGTATTGCTTAAGAATGTTCCTGGTAAATCTGTCCAAGATGTTCATTACTTAAGAGATTGAGCAAATCTGAAGTGAAGAAACCTTGCAATACTTGCCTGACCTCTAAATTATTGTTTTGAAAAAGAAAGGTATTTAACACAGGACATGATATGTTTTTAACTAAAACAAATATAGTTTTAAAAACTGCACATTGGTGAAGATTATTGCTTTGTTTATTGGGAGAGGAATATTTATTGTAATTGAAATGGCAATTCTTTACGGCTAAAAACTTTAAAATTAAAACATTTGTAATATTAGTTAATGATATAATTATACGATAGCCTGTATAGTTAAGATTTTGAGGAAAAATGTTGATGTCCATGTGGATAATTATGCATAAGTGCCATTTGAAAATTGTTCTGTTATTCAAATACTGCCAATATAATTAACAGAATGTTTATTTCAGCTTTTGTTCTACAGGTGGAAGTTTTATGTTTTTTTATATATCTTAAAATATTTTAAAAAACAAGTTACAAATTTACATTATTACATTTGAAGGTTAAAATCTGCATGACACTTTATTCCAGTACATTGGTAATAGTTTAAGGCTGGAATCTGACAGTATTTTGTATAGGTACGTGTTTCTCCAACAATATGGCCTCCCCCAATAGGAAGTCCCAGCATGTTTTATAGGCATAAAATCAAATTAAGCCCCTCCCCCCAAATTAAAGCCTATATTAAACATGGGGAATGGCAGGGGGAGGCTTGCCATTAGGAAGTACTTTTGTTGCATACCCGGATATGGTGCGGCCTGCGTTGACTTCGGCGTTGGTGGGGCACTTTGTATCAGGAGACCTTCCGCCACCGTTGCTTTCCTTTCTCCCTGTGCTGCCGGCATTTTGCGCAGCCATGCGTGACCAGCCAGGGCTCCTCCCTGCAACCGGAGCCCAGCGGAGACACTCAGCTTCAGGCATTCCTGTCGCCGCCTTCCCTTCACCTTCGAAGGCAAAGCCAATTCTTTTAAAAATGATGCCCTACTACCGGTACAACAAAGCCTCCCCGGCCTGAGAGGGCAGGGCAGGGCAGCCCAACTCCACATGGGGAGGCAAATCTCCCAGGGCTGCAGTGCAGGATTGGCCCACCCTGGGAGAAGCGCCCAGCTGCCATCCCTGCCTGCCAAATGAAAGAACTGGGCCGACCCGAGCTTGGCTTTCTTCCCAAGTCCCTCCAACCCGAACCTGAAAGGGCCACCGAGAGAGGCTACCTGAGGCAATGATAGCACCCACCCGTCCGTGGACAGGGAGGTGAGGCGACGGCAGTGCTGCTTCCCTGGCTGGCAAGTCCAGTGGAGAGAGCCCGAAGCCGCCCGTCTTTTCCACCCCTCGCCCAGCACGTGCCCATTCCCACGCATGTCCAAATGCACCGGCAGCTCCAAACACTGCAGCGGCACAGGCATCAGGCAGAGGCGCTCACTCGGCGGGGCTCAGCTCGGAGGACGTGGCGCAGGCCGTCACCTTGCCTCCCTGTCCACGGATGGGTAAGCGCTATCACTGCCTTGGGCAGCCTGTCTCGGTGGCCCCTTCGGGTTCAGGCTGGAGGGACTTGGGAAGGAAGCCAAGCTCGGGTCGGCCTGGCTCTTTCACTTGGCAGGCAGGTGCGCACCCGTGGCTCGCTTTCCCAGCTCTGCCCAGCCCACACGGCTCTGGTGCAGCCCTGGCAGGATGAACGGAGGGCTGGCGGGGAGGCGCTCACTGCCTTGATGAGAGCACCACCAGGCAGGAGGGCCTGCCTGTCAGCTGCACTGGGCGCCCCAGGCAAAGCTCTTCGTGCTCTGCCTGGCGCCAGGCAGGGATGGTGGCTGGTCGCTTCTCCCAGGGTGGGCTGATCCTGAGCTGCGGCCCTGGGAGATTTGCCCCCTCACGTGGGGTTGGGCTGCCCTCTCGGGCAGGGGAGGCTTTGTTGTACCGGTAGTAGGGCGTCGTTTTTAAAAGAATTGGCTTTGCCTTTGAAGGCAAAGGGAAGGCGGCGACAGGAGCGCCTGAAGCTGAGTGTTTCCACTGGGCTTCGGTTGCAGGGAGGAGCCCTGGCTGCCTGTGCGTGGCTGTACCAAACGCCGCGGCATTGCTCTAAACATTGCGGCAGCATGGGGAGAAGGAAAAGTAACGGTGGCGGAAGGTCTCCTAATACGAAGTGCCCCACCGCTGAGGTCAACATCCAAGCCATCGCCGCCTGCCTGCCTGAGGATGCAAAGGGGGAGGAATTAAGTCACCTCCCAAAAGATGGCCTCGCTGTTTTTTGGGGGGTCAAAAAAAAATAAGGCCCAGCCTTATTTTGCGAGAAACACAGTAGAAAAGCATTGCACCCTCGGCAAGGGAACCCTGCCAAATTTCCATGGTTTTTGTATCCAGCTGCAATGCTCAGAACTTATTCAGAGCCTTTGCACAGAATCCATTAGCCTTTAGAAGCAATTGGGGCATATATTAGGATTGTAGGGCATACAGAAAAGTGAAGGCTATATAAACTATAACAGGAACCTTTTGGCAGTTAATATTAGACATCTATTATATAAACATCTTTGATTATTTACTTTTTTTTTACGTTCCTTGTACAAGTTGCTTCTGTCTGAGCATATCTGATGTGGTTGTGGTTTTGCCAGTATAACTCTTTCAGCATTGATATCATATGGTCCCTGTCATCAGTTTGCAGGTCACATTTCCCCCAGTTTTTCTTTTAATTTGTTTTAATTTGATGAACTTTTATTCAAGGTGTTGTCTAATGATTGTCACACATTTATGAGATCCACTATATATCGATTTCAGTATTCAGCAATACCCCCTTCCCACCAGGCCCCAAAATTCGTAATATTGCAAAGCAGAGATGGTAGTCATGCTTAATTGGTAAACCAGATATATGTGAGTGTAACTGAGCCATTTTTAAGCAAAAAATGGAATGTTGGTAAATTAAAACTAATCAATATTTATATGGTTATTATTTATTTTAGCATAATTATTAATCTAGAGATAAGAGAATATAATTTGTATTACTACGTGACTTGTAAATATAGAAATTCAGTTAAAAATAAGTCCTTGAAATCTCAAATTATGTGTGAGTATAATTATTATAATGGGAAAGCTATATAGGTATGGTATAGCAATGAACATGAAATTTAGAATAAACTTTATATCTCAGCCGTACATATTGTGTATAAATTGATTTAGCTTGGAAGTATAAAGTGTTGATTTTTCTCTTCCCCAGTTCCAGTTTATTGTATTATTAACCATGCTACTCTGGAACATTTTATAATCCTCTATTTCTGTAATTTGGGGATAGTTGTGATGACAGTAAAACTGAGTCCAGAGTGCAGAGGAGGTAACATCTAAAATGTCTATGCTTCTTTTTTCTTCAGCATCAACCCAACCCACTAAATCAGCTTAGTTACAATTTTGTACTACAACTCTGATAAATAGGTTCTACAGCTCAGGGTCTCGATACATAACAATGCTTTCTCTCATATGTACTTACCTGCCAATTAAAATTAAGGAAATTATTCTTAAACAAGTATATTTACCAGAGGTACACAGATCTGGGTGGTACAAGTCTCTTATATTTATGTAGGCATATGCCTAAAACTGGTGGTGTCAATCTGATTTACTATTGTCCTTTGTTTTAGAGTTTTAACATGGTATAGTTTTGTCATTGTTAACAATTTTAAATGAATTGTATTCTGCTTTTAACTGCATTTAATAATAAAGTGGGCTAGATGCACACAAATAAAAACAAATATTTATGTATGGAATTCTATTTCATGGAGGCTATTGCCTTTTTTTCTCTTTCACATCTCCCCTTAAATGATGAACCATTATGACTGCTCATCAAACAGTACGGTAAGGTATTATTTCTGCTTCAATTCAGCCACTTATAATTATGTCAGTCATAGTATTATTTAAGTAGAAGTGCAGCTGTTCCCCAGGATGAGTTCTTTTCATTTATAGTACAACAAAATTATCCCCAATTAATAGATATCCTGGGAAATGCCCCAAAATAAAACTTGAAATTTTGACACAAAGCTTCTCAAATAATTTTTTTTCTGAAAAAAGAAAATTCTATATGGTTACTCCTTTCATTGTACCTCATTTAAAAGCTATAGTGAACATAATTAACTCATTAGTCTAACTGATGACAAAGTTAGTTATAGGCAAAGTTTGCTCTATGTGTAGATTATAAACCTGTAGAAATGTGTTCAGTAAAGTTCCTTCAAGTTAGTCTGTACCACGTATGTACCTGCTATGCTGGATCAAGAGAAGTTAGTATGTTTATGGGAATACAGATGCTAAATTGACCCACTCTGCTTTCTGTCAGCGGGATAAATGTAGTTGTAATCAAAAAGGGCATTCAGAGTTATACCTACTGCCAATCAGTCATATCATGGGAGTACCATTTATTTACATACTACCTGTATCCTAAAATTCCTAAAGATCTACCCCATCAGTTAAACATTTTGCATACCTAGTACTCCAAGAAAAACTAGAAAAAAGGAGTTCTAGGAAAGCAAATGTCTGCATTACAAAATTATCAACACTTGGCAACATAGAACTTCTGCTATACATTGAGGCTATGGTAGACAAACCATGCTTACTCTTGGCTGCTTAGCCAATGGAAAAGAAGCTAGTCATGCCATGAAGGCTTTCCAGTTCTCTTCTGGTATAATGGCTTATGAGATGTTTGGTACTTGTGTATTTCTTTGGAATTGCAAGTGCTGTAGCAGTGATATGTGTTTTAGATTAAGGAACAAAATGTATCTTTAATCCTTGCTTCCAAATGGGTCTGCATTAATCAGAGACAACAATCATCTAGTCCTGTATTTTTAAAAAATGATTTAAAATATTTTTGAACTGGCAAAAGGTGAAGTTCCTTTTCTTATTATGTGTCTTTATTATAGCACTTCTGGGGACCTGTTGCCAACTGGGGACTTCCCATTGCTGCCATCAGTGATATGAAGAAATCACCAGAAATCATCAGTGGCCGAATGACATTTGGCAAGTGGTGAAATTAACTTTAGTTTTAAACCATATTTTTAAAATTGCTAATAAACTACTTAGATGTGCAGGAAGAAATATCACAATGTGCCATTTAGGTCCCAGTGGGCTGTTTTTTTCAAATAAGGATTTCAAATACCTACGCCCAAAGTGGACAATCAAACAAACATGAGCAATCATGTTGACAATCAAACAAAATATGAGCAAAATCCTTATTGTCTGGGGCACTGCACATATATTCCTCATGATATGGCCAATGATAGCAGTGCCCATATTTGGCCACCGAATCAACAGCTCAAAATTTGTTCTAGAATAGGTTTCTTAGGCATTGCTTCAAACATTCAAGACATTGCTTGGTTTTGAAAATATTTTTATTCTTAGCCAACCAATTTAAATATTTTTGCCAAGAACTTCATGCCTGTTTGGGTACTGATACTATATCTAGTATCTGTTTAAAAATTTTACTTTGCCTGGAAGCAGTGGAGAGTAAATATTAGATAGAAAAGCCATGCTGTAAAATAACTTTGGTTAAGTCAGCTTACCCAGGAGGTGGGCCGATCCATACTTATTTGTTCAGCTAAGCAAACTGTATTTTGGGTAGCCTATTGAGCGGTTCCTTTGCCAGTAGATAAAAACTTTTAATAGTTGAGTAGCTGGTTAACTATAAATGAGCAATTTATATGTTTTGATACTTGTCTAAGATCTTACCAAGTTTCTTTTAAAATGATTTGCCTATGATCCTGTGTTGGTAAAAGCCACTCCTAAATAGGTGAACTTATTCACCTATAAAATTCACACTTTACTTGCTAAATACTTTAGCAAAAAGGAATAGTTTAGATTTGGTTTTATTGATGTTTAGAGAATTAAGATCACAGTAGGTATTTAGTTTTTGCAACTGTCTTCTCAGACTTACTTCAGAATGCTCCATAACAATCATGTTGTCAGCTATAAAAGGATATTAATACATTTATCATGGATTTTTGTCATATAAGTGTCTGAAGCATATACGAATCCTGGAATATAATTCACATAGAAGTTAAAAAGCATTGGGTTTAGAATACAACCCTATCTAATATCTTACGGGTAGGTATACTGTGAGTTACAGAACTATTTGCACCTGTACACACTTTCAAGTGGGTGTTTGAGTCGAGGGCCTTAACCAGGAGTAAGTTCCATGGTTAAGATCAGTGGTCCCCAACCTTTTTTGTACCAGGGACCAGTTTCATGCAGAAACACTTTTTCAAGGATCAGCAAAATCAATTCTTCCCCAATAGTAAAGGGCTTCTTAGCTTTAGCAATGCGGTCCGCGAAGTTAGGCGCGGAAGTTAGTGCGGAAGTGGTTGTCTTTCAAAATAAGACACCTGGAAGCAAAAACATATTTTTATATATATTTTAATCACGATTATTCATTCTTTGCAGCCCGGTACAAAATGATCCACGGTCCGGTACCGGTCCGGGGCCCAGTGGTTGGGGACCCCTGGTTAAGATGACCAATTTCTTTTACAGCATGTTTCTGTTTAAGGAATCAAGCACCATACTGAGATCTATCAAAGCAGTGAACAGTTTATTGTCTTTAATTACTTGTAATCATGTAAAACAACACAGTTATATGTTGTGGAGCACTTTGGTCTAAATCCAGCTTATTTGTCCATTAAGAGACAAATTTCCCATTACCCAGTTCTTTACCTCCTAAAATGTGGAGGTTATGTTTGTATATCAAAGAGACCCATTGTATGTCTTTCATATTTCTTTTGGATGCCAGGATGGGTTCGTTTATAAAATAGTTCTCAGTCCTCAGAGACTCCTCAAGGATAACACCTGTCATAGTTTTAGCTTTTATTAATAATGTTTTAAGATCGTAAAATATATGTAAAATGAGATTCTTTGGGTTTGCAATAACACAGTACTTGCAGAACTAAACGTGAATGTTGCTCTAAATCTAAGAACATGAAGTCATTTAATCTTTAACTTGTTTTTACAGCACTTTCTTGCTATTCTTTGACTTTTATGAGGTTTGCATATAAGGTACAACCCAGGAACTGGTTGTTGTTTGCTTGTCACTTCACTAATGAAATTGCACAACTTATTCAAGGAGGAAGGTTGATCAAACATAAGTGAGTATAGTTTGATTATTTCTTTTACATTAAGAGTATAACTAAAACTTTCAAATATTTCAATATTTCTTACATGCTCTGAACTCTACTTCTGTGTCAATGAATTTATCCTTTTCTTCCATTTTTATTCTTCCTGACAGTATGAAAAAAAAATAATTTAATATTTGATTCACGGAGAAAAATAAAAAAGGTGCTGCTGTTCAGTGAATATAAACAAGGAAGGACTTTGCCATCATTTTTTTGCATCACCACCATCATGGAAATATTCATACTAGCATTCAGTATCATTTGTTAACTTTTTTAGCTTTCCTTATACAAAGTACTGCACAGCTGTTCAAAAATTAGATCACTTTCCTGCCTTAAAAGAATTTTTTAATATTTACAAAATTATTCAACTCAAATATCTACCAACTTTTCTGAAATAAAAAAACTAATTCAAGAAAAACAAGAAAATGCATAATTGATTAATAAAATGTGATTTTGAAACAATGTTGGTTGTTTTGCAGTCACATGTACAAATGTATTGAAATTGTGATTCTGCCTCCTTAAGTGCATTGGAGCAAAGTAAAATATTCAAGAGCATCATTCTTTAAAAATTACAAAGTCAAGATTTGTTATTGATTCTCCATATAAGCAATTGAAAATGGATTCCTCATTTAACTCTTGTGAGGCTAACAGTTTAAATATGTTATGTCTGCTAATGTGTATATTTGACGCTTGTTACTAAAGTTATTTTATCAAGAAATAAAAAAGGCACTGAAGTGGCAATTTATGAGCAGATTCCAACAAACTCTATCCTGATTCATACTTCCTGTATATTTTACATCAGAATACAAAATTGACATCTTAATTTTGTAAACCCCAATTACATGGTATGGTAAAATATACCATCTTATATTTGTATGTAAGCATTCTGCAAATTATCAGTGCCCAGATGTTTTATAAGCACACGTACCTGTAAGCAAAGGTACAGTAGATACATCCCATTGGGGTGCAAGTAGCATCTCCCTTAAAAGCCCAATTGAACTCTTTTGTTTGTAACAAAATAAGTAGTACGGTTCTATTTTTTCATTCATATGCAGATGCCATATTAACACCAAAAAACTCTGCATATAGGAGTGAATACTTTTGAAAGATTATTGGTAAAATTTGACTTTTGTTATGATTTTTATCAACAATTGTAATGAACTATATATAGATTGTCTTTGATAACGTTATTTTATTTCAAAAACTTTGGGGCAGTAAACCTTCCCTATGGGGAGAAATTACAACGTGAATGTTCTTATGGCAATAAACCACTTTGAAACAATTTATAGTTTTAATGGTGTCAATCTAGAAAACGGTAGTTCTTATATACCCCAAATATATTTATGGACTAATTTACTTTACAAGATGTTGAGATTATTCCGTATATGTTGGGAAGCACAGTTGTTAGTATGTGATAGTGACTTCTTCTTCTTCTCGAGTCACTACACAAGTCCTGTCCAGTGCAGAGCGCAGGATCTGGCTTTGGTGTTGAAAGTCTCCAGGTCATTGACAGTGCATGGCTCTGGTAGGAGGGGGCAGACCAAAAGATGTTGCATTGTCTGATCCTGCCCACAGTCGCAAGCAGTTTCTCCATCCCTATTGTAGCCCCATTTCTGCATGAGGACTTTGCATCGTCCTGTTCCTGTCCGTAGGCGATTCAGGCATGACCAGATGGGCCATGCCTCACTTGAACCCGGAGGAAGTGATTCACTTGGTTCATAGGAGAGCTGATGCGTCACAGACTGGAGGTGGTTGGACCATAGGGTAATCCTTCGACCGTGGTTGGTGTCATCAAGGGATTCGGTTGAATGGAGAAAACTGCGTCTGGATT
>BLBF01000018.1:3544381-3588403 GCA_015471245.1 Laticauda colubrina | reverse complement strand
GTGTGTGGGATAGGATCAAGCACAACCTTCTCACACTGTTGAGCGATGTTGTTTGATACAAACACCAGATCAGGGTTGTAGCCACGTCTCCATCTACAGCTGTTGAAGGAGGAGGGAAGTTTTGCATCATGAATAAGTGACAACTGGTTTGCATCCAGATTTTGACTGCCTCCAGATTTTATAATAGCCATGGAATGGCCTTAATATAGAAATCTAATTTCCTGGAAAAAAGTTGTTCATCCATGATGTGATTTTTGTTTCCTATTAATGTTAAGGGGTCACAAAAATAGGTGAATTTATCAAACTTTACTCCTCCTTTAAAAAAAAACACAAAGCTGCATATATATCTTCTTCCTCTAAGGCAGGGGTATCAAACTTCTGCCGTCATGGCAGCATCACATGATGTATCAGGGCTTCTTTTCCCTCTTCACTAAACCAGGCATGGCCAGGGCATAATGCATCTGGGCCGTGAGTTTGACAGCCCTGTCCTATGGATAGAGTCATTGATATACTGGTTGCGCTTGTGACATGCCAGCAAAAATATGCTCAGACTGACCAGCTCTATTTCCTCAATGAGGAAAGTTACATATGGAATAGGTGTAACTAAGGCTTTTTCATCTTTCAAAAAAAAAAAAAAAAGGGCATTGTATGAATTCTCAATTATCCAACTCCATAATGGCAGAAAGATCAATATCTCGAGCTCCATGAGGATGGGATTAGGGAAAATTTGAAGAGAAATTTTTTAAAAAGAGTAAATAGTAAAAAATACAAATCAAGGTCTAAAAGGAAAAAGAGAAACTAATAGGAAGGAGGAGGATGTCATAAATCACAATGAAATTGCCAGATATTGTGGAATGCATTTAGGAAATCAAAGATATAGATTTGATTATGAATGGAAAAGACTGATAGTATATAAAAAAAATAGCCAATTTTGCATAGCGGTTAAGGCATCAGGCTAGACACAGGGAGACCATGGGAACTAGTTCCACCATTGCCAAAAAAGCTAAGTAGGTGACCTTAGGCCAGGGCCAATCACAGTCTCCCAAACCAAGGAAGAATACTTGGGCGAACCACTTTTGAAAAAAAAAAGTGCTAGGAAAGCTGCAGTCCTAGCAATTGCCAGGAGTCAAAAATTAACTCAAAAGGCACAAAAATAAAAATCAGAAATTATGAATTGGTATTACAGATATCAGTGACTTTGGCAATTTTAAAGTATCAAGATTGAGAAATGTTGATCTAGATTGTATCATGTGAGCATATGAATTCATGGGTTGGTGGTTAATATGAATTACGCTCCAGAGTGCAGTGGAAAGAACCAGAGAAACGTAGGGGGAAACTATACAACGCTCTGAATGAATGTGATTGGGGTGGCGGGGATGATAATATATTCAGTTAGGATACATAAATGGGTAGGTAGACACAAGATGAGACAAAACAAGGGAGCTTAAGAAGCTTCTTGGATGAGAAGCGGAATATCTTCAAAGAGGGGAGCTGTGTGGAGAGCTTCCTCCTTTAAATTCCTGGGAGTCCATCTCAGCGAAGATCCCACCTGGAAAATCAACACAACCCAGATAGCCAGAAAGGCCCAACAGAGACTCTACTTCCTTAGAGGCTTGTGAAGAACAAAGTGGAACAGCGACTGATGGCCTCCTTTTTACCAGTCCACTTATAGAAAGTGTCCTCTCACATTGCATTACGGTGTGTGGTGTGCTGGCTTGACAGGCGCGGATAGAAAGACACTACAGAGGGTGGTGAGCACACACAAAACACTAGGCTGTCCCCTGATACCACTAGATGACATCGCTAAGGCTCTCTGCCGAAGAAGAGTGAGGAAAGTTCTCAGGGATGACTCAAACCCTGGTCAGCACTTCTTCCTTCTCCTACCATCAGGCAGGAGATATAGAAGCACAGTCAGCGTTACCAACAGGCTGAAGAACAATTTCTACCCCTGGTGCAGTCAGACTCCTGAATGGAAAATAACTTCATGTCAACACAGTATTGATAGACTTGTTGGGCCAGCGTGTTGCGCAATATGTTCACATGGTACAATAAGATTGTGTGTGTGTGTGAGAAAGAGAGAGAGAGAAAGAGAGAGAGAGAGTAGGATTGGGGGGGGGGAAATTTTTTGGGGGGGGTCTTCAGTGGGGGGGGGGGGGGGGGGGGGCTGCATGAAGAGAGGCTCAGCCAATCTCATTATACACATGTTGTACTCTGAAAATAAAGGATGATTTGATGTGATTTGAAAAACCAGAAAGTCCAGTTGCCTCCTGGAAAAAGCACCTTTGGGACAACCGTGACCTGGATGACTGAGAGTCTCCACAGACAATCTCATTTTGGTGACATAGTTTGGGTCGCCTGATAAACAAACTGCACCTTTCCAAACCTGGTTCCCAACCTTATGAAACAGCAGCCCTTCAAAAAGCAAACCCAAAGTGTGAGGTAGCTTGTCTCAGCGAGTTCCCCTTTCGCTTGGATCACTTTGGGAGGGAGGGAGGTAGCCAGACGGACAGCGGCGGACCGTAAATGTTGGAACAGTGGCGGCTTCAGAAGCACTGGCTGTATCACAAAGAATGGAATAACAGAGCACTTATTCCCGGAGGAGTATTCTGAGGCCGCTCTTCAACTAGCATATACGGGGAGCGGGACTTAGCAGCTTACCCTGACCTAGGAGGACCCACGTACCACAATCCCGAACAATCTGAAAGGAGGCGACCCAGACCGTTGGCGTTCACAGGAATGTTTCCAGGCCCCTCCCCTTCTCCTGACTTCCGGTTCCGTCCTCCCAGCTTCCGTTTTGACGCTTCCTGAGAGGGAAGAGGAGCCCTTCCAACGGAAACGTCCAGGCTCGGCGGGGTTTCCGGGGGTTGTTTTTGGAAAGGGGTGGGAGGCGCGGAGGGGTCTGTCGCGGCGATGGAGAAGCTGCGACGGGTGCTGAGAGGAGAGGACGACGAGGAACAGGGCCTGACGTCGCAGGTGTGGCTTGGGGGTAGGAGGGGAGGGGAGGGGAGGGGAGGGGGGAGAAAAGGCGAGAGCGTCCTTTCGTGCTTCCCGCTTTAGCTCCGGAGTTTTTGACCGGGTTTTCGGGGCGCCCTGGCGGGATGTCCCCTGCTTCCTCGGGGCTAACGCAGCGTTGCTGTTCCGAGAGAGCCAAAGCAACTCGCAAACGCAAATGGAGGCTCTGTTCTGAGCAGTACGGATGGTACCGCTGCCTATGGGAGTCTGTCCTCTTGGCCAGATTGGCCTCCTCGAGATTCCCTGGATCATAGGCTCCATCATTCCCTGCCGGCGGGGTCGCGTCCGTGCGGACTATGGTATTTGTTTGTACACGAGGAAACGCTAAGCTAGGAAAACTCAATCTAGGCTGCTCTGAATGGAGCTGGATGAAGTGTCGTCGTCCCGTCCTGTCTCTCTCCCCCCCCCCCCCGCCTCAACTGCTTTTACCAGTCTGGGTGCCAGCAAGGGACACAAGAGCAATCGGGCTAAACGAAGCTTGCTTTAAACTGACTTTTAGGGAAGTTATTGCCTGCTGAAAGAAAATGAGGACCTGTATTGCTATTTTTTTTACAGAGGGGAAGATCTGTAAATGGCAACAGCTTTTGTCTTCATCTTCAAAAATGTTCTTTCCATGATGGCAGATCATAACCAGACGATGGTGGGTCAGGGTGGGAGCCTGTTATGGGGTTTTTGTCATGTGGGTCGATTCTGTTGAGAAGCAGAGCGGTACAACTCTGCTTTGGCTTCAGGGCTGCTCAGATTTTAGGCTTCCCAAGCATGTTTGGGAAAGGCTGCCATCTGAAACCTTGGGAAGCTGTTGTCAGTCTGATGAGTTTCTGCTGTGATATATGGAGCTGAAATGAAATGCTTCAGAAAGTGCAGTACAGCTTTTTTTTTTGTTCTGGTATCTGGGATGATTCTGAACAATGCGGCCCGTATTTCACAGGTTACTTCTTCCAATAACCTGAAGTTAACTGTCAAGTTTCACTAGACGTTTTTCTTCTTCTGGCTAAAAGTACCAAATGCTTCCAACCATTTTTGGTAAGCTTTCCTTTCAGGCCTTTTATCATCTGGGCTGTTTATCTCTTGGATGCATAGCTATTTGCTATCGTTTTTCTTAAATATACTACTCAAGAGTTTGATGCATTGCTCTAGGTGCAGCATGGCCATCACAAATAGAGGAACAATGGCTTATCTTGGTCTTGGCACTGTACTTATTTAATGTAGATATGGATTGCATTTTTTTGCAACTGTTTCACATTGCCTGTTCATCTTTTGATCTGTCCATTACACACGTGCTGCTGCCTGACATAACTCCCCATTTTTGATATTGCACATAGCTGACATAGCTCCCCAGCAATACCTTTGATATTGCGCAGATGCAGTGTGCTACTCACTACTTGCAAGTCGATGCAATCCGTTCACAAGGACTTGATGATGGGTATGATTGTTCAAACAGCTTTGTACTCACATAATGATAACATAGAGAGCCAGTCTGGTGGAGTTGTTAAGACATCAGGCCAGAAACCAGGAGATTGTGAGTTTTAATCATTGTTTATACACAAAGCAATTTGGGCAACCTTAGACAAATCATTTTTTCTCAGTCTTAAGGAAGTTAAAAAATTGCAGGGATTGTCCTGGCAATCGCCAAGCATCAGACACAGCTGAATGGGAAAATAAGCTAGCCCATATTTTAATACTTTCTCTATTAAAATTCCATTAGAATTTTTTCATATCTTTGTTGAAGACAAAATGTACCATGTTCAACGCATTCCTGTGATCAATTGACTCAAAAATTGAGATCAAGTGAACTGGCATAATTTATTTTTTATAAATTAATGCTTCCTCCTGTCATGACTTGCTTTCTAAATATTCACTGATTGCTTAATCTACTCCATAGTTTTGACCATTGCTAACCTTAGTTAATCTTTTTTCTCCCTTTTGAAAATAAAATCAGCTTGAAATAACATTTTCCCTGCCATTTATCAATGTCCAATATCTTTTCCTAGTTGCAAGCTCCTTCCTGCCTTTCTGCCTATTTCTGAATTAAAGTATAAACAGTAATATAAATGATGCCATGATGTTTATCATGAATTAGTAACTTTAATGTGAACTGTCCCTGCCTAGAGCCCTCTAGAATTAAACAGGTCTGACTGAATAAAAATACTCAAATATTCAAAAATGCCACCAGAGAGATCCAACATGGGAATCATGTACATGTTGATGGGAGAATTGAGTGTCATGGAAGAAAGGCATAATGTAAACATAAACATTCATTTGTGGTCGTTTCTTTAAATATGAAGGTAATAGTATCCTGATATTCACATTCCTCAGTCATTTATATTGAAGATATTTTATATCAATTAAAAATCTTGCCCTCAATGAATGCTATTAAGCATTATCTTATGATCATGAAATATTTAGTTTTAAGTGCAATGCAAATAACTTTCATTTATCTTTCCTAATTGCTATCATTCTATTGTACTGAAAAGCTCTGAAGTCCAGTACTGAAAAGGGGGGGGGGTCATATCTTGAATATTTTATCCATTTCTATCATGCCCCTCTTGTATTTTTTTAAGCTGGTTCAGTTTGAATTTTCCATCAGGAAGTTGTTGTATTTCTATCCCTGCTTTCCTCTTTTCTGTCCCTTTTAAAATTCTTCAATATTGCTTTTGAGTTGCTGTGACCAGAACTTCATAATATTCCAAATGTGGCTACAATAAAAAATTTATACAAAGGCATTTTGGTAATACCAATTTTCTATTCAATTCTTCATTATTCTAGCATGGATATTTGCAACCACAGAGGTTTTTTTGTTAGTTTGTTTGCACAATATGTTTAACTAGGTCATTTTTGAACTCCAAGATGTCATGTGAGTCCAGAGCTGGCCATTGTTAGTTTTGGATCCTAACTTACTCTAAACCATGTAGCAATTATATTCCCTCCTACAATTAAGTAAATATTTCTTTCCTCAGTCAGTACTCTCCTGATTTGCATTGGGGGGCGGGAGAATTAGTTTGATACATTTAAAGTGGATGTTTCTTTAGATTTATTTATTTAAATATTATATATTTAACATCTAAACATATTAAGAAATGTGCATATCTTATTCAGGGAAGAATAGCTTTCCTACATGTACATTTGTTACATTTTTAATATTCTTTTCTCTGTGCTGCCTATATAAGGATAAAGATTTGGACTGGAAAAGGTAAGCTGTATACTATTACAGTTTGAAACTTCCCATTCATTACTATGGATAAAGGGAACCATGTCTAATCATTTGCCTTTAGTCACTGTGAGAGTTTTGAAAACTATGTATTGTGTTCTTGTGTAGAATTGTGAGCATTAAGATCTGGCTTTAGGAATTGCCACCTTGCAAATCACAGAGAAAGTTGTATTAATTGCACCTATCTGATTGTTTCTTGGTTTTAATTGTTTGTTTCTTTTTGTGTGATAATTAAATTGTAGACCACTATTAATATTGAATGGATATAATATATTTAGTACAATAGGATTCTTTTTATGTGTGTATACAATAATTATTAAGATCCAAACCAATACATGGAAATGAACACAAATCTGTTCTGCCTTGTAATTTTTAAAACATGTTTATGGAAAATTCTCAGCTCTTGAAAAAAATTGCCATTGATTACATAGTTTGTTAGGATCTGCTAGCATTCATTTTGTCTGTCATTTTGATCCTTTTAAATCGTTATCATGGATCATTGTACCCTTCTGGACTGCTTTTAGGTATTGGGTTAAGTGTGTTCCAAGTTATAGTTGGGCATGAGAAGGTCAGGGAAGATCAGTGTAATTGCTACATCCTTTGGGATACCACAAAATTGGTTCTTTTATATTTACAAGAAGCCAATGGGAGGTTGTCCAGTGGTTTGATTCCCAGTTTTACATTGCTGCGCCAGGCCAGATGGTGATATTGTGTTTGATGCCTGGAGGTTATGAAGTTCTGAATGGGAGAGAACAGATGACTTTTCTTGATTGTCATGGCATTACCTGGACATCTGCAACTTGGAGGTTCCTCTGAACCCACAGCTCCTTTGAAACAGCAGTTGGAGGCCAGCTGGAGTAGGTTTCCAGCTTAAGCTACCGGACCAGTTGTTGGTCCTATCAAGTGGAAGGATCTTGTTAAAGCCACTCAAACCCTCACCACCACTCACTTGGACTACTGTTACATGCTCTGCGTGGGGCTATCTTTGAAGATCATTCCGAAGCTGCAGTTGAGTTAGAATAAAGGGGCTCAGGGACCATATTCGATCAATATTTGGGCCAGTTTAGTTTCCACCAAACTTCTGGGTGCAAGTGAATGGCTTTGTACCTCGAATTGCAGGACTGCATTCTCTCATTGGTAATGTCCAACCAGTTTGATCTACCTGGAAGAAACTATTAATGATAACTGGAGAGGGGAACAAGGCAAAATGGTGTTGCTTTTCAGTGGTTGCGCAATTCCTTTGGAACAGCTCCCAGGGGATTAATTGGCTCCAATTCTGATTGCTTTCCAGAGACAGCAATAAGCAGAACTTCACTGAAAGGCACTTTGACCTTGATTCAATATTAATTTGGTTATTGTTTGATAACTCTAATTACTTTTTGTTATGTTGTCAATCATTTATTTGAATGCTTTTGTTTAATGTATATTATTTCTTGTGTATTTGTATAATAATAATAATATAGTAATAGTGTATTCACTCAACTAATGACATTCCTATCTGTTCAATAAAAGTGAGGTAAAAATTAATTTTTGACCATTTGCACTTACAGTTAAATAATGGAATTAATTTTTTGTTCTGATTTGTATTTTATGTATACAGCTATCAAGTGAATAACTAATTTGATTGGGATATATACATATATGGTGTATGTATAATTTTAGAATGTCCTTTTTTATTTAATTTCTATAAGCATATGTATACTCTTAAACATGTCAAAAGAATTATTTGAAAAACAGGTTATATGTTTGAAAGCGATGCCTGCCTAAATATTATGTTGTCATCCATTTATTCCTAATGTTTGTAATGAATCATTTTTAGAAATGGAATTGTGAAAAAAGCATGTTTATCACCAATAAATAACATTCTAATTCTGCTAGTCTGTATTTTGTTCATCGTACCATAGTAAATTAAATAGAAATATATAATCTCTAGTGGTTGTTTTAATTTGATTACTTCATTTATTTTACATAATTAAGATGTTCGTTAATCTGTCAGGATTCATTCTTCATTTATTTTTTTTAGGGATTTAAAGTGAGTATACAAGCTTATCTTTGAAAAAATAAATATCTACATATAAAATTAGTGTATATTTTTAAAATCAATTTGTAAATACTTGAGGCTTTAAGAGCATCTATCTTTTACATTTGTTATTTATTTAAGCATTCTGATGTTTGCATTGATAACAATGTTTTATTAGTAAAGATTTCTGTCTTATTAAAATATGATTTCTTTCTTTCTTTATCCATAGGTCCTTGATGGATCTTCCCTGAGTTTTAATACTCGTGTGAAATGGTTTGCAATATGTTTTATATGCGGCATTTTGTGTTCTTTCCTTGTAAGTAAATATTTCACGAAACACAGAATAAAAAAAAATCCCCTTTATATGTTTTAATTATTTTTCATCTCTGTTCTTAGACAAATGTATTGATATATGGAGTTGGTATAGAATGATTGGTCAATACATTAAGAAAAAGTATGCAGTATATGGAAATACTAACTTCTCCTGGGATGCAAATTTTCTGTGTGTCAGATGTAATTTGTGTAAAAAGCAGTCAGAAGAAAACATTTGTAACCTTCAAGGGTAGCCTTCAAGATCTCTATATGTATTGGATCACAAATCCAATCTTACATAATGCTATTTATGGTGGCTTGGGGTTGTCAAAGATTATAGGCCAATACTGGGTTAGGGAAAGCAGATACAAAAGTTACAGAGGACAAGATTTTTTCCTCTTTTTATACTGTATATAACGTTTGTATATATACTGTTGCTCCAAATTATTCTTAAATAGAATTATCTGCAGCAGACCTAACTGTTCACGAGTGCCATTTTGTAAGTCATTAGGGGAAGACAAAGCTTTTTAGATGATCCTTAAAAACAGCTGGTAGACTCTTGGGATTTCATCAGTCAAGCCACAGCAACTGCTTTGATTACTTACTATTCGTATTTCATATAGTACTGGATAACAGACTTTTTCAGAATGGTGTTGCTACTTTCTTCCTTTTAAATTGGTGTATGGTGACTAGTCTCTGCTTTGTTTTGGATTTATTCTTCCCTCAGTTTGTGTTTATATTTTTAATCTAGTCACCATGCTACAGTTTTCTTTCCAGTCTAAAGCCAAAGAGTTTGTAAGTTTGGCTACATATTCCTTTATCTCAATCAGATGCACCATTGGGGGAGGCTGGCTTTTATGCCATTAATCAAAAGCCAATGTTCCTGCTCTTCCTGCACCTGAAAAAAAAATGGTTTATTTTACAACTAAAACAAACTCTGGGGAAGCAGAGAAGAAGATAACAGTGCACAAGTGTGGGTGAACTAGCGAACACTTTACTTTAGAGCTGTACTTTAACAGACCTGATTAATGGCTGGAATTATCCTCAGAGACTGACAGTCCAGGGACAAAGGAGCAGAGGACTTTGCTTCAGGATTCAGGTTATCTTTAAGGCACAGGAATCAACTGCAGTCAGACATAGTTTTAAGATTTAATTGATTGTGGATATGTGTGTTAGAAACCTTGTCCTCTACAATATCCCTGTTTCTATACATACAGGGCATTCTTTGAAATTTCAGTTCTATTGAAATCCATCTCTCTCCCAAGATCAGGAATTACAGTGAGAAAAAATTGTATGTACAGGTAGTCCCTGACTTATAGCCATTCATTTTGTGACCTTTCGAACTTACAATGCCACTGACAAAAGTGACTTACGATCATTTTTCACACAACCATTGTAGGATGGCCATGTGATCAAAATTCAGTCACTTGGCAACTGGCATGTATTTATGATGGTTGCAGCATCTTGAGGGGGTTATGTGATCATCTTTTGCAACCTTCTGACAAGCGAAGTCAGTAGGGAAGCCCGACATTAACAAATACGTTACTAATTTAACCATTGCAGTAACTCACTTAACTTAACAACTGTGGCAAGAAGTTAGGCACAAAATCAGGCAAAAATCATTGTCTTGTTTAGCAATGGAAATTTTGGGCTCAATTGTGGTCATAGGTTGAGGACTACCTGTATTTTGTAAATTGGACTTAATACATTATTTGTTTTTAATTCTTTTCAATCAAGATTGATTTTATTTGTTGCCCACTAAGACTTAACAGCTCTTGGTGACCCCAGGATGTTCAGTTGTCAGAAAAGTATAATGTTCTAATAATTTGTCTTGATTCTTGGTTTGATAAAACTATAGATTTCCTCATGTTTGGCTTTTTTAACTGTATATATGCAGGGGACAGGATTACTTTGGGTTCCAGGTGGAATAAAACTCTTTGCAGTGTTCTATACCTTGGGAAATATTGCTGCTTTAGCCAGGTATGATCTTTTTGTAGTCGTCTTTTTTATGAGATTGAGATTTTATGAGATTTTATGAGAATGTTTCCACATTACTTGCAAAGTGCAAATAATTCTCTGTATATAGAACTGGGCTCTTTTGAAATTTATTCTGTACAATTACCAGATGTAAAAAAAACAATAGCAGACGGGACACAACTGTAGATTTTAAATGTAACTTCAACTGATATAATGGGAGGGAACAGTTCCCCATCCCATCTCCTAACTATACCCTCAAAATTTGCTCTGTATCATTTTCATCCAGAGTTGGACAGGCTATATAGAGTGGAATGAAGGAGAAACATTGAATTATATCGATTGTCATACTCATAAATGGACAAAAAAGGACTAGTGACACTAACCTATAGCTATGACTGAGAAAATTAAAAAAAAAATCTTATATTTTTTTCAAACTAGTACTTGCTTCCTGATGGGTCCAGTGAAACAGCTGAAAAAGATGTTTGAACCAACAAGATTAATTGTAACAATTGTTATGCTGGTGAGTTATGCTTGTTTGAAACCAAGAAAAGAGTTTATAAGTTCCAGATATTGGTGTCCGTTCATAAATACAATGACACCAAAATTATAAAACGTTGCACTCAAATAGTTAAGCAGTGGACTGCACTGCATGTTTTGTCACTTGTCCTCTTTCCCCCGATGCTTCTGGTTGCATATTGATGATTAGAAAGGGTTTATCAGTTCCATTACCTTAGCATATTAGCAGAATGACTTATTTGATTTGTTAAGTGATATCTTATGGCTGTGATATATTTGTCCTTTCATGAAATTTCTCCCGATGATGAGATAGTGTTACTGATCAGTAGCACAACTTTCTGAGAATTGCAGTGAATCTTTTGTAGATTCTGTGACAATACAGACATGGTTAACCACTTGCACAACAAATATTCAAATTTACAGTGGTGTTGAACAAGCAGGAGTTATGATTAGTCCTCAGTGGTCTGGCTATTCCACCACACCTGTGATTACACACCTGTGATGGCAACTGGCTTGCACTTAATGATGGTCACAGCATCCTGCGGTCACATGAATGATTTGTGTCTTTCCCTGGCAGTTTCCCCCAAGCAAAGTCACTTACCTGCCTATTGGCTTCCTTGTAAGCTGCCTGGGATTTGGAAATTCCTGCCAGCTTCCCCATTGACTTAGATTGTTGGAAGCCAGCAGGAAGTTGCAACTTAATGCCCTGCTATCCCCACTTAACAGGGGCAGTGGAAACTGCAGGGATTGCCATTGCTAAGTGATGCAGTCATGGGATGTTCACAATCTGTGACTCTTATCATTTAGCAACAAAAATTCTGATCCCACCAGTCATAACTTGAGGACTACCAGGACTGAAAACCCTAGCCTACTTATATATGCATTGATCTCACTCTTGTTTTGTTTTGGGCAGCTTTCTTTGATCCTCACATTATTTGCTGCATTTTGGGTAAGTAGTGTTAATCAAGCTTTTTGTATTTTTCAGCATGAATTTACTTGCTTTGGATGCCCTAGTTAGTCTGTCTCTTATTTAGGATTTACTTTGTCTAGCTTAATATATTACACACATGTAATTTTTTTCCCCGGTTAATATATTACACAAGTGTAAAATTTGCCCAGTTTTTTATTCTATTAAATAGTTGTAGATTGAGTGATACTATGTCATTTAAGTCTGCAAGCATGAGTGATCTTAATATTGTTTATTCTCTCCAATAGAAAAGTAAAATTGTGTGGCTTTCTGCTTTGCTGAATTTTCAGTCAGAAATAGAAGGTCCATGCAACACATTTTGTTTTAAAAATATAACTATCAAATTCAACACATGTTCTTTTCCTCACTTTCTTAGTGGCAACAGAAAGGGTTAGCCCTGCTGTTCTGCATTTTGCAGTTTATGGCAATGACCTGGTAAGGCTTTCTTTGAAATCCTATCATTTATTACAGTCATGCAACCTTTTATTGTTACAAACTATGCAAATCCGATAATGTAGTCACCTTGATTTGTGGTTGTGATTTGAAATATTGTGGATTCTTATTAGAACTAAAGGATGTTTAAAGATGGTTTTCAAATTGTTTTGGGGAACTGTAGGATTGCTTTGAAAGTATAGCAGCCTCTAGAAAGTCTGGAAGAGGCTATCAGACTAATTAGCTGACCCCATCTGGGGCCTCTGCTTCCTTCCCACCCACCCCCCATCTTTTAATTCATATAGTTGTACTTTAATTATAGCAATAGCACTTAGACTTATATACCACTTTACAGCCCTCTCTAAGTGGTTTACAGAGTCGGCATATTGCCCCCAACAATCTGGGTCATCATTTTACTAACCTCAGAAGGATGGAAATGTGAGTCAACCTTGATCCCCTCAGGATCAGACTTCTGACAGTGAGCAGTGAGTTAGCCTGCAGTATTGTACTCTAACCTACACCATCACAGCTCTTATTTTTATTGTTTCATTGTTTTGCAATTATTACATTTACATTTTTATATTTTTTTCAATTGTACTATTGTAAACCCCAGAGTAGCCCCATGGCAAGATGGGAAGCAAATAAATTTACAAATAAATAAAGAGAAATTCCCTGACAAGAAGGTGATTAAAGGATATTCTTTCTATTACTTACATGTTTCTTCAGTACATATTTACATAGGGATTGTTGGATGTTCTGGAACATTTCATGCAAAGCTATTTCTAGCTGGTGTATATAAATATAGCCTTTTTTTAAAGGATACATTTGTTAAACATGCTGAAACAAATGTCATAGCATATTATGAACAAGTATTGATCATAATTTAAAGACTTGGCATTTCAGATATTGACCATAGGTCAGTCCTTTTTTTGTTAACAGTATTTATTATTCATTGTACAATATTTACAGCCCATCCTAAACCAAATGGGATTGGTCAAGGTATAAGAAATTTCAAAAGAATGCATTAGAAACATATAGAGAAAATAAAAATCAGCAGGGGGGAAAACCCCTAATTCATCCCAGTCATTTTTCATTTAACTAAAGGTCCAAATGCTCTTTGGAACAGATCTGCTTTGTCTTGTGTTTGGAATCCCTGTAGATTAGGGCCCCTCCATACCCTCAAGAGAAAACGTTCCTGCTCTTGAGGGGATGTCATCGCTTACAAGATCTGTCCCCTGGCCCAATGGACAACTTCAGTTTCTTGTTTATATGCATACTGAATTTTGAATTAATTGATGGGAGTAAAATCTTTATTTACTAAGCCTTTCTTCTAGGAAATGTATAAGTCAATAGCACTAATAATATTTGTTTACTATTTTGAGTTTCTACACTTACAACAAAATGGAAGGTAGAATTAGGAATCTTGTAGCAGAATATCTCGTTTTGTTCTTCAGTATAGTCTGAATAGATAATTATATGAAATTGTTACAATAGACTGATGTCTTTGTGGGTGGCTGCAAAAGGGTGCTAAAACATAATTTCTCACCTTCCTCTTTTAGGTACAGTTTGTCATACATCCCATATGCAAGGTCAGTGTTACCATATTAAAAAAAATGTTTGAAAATTTGAATGCTTGTCAACTGGTTTATATTTATGACAGTTTGCGTGTCCTGGGATCATGTGATCCCTTTTAGTGACCTTCTGACAAGCAAAGTCAATGGAGAAGCCAAATTCACTTAAGAACCGTGTTACTAACAAAAAATTGTAGACATCCACTTAACAACTGTGGGAAGTAAGGTTGTAAGATGGGACAAAGCTCACTTAACAAATGTCTTGCTTATCAACATAAATTTTGGGCTCAATTGTGGTCATAAGTCAAGGACTACCTGTATCTAGTACGTTGGTCTTCAGTATGAGGCCTGCCAGGCTTCAAACCTCAGTTGATTTTATTTTATTAAATTCCTTGAACAAAATTATTGCAATTGAAAACAAAAGCAAATTAAAATCGCCATTACAATTGAGCTAAAATATTGAATTTTATTAAAATGAATGGTTGGTTAAAAAATTGTACAATGGTTGTCTGAAACGGTATCATTTTGCTTTCATCGAGAATGGAGGAAAGAGAAGGGTTTTTAAATGAGAAGCTAACTTGTGTACCACTTGGTAAAGCCTTAAAAATAATGCATCATATCCACAAGCTGTACTTAGTGATTTTTCTTTTTCTTTTAAAGGGATGCTGTATTGAAATGCTTCACTTCTTGCCTCGGTTAAAGAGAAGCAGAACTTTTTCCAGTGCTTGGAAATCTACATCATTTCTCCTAGGTTTACTCCCAAATGCTTCAGATCCTGAAACAGTGACATCCTTACTCACAATGGGTATTAAATTGTTTTAGCAGAAGAACCTTTTTTTTTCTTTTAGTACAGAACCAAGGCATTATACCATCACAAGACCCCTCAATCCATGCTTACTATAAAAATATTTCTTTTACTCACTCAGTGGTCTTAAAATTGCTGGATGAAAGTCTGCTAATATGATTTAATCTCAAAATGATATGGTCTTTGAGTTTCAGGTAAAATGCATGTAATTACATCTGCCTCATTTTTTTTATTTATCTTTCCAATTTGTCTTATCTTCCAAAATCCTATTAAATTGTAAAATGAAGAGTTACACTATGTTATAGCTACCAGGCCTCTTCAGAAATGATTAACAGTGGAGACAGCATGGGGGGAAAATGATACTATATAAGAAATGTGTTTTCCAAATTCAGGAATTTGGTGTTATTCCTTTATTTTAAATGCCAACTTTTTATACTGTGACACTTAAACTGCATTGAACTAAAAGAAGTTGAGTAATATATTAAATCAATGATTAAAATATTTAAAATTATGCAGTGTAATGGTATTTATGATTGAGATGTTCTGTAGAGATTCCGTATGTTAGTGCTGTTAGAACTACTATTAGATTACCTGGTCAGACTCAAACATGGGTTAATGCTTACGTTTTGCTTTTAAAAAGTTTTTTTTAAATTTAAAATTTTAATTTTAAAAAGTAGTGTCTACTGATATACTCCCACAATTTATCTACAGCATGCCCACTTTTCTGTAAATTTAGAATTAATCTCCCATACACACACCTTCCAATGCCATTAATGGTCTTGGGAGAGGAAATAGTCAAGTAAAATCTTATATGTTCAAGTATGTTTAATTATGTGGCTAATGGCTAGATGGAACTGAAGGTTTGATTCAGCAATTTAAACAATAATTTAAGCTACAAAACGAATAACTTGTTATTTGGTAATTTAATTTCCTCCCAACCATGTATTATAAAGATCAATAGCACAAAAACTCCCATTTCCTTGTTCTGCTTTCAGAGGGATTATACACACTAGTAGTTAGGCCTCTCTTTTTACCCTTGTAAAAAGAGAGGCAGACAGCTGACTTCTGAGTAATCGCAAACTAACACTGAGTGGACTCCAAGGATGTAGAAAACCTGCTGTAGCTAATTCATCCCAGACCTTTAAGCATTCCAGATCAGGAGTTGAAAACAGTCTCTTTGGAGTGCCAGCAGTTCAGCTCAAGAACTCAAAGAATAAATTCTCAAAATAAAATATCAAACCAAGGAAGAAAGGTAGAACAGGTGGCAGCAGAGGAGGAAGGCTTGTTACCCTCCTTCACACCAGCAGATTCAATGGGTATCCCAACCTCAACAAACAGGCAATTCCCTAGCTTGGAAATGCCCTTAGTTTTCTCACCTGAGTAATTTCAAGAGAGGAACCAGATCTATTTAGTGCCTAACAAATGAGCCAGGTCCTAACCAAGCAGCATAGACGGACGTGGGAGTCTGTTTATACTGACCTTGATAGGGATAATTTCCACGTCCTCTCTTTTGTCCTCCTGCTCTCTTCCTCCATCTCAGTCTCCTCCAATCTCCACACCTATTCTTTTGGCAGGACATCTTTGAGGTTTAGCCAGTCCTGAGCCTGCAGACACTAAACAATGAAAAAGTTAACCTTAGAGTTGTTTCTTTAAAATAGACTTTAGTTTGAAAGGTAAAAGTTGTAGCCTGGCAATATTTACTTTCTAAGAAAGGGCCGAGTCAGGGCTGCCAAACTCATGGTGCACGAGCCAGATGTGTCATATGCTGGCCACACCTAGTTTAGCAAAAGGGGGGGGAAGTCACAATATATCGCATTATGACACTGTGATTGAGGGATCTTTCCTTCATCCACCCAGCATTCTTGGTTTCTATGTTTGCTGATAAGGAAGAGGTTTTGATTTCTTACAAGAAACCTCACAGTTTGCATGGAGTTCTTTTGTTTGTGGCGACCAGGAAAACAATAAACGCAAAACCAGTTTAAGGAAGTAACAGTGGCATATACTGAACTTAGATATATTTGCATAGCCCATGAGGCCATTCTAAGGCCATCTCACTGGAACCTCAGGATGTATAAATCTACTTCACTGTGGTCTGCTTACATAGCACATTTAACTAAGCAACATGAAACGACTGCATTGGCTAAATGTGGTTAACCTGAACTTTGGTTAGGCTTCAATGACTTAAGATTGTGTGAATCCACTGTTTGGGAAACACTTGACTCACTATTGCAGCGGCCGAGGCTGCCAGCACGCAATCTAAAAGCAAATAGGGCTTTTATAGGCTGTTGTCAGTGAGAGATTCGTGTTTCAACGAAATGGGTCAATACTTTGTGTACAGTAAGAGATTTGAATGGAGAGTTGATCAACTAATCGAAAAGTCCCACTTTTTTCAGAGCGGGAAGTGGCTATTTGAGCCTCCAGCAGAATCCACCATGGAGCAGATGATCCCCAGTCGATCACTCCTTTGCCTTTTCGGAGGGGGTGGTGGTGGCGGCGAGGAGCTGAAGAATTAAAAAAATAAAATAAAAATAAAATAAACCCGGCCCGGCCTCGAGATAAGAACCGCCTCGGCTCTTCTTTCTTCGCCAGGTAGGGGGCGAATTTCCGTCCTGAGGAAGCGGGTTGGCTCTGCGGCCAGCCCGAATCAAAGCCCTCCAGCCTCGCCTGGACGTCGCCGCTCGCTCGGCTCCTCCTCTGGACTCCAACCCGCCTCGTGGTGTCTCAATCACCGGCAGCATCCGAAGGCTGGCAAGGAGCTCCACTGGAGCGGGCGGCTCTCTGAAGACATGCCCAGCTGAGCGCGGACACAGGAGGAGGAGGAGGAGGAGGAGGAGGAAAAGTCTCTCCCGCCATGTCCTTGCCTCCTATCGCGCCGCCACCTTCGGCCGCCCCCCGACTGCAACCGAGGAAGCAACACCAGCCGTCGCCGCCCGCGGCGGCTCCTCGAAAGCCGGTGGCGGTGTTGGCGACGGCCCCTCTCGCTCCAGGCAAGCCTCCTCGGAAAGGGCGCGGCGTGCCTTCCGAGCGACCCGCCGGCTTCTCCAGTTCCTGGCCCAGCGCCTCCCTGCAGAAGCAGCTGCCGCGCGGCAAAGCGGGCCAAGGCGGCAGGAACGCCCCGCCGGCCGAAGCAGGGGGGGCGGCCGCGGCTGCCTTAAGCGCTGCCTTGTCTCGAAGCCGGGGCCGCTCAGGGCCGCCGGCCGCTGGCACGCGCTCCTGCGAAAGCCTCTGCCCGGCGCCGGGAGGCCGCGGGGAAGCTTCGCTCCGCTTCTCGCTCAGCCTTCCCCCGGAGGCGATCCGGGTCTTGCAGCGGCGGAGCCTGGAGAAGCAGCGTCCGCGAGGGCGGGTGGCCCGCTTCGCTTCCCCCGACGTCTCCAGGTGTCCTCTGGCGGGAACCTCGTCGCCTGAGGGGGACTTGCGCGCCTTGCTGCAGGTGTCGCTGCTGAACGAGCGCCACCGCTACGACGACGTGGAGTACGAGGAAGACGAGGCGGCGGGCGACCCCGGAGCCTTCGCGGCCGACGAAGGGCTGGTGCGCAAGTGCACCGAATGGCTCCGCGGTGTGGAAAGCGCCGCTGCCCGGGACCGGGCGGGCAAGATGGACACCCTGCCTCACTTGAGCACCCTTTGAGCGGCCGGGCTTGTGGGTCTTCAGCCCTTCATAACCGGCGTGGCCCTTCAGCAAGGCGCTCTTCCGAAAAAAAAAAAAAAAAGCACTGTTTGCGAATACAAATGCTGTCCGTTCCGTTTTCCGGTTGCTTTCTAGCTGACTCTCCTGCGAGGAAGGGGGGCCCGGGAAAATCTCACTTTCGGCTTATGGGCCGTACCGTAGAGCACAGGGGTGGATTTCGGCCTCTCTTTCCTGGGGAGGGGGCTGTGGTTTTCCTTTTTTTGTGCCTTTTCTTCGGAAACACCCAGGCGGAAAGCCCTGCCGTTCTCATAACCAGCGGTTGCTAAGGCAGCAAGGTGGCCTCACGTTGTACAGCGGTAGCCTTACGGAAAATGCACTTTGAAGGGATGGTTGCTCCCCCGGTCGACGCTGCCTCTTTGCTTGATGTGGCTCATCAGCAAGGTGCTTACCATTGTCTCCCATGATGTGTCAAATATGTCTGCCACAAGAGCATCCTCGCTTCACCTCTGCCTCTGGAAATCTGCTTCACTTCTTGAATGGACCAGTGTTAATCTATTCAGCATTTTTTTAAAAAAAGTTATGGCATCGTCTGAAGGAAAAGGACACGGGAATGCATTTGTGTGTTGTTCTTTGCAAAGGTCGTATCAATGTTTGAACGTGAAAGATGAGAAAGGTGAAGTAAGTTTAATGCCTCAAGTGTTTGGTTTGACTCAAACCAGCCAAATATGAGTGTTCGATTTTTATTGTCTCTGTTATAACGCAGTGATTTATTTTGTTAACCTTGGTAAAGATTGAGGACTCTTGTCTAGTTTGAGTCTGTTCCAAGTATGCATATGCTTGGAACAGGTTCACCTTACTTCAGGGGAAACACCTGAATGCATGCTGAGATCCAGAGAAGTTAAAGGCAAGGCTGGGGGGGGGGGAACCTTTTCCCCTGGTTTAGTTCAACTTTCTGGATGTGCTCTGAGGATGACTCTGAAGTTTATAAATTAACTTTCATTCTCACAATAGAGACAAAAAATATGCTGTCTTCTGTTCAAAGTGTTCTGAACAAAAATATTTTATTAGTACTTTGTAAATATAGAATAGCACAGTGATTTTGTAAACCTACAACATTTCTATTTATTTGAATAAATCACAACATTTTGTGAGACGGATGTTCTTTTTGTTTAATATCCTACATTGTAATAGAAAATTAACTAATGGATTCACCATTGGCAAGTCAGATGTATAAAGTTAAAATTGCATATATATATTTTATTTCATATATGTGTGTGTGTGTGTGTGTTCAATCAATCTGATTGGTAGTTGGAAATATATATCTAAATATTTAAAATACTTAGTTTTTTTTCAATCAGTTTACCATTTATTTGCCAAATATCAGAAATAATAAAATGATTTTTCATGGAAACTAGCAGCTTTATTTTAGTATACTTAATCTCTAGGTCATTCTTAAGGGGAAAAAAAGAGATATTACTGCTCCTACTCATCTGCAAAGGGGATATGCTAAAATAATATCATGTGAATGGTCTTTCCCAACCTGGTCACTTGAAGATGTGTGGACTTCAAACTCCCATAATTCCCCAGCTGGCCAGCCTGGAATAGAGTGAAATGGACATGAGTGAGAGTTGAGGGATAAAATTTCAAAAAGCCAGAATGATGCTATTAATATAAAAAATTAACTACAGGAAGCCAGACAGCACATCATCTACTTTTGATGGGAATGTGAGAAATAATTCCTCATTGTTTTTACATTTGATTTGCATAAAAATACTCCCATGCAGAAACATTATCAGCTTGAGAAGGCCACGAGTCAATAGAAGCATCTAAATCACATGGCTGGCCCTGGAAATAGCAAAGGACCAGCCTGTGGTGCCTCTGGCAGCCCAAATGGGTACACACTGTTTTGGCCAATAGAGTGTTGCAAGAGGCCATCCAGGCTGAAATGGGGCATGAGGGGCATGCATAGCCCTCCCATGCCCATTTTGGCTGGCAAGATGTCTGTCCCTCCTCCAGCTGGCCCGCAGAGAACTACAATGCTGATCTAGCCTTTGAAGAAATCCAGTTTGACACCCCTGATCTAAATTCTTCCTCAGCGTCTATTTGATAATGGAGTGTAAAGAGAACTTAAATATTTCTCAGCCAGATGATGTTGAGATTTTTACACTGATCAACAGTCAAGCGAGCTAATCTGAAACTTGGTTATTTGAAAAGTGCACACTGGGATTATGCACTCTGTAAATGTATTACAAAAACATTTTGTGTAGAACTTGCTAATCATACATGATAGGATAATTGGGTGATTATTTGCCAGATCACTCTTGTAGAGATTAGGTGCAATGTCTCAAGTTATAAGGTAGTGGGGAATTAACTGATGTTTGCAAAAAGGAGAACAAGTACAGACATCCACTAACTGATTTATTTTTAAAAAAATCTGGGGGGAATTAAGTCCTTTCCAACCACTTTGCTGTTCTTTCAGTGGGGGAGAGCAAGTTAAACATTTCTGCATTTGATATTGGTGGCCCCTGGCACAGAAGAGTAAGAAATTGCATGCCTAGATTTCTCTACTGACTGATACTGAAATAGAATTTAGTAATGGGTGTCTTCAGGTACACTGAATTTTTAGAGCTGTAACTACCAGTTACATAGGATTAAACAAGCTATCATTTTTTTGTTGAGAACTGGTTTTTGAAACTTCTCAGTTCATTGTTTTCCTTTCCTCTCCCAACCTACGCAGAAAAGATTGATACTCCTTTTTCAGTGAAAAATTTCTCCAGAATTTGGATAGTTACAGTGTTTTGTGGGTATATAGGCAGAAGCTAACACAGTCTTGCCTGAGATACTCTTTGTCAAAACTAGAGCTGCACAGGCAATCCTTGGTTAACAACTGCCGTGTTTAGTGACCATTCAAACTTAGCACTGAAAAAATATATTTACAATTGGTCTTCATACTTAGGGTAGACACAGCATCTCCTGGGTCATGTGGGGCAGCATCTCCAAAACACTTGGCAACTGACACACATTTACAGCAGTCACAGTTTCTCACGGTCATGTGATTGCCATTTGCAGCCTTCTCTGTCGGCTTCTGACAGCCTTACTGACAACCAGAGAAATTTATAGAATCTGCTGCTTTTGTCAAAATGACAAAAGCATCACACCATTGCAAGGTAAATTCCGCCCTTTTCGTACATATGTGTCATCACATCACATATAAAAATATGTTGGAGCTGGCATCACTTTAATGTGGTTATATTGCTTTTATAAACCCCAAGTCTTAAAAGTGTTTTTGTAGTAGTATATATTCATGCAATTATTTATATACTATATATATTCCCACTATAAATTTGGCTTTGAACACAGCATTTGTATTCAAAAGAACATACTTACCCGAAAGGATCAAGGTAGTGTCATCAGCACAGCAGCCTTTGGTGTGGGAAAAATTGATAAATTTGTCTCCTTTTCATTTGTCTCCTTTGTCTCCTTTTCATCCAATTACATTTTCTTCTTGTGTACCCAGTTTTGGCATTCCAGTTTCCAACACAAGCAGCACATCTTGTATATTCTGTCAATTTTAAACTGAACTTCATCAAGGATGGAACTCTGCTCCTGCGTTCTCTCTCCAAATTTTGTTAGTTTAAAAGGTGGTCCTATAGATTTCCTTCTGAACAGTGTAAATCCATTACTACAGACAGATTGATCAGAACAATTGTACTTGGGATTATTCTGAGGATTAGTTTTCTGATCAGGTAGTCCAGTTTCCAAATTCAGAAATGATTTTACTTCTAGGATGGGACTCAATGACAAGTTCCTTTTTCAACATTTGCTTCTGCACTGGTGACCATCACATTAAAGGGTTGTCCATGAAGTCTAATTGATATTATTCTGTCCCCGATTCCATTGTGGCCAAGTACTGTGTCTGCTACACCCTTCCTAACGATAAAATCAAGACTGTTTCATAGTTTTTCCATGTCTTGAGTAATAAAGGGTATGACTGTCTGACAAAAAAATGCCCTATTCCATCCATCTCAATTCGATAATGCCTAAGATGTCAATTTGTAGTTGTTTCATCTTTCTCCGGGTTGAGCTTTCCTATGTTTATACTTCTTTTGTTCCATGTCCCTACTGCAATTCTATGCAGCTTTAGATTTTCTTTTCTTGTATGGCAACATCAACAACTTGACATCCTGTAGGTTTTATGTAGCTCTTTTATCAGCACGCTAAAAGATCATCAACTCTTCTTCAGTAGCATACAAGAGGAACCAATCACCAATCATTTTATATTTCTACCATCGGGGTTTTTTATATATTGTGTGTGTGTGTGTGTGCATGTTTATACACACACACACACATGCATATGCATATACATATACATACATACATACATAATTACATACATACATACACACATACATACATACATACGTATATATGAATTGATGTTTTTACCATTACCATGTCCTCTGGCATCTTCCAATATCACTGCTGCCCAGTAAAGGTGCCCACTTGCTTTAGTCGAGCAGCTAGAATGACTTTTATATATGGAGTGATCCAGCTGGGAAATATATACTGTTGGCACAAACTCTCAATACTCTATGTTTCTTGCTCTCAGGAGTACTCCCTGCCACAATGAAGCTACTCAGCAGGATTTTTTTTGCGGGGAGATATATATAGCTACTAGTCGGAAGTAAAATATAAAAACCACTAGGTTACATTTATGTCAGAGGTGGTATTCAGCAGGTTATGACCGGTTCTGGAGAACTGGCAGTGGAAATTTTGAGTAGTTCGGAGAACCAGCTCCCATCTATTCTCTGCCTCCCAAGTCCCAGCTGATCGGCTGGGTCTTCTTTTGTTGCCCTGCACAGGAGAACGGAGCTGGAAAGCAGGTTAGTGGGGTGGGGATTTTACAGTATCCTTCCCCTGCCACACCCACAGAACCAGTAGTAAAAAAATTTTAATCTCACCACTGCTTTATGTTATTTATTACTCTTTTATATCCCTTATGCATGGAAAGAACAGAAGTAAGTGTTGGAAGAAAATTCTTAAAGCTGCTTGGATATTCCCTTGTAGCTACAGTACTACTCTTGCTATTTACTTCATTACTGCTAGCCTATTAGAAATATTGAGATGCGTTCCCCGATTAGTACATATAAAATGGAGGAGATATTAAATCCCTTATGTAAAAGGGATTAAATCCCTGATGAAGCTCACATTTTGGGAATGTGCATTAATTGATCTTTCGTATTTATGAGATTGGGATGCGAGTGTTTAGAATTAACTGACAAGAAGTTGCAGAAAACAAAATCTTTCTTCAACTCTATTTATGGTGACTGGGGTTATGAATTTCAGACATGGGTGAACTCAATAATTTAACAACAGTTAAATTCTTGAACATAGTAACAAGGAGAACAACATTCTAAAATAATAAAATCATGGATGAACCGGTGTGACGCCACGAGGACGTAGTGCAGAAACGTGTGGTTTTTTTTTAATTCCCCCTTAGAAAAGGGGACCTTTTCTGAGAACTCTTGTGCGTTTGACCAGTCATTCCCGCCATTGTTTGCTTTCCCCGCGCTGTAATTCCAGGCCCTCTTTTTATAGGGAAGCAAACAGAAAAGCAAATCTGTCTCCGGCCCTGAGAAGCCAGAGCAAGGGTCGCCAACGGCTCCGCGGCACGGCGGGTGGGAAGGAGACAAGGGTGGCGCTCAAAGCTGACCCGCCCTTGCAGCTCCCAAAAAACGGAAGCGAGGGCGCTTTTGGCCTGTGCACCGAGGGACGCCGTCCTCCGTTGCGAGGGGTAAGCCGCACCGCGACCCCTTTGGGGGAACGTAGGGGGGGGGAAATCTGTCTTCAGAAGGACTCGCTGGAAGCGCACGGGCTTTACGGTCACGGCCGCGGTTGACTTTCCTCGGGAGAAGGCGGGGAAGAAGAGCCACACAAGTCACCCGCCGTTGAGGCAGGGTTGTTGCATGCTTCACTTGGAGCGTTTGGGATCACGCCACAGGGCTTCCCCAAAATATGCATTTCGCCCACCGAGAGCGAGAGAGGTTGCAAAGCGGAGTGTTTTTGAAATCAACAGCCACTGTTCCTTCACAGACATGGACATACTGAGTGATGTGTCGGATATGTTCCTTCACAGACACGGATATACATACCAAAGGCAGCTAACAAGGCAGCTCTTGGACATTTTGGGGACAAAGGACTTGGGGATGATGATATTTCATCCTTTCTAATTAACTGCCCAGCCTCGTGTCATATTATGTAGGGAGGTGAGTAACAGAGAAAATTCCACAAGGTGCACCTGAGCTCCTGAATATTCTCAAGGGCTGGGTTGAGACAGCCAAGATCAGAAGGGCCTTGACTTTTTCAGAAGGAAACTTGACTTTCTGTAAAGTGCTTTCTTCATTTTGGGTGGGCCTTTCTAGGTTCTGGGGGCATGTTTTGAGAACACCATTCTTCAAGGATCATGAAGCCCTGGAAGATAGCGCCTGAGATTTCATAAGTTATAAGCCGTTCTCTTTGGGCAAGACCATTAAGGTTGGGGTTATATAAGATTTTAAAGGCACCAGGCGGTTGGCATGGCCGACTGAAAACCGTTGAGCCCTTTTAATTTGAATTCAGGGATTCACTGAATTGAGTGGGAGGTGGCCTGAGAAATGCTCTCCTGGCCCCATCGGGGATTGAGGCATGAATACCGCTTTGGTCAGTAGCAACCTGTCTGTAAAGGTTCACAGAGCTTTAGCTTTGCAGATCTTAAGGCTCCGTAGAAATAATTTTATGCGAATGGAAAGAAATATATATATGCCTGATGTTAAGGGAAAGATTCAAGATAAGTGATACCCATTTTTGAACTCTCCTTATAATCTAAAAACAAGAGAATGGAGAACTAGATTTCTATAAGGCTAAATTTAATACTAAATTAGAAGATTGGATTAATCTTATATTGATCCTACACAGTTCTTATTTTTTCTTTATTAGTTTCTTGTTTTACGTTCACCTTATTTTGATTTATGTTCACCTTTGATCACTGTTAATATATGTCATTCTTTTATTGGATAGTCAGTGTAACTTTTTGTTGGCTTTCACCATTTTTTTTAAAAAAATCAGTAGTTCTCTGTGACTCAACAGATGTCTTTGGAGTTCCGAAATACTTAAGAAATCAAGGTAACATTCTATGAATGTTACTTTGTTTTGTGCCTATTCATCATGGTCATTAATCTTCTTGAACTGTGTACTCTCTCATTTCAAACTTGACCTTTATTGAATTCCACGAACAGAAGCCTCATTGAAAACTCAAAACCTTGAAATAATTCAAGGACATATTGCTCTGCACTGTTATTAAATAAATTACGTGTTATGGTTTATATACCTTAGCGTGTTGTGCAATTGCAGATAGTTCAATAAAGTATAGCCACCATGTCTTAGAAATGTGTTAGATGTTATTTTAGTGCCCTTGCTAACACTTGAGCTGTGTTGAACCTGGACCAGGCTGCTGGTTCTGTCTGCCTAGATGTCCTATCTCCCCTTTCCTCTGATCAAAAGTAGAATAGAACCTTGAGCCTATGGCATCATGGCATGCTTTTGTCCAGTGTACCAAGGACTCAAAAGCTCCCCACTCTGCTCGCATGTTTGGAGAAGCTACACCATAAGAACCTAGCCCTGAGAGCAGTGATGAAGACCTATATGTTGGGTAGGTAGTAGTTCCATCTACTGAGCAGCCCTTGGCAAAATGTCAAACTTAATCAAAGGAGCTATGCCAAGCCCTATTTATATTTTCTTTTACATTTTTCTTTTCCTTACACTGAATATCTTCAAAATTTAGAAATAAGGATAAGGGTGGGTGAGTGAATATCAATAACTGAGCACCAAGTACTGAAAATACAGTTCATTTCTTTCAATCAAATAAATCAAATGCCCTTTATCCCACGTCACATTAAGTCATCTGCTTTGCCTTAACAATATACCTTGTTGCATAAGCCACGATTGGAACACTATGCTCAGACACAAGTAAATTGCATTTTGGCTTATTCTTTATTCTATTCCTATCAAACAATTAAATTGGACTTTTTTTTTGAAAGCTATCTGTTTAATGAGCGCAATAACCAATGTAATTACACAGAACAGAAAATACTTCCTCAGTGAGCTTTTAAAAACGAATTCAGTTAATTTTTCTATGTTGTATAGATGTTTTGTGCTGAAACCAATAAATAGTTTGAAAATGCAGAAGGTAGGGCTATTTGGGAAAAGGGAAGAAGGAGGTGATAAAATTAAGTGGTGAAATCTAATTTAGAAATATGACAGTTTTAAGGTTTTCAGCAAATGTTTGTAATTGTACGATGTTAAAACCTAAACAAAAAAGCTGGTACAGAGACAGAGGACACATTCTTGTTACAAACTAAGGTATAATTTGTTTTGTTCTATTTAACTTTCTCTTAGCATGCTGCTATTATATTATTTCTGCACTGCAAAAATTCATTGGAGTTTTTTGCATCTCTTTCCTGCTATTCAGTGGTTGTCCAGCTCAGATTTTGGTACATTTAGGATTATGCCTTAACGCAGTACAGTATATAATTCGAAACAATTATGGTTTGTTCATGACAAACTATGGCCCAATAAAATACTTGAACTAAACTAAATGGACTAAGTTCAGAAAAATAGATAATTGTCCATTGTGTAATCATATTTCAGTTCGGGGTTGTTTTTTTTCAGTTCATTTTTCAGTTCTCTCCTTTGATGGAACAAATATTTGATGGAGCAAATATTACAGCCTAAAACAAATATAATATTTATCTTATGGAAAACATAACTATATAAAGGGGATTGATATGGAATATTTAATGAATTATAATTATTCCAAAAAATCTTGCAATACAGCTTTTCTTTGTTTCATCTAAGGTGGTGCTTGTACAGGTCTCAGATTGTTGAGTTGCTCAGGTAATACGTTGCTTAGGTGAACAATGTGTTAGTCAGGAACAAAGCTTTTAGACAAATGCCTAATGTTGATTTAAGAGGTCAGCAGTGTTGTGATATAACTTATGTAGTAATATTGTGTTTTCCATGTTTACATTTTTTTGCAGGTTCTTTTCGTAACAGCTCTCAAGAGAAACATCAGTGTACTATGGCAGGCTCCTCTCAGCTTTATAAGAAAAGTACATTCCCTCCACTTTTGGAGTCTTACTTACCTCTGAATTGCCAGAATCAGGTAATACAGGTTTTGCAGTGTGACCATTAAACAATTGTATTACAGCTTTTTAGTTTTTTTTCTTTTTATAATAAAATTCCATAGCATATGTATCAGTATTTTTTTCCACTGTGAATTTGCATAGTAAACTTCACTACATAATCTTCCTGCAAATGTTAAAGTGAATTTGCTGTTTCCAAATCTCACTAGAATTAGTGACCCTGATGGAAGGAGAAACACTGTGAAAAATAGCAATCTAAATATTTTAGGAGAGAGCAGTGCTTGGTGGGCTTGGAAGCTAAACTTCTAGTTCTTCCTTTCATGTACTGCTTATTAGATACTTAGGTAGGCCTTGAATTATGACAATAATCAGGACTGGAACTTCCATCACTAAGTGATGTGGTTGTTCTGTGAGTTGTGCCTAACTTTACAACCTCTGTGACTGCTAAGCAAATCACCATGGTCATGAAGCAAATCACACAGTTGTTAATGAAGTAGGCTTCCCCCATTGATTTTGCTTGTTGGAAACCCCACCAGGAAGGTTGCAAATGACCCCCGGATGATGACCCATGGATGATGCAACCATTGTAAATACTTGCTAGTTACCAAGCATCCATAACCATGGGGACAGCCCTAAGTGTGAAGAGTGGTTGTAAATAACATTTTTCCATGCTGTAGTAACTTGAAATGGTAATTAAACAAATGGTTAAATCTCTTGGACTACCTGTAGTCACCAAGAGTCAGATTGCTCCAGATTGAAAGCCTTCTTCACTGGGTCAGAGTTTGCATTATGGACTCAAGCAAGAATTTAAAATTAAATTAAATTAATTTTAAATTAATTAATTAAATTAAATTATTAAATTAAATTAATGTAATTTCAAAAAGAGACTGGGCAGCCATTTGTGTAAGAGAACTGGATTCCTGTCCTGAGAAAAAGATGGGACTAAATAACCTAAAAGTTCCTTTCCAACATTATAATTTTATCTCTTCAGGTTAGAATTATGTGCTGATGTTCACCATCAAGTACCCAATGTGGTTTTTCCACTACATAGTCCTCATGGCTAACAAATTTTCCCTCTTCTTCTGTTGATGTCTTGAAGCAGCTTCACTTTCTAGTCAATATTCCAACAACTAATAAGTTCTGCGACTTTGTGTCTCCTGTTTAGTTCTGGCTCGGCTTTAATGTAGACAAAATGTCAACTCATTCAATGTTTCTCTGGTCTTTTAGAGTTGCAGAATTGCAGAAAGCAAGATTTTTCCTTTTGTAATTGTTAAATTCTGCAGAGTTTGTGGGCAGTCTGTTTCCCCTGTTAACAGAATTGTTTTTCTTCACTAGGCCTCCTGGCCATTGGGAACCATTGCAGGTCCTTGAAAGGAATAAGCTTGATGATTTTGCAGGTCTCCGAGCTCTTCAGCAATCGCTCTAGTTTTTAATTCCCTGCATATGGCTAGGTAAATACAAAAGTTATTTTGTATTTACCTAGCCATAGGGATAAAAAGCAGTTTAAAAAGCAGTCAGGATTGATCAGGGCAATATCTAACTCCTAAGAGAAGAGTGTATGTCTTGCACCCCTTTCTGGCATCCACATGGGCAAAGAAAGCTGAGGTAAAAATCATCAGAAATCTTCTGTTTCCCCCTTCTTGTCTGCTTGGCTGCAAAGTATAACCCTGTGGGGTTTTTCCCCCTCCTTTTAAATCACTTTGTGGATAATGTGTCTAGGAATGTATTTTCTTCCTCTTTTGTGTGGATAATGGGAAATGGTATTTTGCTAGGGTAAGATCATCTCCCTCTCCCATCCCCATCCCCATTATCTTCAGATCCCTGCTCATGGGGCTTGTCTGTTGGTATTGTTTAGAAAACTCATGCCCCTCTTAATGCCTTCCAGCCACCACAGCAACCATGTACCCATGGTTACAGCTACTGGGAAAAGTGCCTGGTTGTAGAATTGTAAGCATGCTATCTTTGGACCCTCACACTAGCAATTGGTATTTAAATGTGACAGGGGTACACAGTTTTACAGTTACAGTGGCCTCTTTATAGCTAGTGTTAGACTTTTTTTTTTTTTTTGCAAATAGCCAGAGAAACATCATGTTTTGAAAATGCAGGGGAGAAGTAGCAATTTATTTGATTTCAGGCTGGAAAATGAAAACTTGCCACCTTGTTCTAAAACTCTTGCTCAGGGAAGGGCAGACCCCAAATCTAGTTTTCTTTGCGTGGGACAACCCTTACTACTGTTTTAGCCACATATCTTTGTAGCTACACAAACAAGAAGCTTGTTCTGTTTTTCACTGAATTTTATGCAATATGAAGAAATAGTTGAAGACATGTTAGCCCTGCAAGGTAGCTCAGACCAGAAGTTCAACCAGGAGTCTAAGCTCTTTCTTGATTGTAAGGTTACATTAACAGACTCTTGCAGGACTGAAAGTATTTCTCCCCTCCTTTTCCTTTTATTTTCCAGAAAACTAGGAAGAGTGCTTCCCATGTTCCTGTTCCTTCTGTGGGCCAAAGTATATATTTTACATGCCAGCTGCCAAACTGATGGCTCTAAATCCTGTCTGCTGAGCTTCCCACCTACCATTGCATGTGGCTTTCTTAGTAAAATAATAACTTTGGGGCCTCAGTAAAATTATGTGGTTTAAGTGGGTCAGTTGTCATGTAAAAGACTCAGTTGAAAGCACTTCTGAAGCATGATGCATTAAGTATGCACTAAAATTAAACAAAGTGAAAATTTTAATTATTACGAGAAACTTGGAAAATCATAGGATGGAGAAGGAGAACTTCTGACACTTAAAATTCAAAATTGATGTGTGTAGAGAAATTTGGTGGTGTAACAAATGCTAGTATCTATACTCTAGACCAGGTGTGTCCAACCCGTGGCCTGCAGGCTGCATGCAGCCCTGGTCAGCTATATATGGGGCCCCACAAGATTGTAAATGTTTAACATTATTATGTTATTCATATCCATTAGCTATATTATATATTTTATATGCTGCCCAAGACAATTCCTCTTCATTAAATGTCGCACAAGCAAGCCAAAAGATTGGGCACCCATGCTCTATACCAGGAGTCCCCAACCTGTCGGCTGTGATACCATGATTGTTGAGAGTAGAAGTTTATGTATTTTTATAATCTTTTTTTTTTAGCTCTTAAAAGCCAATGGTATCAATCAATCTTGAAATGAATGATATTAATATTATTTTTCCTGGCTTCCCAAAACGATTAAAGTAGTATTTGGAAAGTTTTAATGTGCATGGAGACAGGAAAGTGATCCTTGGTGAGCGCTTTGAAGTAATTAATGAATGTCTTTCACTGGCAAATCATCTTGGAAGCAAAAAAGGATTTGCTAGAAGTACAAATTGTATGAAAATGAAAATACCAAGATGTCAGCATATGTCATATATAACATTCCCATAGTAACAAGGTGATAAATATAGCCTTTTATTGCAAAGTGTGGAGGAAGGATGGATTCAAATCCTGTTTATGAATAATAAAGATATAGCAGATGCATGAGTGTAGTAGCAATAACTATGATCTGGCATCTAACTCCATTAAATTATTAGACATGAATTTTTCTATACCTCTTTGGTATATTACGGATATTAATATAACAGCTTGCCATTCTACATACAACCATGTTTGATCTGCACAATAATAAAATTTGTAAAGTCTTTGCACATAATTCTATTTTTTTTAAAAAAATATCAATTTTATTTCTTGGTTCTTGAATTATGAACATTGTGTGTTGAGATTTGAGGCATCCATGAGAGAACAACTTTTGTTTTATATTCCAGGGCTAAAATGGTTAAGAGGGCAGTGATATATGTCTGATATTCTTCCACCCTACTCCTTTTTCTTTGACTTCATATTCACTCACAAAATCTCAATAGGTTTTGGACACAAGTTCAAATATGAGTACAAATTCCTTTCAGGTGTTTTCATGGAATGGAAGGAATTGAGAAAAGGAAAGTGCATGGCGGTAAGCTTTACTAATATAGAGGCAAGTTATATACTATAGATATGCAGAATATTTGCAAGAGATTCTTCCCAAAATGCATTCACATATGCAAAACAACTCTCCTCGAAGTTTAAAGCAGCCTTTTCATTTAATAAGTTTGTGTAGCTGCTTTGAAAACTATCCCTGGTTGTTTGTGCAAGTCTATGTATGCACGGTGTAGAGGACATAAGGAATGGCTTTTAAGGACAGGAGGAAAAAATGCTGCTATTGAGTCAGGTAAGTGGATTTGAGCCCTTGCCAATAAAAGAGCTTGAGGAAATGTTGCAGACATGTCCCTCCCTATTTCACATTGTGATAAAGTGAGGGAGGGGAAAGCACTGTCAAGAGTTACTATAGCTCAGGGCTGTCAAACTCCCAGCCCGCAGGCCAGATGCCTCATGCGCTGGCCACGCCCAGGCCCGGTTTAGCAAAGAGGAAAAAAGTCTCAATATGTCATGTGACGCAATTGTGACGCCGTGAGTTTGACATCCCAGCTATAGCTATTCCTATAAAGGTAGTCCTGATCTGTATAGCATTAATTTCTTAATCTTGCCTACCTTGTTGTGCTGACAGAAAGTTGCAGGACTTCATTCAGAGTTGTCATGGAAATGTTTTGTTTGCACACATGGGCTCCTTCTGAATTGTTTACAGTACACAGATCTAAGATATAACATGTCAGGAGATCATTTATTGATATTATACCGATATAGAACCTGAACAGTTTCCTTGCATTTCAGGGCTTAACCTTTTTGCTCTTTGAGGCATGAAATATGAATTTGTCAAGGTGGGGTCTTTCTAACTTGATACACATAGTGCTCAGCCCATTCAGGGTCCATCAGAAATGCTAAGAGTTGTTTTCTGGTTCATCATTATTTTTTTTAATTAAGTGTAAAACCTGCCGTTTCAAAAGCAATGGTGTAATTCTGAAAGTAGATTGTGTAGAATTTGGGCAAAAATGCAAAAGCTGTATTACACTACTCAGTAGAAAAATAGCTAAGAAGGAATGTGATATGTAAATCAGTTCCTCACTTGGCAAGGCATGACCATTTCTCCTGTCCCCTACTGCAAAAAGCTCCACAATTATGGAGAAGAGAATGTTCTCCAAAGATCATGCAGTACTGTTTGAGCAAATGTTTGAGGGAGAAAAATGATAACAGCCAGAAAACAATAGATTCTTAAGATTATTCGGCAATGCAAGTAGATCTTGACTTCCGACCAATCACTTAGCAACCCCCCAAATGTAGAAAAGATTATCCCCAAAGCCACATAGGATCTGGTTTCAAAGTTTTGACAACAGTCCCCCAATCAGGTGATTGTATCTGGGGCATTTAGCAACCGGCCCATATTTGCGACAATTTGCAGTGTCCTGCAGACTCATGATTGTGATTTATGACCATGATTTATTTACTTCTGGCTTTCTCCAAAGTTCACTTGGCAACTGCCTCAACAAAGGCCATAAAACACGGTCACATGGTGACCCACTTAATGACTGCCATAACTTATGAACATAATTCCGTGCTCCATTAAAGTTGTAATTTGAGCACAATCTGTGTATCTATCATGGACAATACAGCTAAACATCTCAGGACACACACTCAGCGAATAGGTTGAGATATTGCAGTTTTATTCCTTCCCTCTGGAAAAATCTTGCTCCTGGTAGTATACAGTTCTACATCTAAATATTATTTAAGCTGCAGTAACACTGTTGTTTTGATTTGGGGTCCTTGTTTTAAGAATATTCACCCATCTGGTCTGGATTTATGAGCCTGTTCCCCTACCTAATAAGGATTGGATTGAGTGAATTATAGACATTTTATAATTCCAGTGTATATTTGTTATAGGGAAATAAGTAAATTGTCTTAGTTGCCTAAAGGTTTCTATGCACGCACACATATCCTGTTGCTTTTGTTGCATCTAAGGCTGCTTGGTATTTTGGTGGCTTTTTAAACTGAAGCTTTCCACAAGTAGATTTTTCGGGGAATTGCCAGGATTACGCATGTTTGCTGTGTGTCCTAGGTAGCAAAGAATTGCACACAGTGTGCAAGAAGTTTTTGCAAGTTTGAACAATGTTCTTTTTAGGTAGGTTGGTTCTCATCCGAAAAGTAGTATTTTATAAACATAGGAAAACTATTACATTTGGAAGAACATAACACAATAGTTTGTCTTGACAGCATTTTCTTTTTGTTTGCTGTAAGTACCAATATTGTTTTCTGGCTATACGTTATTGCATAATCTTTGAATATACTGAGAAGATATTTACTGTGATGTGAAGGTTAATCTCTAGTTTAGCAAACTGCTTTGCTTATCAGATGCTTTAAAAAAGTTTCATAATTTTAACAAATTGCCCCAGAATTAATGATTCCCTTTAAAATGCATTTTATTTGAATCCAAAGCATTAAAATGGTATTGATATCATTGGAGTTATACACAAAACTCACATGGCTCCTTGCTGATTCATTTATATCCCAGATATTTCATGTTTTTCGTTATTTTCCATTCAACAGATTTTGGCAGGAAAAAATGAAGTCCTTTGCAACCACTACTTCTTCGTATGCCAAGCCAAGTTAGGCTACTAGCATTACATTTTCTTTGGGCACTATTTAATTATGCCACTGGCCTTCCTGCTTTTTTCAAATACAGAATAATAGAATTGGAAGGGACCTTGAAGATCTTCTAGTCCAACCTGTGTTCAAGCAGGAGACCCTATACCATTCCAAACAAGTGACGACCCAATCTTTTCTTCCAACACCTATAGCATCTGAAGGCAAGCAGTTCCACTGGTTAATTGTTCTCACTGTTAGAAAATTTCTTCTTTGTTCTAGGTTGCTTCTCTCCTTGATTAGTTTCTATCCATTTCTTCTCATCCTGCCTCCTGGTGCTTTGGAGAATAGGTTGTCCTCCTCTTCTCTGTGGCAGCCCCTCAAATATTGGAACACTGCTATCATGTCACCCTAGTCCTTTTAGACTAGATATACCCTATTCCTGTAACCGTTCTTCACATGCTTTAGTCTCCAGGCCCCTAATCATCTTTGTTGCTCTTCTCTGTGCTTTTTCCAAAGTCTCAACATCTGTTTTGCAATGTGGTGATCAAAATTGTGTGCAGCATTCCAGATGTGGTCTTACTAAGGTTTTATAAAGCGGTACTAATACTTCTCATGATCTTGACTCTTTCCCTCTTTAGTGTGATCAAGTTAAGACATGCAACTGGCAGCCACACATAGATTAAGAGGATCTTTAAAACAGCAATTAACGATACCCTACTGTTCTTATGGGATTCTATTTTGTTTGGCTCAGAACAGAGCAAATTGGCAAAAATCAGAAAGAAACAAAAAGGAGCAGATAAGGAACAACAGCCACATTTTAAGTGAGGAAGAAAAGGATAAACTCCTGAAGCAAGCTCTGCTTGAAAAGGTAATATGCTTGGATAATGATGGCTTTTCTCCACTGTAAATTTTGGCATTTTAAATATGATTGATAAATAAATACATACATAAATATTTCCCTGATTGGCTGATTCTACAAGTAACCTTGCTTTGTTATCTCAGTCTTATCTTAGATCAATTTTCAAACTTTGCTTGTGTTTTCGAGTAGCTTTCGTTTAAATTGATTGGAGGTGTTGGAAATTGGGATCCAGCATATCTGGAGGCCATCAGGTTGTCAAAACATAGTGCTTCATATTTTAAAAGTGCCTGCTGTACATTGCTGAGAAAATGCTTTAATGCCCTATCCAATCTCACAAAGTGAATCACCCAGCTGTTTTTTGAAGAAGTAAAACATTTTCCCTGCATGGCTTATAAGATCCATCACATGTCATTTTGTTCCAACATCCCCTCCTTTAAGGGAGCTGCTTGTTGATAAGCTCATATTACATGCCTTGGAAAATAGCAATAGAACTTAGACTTATCTACTGCTTCACAATGTTTTACAGCCTTCTCTAAGCAGTTTACAGAATCAGCATGTTGCCCCCCAAAATGACTCCTCATTTTATCAACCTCGGAAGGATGGAAGGCTGAGTCAACCTTGAGCTAGTGAAAATTGAACTGCAGAATTGCTGGCAGTCGGCAGTCAGCAGAATTAGCCTGCAAATACTGCATTCTAACCACTGTACCAGCACAGCTCCAATCTAAAGTATCTAAAGAACTCTGAATGTGGTTTCAATAAACGCTGTTACACATCAGCCATAAGATTTACCTGGTTTTGGCCAACAACTGGATGCAGTGTGGATGGAAAAGGAGGATGGAATGCAGAAAGACTATTTAAAGAAAAAGAAAAATTAATCAAGGCTCAACTGTGCATCAGTTTTCCTGATGCCTATAGGAACTGCAATGTGGAAAAGTGGGAACAGCTTCAGCTATTGAAGAATTCAAATAAATATTGTCTACACCAGGGGTGTCTAATCTTTGCAACTTTAAGACCTACGAACTTCAACTCCCAGAATTCATAGCTGGCTGGGAAATTCTGGGATTGAAGTCCACAAGTTTTAAAGTTGCCAAGATTAGGCACCCCTGGTCTACACATTTTGTTTATATACTGTATATATAAGGATTAGAATTACAGACCCAAGATGGAACTAAAGAACTGAGATTTAAAATATTTGATTGTGAAATAATGTACAAATATTAACAGCTTTACTCCAATCTTGTACTAGAGTTATTTCATATCCCCAGAAAATAGTACTATTAAAAGGCAAGAGCTTCATTTCAGAAATAAACAAAGCTTATAATGTTGCTGGGGAAAGTATATGGATGTGTTTATGAAGTCAGTGATAGATTTATCTTCAAGATTTTACATTTTTAAACACTTTGAGTTAGGGATTGGTTTTTTAAAATTCTTTCTATTGAGACAATTCTCAATAGCACCATCTCTTGATGGATCTTCATAATACTCAGTATTTTTTATTTCCAGTACAAAAAGAGGTTTTTTTATTTTGCAGTTGTTAAGCATAATACACATGATTTTACCGTGTAATACATAAGTTAATTTACTAGCACAATGATAGATGATGCACCAGTAATATGGAATTAGAAAGCAATGTATGCTATTATGTGCTGAAAGTATGATATTAATCCTATTGAATTAATAATATGTTTTTAAAAGTGAATGTTGTTTTATAATTGGATATAGGTACTTGTAATAGCAAGTTTTGCAAGGAAAATATTGCATCTGTTGAAATATTGATATAATAATACTGTTTGAAATATATATTGTGTGACTTTGCAATCTGTTTAGCATGCAGCTTGAGTATAAGTTCAAGTTAGCTGGACTAAGTTGAATTATTGCTGTAGCATAAAGTGAGCATGATATTATATTGCTGTGAAATTTACACATTTACACATTAGGATTAGATAAGTTGTAATTAAAGGATGCAACACCAGGTGGCACTGCTGAATTGCACTGTACAGCCAAGCACTCCAAGTGGAAGAAAAGAAGAATTAGGGTTGTCCCTCTTGGAATGTCTATGGAGATTCTCAATCATCCAGATCAAGGTAATTGGACTTTCTTGGGGGGGAGGGTTTCCTTTGAAAACAAACAACAACTAAACCCCCAAGAAAATCTAGTTGCCTTTCAGAAAATCACCATTGAGATACTTCTTGGAAGAAATTTGGGTAAGCCCAGTACCTGCATCATTTTGCTTTTTAGGGAAGGCTGAAAAAAGATGTCAGGGTGGTAAGGTTTGTGTTGACCTTTGATGAGTAGATTCTTTTCTTTTATACTCACGCTAAAGCCTGAAATGTGTTGAGCTGGTTTAAATAAAGTGATATGATTATGGGAGGTTCAATATACTTTTTCCAAATCATTTTCCAAATGTACACAGACTTAGTAAAAATATATTTGCAACAAGGTACATTTTTCTGAGAAAATACAGTATGTCTGGAATGATTTTCTTTAAAAAATGTTCTTATAAAAATGAAATACTCTTTTTTTTAAAGGTTATATTCAAAGTACAACTTTATACAACCTGCTGTGGAAATTCAGAAAAACAGTTTTCTGAATTTGCTAAAGAAATTTTTAGGTAATCTCTTAAGGAAACTTTATGATATTGATATAAGTTGCACATTCACAGTGTTTGTTTTTCCTGCAAGAATTTCCAATTATAATGCCTACTATCCTTTTAATCAAGCATCATCTTGAAACCTACAAGAATCTTTATAAGATAAGAAATATCTTATATGAACGCTACAAGACTTTATTGAATGAGAAAGTGCTAAAGCAACGAATTCAGATCAAGGCATTTGATCTGAAAGATCAACAACTTAAGCACAAAGAACAAAAGGTATGTGTTCAGTGGGGCGGAAGGAAATGGCCAAATCAAGAAGGAAACTAGAAAATTCATATTTTAATCATGTATATTTTAGAGCTTTTATTCAAATTTATATGAACATTATTACAAATACATTATGTGTGAGTACAATAGCTACAATTTTGCAAACTGAAATAACGTATGTGAAACATAGCCGGAATAGTTTGTTCAATAAGTTAGCTGATTGCCAACAGAAAATTAATTGTTGAGAAACACAGTGTTGTTAATTCCATGCCTGGACAAACTCGTTTCAAAGATTTTCTGAAACTTCAAGTTTTGTGCAAAGATGAGATAGAGCTGAATTCTAAGTGTATAGACAATAGGATGTGTAAAGGCTAAGAAGAGGAATCGAACATTTCTGGAGTTGAGAAATTCCATCGACATATACAGTACATTTCTTTGGATATATGTTAAGTTGGCTTTTAGAATTCCAGTGGTGCAGTAGAAAAATACTTTATAGCTTAGGTTATGTTTCTGGATATATGAGATAGATATTATAGTTTATACATTGCTGTGGTACTGTGGTACTGTCTAATTCACAGATATATTGCATTGTCTGTGTTGATGTTGTTACAATCTTCTGATGTCCTTGAATGCCCTAGAGGGATATAAATAGCCACCATTTCTCTGTTAATTGTAGTCTAATTTATTTATTATCTAAGTTGTTCTGCACCAATTTTCCTGTGCAATATAATATCTCATGTCAGAATTAACATTGTAGTCTTTCTTGAAATAAATAACTACTTTAATAGTCTTGAATGTGCTTAAAATACTTATAATGTATATGAGAAGAAGCATAAATAAACAAACAATTGTTTCTTTAATTGCTGGTTTTAGTTTGAAACAGTGTTTTCATATATGCTTTTATCATTTTAATTGGCATTTGCATTGCTTTATTGAAAATACATTGAATTTTTAATGGGTAGTTTCAAGCAGCTACTATAAATAAATTCTATGGGAGAACAAGGGTATGATTGTATAGGAACATTTTATAGCTCTAGTTTGATTCCTTCCTGAACCTGCAATAATACATTACTCTAATTCAGAATTTCTACAGATTTTTATTTCTAATAGGTTTGCTATCTTTGCTTTTCACAGCGATTCCTTTTGGGAACCATATAAAATCTTTGGAACCACTTAAGTAAATATTAGGCCCCAAACAATGAATAAGACATACATTTAAAATATATAAAGATCAAACATAGTTACATATCACAGCTCAATTTAGGTTCCCAAAAATTAAATGTCAGTCTGAAAAAGGGAAGGTATATGCATTTAGTGTAGAGGATAGTTTATGTCTGAATAATTATAATTTCCTCAACATAAACATGAAATTATTTTGAGAGAAATTCAAACTCGGGAAAAAATACACATATAAAACTATTTTTAAATATTTTGAATTTGAATATTCATATTTTGTATAGCAGAAGATAAATGTAAATAATCACACAAAGGTTAAGTGAATATCTTTTTAAGTAGTGGTTGTGAATCTACACTCAACAATGTGTTTGTGGATCTGAAATATATTTTATAGAACTTGAGTTTTACTTTTCTTTAAGAAAACAGTGATTTTTGCAGAAAATTTCTTAGAATCTGACAACAGTTTCTAACAAAGTGATAAAATTGTTCCAGTTCTTTCTTTTTACTTCCATCTACCCTATTTTGTAGGCATATTTAGTTTGTTGAGATTACAAACTCTGTTTATCTCAGTTAATGTTTCCTTAATATTAGTTAGAAAAATTAATTGAAAGTCACAGCTTGTGGTTTTAATACACCAAATTCTCAAAAATTGAAAGAAAAAAAAAAAGCAGACAAATTGATCTGAAGTTCTGTTTTGGAGTTCATCTGATGCCATTGTGAATCACAGAAGGGTTGGGGAAATACTTTGGAGAAGTTAACTATATTTGTTGTCCAACAAATAAGTCCAAAGAAGGAAAACAAACAAAGAAACAAACAAATATAAACACATACACATTGGGTGAGGAAGTAAACAGATAGGGATCTAAATAAATAATAACTCTTTTTCAGAAGATTTCTTCCTTCAGTTTTCTCATTCTGGTCCTATAAAAAAGCAAGACATCTTCTGTCTCAAGACTCAAAATATCAGACTGACCTCAAGCCAATGTTAAAGTAGAGATTGTTGTCTTATTAGCATGCTATTAATATGTGCATGAAATATAGTCTGTGTCTCAACCCAAATACACACATTGGGAAATCAAAGGGAAATCCTTCACACCTTTTGCTGGCTTCATCCTGAATTTTTTTCTCTCTCTGAACAACTTCCTTAAGAGAATTTCCTCTTCTAAAGGACAATTCTCCATATTTAACAAACAAATCCATCAGTGAATTCTCTTTATGACCATATGACTCAGAAGAAGTCTGAAGAAACTCGTTTAATTTTGTTTGCTTAATTAAAGTTAATACACAGAGAAAAATAACTGAAACAATATTTAACATTCCAAACATGTTTCAAAAAATAACCAGAGTATATCATTTTAAAAATAAAATTTCCCATTACAAGATAATGTTTTGCTCCAATAAAAGGATACACTTCAATTTCCTGTTGTAGAAATCTAAATGAATATGCAAGAATCAGGCTGCCCAATATCAAAGGCCCACAGTCTTTGAACTTCAAAGAAAATGTGTCTTGTCAATTTATGCCAATATGCTTGTGTTTTAAATTTTTCTTTGTACTCTAATGGTTCACCTTTTCTTTCTGTTAATAGTCCCTATGTAAGCTAACTCATGGGGATTCAGTACATAGCATTAATTAAATTGTATTTTTTAAGAAAGAAGTGTTTGCAAGTATTGTGCAGCAAACTAACAATAAACACTGAAGTCACAGCATAGAAATCAAAATGAATGTTTATCAATATTCCATTGTGTTTGAGGTAACTGCTATTAGAAAGAAAAGAGGAAGAAGAATTTTCAGTTGTGAACTACAGGCATTTCTTGACTTACAATCACAATTGAGCCCAAAATTTCTGCTGCTAGGTGAGACATTTGTTCAGTGAATTTTCCCCCATTTTACAATGTTTCTTGCCATAGTTGTTAAGTGTACCATTGCAGTTGTTAAGTTGGTAACATGGTTCTTAAATGAACCTGGTTTCCCCATTGACTTTGCTTGTCAGAACATTGCAAGAGGTAATCACATGATCCCAGGACACTGTAACCATCATAAATATGAGCCAGTTCCCAAGCACTTAATCACATGATCATGGGGATGCTACAACAATCATAAGTGTGAAAAACGGTCATATTTCACTGCCATAGAACTTTGAACGGTCACTAAACAGACTGTAGTAAATTGAGGACTGCTTGTATTGTGCAATTGCTTCCTATGTAACCTTACTCAATTTTATTATGATACCTCCAGTATATGTAGAGGCCACTATATTAGGAAGGACTACAAAACTTGTAACCAAATCAGTTTCCTTATTAATGTCAAAAGTTTTCCTTTTCACTTGTATATAGGATTGCTTCCCTGCCCTTCGAGACTTCTGACACTTCATTATTCCACACATAGTGAAACTGAATGCATAGCCTTCACAAATGGATGGCTCACCTTAATTTTCAGAATGTCAATGTAGCTTCACATTTGGGGAAGCTATAAACTTATTTATATAGAACTCTGGACAACAGAAAACATTTTAAAGCCCATATACCTCAGACAACATCAATCATTTGTAGCAAAATTTACTAATATGAATAGAATAGATTTTGGAGAAATAATTATTGAAATGCTTAAAATAAATCTACCACTTCTTTTACGCTGTGCTAAAGCATAGAGTGAGAGTCAGTTTGGTGTATAGTAATGAAGGCATCAGGCTAGAAAATGAGAGGCACAAAGCCAATGGGTGACTTTAAGCCTGTCACTTTCTCTCAGTCTTACAATAGGAGCAATGGCTTCTGAAAAACCTTCTCGAGAAAACTGCAGAGCCTTATCTAGGCAGTCTCTGAGAATTGGACACAATTGGAAAAAAAGTGTAGGTTTGTAAATCTCCTACTGATCCATTACTGTCCCTGATTTTAACTTCAAAGGTGAAAGAAATCTAACTCTAGATTGCAGTTCTGGAATATTAACCCAGCTGAGATTTGTGTAGCTATGTCTTTGCAACAGAAATCAAATCATGTTTAAAGTCAAAAGGGTTTTTTAAATAGATAATTATGCTTATGTTTCCATTTTTAACTTTGCTTGACTGTTGCTTATTTTAATTCTTTTATAATACTTAACTTCATTGTTATGATCCATCCTTAAATTGTCTACAATATGAAGTATTGCTAATAATAACTGTGATAAGTATGTCACAGTTTATCATATAAAATTGAGTCCACATATTACACAAATACTTACGTAATCATGGTTCCTTTAAGTATGTTTTGTCGAATAAACCCCAGGTGACTAGGTTTGTGCCTATTAAGTCAAAACCAGGCAAATCACATTACAGCACTGTATCCCATTTTCCATGCTTTGCGGTATGCCCATTTCTGTGTCTTCACAATTTAAGATTTTAAACTAAGTTTTCATACAACCTCACAAAATGTCTGTATGTCTGTTCAGATACAAATATCTAAGAGACCCTTATACTAAGTTCAGATTTTGGAGAATTTAAACTATCTTTCCACTAAAGAGAAGGGTCTGTTTATGGAATTAATGATGAAGAATAGATGTCAGTTGCTCAACAGGAAAGGTTCCACAGCACATGTGTTAGAAGCTGAAAAATAGGTTAAATATGCCACTAGGAAATACTTAGGACTCTCATTATTTGAGAATGGGCATCCTGTTAGAGAGTTTATTCAATCTGTTGCCCGAAGCTATGCAAACTAAGAAAGCAAAACCCTTCATAGTAATATCTATGCTGCTTTTTAAAAAGATTATCTATTTGTCTTGACGGAAGGAGAACATATCTGCTGTCACAATAAAGCTGTCCTAGGTTGACCTTAAACGATAAGGAAATGCAACTGTTCTTTATATTTGAATTTCAGTAATTTTATTGGTACTATAAAGTTTTAAAGGGTGAAGATAGCTAAAACAATAAAGCAGTAGTAAAGGGCTGTCATGTTCCCTGTAAGGGCTTACTTTATACTTTATAATCTGCTGTATTCTTAATAGTCACCTGTCTCAAAAGGAACTGTCTTTAATAAGAGAATAAGTGTTTCTTTTTTAATGTTACTAAATCAATGCCTAAATTTAAAGGCCACTTTTGATATTTTTTGAAAAAAAATAGTATGATTTGTAGAATTTTCAATTAAAAAACAAGGAAAGTTATTAAATGATAAATTGAACCAAATGCTTGTTTTAAAAAATAGGAAGGCTTGAAATAGCTAATTGCAGAATCAGTTAAAAAGATCAAGAATCTTTTCTGTGAATTAAGAAGTGTCTAGTTTTGATAGTATTAGTGCTACTCTGATTAATAGAAGTTTCATATGAAATTAAGATGATTTTTCATGTTTTTGTAACATGAAAACATGAAATGAAATATGTGAAACACAATATAAATATGAAGTGCTTTTATATGTATTATACACATGAACATTTTGCAGCCTAAGGTGTTCACTGGAACAGAGTATGGGAAGACAGAATTGTTCCTTTATTGTCATTAGAAAGGTACTGCATCCATGTGAATAGTAGCTTCAAAACATGATAGATTGCATATGAAATGTCAAAAAGATATGGTTGGAGGTAAGTCTGATTTGTTCCCGCCCATCACTGGAACTGATAATGGACTGGTTGGATCAGAAGTCAATCTCAGCCCATGAGACTTGGTTTCCTGCTATATTCATGTGTCTTGATGAATCTTAGATTCACTGTCTTCAGCTCCTCTGGAAGTTTCAAAATATTGGTCTTTAATTTGAATTAATCAGGTGTTTTTTTTCTGGTGATTGAACCTGGGGACCTGCAATTTGTTTATCTTAAACTTAGACATATTTTTTTTAAGAGTTGAAGAAAGTTGGATTGAACATTTCAAATTTCAAATTAAACCCTGATATCATCACCTCAACAGCCTTCATGACACTCAGAACTGGAAAAATGAGAGAAAAGTTCCTGCCTGTAGCTGGATGCCTGTTTAGTTGATGAAATAATAGTTTGATCCTGGTT
>BLBF01000018.1:3478244-3544371 GCA_015471245.1 Laticauda colubrina | reverse complement strand
ATATACTGGCAAACTTAAACTCCAAGAATTAGAATTAGAACAACCAGATCTGGCTGTAAAAATCCAAACAATCAGTTAGCAGCAGCAAGGAAACTAATTTTTTTTGTACAACTCTAATTTCTAGACAGTAGCTTGTAGTCTGAATTATGGAAATTCTGTCCCACCACCATATGGGAACTTAGGTTAGCCTTTGAAAGAAAAGAGAATTCTCTAAAACAAAGTATTCATTTATTTTAAAATATTGTATGAAAGAATTCATCATTGAACATCAAATAAATAAAATAAGAGAAAGGAACTCCTACAACTTAGATGATGTTTTCTCCAAAGAGTAGATAGAAATTAATCAATTAATTTTTGGCCAGGCGGTAGTTTGTGACATCTGAGGACAAGAAACTTGAAGGGAGATTGAACAAGTCTACAAAAAATTTATAAGCCTATCAACCAGCATACAAATCACTGAGTGAATGAAAGAGGATGCTTCCTAAGGCTGTGTTTGCAAGTCTTCGGTCAAAGCTGGGGAGTTCAGTGGGAGGGGTGGGGAGGAGCACCAGGCGGTCTTAAGGATGCCTGCTGAGTTCTAATTGGTGCCCACTGTGGTTAATGGCTTCCTGTGGCTGAATGTTTACTTGTCATTTGTTTTGAGCTTTGTTTCCCAGCTATTTGGAGAGAAATTAACCATTTTTAAAAATCTTCTTTGATAAAAGTACACCCTTCGTCGTAAACTTCCTTTCTGCAAGCTGTCGCATGATACGAAGTACTTGGAGTCCGTGTCACAGTCAAACAGCTACTGGGTAAGACACCCTTCTCCATTTAGTTTTGGTTGTCACTGAAGTGTTTTAGAAAATGGATTTTTCCTCCAGGAGAGTCAAATGGTTGCTTGAGTCAGCTGTGAATAGTGCTGGCCCTCTTCTCTTTCTCCTTTACTCTCTAACAGTTCGTTCGTCCACATCACTGGCAGCCATATGAGGTAAAAGCATCCATTCCAAAAGTAACTTAGAAGCTCTCATTTAAAAAGCAATTCAATTTACACTGACAAACCCTGGGCATTAAAACCCATTGTTTACTCAGCTAGTAATCATACTACCGGTATAAATTTCCAATGATTACAATTTTCCTATTCTTCTCATTAGAAAGCCATGGCCTAAAGGGTTCCTATCTACACCAGTCTTAATCTCTCTGCCATATTCTGAGCATGTCCTCCTCTTCCTCCAAATTGTTAGTTAACAATTAGTAAGATAAGCACTTACATAATCACAAAGAAATAATTATAAAATGCTATATTTTTACCCTGTGCTAGTACTATAAAACTACTAAAATTAATATTTAAATTAATACAAAACTATTATTAGAAAAAATAAAGAAGTATCTAGGTTTTATCTGATCTTCTTAGTGGTCTGTCGATAGGGAAATGTGTTGTATTCTGAATTACAAATAGATCCTAAATAGTCAGTCACAGCACTTTGTGAAAATGCATTTTATTTTCAGGACTGTCTCATAATCTGCATAACTTTAAGATCTTTCTCCAATGCAGATCTTAACTTTAGAACAGAAAAACATTCATAACCATGAAAAATATATTTCAACCTGGGTACTGATAGGATATAATTGTATGACAGTATTAATTTTTCCATAAAGCGAACCAACAACAACGGGCAGCATTTATAGATTGTCAACATTACTTTTTAGCATTTATTCAGTCATTGTGGGCATCTGGCATTTTGGATACTTCTTGAAAAGTTTACATTCATGAAGACTGATTACTCCTTTAATTTAGCAAATCCTGGCTTATGTGCTTATAGGAGAATAAGTTAATCCTACTAGAACATTTCTTTCTTAAACTTTGTGTGGTCAACGTTCAGAAACCAGAAGGACCACCCAGTTAAACTAATTCTCTATTTTTGTGTCTATGCTAGTTCACATTTTTAGAGAATAAATATTACTTCCCTTTTTTGAGAATAAAATAATGATTTTTGGCTGCATTTCTGTATGCCTTCTTACTCTCCTACTTTTTAAAATATCTTTGAGAATTACATTTTCTGGAAAAACATTCAGTCCAAAAATTTATAAATCACTTGAATTATTTGATAATTCCCATGCCATCATAATAATTAATAGCTGGTCAAAAGAAATTCCTTGAGTCTCAGGCCCTAACACAATGATGGTAGCCAACACAATGAAATCCCATTTTTAGGAACTCATCTTATTTCATATTCACTTTTCTTTTTGAAGTGCTGCTGTAAGATCACAGTTCTATTCGGGGTGGGGGGTGGGTAGATCTGTTTACTATCAGTCCTCTGAATGTTAGCACTCACCTTACTATTTGTATTATCACTTGTATACCTCAGTGAACCAGTTCTCAGATCCTAATCCATGCTTGCAAGCTAGCTGACTATCAGGGAGGTGGGGGAAAGAGGTGACAAAGGGACTTAAATTGGAGAGGCTGCAATAGACAATTGGTAGTGGTCCATAGACCAGGTTTGAGAACTATTGAACTATATATAGTTAGTTGGATTGATTTTATTGGGCAATAAATATGTTCTTCTACTAATAAAATTCTAATATGATTGGAGTTATTTTATAGCAGGATCTTTTAGAAAAAACTGATATATTATGGGATAGGTGTTCAATATTACTTTTGAAAAACTGTTTAGTTTCTGCAGAAATCACAGTAACTATATGCTTTTGTCTCAAGATAGAACTCCAACAACTCAAGAACTTTCATTTCCACTTGACATGCATTGCCTCATTTATAAAGACATTGGTGCTTGATAGAGTAAATCTTACATTTCATATGGACGCGCCTTAATTAATTACACATTTTAAAGGAATGTTTTTCTTCCATTCCTTGGTTTAAGGTTACTGGATTGCACAATGAACTAACTAAACTTGGAATCATAAAGAACCAGCAAGATTATGAAAACTTTTGGAAATTTGCTTGGGAGGATATTCCTGGCCCAAAGATCAAGGAGAAGCTTCCTGACATAAAAGCAAGAAGCTGAGTATCTTCATAATTTCTGGAAATTAGAATAAGATTCATCTCTACAGGAAAAGCAGACACCTATTTTATTTATTCTTTCACTAGCCAATATTTTAAATAAGGAAATTGCTCCCTAGAAGATCTTGTGAGCATTTATAATCCTTAAAATGCAAGATTAAAACCAAGTTAAATAAATAATAAATTAATTTGAAATGCACATAATCTCACCAGCAAAGTGGCACCTACGAGATGAGAAATATGGGTTGGACTATAGATACTAGCAATTTCATTTGTCCAAGTCACGCCATCTTCCTTACTTTATACCAAGGATCTTCAAACTTGGCAAGTTTAAGACTTGTGGACTTCAACTCCCAGAATTCCTCAGCTAACATGACTAGAGGAGGAATTCTGGGAGTTGAAGACCACAAGTCTTAAAGCTGTCAAATTTGAAGACCCCTGCTCTATACATAGACACAGCCATGAGGAAAGCCCTGAAATATGCTCACTTCACTCATCTTTGTTGGAATTTTCTCAAAATTTCCCCCCTCGAGATGCATTTACTTTATATCGTTTTTATTTGATTGAATCTTATGATCATCTATCTCAAAATGGCAACTCTGGGCACCTAACAGCAGATAAAGGCAAACAAGCAGACAAACAATAATAAACAGTAAAAAACTTACACTAGTTACCAAGAGAAAACCTAAAGAGAACAATCAACAAAATTCTTCCATGAACCAACTAGCTTTCTTCAACACTTCACAAAAGGTCAGCATGTTGAGGACTAATTTAATCTCTGGTTCTCAGAAAGCAGGTGGTATGACAGAAAATGCATACTTCTTAAGTCCCAACAATTGGGACTAATTGAAAAACACAATTAGTGAAATTTGTAACAAAACAGTTGTATTATCGGAAATGTTCAGTTGATAAATTTTGTTTCAGCTGATGAAAATAAATTTAGTTATGCTATTTATGTCTGAGCTTCAATGTCTGAACTTTTAAATGTCTGAACTTTTCTTTTTTCAATCTCTAGTGTCCACTGCTAAATCTTTACGTTTCTCTACTGCAACTGAAATCAAGCCACTCCAGCAAGTTAAAAGCTTTCCAAAGAGCAGATTGAAAAATGTAAGTACATTTTAAAAATCTATTTATAACCTTTTTATTTTTAAATGCTCTGCTTTAATATAGAAAAATTTTACACTGCTCAAAAAAATGAAGGGAACACTTAAACAACATAATGTAGTGCCAAATCAATCACACTTCTGTGAAATCAAACTGTCCACTAAGGTAGCAACACTGATTGACAATTAATTACACATGCTATTGTGCAAATGGAAGAGACAACAGGTGGAAAGCATAGGCAGTTAGCAAGACATCCCCAATAAAGGAGTGGTTCTGCAGGAGGTGACCACAGACCACTTCTCAGATCCTATGCTTTCTGGCTGATGGTTTGGTCACTTTTGAATGCTGGCGGTGCTTTCACTCTAGTGGTAGCATGAGACGGAGTCTACAACCCACACAAGTGGCTCAGGTAGTGCAGCTCATCCAGGATGGCACATCAATGCGAGCTGTGGCAAGAAGGTTTGCTGTGTCTGTCAGCATATTATCCAGAGAATGGAGGCGCTACCAGGAGACAGGCCAGTACATCAGGAGACATGGAGGAGGCTGTAGGAAGGCAACAACCCAGCATCAGGACCACTACCTCCGCCTTTGTGCAAGGAGGGACAAGAGGAGCACTTCCAGAGCCCTGCATAATGTGCATTTGGCTGCTGAAGCGGTCAGAAACAGACTCCATGAGGGTGGTATGAGGGCCTGACGTCCACAGGTGGGGCTTGTGCTTACAGCCCAACATGCAGAACATTTGGCATTTGCCAGAGAACACTAAGATTGGCAAATTCGCCACTGGTGCCCCGTGCTCTTCACAGATGAAATCAGGTTCACACTGAGCAGATGTGACAGATGTGACAGGGTCTGGAGATGCTGTGGAGAATGTTCTGCTGCCTGCAACATCCTGCAGCATAACCGGTTTGGCAGTGGGTCAGTAATGGTGTGGGGTGGCATTTCTTTAGGGGGCCGCACAGCCTCCATGTGCTTGCCAAGGTAGCCTGACTGCCATTTGGTACCGAGATGATATCCTCAGACCCCTTGTGAGACCATATGCTGGTGCGGTTGGCCCTGGGTTTCTCCTAATGCACGACAATGCTAGACCTTATGTGGCTGGAGTATGTCAGCACTTCCTGCAAGACAAAGGCATTGATACGATGGACTGGCCCGCCTGTTCCCCAGACCTGAATCCTATTGAGCACATCTGGGACATCGTGTCTTGCTCCATCCACAACACCACATTGCACTACAGACTGTCCAGGAGTTGGGGGATGCTTTAGTCCAGGTGTGGGAGGAGATCCCTCAGGAGACCATCCGCCACCTCATCAAGAGCATGCCCAGGTGTTGTAGGGAGATCATAAAGGCACGTGGAGGCCACACACACTACTGAGCCTCATTTTGACTTGTTTTAAGGACATTACATCAAAGTTGGATCAGCCTGTAGTGTTTTTTTCCACTTTAATTTTGAGTGTAACTCCAAATCCAGACCTCCATGGGTTGCTAAATTTGATTTCCATTGATAATTTTTGTGTGATTTTGTTGTCAGCACATTCAATTATATAATGAACAAAGTATTTAATAAGAATATTTCATTCATTCAGATATAGGATGTCTTATTTTTGTGTTCCCTTTATTTTTTTCAGCAGTGTACTTTTCAGTACAAAGAGTTGTGAAATTGTTTTTCAACTACTTAATTCAGTTTCATACAATGAGCAGCTTTCTTTCATCTGGTCCCTTCTAATACATCGGGTCTGTTAGGCCCCTGCTTAGAGAAAGCTGCAATAAAGGGTAATGAAGATTGCTATTACAAAATGTTTCTTGTGAAAAAGACCCAGTAAGTCATTTGCTCTTGACTTAGTACTCCATATTTATACATCTTTGAAATGCCACCGATTGAAACTAATTTGCAGTAGAGAGATGGTATCATCTGAAGCAGGGATTTCTGGGAGTTGAAGTCCTCCAGGCTTGACGTGGCCAAGGTTGGAGACCCCTGATCTAAAGACACTTTTGTGTAGGGATTCTTCAAAGGATATGGTTTTTGATATAACTTATGCTGAAAGATATAAGTTTCTGAGTAAAAAATGGTAAAAGGGAATAATGTACTGTACACTGTTCAGTTTTATTTTGTTAGCACAAGTAGGCCTCTCCCAATATAAAGTTTTAATTAATATTACAAACAGCTCAAATGGAGAAATGCAGTAGACAAAGAGTTGGGCAGGGTGTTTTCTAACCTGATCTAGTTTCTGTAGGCAAAATAAGAATATAGTGGACATTCACATTCGGTTTTGTACATGTTGCCACAGCAAGGCCACATTAGCAATAATTGATGTAGAAGTTTAAGAGCACAATAAATAAATATTTTCATTATTAAATATGATATATTTATCTCTTGCCCAACTCTAACACCAACTGTTTCATTTTTGTGGATAATTCAAATTCATTTTTTATTTTAGGAAGCCAGTCATGATAATACAAATCTTGAGGAGCACTGTACTAAGGTATTACATTTAAAAAATAAAAATAAATTGATTCTAGAATGTAACAAAAGGCTTTGTCTTTAGTATGTGCATTTGTTTCAACTAGTAAAATTTTATTTATATAGGTAAAGGATTTGTTTTGTTCATTTTAGACCACATTAACTTTGTTCATGTTTTTTGGGTTATTTCATCATTTGTTTTGTTCATTTTAGATCACATTATATAAAGTAAAACAAATCTATATTTTGCCTAAGGATCGGATCCCACCGATTTTTCCTGAATTATTTTCTGACATCACAGCGAATTCTGGATTGGCTGGTACTTATAGCCAAAGAATGTGAGCTCTTTTCAGAAAGATGATCCTTGAATCTATTTAGCATTATATCGATGCTAAGTGTAGAATGAAATTATGTTGAGGAAAACAGAAAAAGAAAATAATACACTTGTATAAATTTTTATTTATGTGCAAAAAAAATTATGAGCAATCAATTATGAGCCTATCATAGTAGGTTACAATGAAAAAGGACAAATCACCATAACTAATGTGTTTACAAATAAGTGGAAAAATAAAAAAGCCATCTCAAAAAAGATGAGGAACTTTGAAAAATATGATAGAGCCTGAAATGATTACTCAGATATGTACATAAGCTGTTGCTGAATATGACACAGAGTTAATATATTAAAATTGTATCTCAAAATGGATGCAAAATTTAAGAGAAGTAATTTATAATGAACCAATAGGAACAGCTATGGAGAAAAATTATTCAAATTTACTCCATTTAAAACAACAATTTAAAAGTTGTTGGAAGTTGGGAAACATATACATTTTAATTACAGTAACAATGATTATTAATAAAATAATAACAGAGCCACTGAGGATCACTCTATGAGCAAGATGGGCAGTTTTTACATTTGATAGATATATCAATAGCATACATCAATAAATATATCAATAATAACAATAATACACCATCAAACATTAACATTGCCTATCTCAGGTTCTTGGAAAGAACTTGATAGGTGGATAAAAATGGCAAATTCAGTCTGAACTTCTGACTGACTGTGCGATGAACCATCATGCAGATATAAAATATTCTATAGATGATATAGATGATAGATATAGAATATTACTCAAACTACAGTTGCCAAGATAGATAAAACACATAACAACAAGCACTGGAAATGCTGTAACAACTAAGGAACATGCTATCACATGTAGTTGTCATACAAAAAAACCTCAAAAGTGTTACAAAGTAATGAATCAAAAGAATCCATTTTTAAAAAATGAAACTTAAGCTGAGACCACAGATATTTCTGATAGACCTAATTCCAGAAAAGCTAAGTAAAAAAATACGAGTTTACTATGAGATCTGTTGATCATAGAAGGAATAATAGTGGAAAAATATCTCTTGCATACAATATCGTTCTGGGAGACTAAAATTGCAGAATATATCCATAATGGAAGTTTAAGAAAATTCAGGCAAAAATGGCTCTCATTCATATATTATATCACAGAGCAAGGCAAATTTACATATGTGGAATACCAATTTTAGAATTTAAATAGAAACAAACAATAATCACTAATATTTGATATAAAGTTCAAATAATTTAACTATGACCAATAGTGGGGATACAGATGGAAGGGAAAGCGGGATATAATGTAAGGTTTATAATACTGCAATATATTTTTGTTTTTTACAGTTTAAATATGGTAGAATTTTTTTATCATCTTGCCTTTTTTCTTTTTTCTACTTCCTTTGCATTGCAGTATTTGCTTTTAAAGAAAAATAAAAAATTATTACACTTTAATAATCAACACATTAAACAGATGAAGAAGAAAGTTCGAATCATCTGTTTCATTCCTGATTCAGTAGTTTATGGAGGATTGCCATAGGTTTTAGGCTACATAAGAAAGACATTAACAGTACTTTTTTTTCTTTGTGGCTATTCAGTTGCATGTAAGGTCAAGGTAAGATTTGAGAAAGTTACCCTTGGCCTTTGATCAGGGCAAAAGAAGGGTATGAACCAGATAATAATTAGAAATCTTTGTTCTGCATGCACTCATTCAATTTGATTGGCCTAAACCACTTATGAGTTTCATGGCTGAATTGGAAAAAAAAAAACCATTGATGCTATCTGCATGATTTGGGGCGCACAGCTACAGAACCTTTAAGATGTCACCTCTTTTGCATCCCCCGCTAGAACTGATTTTTATAAGCATGTAGCCTGTGGTGAATTATGGTAGTTAACAGATTTTTAAACTACTATTCAATCATTGTAATGAATTGCAGGCTTAATTTTTCATATTTGTCTAATCCAAGGTTTTCCAAAGTGGTCAGTATCAACCCTCATGTTTGGGAGTCACTGAAAAATTTGAACTTTTTTGAAAGAATTGATGAGCTGAAGTTGAGGATCCCTGATCTAATCCTTTTGACAAATGTATCTAATCTAGCTGCATGTGGAAAGCATTTTCTATGACAATATAGGGACTGAGGTAACTCCATGAACTCACATCATTCAGAATGATACCAAAATGCTTTTACTTTGGGTCTGCAAGCAAAATCTTTTCAGAATATGCCTTGGAAATTTTCCTGTGGATGCCTTCTAGTTGACACCTGTAATTGTTCTCAAAAGGAGGGAGGATTAGTGGAGATGTCACCAAACCGTTAGGAGGCCCTTCTTGCCTTTCATCCTGTCCTAGTCAAAGGTAGGCCACATGGACCCATGTTTGCCTGGTCTAAAATAAATATATCTTGGCTGAATCCTTATTACTGTGAGGCAGAATGAATCAAGGGAAATTGTTCACATATATGTGAGAGAAATAAAATGGAGGAATGAAAAAGCACCTTTTCATACATTTGAATAGCCACTGTCTTTTGGAACCAAAATCAAATGCATTTCATGTTTTCATCTGAGAGATAACTCTTCAAACTAATCAGTGCATTAGTGGAAATAATTAAGATAAATGAGGCAATTTATTAAAAATGATCTATCTTTATATATTAATCTATCAAGATTAACATTTTTAATTATTTTTTCTGAACTGATAATTTATCTACTATACTTACAGAGTTTGAACATAGCTGTTTTCTTTTCTTGTGTATAAGTAATTTTAGATAGAGCAAAAAATAGAAAATGACTAAAAATGCAAACTAAAGATCATACTTCCACATATTTCATATTGTATACAAGTTATATACAGTATTTCAATAATATTTCATAATTGTAAAAAGCAAGTTAGCAGAGTTGTTGTTTTTTTACTTTGGAAAGGAAATGGTATAAGATGGGAAACTATAAAATATATGCCTGATAAACATACATATGAAGCATCCTTTTTTTAAGAATTAAGGTACATTTTTTAAAGGAAGTCCTAATTTTTTAAGATCATTTAATGACTATGTTATTATAATTTCTTATATATTTCTCTTGGTATAGCCTTTTCCAGTTTTTTTTCCCTGCAGAGCCTTTAAAACTAGAAATCTAGAATAACCCAGTTCATTTATTGGCTCCAACACAATTGGATATTTACCAGAATAGATCACAGTATGAAATATAACTGTTTCCAAGAGCACCCAGTCAATATTTATAGTTAAAATTTCACATCGGTAATTCTCAATTTTGATGTGTTTCTGAATCTGTTAATAGTAATAACAATAATTGACTATGTAGACAAATCAATTATTAGTGCAAACATTCAAATTTTAGTTTATAAATGTGACTCCCAAAAGAGAATATTTAGCTCTATGTATGATAGGAAGCATTTCTCAGAGATGCAAGAAAATTATTGAATTGGACTACAAATTTCAAAACTAAATATAAATGTAAATTTGAGTAAGATTATGAGATTCATCACCCCAGTCTATGAGTTTAATGTGGACATATGATACATTAGGTCCAGTTCACATTTCTATGCAGAATCTTGACAACTTTGAAAAATTTGTTACAGTGCTTGCATGACAAAGTGATAGATATAAATAAAAACTGTATATGGACAAATGTTATGTTTTACCTAGTTTTTACCTTATTAATAACTTAATTGTAATGTAATTCTTAATTGGACTGATGGACAGATTTTAGCAACATTGTGAGATGAAGTATGGTTCCAATTGACAAGTCTATATCAGATGTAGACTTGCATGAACGTGTATATGTATGAGTATATACACAAACATGCTTATATGTGCATATTGTATATACAATTCAAGAGAATCAATGATAAAGAGGTTGAATTAAATGTTTTCTACACACTTGCCTTAAGGATATACTGCTTTGTGTGCCATCTGACCTTAGTTGTGAAGGTATCACTAATGATGTGCTAGTTCTCAAGGATGTATCAGCATCCTGCAGCTAACACCAATAGTATCGCTCACTCCAGTGCTGGCACACTTTGACTGCTTAGTGCAAAAATCTGTCACTAAAATAATTCTGAAGGGATGAGAGACAAACCTAGGAGCCTTGTTTATCTTACTGTGGAAATGCAATCCACGTATCTAAAAGAGCAGAGTTTCAATGTTGAGCTGATGTGCTTCTTGATCCTAAACAATCAGGATCTTTATGGGTTGCCAAGGACCAGAGAGACAATAGTACAATTTCATACCCCAGAGCTATGCACTTATTCATGAATCAATGATGAATATTTATTCATGATTTGGCTCCATCATGATAGTAAAATGCTGCAGTATGCACTATTGAAGAAAAATAAGAGTATCCATAGTTTCCAGAAATTGCAGAAGTAAGACTGCTCACTCATGCATAGTATGGTAATCAAATCATGCCTGTAAAGTTAACTGCATTGGTGATCAATTGTCTCTAGCAATTGTCTCCTAGTCTCCAGTGTTTTAATCTTTTAAAATAGCAAGTGGTTTGGGGTAGGACTATCCAGGGTTTCTCATGAGGAATCTCTTTAGCTATTTCTTTTGATTTAACTTTTTAGAAGGATGTAGATCATGATTCAAAAAAAAATTACAGGGACATCAACAGTTTATTAATTAGCTTTCAAATGTTTGCTGTCCTTATGGCTAATAAACTTCATTCTTCAATGGAAAGATGCAATACAAGCATAGTAAAGATGTTTTTTTCTATTCTGAAAAAAAGATTGATGAGATCTTATATGAAGTTCTAAATCATTCTCTCTTTCTTCCCCCAGGTTTCCATTCTGAATTACTTCACTTTGCTTTTGCTGTCTTTTTTTATCCCTTAATTTTGTTATCTCCATCTTCTTTTTTCAACTTTAATTCTTCCTTCCTGCCCCTAAAAAATTCTGGCTAAATGTTGTTTTTTTACTTATTTAACCCTTTGCTTCAGATTTGCTTCAACTCCAAACTTGGCTTCAGCTTCTTATGTGTTCATGAATTCCAGCAAGAACAGTTGTGGTTCGGTCCAGTCTGAGTTTGAGAAATTTCAAATTGTTTCCCTGAGCTTAGTGGGGAGCAAATTTCTTTTATTTTTCTTACGCTTCTTAATACCACCTTTTGCTCTTCCACAAGCCCCAAATCTCTGCTACTTTATTGTACCTGCTAAAAATATTATTGCTTCATTGCTCCCATTCTTTGAAATGATTCTTTGCGGCCTATAGTTTGCAGTTTGCTTTTCTTCTTGCCTTTTGTTTCTGGAAACTCAGTTTTGCTCACCAGCTTTTTACACTTCTTCCCAACATGTTTTTCCACTATTGAATGTTCCCAAATTCTCTGTTCCTCATTGTCTTACCAACTTTTTCGACTCTTGGTTTATCAAAATCTGTTGTTTTTGAAAATACATTAAATGTTTTCTTTGTCTCCGGTTGTTTTACTTCCCTTATTAGATATTGACATTTCTTCAAAACTGCGAGAATAATTTTTATTTTCTGTTACTGAAATCCTTATTTAGGGGTTTTAGAACTTGGGCATTTCATACCTTGATTGTAATATTCTTAAGTTTCCTATTGGTAGTATATTCTATTCTGCAGTTATCCTACTTGAGGTCAAGTTTGGGCTGTTACTAGATATGTGTCTTTTGGGATTAGAATCAATAAATAGATGCTTTTGTTTAGTTCAATTTGTAAACTGTGTGTGTGAGAGAGAGAAGAAAAAAAACAAAAAATTATTGTTTGCAATGGAGGTGTAAAATAGAAGTGTAAAATACATTCACCACAGATTCAGGAAGAGTAATATGCTGTCCTGTCTTTGTTCAGCTGGGTTGTGCTTAAACTAAACAACCTATTGTAACACAGTTGTTTGTAGTAGTAGATGTTCTGCTTGGGCAAAATCAAGGTGCAGCAACTTTATGACTTTATGATCTTTGATTTGTGTTTGGAATGTGTTTGGAAAATAATTTCCAATTAATTTAAATTTTGCAAATGTTGTTGCTTTTTTAACAAAGCAATTTCCTTCTAGAACTTCCAAATTACAAATTTTTAAATTATGAAAATGTGTTAATGGACTGAATTAGCTATACAACTGTAACTTTTCTGTAAGTTTGATACCAATATATTGTTTTAATACCAATTTTTGTGACCATTCTCCTGAAATAAAAGCAAGCTTATGTTCTTAAGGTATCACTGTTTTAAAATAATGAATCCTTCTGAAACCTTGCTTGCTTTATTCTTCCTTTCTAATTTATGATTACATAAGTTTGCCAGGCATTCTCCAAAGACCCGAAATATCTATTCAGTTGGCCAGTGAATGAACTGTATTTACACCCATGTGCGATGGCATCATGGGATAAAAGCACGGATTCACAGGTTATATTCATAAAGTCTAAGAGGAAAATTGAAATGTACTTCATTTCTTTGCATAAACGTACGACATGTTTATGAATCTCTTTTATTTCTTTTGTTTCTATTTCTTCATAACATCTGCAGTTCTTGAAATGATGTTTCATTCTCAATTCTTGCAAGTTTGGCTGACATGCACTTCTAAACCATCTTTCCAGAATCCTGAAAACAGGATAATGGAATTGTGTAGGGATTTTCTTCTTTGTTTGTTTTGGGAAGTTCCATTTAGCATATTCTCCAGTAATTGGAACACTAACATAGCATTAAACTAAAAGTGGGGAATCTGGTACTTCGCAGAGGTTGTAGTACAAATATCAATGACTCTCACTTGAGGTGGGTTGTGTTTTTTTTTTTTTTTTTTTTTGGGGGGGGGAGGGTTGTGAATAATTGGATGGAGCCTTAGAATCCCAAACCTCTTAGCTGGAAGATCTCAGTTTGGGAAAGTTTGTTTTCAGTAAATCAACATATTTAAATATAATTTTTAATAATGTTAACAATTTTCCTTGGTGAAAAAGAAAGGTTGCGGTTAATTGTAATCCTATTTTTGCTTCCATTTGTTTTGCATTTTATAAATTGTTTTGTGTTGGTTGTAATAGCAATAGCACTTGGACTTATATATCGCTTTATAGTGCTTTACAACCCTCTCTAAGTTTACAGAGTCGGCATATTTCCCCCTAAAATCTGGTCCTCATTTTACCCACCTTGGAAGGATGGAAGGCTGAGCCTGGTGAGATTTGAACTGCCAAATTGCAGGCAGCTGATAGTTAGCAGAAGTGGCCTGCAGCATAGCACTCTAACCACTGCGCCACCAAGGTTCTTGAATATCCAGTGAAACAGATTTTCTTCCCATGCTATTCTCCAATAAGTAATTGATAAAAAAGATTTGCAATTATAAAAGGGAAGTCTTCTTGCCTAAATGGCACTAGATGCAGTCCGTCCAAAAAAAACACCTCCACTTGAAAAAATATATACGAACATTACATTTGTGTAGATCCAGTGTATAAATCTCTTCCAAAACCCATTAATGGAAAATAGTCAGTATTTAGCAGCTTATACAGTTCCCTTGGTTAAGAGAGGCTAATCAAGTTTATGTTAACATTGAGGTTTTAATCGTATGGAAACAAGTATGTAGGAATCAACACAATTGATGAAGTGCACCACATTATATAAACCTATGTTTTATCCTAATGCTCATAAAATTAGACTGAATAGTTGTATTTGTAAACAGATTATTCATTTTTTAAATTATTAGTTTTCAAGTGAAGGGCTTAAACAATTTTGCATTTTCATAATGAGTGATCTCTTTGCTACTGGATGAATTAATTTTATTCTAGTTTTCTCTAAGAGTAAAAAATTAATTGTCTCCTAATTTTCACAGCAGACTGCAGCTCTTTTGTTGCAGTCTGTGGATATTAGCTGCCCATCAACTCCTACAAAAATGAAGATGAAAAGCCAACAGCAAATGGAACAAATGTTTTCCAAGGTAAGAGGGGGAAAAATGCCCCTTTCTATCATTTGAAACAACTGACTTAATGCTGGTGAATGATCATGGGACAGCTAACATTTTGCTGCTGTATAAAACATTGTTTAACCATTCAAAAAGAGATTTTGCTGTGATCACAAATTCAGAGTTGCATGAAGGATTTTAAATGCTGAAAATATGTGTGAGGTCAGCTAATAATTATATTATTATATTCTATAAATTATTATTTGGGCCATTTTCTTCCCTTTTTTCATCTCATTAGAATTCTGTGGCCTTCTGCTACCTAGATAGATTTTTTATTCCTCTTTAAATTTAAATTTCAAAGAAGAATTCTTTCATTTCTCAATTTTGCTACATTTTGGCCCCCAACTGACCACCATAAAGAATAAAAGGAGAGATGATTTCTGGGGCAAGATTTTGTTCACCTAGAGATATTCTCCAATTTAATACATATACATAGTTGTTGCCTGAGATTATTCATATGCAATATTTGAATGATGAAGATAAAGCCATATTAGAACATAAATGCTAGAATGTTTTATAATACCTTACTAGTGAGATGGATATCAAAATTACACAATATGTTTTGTAATACCTAAGTTGACAGTTAACAACAGAAATTGAGAAGAAATAATTTTAGAATGTGGTTCTTTCAAAGATGCAGCAAACATTCCAGATACTTTGAAAGCATTCATGCTGAAGATCTAATAAGAGAAATGGTGGAAAAGTTAAATCACTTATAACTAAATAGAATGGTAGTCCACATAGGCATGCAAAGAACTATATTGTCTGTTGAGTAGATAGCTGTATATAAGTATAAAACATAGCCTACAAGGCAGATTCTACAATAAATTATGCAATATCTTCACCCTCGTTAGGTGGTTCTTATAATTGACAATTTATGTATACAAGTAGTCCTCAACATATAATCATAATGGAGCCTGCCCAGTACAGTAGTGTGTTGTAAAAATCGCTAAACGAACCACTGGTTTGCTACACATATAATCCTCAACTTACAACCACAATTGAGCCCAAAATTTCTGATATTAAGTGAAACAGTTGTTAAGTGAGTTTTGCTCCATTTTGTGAACAGTCATGCCACAGTTGTTAAGTGGAACAATGCAGTTAAGTTAGTAAAATGATTGTTCATTGAATCTGGTTTCCTCATTGACTTTGCTTGTCAGAAGGATATAAAAGATGATCGTATGATGCTGGGATACTGCAACCGTATAAATATGAGCCAGGTGCCAAATTTAGCAACTGAATTTTGACCATGGGAAATGCTGCAGCAGTTGTAAGTGTGAAAAACAGTCATAACTCACTTTTTCAATGTTGTAACTTTGAATAGTCACTAAACGGATGGTTGTAAGTTGAGGACTATGCTTAGTATGGATTTGCCAGAAACCAGAAGAAAGTGCCAGTTTCCTGCAAAATCATAATAAAAACGTGATCACGGTACCCTACAAGCAGTCATAAATGGGCCTGACCATATGCTGCAAATGACTTGGATGTGTCCCAACAGTCAGAACTTCAAATCTGGGTTATATAAATCCCTTTTTCATGTCAGCTGTAAGTTTGAATGGTCACTAAGTTACCAGACATGTATTGAAAACTACCAATAGTTTGCATAACTATGTTTGCTAAGTGGAAACTAAATTTCAGTATACATGCACAAAATGGCAGATAGACGGAAAGTACATCATTTAAGATTTAGCTCATCTGTATATTTACTCCTTTTCGCTCAGTTGTGGTTGTTCTATTTTGGAGTCTTGTTGAAGGCTTTTTCACAACATCTGGCCTTTTTCAGAACAACTTGCTCTGCCAATGATGGAGGAAATAACTTCTTTTGCCCTGTGGTTTACACTGACTTCTCTCTGTTCCTTCCATCTCTCACACGGTCTTGGTATGTGTACTACCTCTAGCTTTGAAATTAAGAAGCCCCCTCCTGATGCCCCAAACCTTAAAAGTGCTGCACCCAGCAGAGACCAATTGAAGCCTCATGGCCCAAATTCTCCATCACCAGCTGAGTGAGCTGCTCTGAAGATGACAGAAATGGTCTCAAGGAAGCCACCTGGAACCTTCTTCCAGCAGAAACGGAATATGAAGGAAGGAGAAGCAGATAGATTGTACAGGTCATGTCTGTGGAAGAAATAGGGAGGAAATGTTCATGAAATTATAAGATGCTCCATGTGTTCCAGAAACGGACCCCACAAATTCCAAAGTCTCACCATCTCAGTCAGCACTTACAGTTTTGCTATCTAATTTGATCCTTAGTTGCAAAACCTATAAATGTAATAAACAAATACATAGAAACATGTTACAAGGATTATTTGATACCACATTATGATAGAGTAATAACTGGTAAAAGTAGGGGACAAAATCAAAAGGGAAAGGTTACCATATTGGTTAAAATGTGGGGAAACATTGCCAAGCTTTTCTCAAATGAATTAACACCTGCTTTAAAGGATTCAAAAATTAGTGTAGAAATATGATAATTTTTATAACTTTTTCCAAGTGCGAAACCTGAAAGAATCAGAGCTGGTACAAATACAGTAATCCTCAATTTATTGCCACAGTTTCTGTTGCCAAACAAGACAACAGTTGTTAGATGAGTTTTGTTCCATTTTATGAACTTTCTTGCAACAGTTGTTAAATGAATGACAACCATTGTTAAGTTAGTAATATGGTTGTTAAATGAATCTGGCTTCCCCATTGACTTTGTTTGCCAGAAGATCACAAGAGGTGATCACATGATCCCAGGTCATTGTAATTGTCATAAATGCATGTCAGTTGCCAAGGGTCTGAACTTTGACACCTGATCACGGGATGCTGCCACAGTTGTATAAAAATGGTCATAAGTCACTTTTTAGTGCTGTTGTAATGGTCACTAACTAAATAATTGTTTGTCTTTAGCTTTTAGAAAGAACTCTTCCATATCACAATTCTGCAGGCTATGCACTGCCATGAAGATATGCATGTGATCTAAATCCCAATTCCCAGCCTTGTAATTATGTCATTGGCAAGATGTTGTAAGCTGCTCAGAGCATGTAAATTCTGCAATCCACCAAATAGCTAAGCATGTAATCAGTGGTGGAGAACAAGCAGCTGCAGGAACTGGATAATCCTCACAGGCCAGTCCTTGTGGAAAATGTATTTTGAATTAAGAGCAGGTTCATTTAGTGAAGGCAAGGAAAATTTTATTCAATTGTTAAAGGATTTGGTGTATTATATTTTCCCTCCATAGAGCCAATTTATTTACTGATGTTTTGGATCAGTTCCTATAATACCTACTCCTAATGGCCTTTGGCTATGCCAGCTGGAGACTATGGGAGATAAATCTATACTGTGTAAGTTGTGGAATTTTGTGAAGCAAAACTTTTGTTAGCTGGGATCATGTCTAGTACATTGAGGAAAGGCAAGAACTACAGTGGATAGGATAATGATACAAATTGCACCCACTTTGAGCTATGCTGGGGAAGAAATCGATAGTTTTTTTTCTTTTTAACGGAATTAAATTCATTGTAGTATTTAACACAATAATTTTTACATATTTTCTGCCTTGAACTAGTTTAGAACCCTTTTTTCAATTGAATTACACTGAGATAGTATTAAAAATGTTCACTCATGGATGGGACACGTAAACGCATTAAGCAATGTTCAGCATTTGCAATATCTGCCCTTTAGTCTTTTTAAACTCAACTGCGTTTTATTTTATAAAAACATAGGATCCAAAATAATGTTTGACAATATTTTAAATGCCTGGCTTTTTTTATTATTAGTTTAGAGCAGGGCTACCAAACTCCTGGCCCATGGGCCGGATGCGTCATGCACTGGCCGTGCCGGTTTAGCAAAAGAGGAAAAAGCCCTGATACATCACATGACACCATCATGACAACATGAGTTTGACACAGCAGTGGGATCCTATCTGTTCCGCTATCGGTTTAGTGGTCAAATGCACATGCACCTAACACTCACATACCTAATGTGCGCACGCAGCTTTCCCCAAACCAGTTGAGTCCTGCAGCACCAATCAGCTGAGAGGATAAAGAAGAGAAAAGTGCAGGAGCAGGTGGGAGGGCCGCTCCTGGTTTTTCTCTTCTTTCTCCTCTCAGCTGATTGTAGGAGGCTTTTTTTTTTTTTTACTGCCAGTTCAGATGAACCAGTCCAAACCGGTAGCATACCACCACTGGTTTGACACCCCTGGTTTGGAGGAACATACTACTAATGAAACATCAGACTAATTTAACTCTCCTTTATTTAGTTTAATTCAGTATGCCATCCACAGCAAGATTAGATTTTTCAGTATCAATAAAGCACAATATCCTAACTGAATGGTAGTTGTTACCTTTCCTCAAAAGCGAAGACTCTAGATAATCATAGCTAATATATTCCATTGGTTTCACAGACACATGCAGTGTAACTGTTTTTTACTTGCAAGATAATTTTGTCTGCAGTGTGACTTAGTGATTAGTAAGTGGGTTTTCAATTACAGTTGTTTTGCTTCCTTTTTAAAACCCATATCTAGAAAACAGGGAAGAAAATTCAAACCTTCTTATCCTAAAAACAACCCATATTCGCTGTGCTTACTTGAATGTAAACTGAAAAATCAAGGGGACTAGCTGAATAGTAGAATGTTTATAGTGACAAAATGAAAACTCTTGACCCTAATTTTCGGCTAGCCTGGAAGCAAGATATATGATATCCACAGGAGAACAGATTTTCATTTGGCTCCCTCCATTCGGCTCCCTCCATTCTTCAAACCAATCTAAATTGCAATGGGGTTAACTCTGAATGAAGTATTTGCAGTGTGAAGTTATCGAGAAAATAGAAGCCTTTGGTGCTGCCTGTCTCCACTTAGGTATCTAATTAAAGCCTCAAAGCTTTCAAACAAATGGATAAGATGCCATCGTTTTACCATGGAGCCTTTGCCCTATTTAAAAAAACTAGCTCCTTTGCAAGGGGGGGGGGGGTGGAAAGGCAACAGAGCCTAGAATATCTGACCAAACAAAGAAATGGGCATAGATTTCTTTCTTTAGCAGCCCAGCATGGGGTGTCAGAGAAATCATTAGCAGGCCCATCTTGGTCTTTTCCCTTTCCTACACCTGCATTCCACCAACCCAAGACTCACTTTATGGAGCAGGAGGAGGCAGGTTTGACGCCATGAAATTCTCAGGGTAAGCTGACAGCTGCAGAGAGATAGACAGTAAAATGTAAAGAGGAAGGCGAGGGGATCACCTTTGAAGTCTACAAAGAAGAATGACTTTGACCACTTCCTTCTTTAATTAGTTGTTTCAGGTACCTTAAGATATCTGCCAAGGAGGCAGCCTTTTTGCAGGGGAAAAAAATATGGCAGTAGGATCCTACCCTCCCTTTCTTTTTGTCGCATGGAAATGTTTTTCCACATAAGTAGACGTGGAAGGAAATTGAGATTGAGGAAAACTTTTCAATAGCATTTTCCGAGCTAAAAAACTAACGGCTGTATTTAATCCTGAACAAAGGACAACATTGGTGTAATGTTTACAAGTAAAGCTGGATTGACCTAGAAGGCAGGAAATCCAGAGTTAAAGCTTTCTAAGGCAACAAATAACTTTCTATAGTTTGCCTTTGCAATAAATTATTAGTTCTTGTGCTGTGATCTTTCTATCAAATTTAAGCTTTTGAATTATTCAGGAAGATGTAGGAAATTGTACAAATTTTTAAATCTCTTTAAATTCCATGGGCTAATTCCATTTTGTGTTGAAAACGAGAAAATCAGTCTAATTTTTTTTAAGATTAAAAAATAAATATCTTTTTAAAAAATGAAGTGCAGTTGCAAACCAAAAGCCCTTTAAAGACTCTTTTAAAATTGAGGTAACACTATACAAGCAGGGTACACTGAAGCATATGTATCCTTTTTGCAGATACCATAATGAATTGCAGTTACTTGAACATGTACTGGAGAAAAGTATTTTATCATGACGTTAATCATCCAAATAAAATGGGCACAACTGAGCTACAGCAAAGCACTTTAGTGTAGATGCTAGAGAAAGAAAATGTAATATTTGCTCGACTTTCATACAAGAGCAAATGAATTCAATAGTGTCACTTTGGAGCATATTCTTCAATAGTATCTTTCCTATAATACAAACATCACCCTAAACTGGAACAAAGCACATTTCACTTATTCTTTGTAAGGTGCCCAGAGTTAATGAAAAAGAGTGGTCAGCCATATAAATCTTCTAAATAAATAAAATATTGTATTCAAAAGATTTGTTAGGTACTAACAGATCTGGCTCACTGTTTAGAATAGATCAATGGTTTAAGAAAACTAAAGTTTAATGGCATCAAAGATGTTCAGAGGGTGGGGTTAAAAAGTTACCTTGATAGCCACAATCATATGAAGCTCATAAAACAGGGTAGAACTTTGATCAGAAAGTTGTCATTTTTTTTACACTCCCTCCGTGGACATCCTTGAGTGACATGCAGTGGGCTACACTCCAAAAAGTTTGTCTAGAATAGAAAAATAAAAGAAGGGAGATGACAGATCAATTTTAATTGTACTTAATGCAATTTAAAATATTCCCTAATAACTTGGCTTGCTCGTTAACAATCTGAATTTTACCACAATTCTGGGGATCTCTCCCCACCCCAGTGCTTTGGAAGAAATGCATGAATGTGAGGATCTACACTCTCTGAGAATCTGACTGAAAAAGTTTGCCACAAACTTTGTCCTGGCTTTGAGTTAGCAAACCCTGTCCTCTAGCAGAAAAGCAAATTGTAAACCCAGGGGTATTTATTAATCTATGACTTTATGCACCACTTAAACAAATATGCCAGATCTGTGCAAGATAGAAAGAATAAGATTGGCATTGTGTTCACATTCCAGTGGTGCTGCTTTATTTCAGTGAGTGAGTGTAACAGCTCCAAATCTTTCTCACTTAATTTAATAGGGCAAAGTTCCTTCCCTTCTTTTTCCTCTGCAGCTTTTGCAACCTGCATTGATGTAATTATGATTCACAGGAATTTTGAATGCAGGAGCAGAAAAAATTAGGATCAAGATCAGAACATCAACACATAGAAGATAGAAGAGATGGAGGTTGGAAATTAAAGACTATTTTATCGACGGCGGAAAGTTTGGGAACTCAGACTTGCAAGATTCTATGAATTTAGACTTATAATGAAGTAAAATTAGCCCATCTAAAGCCCATGTCACACTGCACCAATGGATGGAAAGAGGATGTAAAAAGGAGAGAAACACATGCCATCCGTTAGTTAACGTGATGCATCCATTCTGTACTCACTGCATACGTTTTTCATACTCTATCCGTCCATCATCCGTCTACTGAGATTTCATCCGCTCAAAAAGTTTTGAGCTGCACAAAACTTTTTGAGCGGATGAAGTATCCAACGCGTCTGTTCTACATCCGCTACGCATACAGGGAACATTCGTTATACGTCCGTCGTCATCCGTTATGCGTCCGCTATATCCGCTAGGCATCCACTGCGCATCTGCGCAACTCACATCCGCTCCAGCGGAAAATGGACACGGAGGAAGCGAAACGGACACGGAACGGACACGCAGCGTTAGTAGCACGGACGTAGAAAGGATGAAAGCGGATGCAGCTCGCATACAAAGCATTAAAATGGAAAAAACGTTCACAGAAGGGACCGATCTCGGATATTTAGGATGTCTGCAGGATGCCTAGAGGATGCAAAAGGACACCAAGCGGAAAACCTATATTTCCTATAAAAAGGGGGAGGAACTCACCTGGATCTAACTTTCAGTCCAGCAGCCCTGCTGTGCAGACCTTTTCAGCCTTCATCTTGCTTTTGCTCTTCCACAGCATCCAGTCATCTCCACCATGGATCGTCGCACACTCCTTTTGGTAGCCGCCATCATTCTACAACAGTGCGAAGCCCTCTACAGGCTCTTTCACCTGTTCTACGGGAAGAAAAGGAGGCATCCAAGAAGTGTCTGGGTCCGAAGATGGATCGCGAGAAGAGCCGAATTCGGACTGTATGACAAGCTGATGGTGGAGCTGAGGAACAAAGACACTCGTGCATTCCAGAACTTCATGAGGATGCCTCCAGCCATGTTTGATGAAGTTGTGGAGCAGCTGAGACCCAGGTTGACCAAGGCAGAGCACCAACTTCCAGCCCAGCCTGGACCCTGGGCTCAAGGTGGCACTGACTCTGCGCCACCTGGCCTCCGGGACCACGTGCAGGAACATGCAGTACGCCTGGAGGGTGCCACACAATACCATCAGCATTGTGGTCAGAGAAGTGGTACAGGCCATCATCGAAGAATACCTAGAGGAGCTCCTCCAGTGCCGCTCCACTGAAGAAGGCTGGAAGAAAGTTGCAGAGCAGTGGTATCAGAAGTGGAACTTCCCCCACACCGTTGGAGCCATAGATGGGAAGCACGTGGCCTGCAAAGCTCCAGCCAACTCAGGGTCCACTTATTTTAACTACAAGGGCTTCTTCAGCATCATCCTCTTCGCCATGGTCGATGCTGACTACAAGTTCATGTACATCGATGCTTCAGGCAACGGCTCATCTTCAGATGCCCAGGTATACAATGCCAGTGACCTCAAGGAGGGGCTGGAACGCAACCTCATCATGGGCTTCCCAGATCCAGACCCCCTGCCCAACGACACACAAGATGTGCCCTACTTCATCGTGGGGGATGACGCCTTCTCCCTCAGAACCTACCTCATGAAGCCCTACACTTCCAGACTCCTCACCCGTGAAGAGAGGATCTTCAACTACAGGCTGTCCAGGGCAAAGCGGGTGGTGGAGAACGCCTTTGGCATCCTGGCCAACAGGTTCCAGGTACTTCTCACCACCATGCAGCATTGCCCAGAGACCGTGAGGAGCATCGTGGAAGCTTGCTGCATCTTGCACAATCTCATGCGCACCCGCTACCCAGTCTTGCAGAACAGGCTCGTGGACCTCCAGCAAGGCAATGGGGACATGGAGCCTGGGGAATGGAGGCAAGGGCGAAATCTGATAGATACTGTGGATGTGTAAGGCCCCAACAGAGCCTCACGTGAAGGGAAGAAGCAGCGCAACCTCCTGAAACACTGGTGCAACTCCCCAGCTGGAGCAGTGGAGTGGCAAGACAGGATGGTAGATGGTTAATGGATGCTTCCTTGAGCCTGTCTCATCACACTGATGAGATTGTGCCATGTATGTTGAGTGGCCCTACAATGAACAGGGCATTTAATAAAGAGTTGTGTTTATGTTGAAATGTGTTGATGAATGATTACATTGCTATTGATAATAAAGGACCATGGGTGTGGCAGCTGGGAGGGTGGACCATACAGTCCCACTATGCTTGCACTGGAGGTTTATCTATCCCACAGCTATTACCCATCCCACAGGTATCCCTACCCATCCCACTGCTACCTAACCCATCCGACAGCTATCACCCATCCCACAGTTATCCCTGCCCATCCCACTGCTATCCTAGCCCATCCCACAGCTATTACCCATTCCACAGATATCCCTGCCCATCCCACTGCTATCCTTACCCATCCCACAAGCATGCAAAGGCTTAAACCATTTCTAAAAGTTTCCACCAAGACTTTATTGACTAAAAGAACTGAACCAAGTGTGTGAAGCAAAGATAAACTTTATTAATAACAAACTGTAAAAGCAAAATGAACCAAGTAAAGTGTCCCAAGCAAAGATAAAGTCAACAGGTAGCAATCCAGTCTCTGGCACTCTTCTCAGTCACTCTGAGGCGTGCCCATAGTCTCAGGGGTCCAGGGGCTATGGAGGTGGCTGCTGCTGGAGGGCTGGTCTGAGGCACCACTGGGGTGACTGGCCCCAAGAGGACAACGGGATGGTGTGTGGAGGAAGCTCTCAGAGAGCTGGCTCAGTCCTGTGATGTTGAGAGCCCCTTCCTCCAGGACATGGGGTGTCAGTCCCAAGACCGATGACAGATGTTCTGAGGCCGGGCTTGGCTGTGGGGTGGAGGAAGGAGGAGTGTAGTGGGGCTGTCTGGTCTGCAGGTGAGCGAGTGAGGCGTCGGTGGCATCTGTGGCATCAGTGGCACCTGTGACATGTGATGAACCTGTGCCTGGACTGGGAAGGGCTGCCTGTGCTGCTGGACCTCCTGGTAGCCATAGCCTTGGTAGGTGAGGGCCTGTGGAAACCCTTGCAAGGGCAGTGACATCACCTGGGGTGGAGGAGCAGACTGGACTGGGTGGGAGCAGGTTCAGCTGGGCCTGGAGGGTGGTGCAGAAGACCTGTCATCCTCTCTTTGATCACCTGGTACTAGGATTCGGACATGTCCATGAGGGTCTGGTTGTCGTAGGTGAGGAAGGGCTTTCTGTTAGAGGATGTTATGTCGGAGTGTACCAGCTGAGAGAGGAGATCTACGCTGATGGTGATCTTTTCCCTGGTCTCCAGCAGGACAGTGTGGCTCTGTCCCTCCGGTCTGGCTTTTCGCCTGCTTTCTGTGGAGGTGGAGTTGGGGGTGGGGGTGGATTGGTCTCTGGTGGCAGTGGCCTCTTGCTCCAACTGTGTCAGGGGGTCCTCCATGCACCCTGCCACGGGGAGTGCAGCTGTCAGGGGGGGTTCTCCGTTGTGGGGCGCTCCACAGATACCTGCCTGGACACAGGAGCTGACTCTTGGCCAGAAGAGGACTGGCTCTCTGTGGGCTGCCTGAGAGTGAAGGGAGACAGAGGGGCTGCTCCTCGGTGGTGGACCTCACCCTCCAAGAAGCTGCAGTTGGCCATCACGTAGGTCTCCCGGTCGGTGAGCTTGACCACTGCCTGGCCAGACCTCTTGAGGTGCAGCTTCCCGTACCAGATATGCATGTGCTTCCACCACCCGAGGAGGACCTCCGAAGTGTAGCCCAGGCTCTCCGCCTTCTCTCTCCAAGCCGCCTGCTTCCGCTTGGTGTCTCAATAGAGCCTGTGTCCCTTCCACCAGAGGTACTCGTTCTCCCTCAACCATTCGAGCACCTCATCCTCATGTTCCTCTTCAATGGAGTACTGTCTCCTCTCCCTATCGCACGATTGCCTCTTCCTCCCTCTGGCAGGGCCTTCTGGGCCCTCATCAGTAGGGCTTTGAGGTTCTAGGAGCTGGTCCACCACACCACCAGCAGCAGCAACAGCACCAGCAGCACCAGCAGGACCAGGAGCTGCACCAGCAGAGTAAGCACCAGCAGAAGCATCAGCACCAGCAGAGTCAGCCCCAGCAGCAGAAGCCCCAGCAGAAGCAGAGTCAGCGCCAGGGGGTGGGATGGTCCTTCTTGCCAAGGCTGACAGGAGTAGGCATAGGCTTCCTCTTCTTCCCCATGGTTGTTGGCTGGAGATGTGTCTGGCAGCAGGTCTTTCCTCTGAATGGTGACCTGCTTGCAAGCTGCCTTCCTTTTATATCCACGGAGCTGACGCAATGCATCCTCCCCACATGCGCAGTGAACGCTTTGCATCCACTAGGTATCTGTGATGCATCTGCGTCATCCGCTCTGCATCTGCTCCTTCCGCTGCGTGTCCGCTTCGCTGTGCTCCCCCGGAAGCCCTGCGGATGTGTCATCCGCTTCCATCCGCTAGGCTTCCATGGAGCATCCGCTTAACATCCTTGCTACGTCCTCTCCCCGTCCGTTCCTTTCCGTTGTTGTCCGCTCTGTTTATGCAAATTTGGGGCACTTTTGAGAGCGGATAACAACGGATGGAAAATTTTCTCGTCCGCTGTGTCCTTTTTACATACTTTTTGCATCCGTCGGCCAATGTGACCTGGCCTTAATTATTTACTGTCTATCTTACCTGTCAACTGGGGGTGGCAGGGCTGGCAGAGCATAAGGCTGGTAGAGTGCAGGGCAGTTGAAGTTAGAGCAAGGTTCGGCACTGGTTCAGCTATGATTTTGCATCATGAAGCTGGCCAGCACTCATTGCAATGGCAGTGCCAGCAATGTTGGGGCTGAAGTTGAGGTCTCAAAGTGGCAGCAGCTGGCTGAGACCAGCTCTACTTCAGCACTAAGTATTAGACCCTTCCCCAATGAGTGCCACTATGCAGGGTGAACATAAAAAGAGAGATGGGATAATAGGTGAATGGGAGAAACTCAAGAGGAGGCAGTCTTACTGCAGTTTATTAAGGCTTGGGGCTTCAGGGACCAATCTGGGAATGGCTTGGATCAAGGTGAATCATCACCTAACAACTGAGTGTGATCCACTTAAAGACAGCAATGGGGGCTGCTAGGATTGCTGTGGCTAAGTGATGTGATCACATGACATTGAATTTTACAACCACATTGCTTAGCAACATAAATTCCTGTCCCAATTACCATTATTAACCAAAGACTATCTGAATCTTTACAAAGGACCATAATATTTAGGCAATTGTGCATTCACTGATCATTTCTGGTTTGTGTGGTAATTTTGGGAACTGCATCTCAACATGTCAGGAAGGTGCTTGACTGGAGATGGCTGATTTAGATCAACATGTTATATCCAATAAACCAAGTTTCAAGAACTAATTGTAACTGGGGATCCAAGGCTATATAGTCTGAATCAGGAGACTGAGTCTAGATCAGGACTCTGCATCTTTTTTCTTCCAAATTAAAGTGGTGGAATTATATATAGTATTCATAAAAACCACCAATTAATATAATGTCTTATTTATCCTGCTGAGTCAATGACCTGAATGTTTCCATCTTGGAACACAAAAACATTCAAAGAAGGAAAAAGCTTAGCAACATAAGATTTATAAAATGTTCACTACGTAAATATCCAACAAATAAAATAGGATTTGTCATTTATCGTAAGTGCCAATTTTCATTTCAGCAAAAACAAGTAGAGTAACATCAGTTCCCAAATCAGACAATAGTCTAGTATATAGTTAACAAAACTTCAAAGTATTATCAAATGCAATACAGTAGAAGGCCAGATAATTTATCACTAGGCAGTGGGTTTTTTTATACCTTTGATCATTATAGTACCATGTAATTAGTTTTTATACTGCAATAAATTAATGCCAATAAAATCTACAGCTATATTTATGTTACACTGAGAATAACTGGTTGTATAGTTTGTTTATTTTATGTTACAGAGAAACATGCCTTAAGGTTGGCTGAAATTTCATAGGAATTTTTAAAATCTCTCCTTCTCCCCCTCTGCAGTTCCTGCTTTCTGATGTGGGGAAAAAGCAAAGGGAACCATTGAAATCTCAGCAGGTGGCGCATTCTTCAGCTCCTCTTCACCAGGTTTGCATTGTCCTACCCCCCCCCCCAATCTTTCTATCCTCAAATTGTGACTGTGGGATGGAAGAGGCTATGTTTGTATATATGCATTTGTATGCAGGTGGGGGCAGGGTTATTTATTTTTGTTCTTCACCTGGAGAGACGCCAAATTTTTACAGTATGAAGAATTTCTGAAGTTTCAAGATCTAGCTGAGAACTGAAAGGAAGCATTGCCTTTTCTTATGATAATTTGTAATGAAGGCTGGGTAGAAGGCGTCTACACAAGAAGGGTAGGCTACTGGGCCATCAGCTCCTCCCTGCCACAGAGATTCACAAGTCTTCCTTACTTAAGGTGATTAGAGAACTACAAAGTCAAGGGGAGGAGGGGTAGGTTTCACACTCTTATTTGAAGCTCTTGGGACTTAACTGGTTTTTCAAGCTGGCTGTTCCCTCTGAGATGTCCATCTTTGAGTTGGGCATAGTACCATGAAAACTTCACTAAGACCAGCCCAAAATAGTGTCCTGCAAACATCCTTAAGCCTACCTTTAACCCAGGTCTTTCAGGACTGATGAAAACAGTATACAGCCATTGACCCTACTGAGCTCTTACCTAAAGTAGAAAAATATAGCTCTGCTTGTAAAGAAGGCCAAAGGTCACTGAATTTTGGAGAAAGGTGCTTTTAGGAAGGTATCCTTAATCATACAGAGGCTGGCTCCAGGTTTGTGTCAACATTGTCTTTATTCAAAATGCCATTTCCCACTTGCATTTTATTCTATGGCCTTAGGCTGCAGGAGGATACAATCAAGCTTCCCAATCAATTATGCACAGCAGAGTGAGATTGTTGGTTATCTCCCTATTAGGGCTGTAAACCTTGCTTTACATTGGCTGCCTTTTTCTGTTCTTTTGAAATCTGTTTCATGGATTTTTAAAGCTTTTTTTCAAATTAACACTTTTTCCAGACAGAACAGGAAAAGCAAATAAATTTGCTGCCGCAAAAGTAAGAGTCCACCATCATATTTAATGTTATGAAAACATCATCCTGTGCTTTTGTTACACCAGAAATTGAAAATATTATAGAGTCTGGGTGAATCAGTCATAATGTATGAAGGAATAGATTTTTACACTACATTGATTAGTGACACAAGAGACAATAGTAAAACACATTTTTTTTTTTATTTAAAGTTGTATTAGATGGTCTGATCATTTTTATTCAATAGCATTTAGAATTAACATTAACAAGGACAGAGCAGAACCTAGAAGGTGGTGGAATCAGATGGATCATTTTCTCCTTAGTTTAATGAAATATATAACATGCCTTTTTTATAAAGGTTTTGATCAATAATAATGTGAAATAGTCCTGACAGATATTACATAAGGGCGTGTTTGCTGTGGTATAAAATCTATATATTTTGACTAGCATCTATTTAAACCATAATTTTCTAGTAGGTCACTGATATGGTAAATATGCTTCAAACAGGATTGTCATAGTTTCCTTTTGTTAAAATAGTGAAAAGAAGAGGAGGCGGGGAAGAAAGACATGTACTTGAAATGCTACTTTAGAATATCCGCTCATCATATATTCCTTACAGTACTTTAAGGAGAGTCAATATTTCTTTACTTTCCCAGGGCACATGGAATCTAAAGTTGGCTTCCTTCCAATTTTCCACTTACTCAATAATTGAAGTAAGATTTCAACTGAACTGAAAGTTTTGATAATCTATTAACCAACATATTGAGATATTACAACCCATACAAATTAGCCTTATATATTTAATGTATAAAAAAACCCTCTCTCAACTTATTGAACTAGTTGTTACTTAATCTGATCATGCTAGAACATGTAAATAATATTCAAAATATATTGATACGGTTAAAGAAATGGAGTGAAAGTATGAAGATGAAACTGAACTTAGACATATGCATATTTCTTCACTTAAAAAAATAATATTGAATGCACAACTATAAGATGGAGAAATAGTGGCTTGGAAATAGTAATTGTAACTGTGAAAAAGATCTTGGAATAGTTGCTGATTACAAATGGATGATGACCTAGCAGTATTATATAACTTTTTGAAATGTACTTTTTGATTGTATCAACAGAACTCATCTGACAAAAATTAAAAATAGAATAAATAAAAATAATCCTGTGTGTGTATGCACACACATACGTATGTACATACATACATACATACAAAAAACCCTCAAAAAACATACTTCTTTGATGGACCACTAGGTCTTTTTTTGCTGTCAGTTTTCTATATTTCTAAACATAAATTCAAATAATAGGAAGTAATCGTTCCACTTTAGTCTTCTCTGGTCAGATCCCAATTTTTAGTAGTTATTAGCCCCCTACTTTAACAACAATTAAGGGAAATTGGACCAAGGTGGACCAATGAAACAACCAGGGGACTAGTCTTGTGGAGAGAGACTGACAGAGCTAGCAATGTGTAGTCCTTGGGAAAGATGATGGTGCTGGTTAGGAATGTGAGAGAGGTAGTAACTGAAAGGACATCATCTGGAGAAAAATGATCCTTTGATCCTAGAGTCTTTGATTCTAGAGTGGGAAACCTAGGATCATTTTTGTAAGTTAGGGAAAGGTAGATTTCAGTGAAATGTTAGAAAGAGCTTCCAAACAGTGAATTTGACAATAGAGCAGGCAGGGACTTTTATTCATAAGATATGTTCCAGTAGAAATTGGATTGGGATGCTTTCATTTGAATTTCTGCACTGCACACTGATTATGGAAAATTGTATATGGGGTTTGAGCAGTTATCAGGATAATAAAATGAATACATACATGGTTTGAAATTCTCTGTCAGTTTCTTCAGTGCCCCATCTTTTCTTTAATAAATGGCATTAAAGCCAGGATTCCAGATTTCCAGTGCAAATCTGATTTTTTTTTTATTGACAGAAGGAATCAGATAAAAGAAGGAAGCATGAAATGTATCTTCATTGTCTGAATCATTTGTATTATTTTTCCCTTATTAAAATGGCACTGTCCAAGAGGTGAGTTATAATATGTGGATTGTAATTATTAGAGCAACACTCATTTCGCTTTGCAAATGTTTGTTACCAACTTTTAGAATCTATGCAAAGTTTCTAACAGCGTAGCTGAAGCGTTGAAAGAGCTTACTGGAGTGAAAGATTAAAAGATGATGAGGTGGATAGACACAATTACAATAGCCCTGGGTGCATCATTGGAAGACTTGAAGGGCTGCTTGGAGAACTTTATGTGGTTACTAAGAGACAATAACCTGGTGACACACCATCAGGATTAAAGTACTTAAATATCTAATTGCATTCATTGGGACAACATCTGGTTAGCTCTGGTCTAAAATGTCTCCCCGTCAGAGTTGGCCAAGTAACATCAGACTTTTGCCCCACCTTGGAACCAAAGATAAGTTGATCACTGTAACCCAATTACTGAAGTATATTTCTGTACTTTCAAAGGTAGGAAGATGAACTTGTGTCTTGTCATGTCCACAGAATGTGGGGCTCATTGTGTTCAGCAGACAGTGACTGCAATATATTAGGATATAGCAACCTACAAATTGGCTCCAACAAATTTAAGAAAGCTGAATTGCAAGACTATCAAAGGGGGCATTTGTACATTTTATTCTTTTGGAGAGTGGGAGAAAGTAAACATTTGACTATTGATGTATTTATCTTTGTTTTTTTAACAACATATCTGACATATCCAAACCATGCTTAGAAAAGAACTGTGGTCTTTGAAATCAACATGAATGGTAGCATTAAGTTATTTTTGTATGTAATGTCACATCAACACTTGTTTTCTATATACCATATTATAAATTGACTTATTCTACTATTTATTAGTATGGTTATGCAGAGGCTCATTTTAAAGAGTTTGGCTTTCTTTGCATGAACCCGAAGGAAAAAATTACATGACATATTGATTTAATCATACCAGCTATATTTAATATTATGTCTGGGGGAATTGAAAAGGGCAATTTGAAACATCCTTCTCAAATAAGAAAATATTTCACACTGGAGAAAGTGAGTAATGTCTTAAAATAAGAACAGATGAAAATAATTATAAACAGCATTGTAGCAGTGCTGGAATCAATAAATATTCTGATTATTTCATCTGTAATACATAAGTTTTAGGTGACATTTTCCCCCTTTGGCTTATCAAGAGTATAATCAGATTTCTTTTAAAATAGGGTGAAATGAATTTTTAAAACTTTTTTTGCATTGCATTAATCATATTTTCAGGATTCTCTAACATAAAAAAATGATGCCAAAGAGTTATTTTTTTAAAAAATGTGTAGAAGTACCTTATACAGATGGCACTGAGATTCTTGGCCAGTTTCAAATGTACTGACAACAATCTTTGGTGCCCTTATTTTCCTGGAGGAATTGCTACTGAAGCAAGTTAGGAAGTGTCTTGTCCTTTAAGGAGATACTAGCTGTTTCTATTCTTAATTTGTTTTGTTTTTGATTACTGTTGGAATAGGCTCCTAAAGCAAAGTGGTCAGTTTTCAGATATCAGGAAAGGGCAAAGTGTCCATGATCTGGTTAGTATCAATCTTATTCTCTCTGTGTTAAGATTTACATTTACATGTTTCCTGTAGCCATATTGTAGATCCTGGGTGTCAAACTTGCGGTGTTACGTTGTTATGATGTATTGCAATGTTTTTCCCATTCATGGAGCTGGGATGGGTGTGACCTCCGTATGATGCATCCAGTCCATGGGCCGCCAGTTTGACACTTCTGTTCTAGATTATCATTAATATACATGCTTCCCAATGACTTTTGTTTTTGGTGTCTTTGATGTTAAATGAAATATAACAAGTATAACAATATGATTTAGAAAAGCATTCCCAGAAATAAAATGGCAGTGTATTAATGGGGATATTTTATATTCAGAATTTGGTTTTGAATGTTCAAAAGCTCATCTGTCAACCATTTATCTGCTAAGAGAAAGTTAAGAATACTCATTTATGATGAAGACATCAAACTAAAGCTCCCACTAAATAGGCTCTGTCTTTGGCCATGCTTTTTGGAAGTCAGTATATTTAAATTTGAGGTTATCTGTATATTTTCCAATCACAACAATGTGATCCATTATTCCAGGATAGTGGGCAGTAATAGTCTATACTTCAATGCCAATAACATTTAAAAGTTTAGTAAAGGGTCAAATTTATGACTTGAAGTATGTGAGTTTTGAAAGATGCCTAGAAAGAAACCTGTAACATAGTACTAGCAACAATTAATAAACTGGACAGACATAGAAGTGTCCCGAAAAATCCACTTTTTCTGCAAACATAACATTTCTAACAGCAATACGTTAATAGTACGATGTATATATTGTTATGAGTTTTAAAAGCTGTTTTATCTAATTTTTGTACATGATACTTTTTCATGATTTGCATCTTCCTATGATGATATTTTGGATGAGCACAGCAATAAAAATGAAAGCTAGTAATAAAAATTTTGCATTCATACATTTTCATCATTGCACAAATCCACTGACAAAAGAATATCAAAACACTGATTTCTAAAAAAATTGTTGCAACATAAATTAAAATATGCATCAAACTTACTGTGTTAAATATTCAAGTTCACATTTAATAGGGTGAAATTGTTTCAACTGACTTTTTTTGGGGGGAGAAACCCCTTTGTTTTTGTGATTTCAAGATGGAGTATTTGTTTCCAAATGGTCATGAACAGTCCAGACTGAAATGCAATAAGATGCTAACAGAAGAAAACACAGTTCCATGTTTAATTCATGCAAAGCAGCAAGAAATGCATCAGAAAGACTTTCCCAAAATGCTCAGTATTCCAAAAGAAAAGAAAAAGTTGTTGAAGCAAGAGAAACATACGTAAGTTTTTTTTGTTTTTTGTTTGTCTTTAAGGCTGCTGATTAGCCACATACTGTTAATGGACCAAGTGGATATGCTTGCTATTCTCCAGTATAAAATTTGGTCGAGGCAAAATTCAATGATTGTTTTATAGAATTTATTCGTAAAGCTCAAAGCAAAAAATATCCATCTACTGTTTTTAGGGAATCATTGCTGATGAAGGTGATGGATTTAATATCCTAGTGATTTCTTTATGAAACCAACAAAATTACCTACCATAATTTCTACATTAGAAATGGTTTGATTAAACCACACAGTGAATAATGAGACCAGTAATTGTCATTTACTAGGAGCTGGAAATTCTAAAGTTTGCTATTGTGTTTGCTCCAATATCTATTGACTGTATACTGATTGACTTGAGCTTTTTGAATGTATAAGCAATGCACAGGTAGTTTTTGATTTATGATCATTTATTTAGCAACCATTTGAAGTTACAGGTGATCAAAATTCAGGCGTTTGGCAGTCTATCTTCACTCATAACTGCAGGAAATCTACAGTTCCCCCTTCCTGCTTATTTTCCTCCTGTCTTTTGGTCCTCTACACTCCATCGCCTCTCTTGCCCACCTGACTTTTGCCATCTTCTTGCTCTTGTTGCTGATCAAATATGCCAGCTGTGGCCCTTTGTGAGGAAACTGCTGGTCACACGAGGCTTTCTTCCCTAGGTCATCCATGACAGCTACCTCATGAGACCTGGGAAAGATGGCCTCACGTGATCAATAGCTGTCTTGCAAAGGGCAGAGGGAGATAGACCTCATCAGGAGTGGGAGCAAGAAGATGGTGCAGGACAGAAAGGGCCTCACAGTCCAGGATGGCAAAGCTGAGGTTTCTCAGGATGTTGCAGCTTTGCAGGGCACTGGTGGGCCTTCCTGGGGCACTATGGCTTTTTGCCATGTTGTTAAAAGTGGCTGTGGCTGTGGCTTGGGATTCAAGCCAGAATTGGGGTTACATGCCAAGATGCCCCCAAGCCACAATGTGACAAGTAGCCCCAAGTCTGTTTGGTTGTGAGGCTGCTTGCCATCATGCAGGGCAAGGTGCAGAATGGCCCAAAGGGCAGAGGCAGGAAGGAGAAAGGTCAGTGGGGGAAGTTGGAGAAGGAATCAAGCCCAGAATGGCTTCAATTGGGATGGGTCCTCAACAAAAGTCCTCAGTGGAACTTTTGAAACAATGGCAGCAGGGATTGTCAAGATTGCCATTGCGAAGCGATGTGGTCACACTTAAGGATAGAAATTCTGATCTTGGTTGTGTTTGTAAATTGAGGACTGCCTAACATTATGATGTCTGGAACACAAAATCTCTGTCAGCTACTTTATACCATAACGCCATGATAAATGGATGATAATTGAAGATATAATTACTAATACAGCTGTTGGTTTCCAGTTTTATTTTGCCCAACAGGGTTGAAGATGAGAAATCTGCTGTTGGTGAGAAGGCCATTATTGCTATGCCTTTATGTTTGGAAGATGTAGCATTTTACCATCCAGTAATAGTATGTTTTTTTTCCTTTTTAATTTCTTTGCCATTTTTCATCATTTAGTAATAATTCACAGGCTTATCAGAAGCACCTTTGAGCTCCCAGTGAGACAACTTTTCAAGACTGGTGGCCACATTGACATTTTGAAAGCATATGCAACTAGTCCTTGACTTACAACAGTTCATTTAGTGACTGAAGTTACAGCGGCACTGAAAAAAGTGACTTATGACCATTTTTCATACTTGCAACCTTTGTAGCATCCCCACGATCATGTGATCAAAGTTCAAATGCTTGGAAACTGGTTCGTATTTATGATGGTTGTTGTTTACCAAGGTCATGTGATCCCCTTTTGCAACCTTCTGACAAACAAAATCAATGGGGAAGCCAGATTCACTTTACAACCATGTTACAAACTTATCAATGCAGTGATTCACTGAACAACCATGGCAAGAAAGTTCATAAAATGGGGGGGAGAAATTCACTTAAGAAAATTCTCACTTAACAACAGAAATGTTGGGCTCAATTATGGTCGTAAGTCAAGGACTACCTGTACTGGATATTCTCATGAATAAGTTACTCAGGGCTTGTCAATTCAGGGCTGCCCTGTTGGACATGAATCAAATAACACCCATTTAGAAGATAGGAAACAGACAAAGTGGCTTCCTACTTTAGTATCATCTTTAAATGCTTCCTATCACCTCATCTTATTTGTTCCTGACCAGTGGGCACATTTTCAAACCTGTTAGTGGGTAATAGCCAGCCATCTTCCTTAAAACATTTTTTTTTAAGAATGCCCAAAGGCAATATTTTAAATTTGAGTCCATTTTAAAATTATTTTTTAAGAATAAAAGGAGCAAGGGGATGGATAGATACCAAAGAAAATATCTGCAGGTCTACCTGCTATCTAAATGTATTTGAGTAGGGGACATAATAATTGATGGTAAATAAATAAACATCATCCACTGGCAGCTGAGCTAACATCTGTGAGAGCCTAGGGTTATATAGTGGATAAAAGGTTGGACGACAAATGGAGAAATCCACTTCCAACTTCCGCTTCATTCCTGGAAACTCACTGGGTGACTTCGAGTCTCTTACTCTTTCTCAGCCCAAGCTCAGCCCCAACCAATTACTGTTGGGGGAAAAAATAAGAGGAGGAAATGCTCTTTTGCCTTTGGGATAAAGGCAAGAGATAAATGTAGCAATAATAAAATAAGTAAATATTCACTGTCTGCTCTCTGGCCATAGCTAGCTAGATAAGGAGCCAAGATGCTGGAAAAAGTGCTTTGCTTCTACATTAACCCAGTCAACATTCTCCTCTATACAACTAACCAGTTAATGGAGGATGTATGAAAGAAAAATAATAATAATATTACAGAAGAGTAAGACATTCTAGAAAGGCAGATATGGGTTTAGGAACTGAGGTGAATTGAGAGAGGTATTGGAAATAAAAAAGGTAAAGATTACTACTTTAGAGCAGGAACAAAGAAAGCAGCCAAAATGGATGTCTCTTAAACAATTAAAAAAAACTGTAAAAACCCAATCAGTCTGATGTTGTTATCTGGAAAGGTTCTAAATACCTCACAAAAGGATTGATCGGCAAGTACCTTGAAAACAAGGCAGCAATTACCAGAAGTCTGCATGGGTGTATCAAGAATAAGGTTTATCACATTAATCTTGATTTATTTGTTTTTATTGGATAACTGCCTTATTAAATTGTTGGCAATACTATTTATTCTGATGTATTGGCTGTGAAGTTGTTTAAATAGAGGAAATATCTGTTGATGTACTAAAAACTTTTTAATATTTTTTAGGAACCCAAGCAAGTAGGCAAATATTGGACAAACTACACTGGCAAAAATTCCTTCAACCATGAAATATATTAACTAAATATTTGGTTCTGTGAAAATATGCTATGAATGCTTTGATCAACATTATTTATGACTGTATGCATACTGTATCCTTCTCATGCCACTCATTCATTGTAATTCTCTAAGTATTACTTTTTGATACACATTTGTTCTTAGTAATTGTGAACAGTTATACATTTTTAATTAATCTGTTCTCCTGTGCAGGGCAACAAAAGAAGACCCAGCCAATCAGCTGGGACTCGGGAGGCAGAAAATAGATGGGGGCGGGGCCAGTCAGAGGTGGTATTTACCAGTTCTCCGAACGACTCAAAATTTCCACTACCGGTTCTCCAGAATCTATCAGAACTGGCTGGATACCACCTCTGCCATGTGGTCTTTTTCACAGAAATGGATAGCTTTTGAACAGAGAGTTGTTAGTGTTCAGCAAACTGATCAAAAGTATCATCCAAATTATCTGCTCTTGTTCTCAGATCTGCTGAATAGCTATAGCATGTGGGATGTTGCTCTTTGCTCCTATCCCTATCCCTGGATTTTTGAAAGCTGATTTGAGCTGAAAAGGACTACAAACTCTCCACTTTTCCTTTCTATGATTCATAAACATAGGAGGAGGGGTTTGGTTCATGGATTAGACTCCTCCTGCACATATCCTTCCTGCAACTAATTGTCTCTCCCTGCCTGGCTACTGTTTCAAGATTATAAATTAACTTTAGTCCAGCTTCCCAGAGAAGTACAAAATTCTGAAGTTGGCATATACTAGTCTTCTTAGTGATGCCATGCATACTATAATTTCCATCACATACAGATCATCTAGCCATGGCAATATTGGAGTTTGTATTGTAATGTATTAGAACTTGAATTCATATGTACATTCCATGTTATTATCTAAATTCCTCTTGCCACCACACTTTGTCTGTAAACTATAGATAAATAGATCAACTCCCAGCTACAAAGAAACCAGCTAAACTTTCTTGATTAGTCGATGGGAATGAAGTCTGATGACTGTGGTGAAAGAAATATCTACTCTCTGGGAATTCCTCCCCCCGCCCCCCCGTACATTCTTCTGTTGTTCCTGCATTATAAAGAACACAATCAAGAGAAATTATTTTTTCATATTAACAAAATAAATCAATTTAAAATTATGTAATGAATTCATTTGACTAAGAGACTTCATTCCCTCATGCCTGCAATTCAGCCTAGAAAAGTATTACATATTTGTTAAATTATATATTTAAAAAATTAGAAAGTATTAGAGATTACATATTTTAACTTAAGAATCTTAACTGCTGCTATTGGGACTGTGTTCCATCATTTATTAACTATAATGTATTCTCCTACTCTTCACCTACTATCATCCCTTTGTTGCTAATGTTCAGCTGTGTATTCTATTTAAATGTTTTTCCCCCTTTTGGGTCACTTAATGCTACTCCAATTTTCCCATAAAGGAAAAATATTGTTTTATATAGCTAAATGGCTATATTTGAGTATAGTTATGTGTATTATTCCTTACACTTCTTGGCCAAATTAAAATCCAGCTAAAATTTGTAGACAGCAAGCTGTTCTGTTTCAAACTGAATTACTGTCTTTCCAGCTATAACTAATTGCTGCTGTTGGAAGGCAGTAACATGGAGTTGTTTTTTGTTTTTATTTTTGTTGCTGGATTATTTAACAATTTCATTTTCATATTGAGCCTTGAATATCTTTCCCAAGATGGTCAGATATATTGCAGAGTATTAATTCAAACGATATAATCAAAATATTTATGCAAATCTTCTCGGATGATGATTAAAATAATCAGAAGTTTTGACTCAATGGTTCTCTCAGTGAAAATCTTGAATAATAATTTTTTTTGCACAACTCTTCCATTTTTTGACTCACATCAAATGGTATTTACTAGATAGGAGTACCAATAAATACCAACATGCAATATAACATAAGAAATTTGTTAAAGGTTAAAACCCTTGTGAAAGAAAAGCTTCTCTCAGAAAGCTATTTCAGACCCGTTGACTTTTCTTCTCCCCCACATTTTCCCCAATCTACATTTGCATAATCTTTCCATCAAATAAGCCTTTTAACTATTATGCAGCAGAGTTTGTGAGTTTCTTTTTCCAAAATAACAGCAACGCTGGTGCCATCTGTTTGCACTATGCATTAATAGATGCAGGGAAAAAACCCTACTTTTCTTAAACTGTCCTTTATGAATATTTCTTAAATCTTAAATAGCCCCTGAAAAAGAAGTCCTTCCCAAGAATACATCTGAAACCATCCCTAGATCCTAGAGATGTGTGAAGGTTTGGCAGTATATTGCCCTCCGGGTATGTTAAGTACTTTAAAACTTCCTGGCTGTTTCCTGTAATTAAAGCCTCACTTTCCCTGTTTTGGTCCCTGACTTTCCTGTTTCCACATCTAATTTGGTAGGTTGCCACTGCTCCAAGACTACCAAACTTTGCTCATCCCTCCCTCTCTACCACCCAGTAATCGGAAGCCAAGTTCATTTTGGCTTCATTTAGAGCAGGACAATGGAAATATATTGGTAGGCAAAGACACTAAAGTATAACCCAAAAGGCAAGGGTTGTAAAACCATGTGATTTTCATAGACAGTGATAAAAGACAAACTTTTTTTCAACCTTCTGCTTTACATTGGTAGAAGGAGTAGTGAATGTGATTTAAGCAAGAATCTAATGCAAACCTCCATGATAAAACAGTACACCAAACAAAAATTTAGCAAAGAGCACATGTAGACAAATTGCATCAACATAATAAATAGCAGCAGCAGCATTTAGTACTTTGAAAGCTGTGAATTATTTTTCAGCTCTTGAATGCATATCGCTAATTTTAAAATTTGCAAAGATAAAATGTGATTATTTCTAGAAGCAGCATATATTCTTTTCCTCTTTTATCACACCAAGGTTGCATTCTACTACAGTAAGTTGTTAAACATTGGGGTGGGGTTGGGGAGAATGGACTTCTGGGGTTCTCACACTTTGAAAAAGTTCTTAGAAGTGAAATCTTTCAACTACCTACTATGATAATGAATTATTTATGTGGGAGATTTAGAGTATTATAAGATAATTTAACTGACAACTTCCTCCTGCGTGCTATTCAAGTTCTTAACATTAATGGGGCACCCTTTGGAAAGCAAGTGAGAAGTCATTTTTGGAATGCTGATTAAAATGGTTCCTACAACCCTAACACATTTATCAAAACTAACAAAGAGTAATTCCTAAGAATATATGCACAATTGGGTCACAAGGTCTGGAAGAATAAAGGCAATATTAAAGTTGATAGAAATGTTTTGGAGTACATGATTAAATGCTTGCAGCAACATTCCTACAAAGATTAAGCTCAGATTATTTAAAGGCAGAGAAGGGTGTAAATGGCTGAAGTTCAGATAAGAAAGAAGTGAGAAATGTTGTGTGACAGATCAGAGTTAGGCTTAAGCTTCTTCACACCATGTAGGTCTTACAGAAAGAAATATGCAGTTTGCATATTCACAAATCATCTGTAACTGGGAGAACTTAGAACCAAAAGCAACCAAGTTGTTTTCTTGATTCTAAGTTCCTGGGCTTCTCCATGCCCTGTTTGCAAATAAAAATGCTTAAAACCTGTGGTACAGGAGCAGTACAGTCCCAGTGTCATTGAAGACACTAAGAACAGCATACTTAATAAAGTCCAAAGTATTTATAGCAACAGCTCCTTAGAGCCAACTTGCAGACATCATTATAGTAAATGTAGGTGCTAGAAAGAAGACGGGAAGTCAGTCGGACTTGCCTTCCTCACAGCAAGAAAATTCTATTCTTTGCATTTGTAGGCACCTTTCCTTTGAAAACACTACCTTCATAAAGTAATGAAATGTACAAAGCAAATGGGTAGGGGTAGCATGTTACAATATTCAGTCTCCTGCTCAGAAATGACAAAAGTATTTTGTGCAATATTTTCTATTAATTGACAGAACTTGAATCAGTACACTTTTCAGACAAGCATGGAAGTGTAATCTTTGAAATTTTATAAGGCTATTTGAAGATATGCCTAGGATTCTCTGAGAACAATGGCTTTCTCCTTAGATGTGCTCTGCACTGCAAAATAGGGAAATGACTGGGAAATAGGTAGAGGAATTCCTGCTAGGATAAAATGTGGATATTTGAGTGCTTTGGAAGTTCTTGTCCTACAATCCTGTATAAATTTAGCAAGCTGTAAATCATTCTCTTTTTAACAGCTTAAAAGCTATTTTATTAGAAACCATGCAACCTTTAATAGATATATATAAAACAATCACGAGTGCAAGAATTCTCAGTGGGAAGATGCAAACCATGAGTTACTTTTTTCGCTCCCTTTTTTCTGCATTGCACAGAAACCTAGTTTACTCCCACTTTCCTTTGCTTCAGATCTAGCTCCTTAATATCCAAGTTGAAAAATTGCTAGAAATATCACTCCATCAACTTTAAAGTAACTGGTATACCTGAGAGACTTAATTCAATAGGGTGCATATCCAGACACTTAATCCTGCTGCCAGACCTATTTATTTAATTCAGCTTGGACACTGCTGGACTGCAAACTGATTCTGGATGGCTGGCCATAAAATGAACCTTAAAGACAATAGAAAATAAAACACAATATAAGATCTGACTGTTTTATGCAGAGAAAACATATCTACAAGGTGCCCTATACATCTCAAAGGCTGGGAGAATAATCAGATCTTCAAAACCATACAGAAAAACCATCAGGATGGCAACCACATAGATTTCAGGGAAAACTATGCCAAAGGGTGGGTGCTACCTGACTCCTGATGCATGCTCCTATTTCATAAAGGAACCCTGAGCATATCAACTCTGCCAGCACTTACCAGCAGGGCATGAGAGATAGGTGGTCCCTCAAATGTTTGGAAAAAAATGTCCTGCAATCTTCAACTCCTACACTGCAAAAACATATGGACTACTCTACTTGGCCAGGGTAAAGCTATAGACGCAATTTACACAGACTTATGCAAAGGCTTTGATTCAGTGGTACATGAAAAACTATTAAAACTAAACTCTTATGGCATTTCCCTTCATAAGTGGATTACTGCGTTCCTGTCAAACAGGCAACAAATAGTAAAAATAGGGAGCGCTATATCAAACCCTGCTCCGGTTAACAGCGGTGTCCCCCAAGGCAGTGTTCTAGGACCTACACTCTATATTCTGTATAAATGACCTTTGCGATCACCTTATAAGCAGCTGCATCCTCCTCGCGGATGACGTAAAACTATTCAACACCACTGACAATGCTGTTATCTTTCAAAGTGACCTTGATTATGTGTTTGAATGTCAAACAATTGGCAACTCCAAATCTCAACCAACAAATGCTCTGTCCTACATATTGGTAAAAAAAAAATCAGTACACCAAATACAAACTAGGCGGATATGACCTTGTTGATGATCCTCACTCTGTCGAGGACCTTGGTGTACTCATATCAAATGACCTAAGCACCAAAGCTTGTAAATCTAATCTTACGAAGCTTTTCCTCCGGAAATATTGAATTGCTAACTAGAACATACAAAACTTTTGCTGGACCAATACTTGAATACAGCTCATCAGTCTGGAATCCGCACTCTATATCTGATATTAATACAACTGAGCGAATCCAGAAGTATTTCACCAGAAGAGTACTACACTTCTCTGCTTGCAACAGAATACCCTATTATCACCAGGCTTGAGATTTTGGGCTCGGACAACCTTGAACTATGCCACCTATGATTGGACTTAAGCATAGTACACAAAATTATCTACTACAATATCTTACCAATCATTGACTACTTCAGCTTCAACCACAACAATACAAGAGCACACAACATACACAAACTCAATGTAAACTGCTCCAAACTTGATTGCAGAAAGTATGACTTCAGCAGCAGAGTGGTGAATGCCTGGAATGCACTACCTGACTCTGTAGTTACATCCTCTAACCCTCACTCCTTTAACCTCAAACTATCCACTATTGACCTCAGTCCATTTCCAAGAGGTCTGTAAGGGGTGCACAATCGTGCACAATCGTGCCTACAATCCCTGTCCTTTTGACCCTATTTATTCGTACCTATTTCCTGTATTCTTACTCATGTTTGTACTTATACCTATTATCTTGTGATTGACAAATAAAATAAATAAAATGCCATGTAGCTTTATATGAGATGACCAGCACCTTCAGTTGCACCCAGAAACAGTGTCAATCAGTGCAGCTCATGAAGCAAGGGTGTCATATTGGCATATTGAGCCATGATTATCATTGCAGCACTGCTGCATTCTAATTCATTGAAGTTTGTGAGTGATTTTCAAGGACAGCCTTGCAGTAATAAAATCTTATGGTTATTAGGATGAGAATGGCTATCTGAAGCTATGTGATATCTCTATAGTGGGCAAGACGACAGTGCTTTGGGCAGGCACAGTGATAAAAGCAAAGAATTATATAGTAGCAAAGAATTTATATTGTTTTGTTCATTGCATATGGGGAAACCATGCGCCTTGGCTTATTCAATGGTGCTTTTCCAAAAAACAACTGGACTTTCTTGGTTTTTCCCCCGAAGGTGTTTTGCTTCTAATTCAAGAAGCTTCTTCAGAACTTTGACTTGATGATTTAGAATCTCCATAGACACTTGGATTATCCAAACTTTATTTTGCCAAGTCGTAGGCTCGTTGCATTTTTATTTTGGTATGCTGTGCCAGTTAGGTACACTGAGAGAGCCAGTTTGGTGTAGTGGTAAGGCCCGGTCCCACTGGCCAACGGACGCAAAATGTATGCATAAAGGATACAGCGGACGAGCAAAATTTCAGGGGTGGCTCCCTCCATTGTCATCCGCTCCAAAAAGTGGTGAAAATTTGCATAAACAGAATGGAAAAGAACGGGCGTGGGTAGTATGTAGCGGGGATGTTAAATGGATGTTCATAGGAAGCCTAGCGGATGGAAGCGGATGACACCTCCGAAGGGGTTCTGGGGGAAAATTTCAAAACACGCATAGCGGATGAAGCGGATGCATCACGTATGTCTAAAGCCCCTGTCCCACTGCACTAACGGATGCAAAGAGGATGTAAAACAAAAAAAGCTTGCCATCCGTTGGAAAACGCTATGCATCCGTTGTGTACTCATTGCTTATGTGTTTCAGATGCTCTATACATCAAGCATCCGTCCACTGCGATTTCATTTGTGCAAGAAGTTTTGAGCTGCACAAAACTTTGTGAACGGATGAACTTTCCGCCGTGTATGATGTAAATCCGCGACATCTGAGCAACAAACGTTCTGTGTCCGTTTATCATCTGTTAAATGTCCGCTGTATCCTCTCTGCATCCTCTGGGCATCCTCGCAACTCACATCCGCTGCAGCTGAAAATGGAAAGAGGGAGGAAACAAAAGGTACACGGAACGTCTACACAGCATTAGTAGCACAGAAATAGAAAGGATGCCCAGTGAACGGTTTGCATCTGATATACATCCGCTAGGCTTCCTATGAACATCCGCTTAGCATCCCCGCTATGTACTACCCACGTCCGTTCTTTTCTGTTCTTTTCCATTCTGTTTATGCAAATTTTCGCCACTTTTTGGAGCGGATGACAACGGATGGAGCCACCCCCGAAATTTTGCTCATCCGCTGTGTCCTTTATGCATGCATTTTGCATCCGTCGGCCAGTGGGACCTAGCCTTAAAGGAAAGAAAGGAGATGCCACGCGGATTTATATCGGATGCAAACCATTCATTGCGCATCCTTTCTATTTCCGTGTTACTAACGATGTGTAGATGTTCCATGTACCTTTTCTTTCCTCTCTCTTTCCGTTTTCAGCTGCAGCGGATGTGAGTTGTGAGGATGCCCAGAGGATGCAGAGAGGATACAGCGGACGTTTAACGGATGATAAATGGACATAGAACGTTTGTTGCTCATATGTCGTGGATTTACATTGTACACGGCGGAAAGTTCATCTGTTCACAAAGTTTTGTGCAGCTCCAAACTTCTGCACGGATGAAATCGCAGTGGATGGATGCTCAACAGATAGAGTGTATAAACACAGATGCAATGAGTACACAACGGATGCATAGTGTTTTCCAATGGATGGCAAGCTTTTTTTAACGTTTTACATCCTCTTTGCATCCGTAAGTGCAGTGGGACCGGGCCTTAAACTAGGGTAGAAGGCTACAAATCTAGACAATGTGAATTATAGTCCCACCTTAGGTACAGCTGGATGACCTGGGCCAGTCACTCACAGCTCTAGGAAAAAACCACTTCTGAAATCTTGCCCAAACCCGCCCCTCCCTTAAAGGAGCTAGTCCAGGCAGTTACCAGGAATCAATACCAATTCAAAGAAACACCCCCCTCAAAAAAAATCAGGCATGTTTAAACAATAAATAAAATGATAATCACTGTGCTATATTTCCCTCTTCTCCCCTGGAACCTTAGGAAATACAGTGCTCATGGAAGGAAGAAACATTTAAGGATCTCAAAGTGTATTCAACAGCAAAGATGGAGCTAAAATTCCTAGTACCTGGATTTAGATGTCATTTTAAAGCCCTGTCAATTGTAGTTAACAAAACAACAATGGCTGGATTCACACAATGGGCTATGGTACAAACAAATCATGCTTTCTTAATGTAGTATGTAAATCTTAGTCCTGAAAATGGCAAACCAATGTACTTTGTGTCACTATATGCAGCAATGTGAAATCATAGCTGCCAGTTCCTATATATATTTTTTCTGTTCCAGCAGGAGCAATAATTGCAAATATTTTTTAAAAAATAACAGCAACATTAGCTTCTCTAGATTTTGACAGATGTAATTTCTGCTTCTTAGGAACATTTGTAGACATTTGCAATGGAGGCTAACAATTTTTCAGATAATTTCATGTGTATTTTGCCCTTCTATTTTCTTTAAATTCTTCATCTTCCATAAACACAATTCCCCCCTTTTTAAGGTGCCATACTACCAGCACATTTGTCATGAGACAAGGCAGGAAGAGTAGAGGTTGCTTGTTCATTAATTGCATTGTGTTAAGCTTGAAGGCAGACAAGTACTTGAGACAGCCAAAAGGTGAAGATTCAGAAATTCTCCTTAATCACCTCCCACACCCTCTTATTCTCTCTTTCCTCTTTCAAAATGTTTTACAAAGCACTGGTGATCCAAAGCCTTGGGAGAAAATATCAAAAATAGAAAGCCCAGGAGTTTTAAAATTCTCTCCAAGAAATTAATAAGTTTTGCAAAAAAAAAAAAAAAAGTTATGATCAAGCTGATTTGACAAAAAGGGGTGGGATTAAGGAAAATCACCAAGAGCCATCGGAGCACTAAACAGAAGGAGCTGGATTTTGAACCAATGCCATTCAACTAGTTTTAGTAAGATTTCATGTTTCTGTTTCAAGTACTTGAAGAAGCCTGCTGTTTTGACAAGTACATCTGCACAAAATACAGTAATTGCTGCATATGTACAATATTTATCAACACACCCGTGTGTTCAACTTAGATTAGCCTTTCTCAACCTTTTTAATGGGAGGAAATAAAATCAGATCTCAGGTAATTGTGATATGTCACCCAAAACTATTTTTGTGAGATGGGCAGCTCTGCAAATTTGATAAATAAACAAACCCTTATAAAACTTATAATACAATAAACAATTATTATATCTACAGCTCACAAACACTACTTTGTACAGTGTGCAAAGTTCAAGAAGAGACTGGACTGCCATTTGTAAGAAATGGTGTAGGGTCTCCTACTTTGGGGGGTGGGCTTGGACTAGAAGACCTCCAAGGTCCCTACCAACTCTGTTAATCTATCTAATCTATTTATCAAAAACAATTCTTTTCTCAATAATGCTCTCTTGCGGAACCCCTAGTCACCTCTCACAGATCCCTAGGGTTTCATGAAACCCCAACTGAAAATGATTGATCTAGGTTATATACAGAGTTAATTCAGCTGCCTAAAACACAATAGACCGAAGTTATATTGCTTAAATAAGTGAAAACCACAACATTTCACAGAATGGAAACAAACTAACCACAGATTTTCCATTTTGAAATGTCTCCTACTTTAAAATCCAACAAATTTCAGTCACATATCTTTTATGCTTGAAAATGTCTCCTTTGGTTTTTTTAAACCTGGTTTTAAACATCTAGAAAATGCAATTAACTAGGTATCTTAATGTAATCAGCATATTTCAATATAGATTTTGAGAAAGAAGAAATGGAATAAATAAATCTCATTTCATGAAAAATATTCGTATCATTTTGGATTATTTGTTTGACAAAGCAGTCCTATTGGAGCATATGTACTTCAGGATCCTATCAAATTTCCCTTTTGGGGCCTTGTATTGGACTTGAATTTATAATCTAACACTGCAAAAAGTGCTGCACCAATGCAATGGAATAATACTTAGAAAGCATGACTTATATTTTAATGCAGCCCCTTGGAGAGAAATAATGATGGTAAATGAGATACTATCCAGAGATACTGAGTGTTGGGTGTCACACAGGTTAATAAAGAAATGTCATTATATCTACTGGCAAATTAATCTACATGAATCATGCTTGACGTTTCCATCATTGACTGCAATGGGGCAGCGCTTTTTAAATTCCTGTCCAGGATACTTCTAGGTTTTAACATGCAACATGCATTTCTACAGAATAACATACAAGATGGTTTCCCCTTCCAACATCTCTTGACAACCACTTTAAGAGTCTGAGGAATAATACTTTTCCCATTGCCCCCAACTTCTCTTCATCCCTAATGATTTTTTGGCATAATTCTTGTCATTATAGCAACACCCCTCCCTCCCCGTTTCACTTATTCCAAAGAAAGCTGTGCCTATTGGCGTGCACACATAACCCTTACATATTTATGTATTGTCCTTTAGTACATATTTTATCCATGGAGAGATGAATAATGTCAAACTACTCCTAGAATAACAGAGTTGGGACGCACCTTGGAGGTCTTCTAGTCCAGTGATCACCAACTGGTGGGCCAGGGACCACTGGTGGTCCATGAGAAAATTTTGGTGGTCTGCAGAGAAATGTCCCCTCCAAAGCACTCCCCCCAAAGCAATTAATCCAGGCTGCACAGGAACACAAGGCTGCACCGCCCACATGGCCCAACCACCCACTGGCCCCCACCCTTTGGCTGAGCATGAACACAAACCTTACCTTGAGCAGAGCCACGTGAGCTGGAACTGGAAGGTAAGATCAACGGTGGGGGAGAAAAATCCACCCCGGGGTGGCTTGCTGAAAGTGAATCCCATATTGCAGAGCTGCAATAGTCACAGGACTAGCCCTTTGGTCATCCCAGAGTAGCTCCTCCAGTCCATGGCAGACTGGTGCACCCAGATGGAGGAGCAGATGCTCCAGGATGACCAAAGGGCCAGTCATGCGACTACTGCAGCTCTAGAATATGGGTCAACTTTCCCACCAATGTCAGCAAGCTACCATCAGTCAAAATTTATATTAGTGGTCACCAGGATTTAAAATTATGAGTGGTGGTCCCTGAGGTCCAAAAGGTTGGCAACCCCTCTTCTAGTCCAACACCATGTGCAAGCAGAAGATCCTACAGCATTTCAGACAAATGGCTGCCCATTCTCTTCCTAAAAGCTATCTTTCTTAAAAGTTTTTTTTTTATCATCTGACCCATCTTTATTCATCCTTGCCTGCATTGTTTGGGGTTGAGAAGTCCTAGGGAATCCTACTACTACTGTTCTGTCTCTTGCACAGAGGTAGATTTATAGCTGTGCAGATGCAGATAGATCTCGTAGCGATAGAAGGATGATGTCATGAGGTAGAGAGTTTAGACAAAGAATGAGGAAAACTCCCTTAACCCACCAAGGGTCAATTTAGTGACCAATCAGTATTACAGATTTAGCCATGTGACATGAATTACATTTTGCAGGATACCTTTAACTACATATACCATGATGCATTTCCTAAAGGGGACAGCTCACAATTCCTTCGTAACTAACCAATTCCTATAGACTGGCTAGGACAGCACACTCCCCGCCTGGAATGGTAAATTCCACTATTTAAAGAAGAGAAAAAAAATAACTATAAACTAAAATAAGCAGTAAACAATAATACTAACTGAATAGCATATAACTATATAACTAAGATAAACAGTCAGCTATATAACTAAGAAAAAAGTAAACATTAATAAAGCATAAAACAAAGCAAAACATGCAAAGCTTGAGGTTCAATCTTCAATTTCGGCCTCTTGGTGCAAGTCTGCTGGTCACCCCTGGCAGCCTTTTAGGATGTACAGGTACTCTTGGCGGCAAATGTGAAAGTCTGGCGGTCACCTCTGATGGCCTTTTAGAGTGTACAGGTACTTTTGGCAGCAAAGGTGGAAGTCTTCTGGTCACCTCTGGTGGTCTTTTAGGCTTGGTACGGTACTCTTGCTTCCATGGTGTCAAAGGGCGTCAGGAAGCTGTTGAAAAGGGTGTTGCAGAGGCATATGCCCATGTAGAGAGTCTTAGTGGATATCTGGTGGTTGTTGGAAGCCATTTAGGATGTCCTAGAGAAAGTGTAGTGATAGGCGGTGGCCTTTGAGGCTGGAACGTCATTCTTGTTTTTGGTGGTGCTAAAGGGCATTGGAAGGCTGTTGCTAAGGATGGAAGGATGGTGCTAAGGCATTTGCCTGGGTTGGAGCCTGCATCCGATCATCACTGACAATTCCTACGATCCCCCATCCTAGTGGAGATTTGATGGCCACTGGGCCGTCTACAGGACCGCCGACTGATTTGGAGAAGAGAAAGGTGAATGGGGACTTATTCCCCAGCAAGAATAGGATATCAGCCTCCAGAACTAGAGCAGGAAAATGATGAGCAAGGTGCTGTAGGTGAGGCATGCTGCTTATGACCTCAGGTGTTGCGATCTGACTGTGGTCATTTGGTATGCCATCGCATTCAAATCTGGGCGGTAGTGGGAATCGGGTACTTCCATCTAATGACTCTATGCAAAGTCCAGTAGCTCTGCTCCCCGCCATGCTTCTTGGTCTGTGGCACATTGATACGGTGAAGGGAAGTTTGGCCTGTTGCACCTCAAAGAGGTTGAAGAATGCGGGTCTGGCCAGGGTGCAGGTGCTTTGAGTGTCTATCTGCATGTACATTTTCATGGCGACTTCAGGGCGTCCTTCAGGGTACACTTTGGCTAAACAGATGGGAAGACAAGAACGAGGGGGTGATGACTCGGTGCACAATGCTGAGTAGTTGACGTTCATGCTTGATTTTGGTTGCAGTTTGTCAGTTTGCTGAGGAGCCCTGCATGCTTCTGTGTTACGTTGAGACTCCTTGTTCGAAGGAGGGTTACGAGGTATCTGCAATGGCGGCTCAGAGTCTGGATGCAGCGCAGTCAGGTGCTGGTCACTTTTGCAGATGTGATATTGCACTTTGGTTGTGCAGTATTTGGGCAAATGTTTGGATTTGCAACTGTTGTAGCAGTATTGGTACTCTCTTAGCCATTCTTTTTGCTGGGACAGTGATTTCGCTGCAAACCCAGTGCAGCTATTCAGTGAGTGACAAGTGTTATGCATAGGACAAAACTGGTTTCTCGTTATAGTGAGAGATCTAACTTGGGGGGGATGGGATGAAGTCTCTCCCCAACTGTGTGTGGAGGAGGAGTCGATTTTGGTGTCATGGGCAACCATGAAGGGTCTTTCTCTGGTAGTATGTATAGGGCCTGAGGGTGATATATAGTTGCTGTTGTATCTTCTGTTATTAGGAGGACTAACTGCTCTGAGTCCACGGGCTCGGTATGTCTTGCACACTGTCGCTTGGTGGGAGACAAATTCTTCAAGAAGTGTGAAGGGTACAAAGCCGTGGCGACCCTTGGCCATGAAGGTGTCAGTCAACTGGAGCCACTTTTCAATTAGCACTTGCGGAAGTTTTCGAACAATTTTCTTCTCTGTGCTGACATGATTGAGACAGGTGAGTGTCGGTAAGTTGGGATTCCATTATGCTGTTTTCAGCTGGACAAGTATATTAGCGAAGTCTATGATTCGGCGAGGCTTGTTGATAGGAATTTTAGGAAAATTGTTTAGGCTATCTAGGAGCGTTGCTTCTACATCCTCGGGAGCACCATACAGTTCATCAAGCCTTTTCCATGATAACCGTGGGTCGTCAGCTGGGTCGTCAAAGTGGAATGTCATAAGTGCCCTCGGTATGTCGGAGGACTGTGGCCCTAGCCATGCTAACAAGTGTCCGATTATCTCATCAGGGTTCAGGCCTGAATGGGTGCCGCCTGAATGGGGCACAGGAAGTTTCTTCCAAACTAGATATTTGCTGCCTGGCTTGTCAGAGAATCTGCGAACTCTGTTGGCATGCACATTTATCTTTCCACTCTGTAAAGCCAAGTTTCTCCAGAAATCTTCAGCATTTGCTGAGTTGGGGGGAGGTATTGACGTAGAGGGTTCTCCCCCTGGATTCTCATAGGGTGGGTTTGGGTTGTAAGTCAACGACAAGTTGTAGTCTTCTTCCCAGTACTTATGGAGGATGTCACCCTCCCATACTGGGGATGATAGTCGAGGGTCACGCTACTGTGTAAGTTGGGCATGGCTACCTTGTGGTGCCTGGGAGCTGGATTGAAACTGAGGTTGTGGCAGGAATGCTGCTGCCTGTGGATTGAGTGTGGCCATTGTGATTGGTTGCAGGCCAACTTGTTGAGAAGTTGGTGTGAGCACTGGTGGGCTACATTGCTTGGCCAGTAGGGTGTGAGATGTTGCAGTAGGGTTGCTGGTGCTAGGAAGAGAATCTCCAACACCAGTTGAGGAAGGTTTGCTGTTGGAGGGAAGGGAATCTCGTATTTTAGGTCGTACATCAGTAGCATAACTAATGTGTAGAATCTGTGATTGAGATTCATCCCTGTGCTTCTCTGGTTATGGGTGACTGCTAGCCAACTGAGGCAGTTGCATCCACTTGTAGCGAAGCGAGTGCTACGAGATGGGTTAGGAGATAACCATCTTTCACTGTTCTGTTTCTTGAACAGAGGTAGATTTATAGCTGTGCAGATGCAGATAGATAACTCAACAAAGCTTCCATAAGAAAGTTCATTTATTGGTACATCAGGTATCTTCATAACTCACATTTGTGACAAAGTTCTTCTTTAATGGGACAGCACAACTACCTTGAAGATCAAGCAAGCTTAGTTTATGCTTGGTGGATGCAGTCCGTCTTTTAGGATGCAGAGATTCTTTGCAAAAAGGTTCCCTAAATATCAGGACAGAAAACATAACATGAATTCACATTTTTTGGGGGGGAGGGGGGAGGAGTAGAGCTTCTATGCAGATACAACCACCTATCAAGAGAAGGAGAATCTGTTTAATGAATAAAGTAGAATAGAGTTAAAACAAAATCAAACAATCCCCATGAGGGCTCAGCACTTGGAAGATGAAAAAACGGATCCATGGTCCGTCAGAGGAGCTTTGCTCAAAGTCAGAAGGTTTTATAGCTCTGGCTTGAAGGAACATTTTGGCTAAAAACTGCCATGCAAAATAAAGGGCCTGTCACATAGGCCGATGGATGCAAAACGTATGTAAAAAGGACACAGCGGACGAGAAAATGTTCCATCCGTTGTTATCCGCTCTCAAAAGTGCCCTGAATTTGCATAATCAGAGCGGACAACAACGGAAAGGAACGGATAGGGAGAGGATGTAGCCAGGATGTAAAGTGGATGCTCCATGGAAGCCTAGCGGATGGAAGCAGATGGAAGCGGATGGCACATCCGCAGGGCTTCCGGGGTAGCCCAGCAAAGCAGACGCGCAGCGGAAGGAACGGATGCTGAGCGGATGCCGAGCAGATGAAGCGGATGCAGAGCGGAAGCCTAGCAGATGCCTAGCGGATGCCTAGCGGATGCAAATTGTTCACTGCATATGCGGTGAGGATGCATTGCGTCAGTCCCGCAGATATTAAAGGATGCAGCTCGCAAGCAGGTCACCATTCAGAGAAAAGACCTGCTGCCAGACACAGCTCCAGCCAGCCAACAACCATGGGGAAGAAGAGGAAGCCTGTGCCATCTGCTGCCAGCCCTGGCAAGAAGGACAAGGCCACCATCCCACCCCTGGCCCTGACTCTGCTTCTGCTGGGGCTTCTGCTGCTCGGGCTGACTCTTCTGGTGCTTGGGCTTCTGCTGGCACTGTTCCTGGTGCTGGGGCTTCTCCTGGGGCTTACTCTGCTGGTGCTGCTCCTGGTGCTGGTGCTTCTGCTGGTGCTTACTCTGCTGGTGCTGCTCCTGGTGCTGGTGCTTCTGCTGGTGCTTACTCTGCTGGTGCTGCTCCTGGTCCTGCTGGTCCTGCTGGTGCTCCTGGTGCTTCTGGTCCTTCTGGTGCTCCTGGTCCTGATGGTCCTGATGGTGCCTACTCTGCTGCTGCTGATCCTGGTCCTGCTGGTCCTGCTGGTCCTGCTGGTCCTGCTTTTGCTGCTACTGTTGTTTCTGCTGCTGCTGGTGGTGGTGTGGTGGAGCAGCCCCAAGAACCTCAAAGCCCCTCTGATGAGGGCCCAGCTGGCCCTGCCAGAGGGAGGAAGAGGCATATGCGTGAATGGGAGAGGAGGCAATACTCCATCGAAGAGGAACATGAGGATGAGGTGCTGGAATAGCTGAGGGAGAACGAGTATCTATGGCGGAAGGGACACAGGCTCTATCGAGACACCAAAAGGAAGCAAGCTGCTTGGAGAGAGAAGGCAGAGAGCCTGGGCTACACTTCGGAGGTCCTCCTCAGCTGGTGGAAGCACATGGACACCTGGTACGGGAAGCTGCACCTCAAGAAATCTGGCCAGGCCATGGTCAAGCTGACGGACCGGGAGACCTACATGATGGCCAAGTGCAGCTTCTTGGAGGGTGAGATCCACCCTCTGACTACCCTCTCTCTCAGGCAGCCTGCTGAGAGCCAGTCCTCTTCTGGCCAAGAATCAGCTCCTGTGTCCAGACAGGTATCTGTGGAGCGTCCCATGACAGAGACCCCCCTGACAGCTGCACTCCCTGTGGTGAAGCACGTGGGAGACCCCCTGACGCAGTGGGAGCAAGGAGAGGGCACTTCCACCAGAGACCAACCCACATCCACCCCCAGCTCCACCTCCACAGAAAACAGGCAGAGAGCCAGACCAGAGGGGCAGAGCCACACTGTCCTGCTGGAGATCAGGGACACCATCAAAAGCAGCGTAGATCTCCTCTCTCAGCTGGTACACACCGACATACCATCCTCAAACTGCAAGCCCTTCCTCACCTACGTCAACCAGACCCTCCTGGATATGTCCAAATCACAGTACCAGGTGATCAAGGACAGGATTACCGGTCTTCTTCACAACCCTCCAGACACAGCTGAACCTGCTCCCACCCAGTCCAGGTCTGCTCCTCCACCCCAGGTGATGTCACTGCCCTTCCAAGGCTTTCCACAGGCCCTTACCTACCAAGGCTACGGCTACCAGGAGCTCCAGCAGCACAGGCAGCCCTTCCCAGTCCAGGCACAGGTACATCGTACGCCACCAATGCCACCGATGCCACCAATGCCACCGATGCCACCCATGCCACCCATGCCACAGATGCCACCCACGCCTCACCTCGCTCACCTCAGAACATCTGTCATCGGTCTTGGGACTGACACCCCATGTCCTGGAGGAAGGGGCTCTCAACATCACAGGACTGAGCCAGCTCTCTGAGAACGTCCTCCACACACCATCCCCTGTTTTCCTCTCGGGGCCAGGCACCCCAATGGCGCCTCAGACCAGCACTCCAGCAGCAGCCACCTCCACAGCACCTGGACCCTTCACCCCTGAGACTATGGGCACGCCTCAGAGTGACTGAGAAGAGTGCCAGAGACTGGGTTGCTACCTGTTGACTTTATCTTTGCTTGGGACACTTTACTTGGTTCATTTTGCTTTTACAATTTGTTATTAATAAAGATTATCTTTGCTTCACACACTTGCTTCAGTTCTTTTAGTCAATAAAGTCTTGGTGGAAACTTTTAGAAATGGTTTAAGCCTTTGCATGCTTGTGGGATGGGTAAGGATAGCAGTGGGATGGGCAGGGATATCTTTGGGATGGGTAATAGCTGTGGGATAGGCAGGGATACTGTGGGATGGGAAGGGATACCTGTGGGATGGGTAATAGCTGTGGGATAGGCAGGGATACTGTGGGATGGGAAGGGATACCTGTGGGATGGGTAATAGCTGTGGGATAGATAAATCTCCAGTGCAAGCATAGTGGGACTGTATGGTCCACCCTCCCAGCTGCCACACCTATGGCCCTTTATTATCAATAGCAATGTGATCATTGATCCACACATTTCAACATAAACACAACTCTTTATTAAATGCCCTGTTCATTGTAGGGCCACTCAACATCCATGGCACAATCTCATCAGTGTGATGAGACAGGCTGAAGGAAGCATCCATTAAGCATCTATCATCCTGTCTTGCCACTCCACCACTCCAGCTGGGGAGTTGCACCAGTGTTTCAGGAGGTTGCGTTGCTTCTTCCCTTCACGTGAAGCTCTGTTGGGGCCTTGCACATCCACAGTGTCTATCAGGTTTCGCCCTTGCCTCCATTCACCAGGCTCCATGTCCCCATTGCCTTGTTGGTGGTCCATGAGCCTGTTCTGCAACACTGGGTAGCGGGTGCGCATGAGATTGTGCAGGATGCAGCAAGCTCCCACGATCCTCCTCATGGTTTCTGGGCAATGCTGCATGGTGGTGAGAAGTACCTGGAACCTGTTGTCCAGGATGCCAAAGGCATTCTCCACCACCCGTCTTGCCCTAGACAGCCTGTAGTTGAAGATCCTCTCTTTACGGGTGAGGCATCTGGAAGTGTAGGGCTTCATGAGGTAGGTTCTGAGGGAGAAGGCGTCATCCCCCACGATGAAGTAGGACACATCTTGTGTGTCGTTGGGCAGGGGGTCTGGATCTGGGAAGCCCATGATGAGGTTGCGTTGAAGCCCCTCCTTGAGGTGACTGGCGTTGTATACCTGGGCATCTGAAGATAACCCGTTGCCTGAAGCATCTATGTACATGAACTTGTAGTCAGCATCGACCATGGCAAAGAGGATGATGCTGAATAAGCCCTTGTAGTTGTGATAAGTGGACCCTGAATTGGCTGGAGCTTTGCAGGCCACGTGCTTGCCATCTATGGCTCCAACGGTGTGTGGGAAGTTCCACTTCTGATACCACTGCTCTGCAATTTTCTTCCAGCCTTCTTCAGTGGAGGGGCACTGGAGGAGCTCCTCCAGGTATTCTTCGATGATGGCCTGCACCACTTCTCTGACCACAATGCTGATGGTGTTGTGTGGCACCCTCCAGCCGTACTGCATGCTCCTGTACGTGGTCCTGGAGGCCAGGTGGCGCAGAGTGAGTGCCACCTTGAGCCCAGGTTCCAGGCTGAGCCGGAAGTTGGTGCTCTGCTTGGTCAACCTGGGTCTCAGCCGCTCCACAACTTCGTCAAACATGGCTGGAGGCATCCTCATGAAGTTCTGGAATGCATGAGGGTCTTCGTTCCTCAGCTCCACCATCAGCTTGTTATACAGTCCGTACTTGGCTCTTCTGGCAAACCATCTTCAGACCCAGACACTTCTTGGATGCCTCCTTTTCTTCGCAGCGGATGCCTAGCGGATATAGCGGATGTGTAACGGATGACTATGGATGTCTAACGGATGTTCCCCGTATGCGTAGCGGATGTAGAACAGACATGTTGGATACTTTATCCGCTCAAAAAGTTTTGTGCAGCTCAAAACTTTTTGAGCGGATGAAATGTCAGTATATGGATGCTGGACGGATAGAGAGTATGAAAAACGGACGCAGTGAGTATAGAGCGGAAGCATCGCGTTAACCAACGGATGGCAAGTGTTTCTCTCCGTTTTACATCCTCTTTCCATCCGTTGGTGCTGTGTGACAGGGTCTCAGCACTCGCCAAAATCCGGAGAAAAACGCGGGGTCTTTTTCTGAGGACCTTGCTATCAAGCTGAACCCAAATGCGCAGGCGCAGATTCCGATGCACTGTGGCCATGGAGGGAACCTCTTTGCGGCGCCATTTAACAAAGCGAGCGCTGTAATTCTACGACGAGGGGCAAAAAGGAAGGGAAGTTTGAGTCTCTGCCCTGCCGTTGAACATTAATCGGTGTGAGGGGGGTGGGGGAGGCAAATATTGGAAAGCCAAAGCCGTGCTGGATCAAATGGCTTTTTTATTTTGTTTTGTTTTGTCCAACGCTATGGAAACCTTCGACATTCACTGAAAGCTGGAAACTTTAAGATGTGTGAATTGCAACTCCTAAACTTCCCCAAGGCAGCCTTGCTGAAGAATTACATACCCGGATAGTGCGTGTTACATATCTTGATAGTGTGCTGGACAAGTATAATAATCTTGAGATGTTGATCTCATGTGTCATATATAATATCATGAAATATGTGCGGTTGTAACCATTGGCAACATCCCTATTAAATTTGCCTTGAAACTAGGCCTGTTAGTGCTTTCCTTGCCCTCAATCCGAGAACAACAGCGTAATAAACTGGTCAATTGTGGAAAACTCCGAGTCAAAAGATGGCAATTTAATTGCAAGGGGAGGTTAATCTACCGCCGTTTTCCCCGTTTGTTGACTTTTTTTTTTTGCATAGAGCCATTCGCTCAGAGTCACTTCTGCTGAGATGGGAAGCTCTATAAATTCGGTAAATAAATCAAAAGGGTTAATAAATAATGCTGTTAAGACCCGCCAATTACACCTTCCAGATTGATGGGACTGTTTGCGGCCCGGCGAATGACTCCTGTGGGAAGCTGCATTTCTATGCAAAAACCAGGAAGACGATTCAATTGCAATAAACAGAAACGTTTATCTGACTGACTGTTGGGGCGAGGTGGATCCGGTTTTGTAGGCGCAAACTTCCTTGTCGTGGTGGTTATTGCAGCGCTTCCATGAAGTTGTTTGCGTATTGTCTCCAATCCACGAGTGAGACAGATCCATTTCTGCAGGGCTCTTTTTAAGTTGTCTTGTTCCTCCGTCCCTCATTGAGAACCATTTCAGGACACCCTCAAGGTGTCTCACACCTGTTCGGCTTTCTCCACTGTTGGTGGAAGAGAAGCCAAGAGCCGGACATCGTCTGCCAAGAAAGGCAATGGGTTAGCAGAGTTGATGCTGATATAATTTTCCATCCGTTCTAGGTTGAGTGAGGGTCGTATCGACCCAATAGCTCATTCTCCCCTACTTGATTTACATTTCCAACTATGTTTGTTCGGGATTATTTGTTTATTGGCTTCTTAAACTTACTTCTGTCCATCCCAATCAAAATAATTCTCCGAGGTTCAGGTAAAGAAGTTACTATATAAAACAGCATCATGACCGTAGTGAGAGGTGCGGTCAGAAAAAAAGAAAAGGGAAGCAATATCAATGCGCTATATTGAACTTAATGATGGAGGAGGAAAAAAAAAACCTATAAACCTAGGAAGAGCTAAATTAGTGTTTCTCAACCTTGGCAACTTTTAAGATATGTGGACTTCAACTGACAGAATTTCCCCAAGGAGCATCCACACATCTTGAAGTTGGTTCAGGTTGAGAAACACTGAGCTAAAGATTGAAATCATCTTTCCCAAACCTGATGTCCTTCAAGGGTGCATCTGTGCGCAGGTGTCTTGGTGTTGGATGGGGACGACAGTAAGCTGCGTGTAGCTGGACGATCTAAGCTGAAGAAGCTAGTTAAAGTTCGCGGAGTCATAGAAAATGAATGCGATGATTTATCTCAGTTTTAACCAGCACGGTAGCTTTCCTGGGGCGAAACCTCAATTTATTTCCATTCACTTTCCAGCTTTTTAGCAATTGCGATTTCTCTAGTTTAATTAAAGAGGAGCTAGAGATCCGCGATGCTAATTCCCCGGAAATCTAAATTAAAGTCAATGCAGACTTTAACAGTTTAGCTCGACCCTGCTTTCTTAAAGCAGTGGCAAAGATGGACGTCAGAGGCGACGGCGGGAAGAATCAGCGCTCGGCAGGGATTTTACTGCCGGATCTTCTTTATTAAGAAGAAAGGCACCCGTCGCATTTCAGCACTCAACTTTCAGGAGGCAGAATCGTCCTTAGGCGCAAGTTCCCATGGTTAGCAGTGCTAAGTATTGCTCTACTGAGAAATTGACCGTCTGCAGTATTTATATATAAATAAATATATTTATTCTCCCCTCTCCCGCAGCACGCACTCCGAACTTTAAGCTCGGTGTAAGTTGTCCCAGTGAAAAGATCTTGAGAAAGGACCCATTCACAATGAGTGCTGAATTGGGTGTCCGGTAGTATATTTTGGGAGCGAGGAGTTAAGATTTCTGCCCTACGATTCCCCTGAGTCCCTCTCGAGGCCTGGTCCGTGTCCTCGCTTCTTGGACAACCTACCAACCTACCAAAAACATCTACAACTAGAAATAAAAGTTAAAGTAAGCAAAAAAAGAAAAGAAAAGAATGGTAAGAGAACACCCGTCTGATCTTGATGAATATAAATCCCAGGGTTTTAAAGGAGCTGGCAGATGTCATCTGAGAACCTCTGCACCATATCTTTCAAAAGTCCTGGAGCACCGGCGAACTAACCAGAGGACTGGAAAAGAACTGACGTGGTTCCCATCTTCAAAAGAAAAAAGAAAAAAAGGAAAGGAAAGAAATTAGAGCCGGGTAGGGAACGACCCCGCAGCGGAGGAAGAGACGACAGGCGTGTTTTACTCTTGTGGCAGCCTCTTTCCATCAAATACTTCATTCAGAAACCATTTGAAAGACTTCATGCGGAAACCATTTGATTGAAAGAGGCGTCGGCGGGGGGCAAACAGTACGGAGGCATTTGTTGGTGTTTTCATTTTGGTTCCGAGCGAGGCCGGCCGAATCCCGAGAATCGATAAGGGACCCACCCAGGAGAAGAAAAGGTTGACAGCTACCCGCAGCTGTTTCCGGACCTTCGAAGCGAGCGAGTTGCAAGTGGTAGTTCGGCAACCTGGCGCCCTCCAAATTCGCACGCCCGTGTTGCCCCGTGCTCCCTGAAGCTTAGGAAAGAGGGGACAGGGGCCGGCAAATGGGGGCATTGACGCCAGTTAGGGCTCCCTCCCTTCTTCGTCTCTACTCCCACTTTCTCAAAACCGTCGCCTTTTGAACCGAAAGTTTTTTTGGATGAAAACCCCAGTGATTCTAAAGAGCAGCTTTCCCAACCCGACGGCGCTCTTGACAAGCTTTGGATCTCCAATTCCCAGCCCGCTAGAGATTCGCAGCACTGGCGGATGATGGAAGGTGTGTTTGAAAGCGTCCAGACTCGGAGGATGGAACCTCACTCAGTGAAAAAAGCCAATTACTTTCTTCCCAGGCGCTGCCTTGTCCCCAGCACGCGTGGGCGACCTCTGCACCCGGGTTATTCGAGTGGCAGTGTACAAACTAGTCGAGCCCGCCTGAGCCGAGAGATAGCGAAGCTGCACCCAATTTACTGTGGTTATAAAGGCATGACTGAAAACTGGATTTCAGTCGCGACGAAATCAGCCACCCGTATGGCATGAAGCACAACCAAAGCCGCCGAGGTTGCCGCGTGCTTCTTCAGAGATCCCCTGGCTGGATTCCTACCCCACCCAAAGCGATGTTTTAGAAACAGTTCGGGCTGGATTCGCAAAAAAAAAAAAAAAAAAAAAAGGCTGCTGCATCAAAACGCGGCTTGGCTTAAGGTGTTGCTGAGATTCGCCACTCAATTCAGCGGGACTTTGAGCTAAGACAATGAGGAACCAGACTGTTGGGGGGTTATTTAAGAAGACTGTTAAGTCTCTCCTCCTCAAAACTGGAGGAAACACCCACCTCCCACTCTTTCATCCTACGTGAAAAGAATTCTTGGGAAAAGACTGGGAAAGGGGCGGGGGGGGGGGTGAAAGCTGTGAGACACACACACACGCACACCGGAAGGAGGGAGACGGTTGACCCTGCCTAGGGCTGTTACAGTGTGAAACCTCCTCCCCTCCCCGGGGTTTTTAAATCTTAAACAGGGTCATATTTTTCCTAATTCTGATTTTCCTTTGCTAGAAAAAATGAGATCGGAGCCAGTTTGCTCCCGTTGGGAAGATTGAGAGCGTGCGCTCTTTTAGGCATTTGTAAGAGAAATGCAGAAGCGCTTCTAAAGCGGGAAGTGTACAGCTTACTCTACCAAACAATCGCGACGTCTTTTTGAAGATAAATTTAAGTGGGAATCATTTTCCTATCTTTTTTAGGAATAGGGCCCCTCTGAAATCAACAAAGCTTACGTCAAAGTAGACCCGTCTCGACTTCTGTTGTTCGCCGGGATAGGCTAGATAAGAAACTCCTCGGCGCTTCCCTTGGTAAACATCGTGACGTGCACCTATGTGAGATTTACAGCAAATCGCTACCAACACGCAACGAACTCGGAAACGACGTTCCCACGACGTCCTAAGTTCACGGACTGTGATTTATTCGAGCCAGTCAATCTGAAACGGGGACTGTTTCGCGCTCATCGTTTAGCGCCGACAAAGCGGGGCTAAAAGGTGAACGTGGGAACAAGGTGGGCTGATTTGTGTGTCGCGGGAACTCGGGGTTACAATCACAAAAGCAACCCTGGGGATTCTTTCTCACAAATAAAAGTTAACTTCGGAGGAGGACTAGGCTTCGTTTCAGCCGCAAGCAATCCCAAAAGAGGAACTCGGGGAAACTGTCGGATCGTCGCCGCCGTTTCGATTCTTAGTAGGGGCGACTTTATTACCTTGCGGTGGGAACCTCTGACCAGAAGGAGGATGAGGCCGGGCGCGGAGGGGGGAGTAAGAGGTGACAATGGACAGGAAATGGTTTGCTTGGGCTTCTGGAAGAACAATAAAGATCTCGTTAAACGGGAGCAGCATCGGACCAAAACAGAAGCGACTCCCAGTTCAAACGCCATGCAAATAGCTCGGCCTTCTCAGCATCTTTCTAAAATGATCGTCCTAAAGATCATCGGCCGCTCTTATTATGAGACCACCATTCCGGCACCCAAAGAGGAGACCTGCTTAGCATTGTAACCTTGCTAATTCTCCCACCTAAATTCATTCTGGAGTTAAGTTCTACCGAGGACAGGATTATAGATGCCCAGGACTTTTGTATTCTTTATAGCTCACACTTCTTTTGACAGTGTGAATTTTTTTTTAAAAAAATGACATACAAAACCTCAATTCTTTCCTCCTGGAATGATCAGTTTTACAGACAAGGTCTTAATGCCATTGTTGGGAGTTTTTGCAAACTCATCACTCAGGAATGAGTTTTTGCAAACTTGTAACTCAAGTTTGTAAGTAAGAAAGAATATCAAGATATAATACATAAGGCCAATAGAAAAGCCAGACAATTTTAAATTTTGATAACTTAGAGAACCACATAAATGATACCATTGTTTACATAAGCTTAAGAGTTAAAAACATTCTGAAACTAAAGAGGAAAAAATTGAAATAACATCCAATCAAATATTGCCAGAGGCGTTTCTGAAACTGCAGCACTAACAGCAATGTCTAGACATAATTCTCAGAAGGAGGTTCCAAAAAGTGGCCCATCTCTAATAAATCCTTCTTTCACACCCCACCAGTTTGAATGTACTTACTGATCAGTTCCAGGAAAGCTTAAATGTGCGTGAGCAATTATGAGATTTTAAATTGTAATACCTTTAAAAAGACAAAAATAATTGCTGTGATAGGCAGGGAAACAAATACATAGGTTGCACAATTGATATAATACACCAGTGTGGCATGTGTTGATGCTTAGCACCCATAAGCATTTGGGCAACCACACTTAACACTAGCTGAAGTTTCTGAATCATCTTCAAAGGCTTCCATTCTGATTACACCATTTTCACACCCAGGCATCTCCAGTTTACTTGGATGAAACTGCAGCTTGTTTGCTCTCATCCATTTCCAATTTGCTTCTGGACATCTGTTCAAAAAGCCCACAGCCTCCTCAGGATTACGCAAAGCATAGATGACTCCGTGGAATTTTCTGTCATCAGATGTGGTGATGGCCACCAATTAGGAGAGTTTTAAAAAGGAACTGGACAACTGCAAAGGAAGTATTGATGTCTGTTTTCTAGCCCTTGGATTCACAGGCAGACAACCTTGAACACCAGCTGCAAGGAGCAAAAGTGGAGGAGACATATCACTCTTTTCCCCAAGTCTGTGCGTTTCCTTAATGCATCTTGTTTACAACAGTAAGACATAGATTGTTGGCTAGATTACCAATTCATTTCTTATGTTTTTAAATAGATTGTGATTAAATAGATTGTAATAGCTACCGTTTCTGTGCCTGATATAGTTGTTAAAAGGATATGAAATGAGACAGAACCATATGATACCTCAGAAGAGTTCCCAAACCCTACTGATTCCATTTTCTCTGAAAAGGACTGGAATTACCATAACATTATATCCTCCAGGCCATTAGAGTAAAGTCATTTATCAAGACCTGTAAGACTGTCCCTATCCTTTATCTGAGTGAGCTGACTGAGATGTCTCTATCTAAACAGCTTAGATTTCAGATGCTAGCATGAGCTCCAAAGCTTTCCATCCTTGACTTCAGATTTATGTTGGATTCCTTACCTTTTCCAGCATAAGTTAAATTATATGCAGAAAGAGCACATTTTTACATGCGACTTGTTGAATTAATTAAAAAGATATTGACATACCTCTTTGATCCCAAGGCTCTGTCAACTTTCTGGCCTTGTTGCCTGTCATACAGACTTGCACTTGCTCAGAGCACACTTCAAAGTTATTCAACTTACAGCAATTATTTATGTTGTGGAGAGCATGCATATCTTAGTTGTTGCCCAATCTGTTTCAGAGTATAAAATGACAAGGAAAAGAATGTTGGAGGAAGTAATCTTAATCCTGACTACGTTCTCCGTAAAAACTAGAAAGTGCTGAAATGTAGGGCCTATCCAATGTCTACATCCCTAAAGCTGCAAAACTCTGCTTAGCTGGAACATATCACTCAACCATATATTTACAGAGATTAACTGATACCTAGTTTTTCTTTCCAAATTTGGAACCTACTGTATCATCTCTTTCTTTCTCTCTTCATATATTAGTACTTGATTTTTAAAACCAAGTTTAATTAGTTTTTATTGATAAGTATAGTTTTTTGGAAGAGGGAGGCGTTTTTGTATTATGGAAAGAGAGGAATCTTTCACAGTTCCAGTTTGTTGTAATTTCATTAGGGTTTTAGCACTAAAGGGACCCCAAAAAAATCTCACCCTTATATATTTAAATATGTGACAATTCCCGTTTATACATCATTAAAAGGCTCTCAGAAATTGGACATAAAGTATTCCTCATTTGGTCTACTTTGGTAAATGGACAGCATGGTTAAAGTGGATTCTTGGCAGTAAATAACCATTTTTGCTCATGACACAGTTGCAGCTCATTTTACATCAAAGTCCCACTGATCTGAACAACCTTGATATGCAAATAGGTGAGCTTATAAGATCCAGTCACTGGAGACCAAAATTTGGGGTGATTAACGTTCTCGTGGCATTTGATCCAAAACACTCTGTTCTTTGCAGTGGTAGTAAGTCACATCTTGGGATGGGTAAATGGTACTGCTGGAATAAGCAAGGGAATGTGGAGCACCTACCGGTTATAGCTCCCTTACTGACTTGGGCCATTTCCTTCTTTGGCTGCTGAAACTGCAGCCCAGCGGCTTTGATAGAGGTGCAAACATTTGGAGGCAAATTTACATAAAATAGCTGCGTTTAATCCCACTGGCTGCAATTAACATCACAGGCTTTCCCTGGGCTCCGTTCTGATATGGCCGCAGGGAGCCAATCAGGTGGGCGGGACAGGCACATCAAAGAGACTGTCCTCCAATCAGGTGAGCCCCCTACTGGCATTGTGATGTCACAAGGATATTTATACCAGGGGCTTAATTGCTCCCCGTTTAACTAGTTTCGTTTCAAGTGGCGTGGACCAGAGAGGTCAAGTGGAATTAACCCTTCTGCCCCCAAACTGTAGACCTGTCCCACGCCCCACCGTCTACTTTTAGGGTGCTTTTGACCTCCTTCACTACAGTTTGTTGTGGGGCTTCCTCTGACAATTTTTCCAAGGCGGGAGAACTTCTGGGTACCAAAAGACTGGAGAAGGATCTTGGTATTAAAGGGGTATTGGTGGGTGGACTGTAGGATGGGTTCTCCAACCACGGACAGCTCTGGAAAGAGTCTGCAGTATCAAGTGGATCATCTGCTAAGCGCAGTGGAGAACGAGCTACAGGCTGGCAGAGAAAAAGGGGATCCTACCGAGAGGGAACTGCGAGTCACTCTGGAGGACAGCGAACTGTGGTTGCGCTTCAAAGAACTCACCAACGAGATGATCGTCACCAAAAATGGCAGGTAGGAGGACAGAGAAAGACAGTAATGCATTGATACTTTCAGGTTGCTTCCAAGGGATACTTTCCCCCTTCCCGCTTTGCTTTCTCCTGTGTTCATTCAATTGTTGCCCTGGACTACAGGAAATCAGTCATCCAAAGGCATCGGAAGCCTTCTACTCCCAATTGCTTATAGTAGCTAATAGAGGAAATTCCCTCAGTGATCTTTCCCAAGTCCCGTTCTTTTCTTGGGACATACCCTCTTAATGTCTCCCTTTTGTCCCTTGACCATTGGCACCCTTTCTACATTCTGTCCACTTGGCATTCTGCAGCCTTTCAGTTTTCTTTATTCCCTTCCCTTTCCTTTCCTCTTGTAGCCCTTAACCTACGCAATCCTGTCCAGTCAATTTGTAAAGCAGGACCGCAGCCTGAGTTTCTATTCAAGATATGAGACCTTCCCTCATGCGAATGCAGCAACACTAGTTTTTCCAGTGGGGTACAGGATTTTATTGTAGTGTCAATATTATTGTAGTGTAGAATTTCAGTTCTAAACATTTTCCCATCAGTCTTTTTTGAAGATTTTGAAGACCTTCCATTCCATGACTAATTTGAACTGCGATGATGTCTCCATATATATATATATATATATATATATATATATATATATATATATAT
>BLBF01000018.1:3452325-3477844 GCA_015471245.1 Laticauda colubrina | reverse complement strand
TATATATATATATATATATATATATATATATATATATATATATATGCCTTCTAGCCCGTTTATGAAACTTGCAATTAGAACAAATGGTAGACTACTAAAAAAAAATAACCCAAATTCTCCCTTTTTATAGTATGTAGTATTTGTCTGTAAACCTGTGCCTCTAATATGCAAGTGAATTTCCCCGAAGTGGAGAGGTGTCTCCCAAATCAAAGGGAGGATCAAAGTGCATCACTCAAAATGACTTAATTGGAATTTACTTCCATAGCTTGAGAACAAAGAATGGTTTCGGTGCCCATACCCTACAGGGGTACCTTTTTCAGCATTTGCATCTCACCCCTAGAACTGCTTGTTCCGAAGAGACAAAAAAGATAGAATCCATAATAGGACACCCCCACTTGTCATTTGGCCAGAGAAGAGCCTCCTTCCAAATTATTGCTATTCACTAGTTATGTCCCACGGATTTCAAAGGCCTCTTTTCTGAGGGTGAGATGAGAATCCCCTCCCGGCCTATAAATATAACTAACCGCCGGGTCCTCCCGACGTGTGCGTGGTCATTTGGGAATCCTGCGCTCCTATGCACTGTGGTAGCTTGAAAGCAGCCGCAAATTGAAGCGGGTCTTCCCTTTACGTTGGATTCCAGAGAGCATCAAAGGCAAGGCGAGGCCTCCTCGACTCGGGGCAGAGGAGGTTCTGTGTTTTGGGCAGAAAAAGCCTTCGACGCCAGCGGCCTAGGCCTGGCCTTGAGAGGCCGCGCCGCCGGTGTCTCCTCCCGCCTCTCCTCGCTCCTTGCGTCTCCTCCCTGCAGGCGAATGTTCCCCGTGTTGAAGGCCAGCGTGTCCGGACTGGACCCCAACGCCATGTATTCCTTCCTGCTGGACTTTGTGGCTGCAGACAACCACCGCTGGAAGTACGTAAACGGGGAATGGGTGCCGGGCGGCAAGCCTGAGCCGCAGGCCCCGAGCTGCGTCTACATCCACCCGGATTCGCCCAACTTTGGCGCCCATTGGATGAAGGCGCCCGTGTCCTTCAGCAAGGTCAAGCTCACCAATAAGCTCAACGGGGGAGGCCAGGTGAGGAGGGAGCGCGCGTGGAAGTGGAAATGAAGGATTCCTGAGGGCAGGAGTGGGCACCCCAAAAATCAAGGGCTGGGGGCAGACAAAGTGTAAGGTGCTTTTAGGGAGAGGGCCGCACGTCCCGTGCACTCCGTAGGGTTTGGTTGCTGCAGAAGAAACGAAGGCGAATGTGTAGCGCACCTACGCGCCTTCTGAAAACACCTTTAATGCCAGTCCTGTGGGTTTGGGAAAGTTGCCTTGTAAATAGTCATTTTTAAGGCTTCAGCCACCGTTTATTTTTCAGTTTAGGAATCTGGAAAATACAGAGTTCTCTCGTTGCCGCTTTCAGAGTGTCCCCTTCCCAGCTTTGCATGGGAAAAAGCATCCTAGGAAATCTAACAGTTTAGCTGTTTTATGGCCTAAAGGAGATTTGGAGAAACATGTTTTGTTCTCGTCTCCTGGGTTCCGTAGCCTGAATTTATAGACACTCTTGTAAAATTTGGCATATCTGGGTACTTGCCTGAAAGTCCAGTGCTTTGCACACAGTCCTATGGATCTGAAATTGATTGCTATATTTTCATCTGGAACTCCAATCTGGAATTCATTCAGCTCCAATCTGGAATTCATGCTTATAAATATATGCATGCACAATTTGCAAGAGGGTAATGCTGTCTGGTTAAGCAGAAAAAGAAATCCAAAATTAGTATTACAAGTTTGAAAAAAATGAGATATTGAACATATTTTAGCATGGCATAAACTATAAAAAACAAGTTCTTAAGCTTCTGTATGTGTTACTTAATTTTTTGAGATAATGTATAATTTTAAGAACATTTAAAATCTGGATTCTGGTGTGTTAGGAACTTAAACAGCAGGCAGCAACAATGAACAATAAGAATTTGGAGAAGGGGTGTCAAAAGATGGCAATGTGTGTTTGTATCTATCTCTTAGAATGAAACACAGTGTCAGCTATTTGTATGTTTGGTACCCAGAGAATTGCCATCTACAAAACTTACTTTTGTAAATGAACTTATTATATATACTCATCATTTTATTCTAAAGCAACAGGAACAGTGAAGGGAAAATTGGAGTATATCCTGATTCAGTTTGTATTTAACCAGTTTGGAGGCAAGTACCTAGAACCCACTTGGTATTCTAGTCCTATAATTAAAAAGAATGAAATAGCCTGCCCTCAACAATTCACTGTATTTAAAACCAAGGATTTGTAATTATTTTTTTTTATTATTTTTCATGGAAATTTAGAATATTTTTTTCCAGCAACCAAATATCTTGTGTCAGTCCTGAATCCTGTAACAGTTAATGTCTCATCCGAATTGCAAAGCAAGATCATACATCATACAATATCTTGGACACTCCATAAGAACAAAAGGCATGGCTCCAAAATATTTTAACCAAATTGTCTCCTGGCCTGGACTGGAGGGATGTTCTATTTAACTTGTATTTTTGTAGGAGAAAATTAGCCACAAACTTCTGTAATGTTTCCTACACAGTTTTAACATTAATGCAGAAAATGGATGCAATGGTTGGGTGCCAAAATCTGGTGCTGCATATTTCTGTCAACATTCTGAGTGGGTCAACATGCTTAGACCTAGAGTGTTATCCTGAGATAAGTATAAAGACAATTTGGGGAAAGTGATGTGTGACATGCACCTTTCTTAGCATATTTGCAAGCCACATAAAGCTACCCAAAGTGATAATTCAAGGGCAATTTACTAAGAGTTTGGGGGTAATATGGCAATTTGTAATAATGGCAGCAACAATATATACTTTCTGACCAAATCTTAATGCTAACTTTATTAATAAGTTTTTTTTCTGTGCACAGAAAAAAACTAGTTGTAGGATCAACAGCTAGTAAAATTTTGGAAATGTCAAAGCATGTTTTCCTTGACAATTCATATTCACTTATTGTTGTGGTGATAGGGCATATTAATAGCTATTTTTCTGTTCTGTTATCCTTTCTTCATAAAGATGAATCAGGCATGGAAAGTTAGTTATGTTGAAACTGTTATGTAAATATTTCAGTGGCACCTGTATTTTTTTTTAGAGAGAAAGATGACAGGTTAGACCTAATCTATCAGCAACAAGGTTTCAATCAATTTGCAGATACATTTTTCAAGTCACTTAGTAGCATGATATTGGAAAGGTTTATTTGTATATTGTAATTCAAATGTACATTTTCAGCCTGGTTCTCAACAGTATTTCTGATAACCATAATATATACTGTATTAGCAAAATTGTTAAATCTGATAGTAAAATGAGATGCCTAACTAGTAACCTGTATAGTTTGTATGCTGTTTGTTCCAGTCGTGAGCATGAATACTGTGCTAGTTAAAAAACAAAAGTTAAAAGTTATAGCTTTAATTACAGAGGAATCATTCCCTTCTCTTGGGACTACATATTATTATTGTTCTCCAATTATAATTATTAGCACCAGCTCACTATGCATTTGAGTACTTTAGATTTCTTATAAAAGAAAAAAATGAGATAAGTTAAGGCACCAGGCTATTAACCAGAAGACTGAGTTCTAATTCTGCCTTAGACATGCAATCTGGCTGGGTGACTTTGGGCCAGTCATTTTCTCTCAGCCCAATTCACTTCACAGGGTTGTTATGAAGGAAAATAGGAAGAGGAAAGCTAATATTTCCTTTACTGAGTGAATGTTTTTACAGTTATGTTATGACAGTCATTAAGGAACCCAGCTAAAAAAGAAGTTTCTCCTAACTTTACTAGGAAAATGTATGATTTAAGCTGTTTGCGCACACAAAAATAGATCAGTTTTCTGGGTATTTTGTACTATGGTTAGTTTATAAAATCTTCCAGTGGTAGCTTTTATAGGGTAATACTGATTATGTGCAGATAATAACTTGCTTTCTGAGAAATGAATAAAGCTCTGTGCATGGAACTCTTTCATTCTTCCTTCAATAATTAAAGATGCAAATCAAATTATAAACATTTAATTAGTTTGGCAAAATGTAGTTATCAGTTTTGAAATAATTCAAGATAATAAATCAATTTTAAATGATTTAATATCTTAGTTTATTTCAAAACTATTAATGTTGCTTTCCCACTTGGATAAAATGGAAAAGTAAACATAGATGTAATGTTCCTGTTTTGACTATTCATCTGGAAAGACATAAGGTAAAATAGCCACTGAGATTTTCGACTCTTAATTATTATTTTTTTTAGATTTAAGTCAGCAAATTTGTTCTTATTAAAAAGCGAAAATCATTGCTGTAGTTGATGTTGCCGTCTCAGAATAGTGTTTATCACTCTTTCAGTGCTTGTTTCTGTTGTTCTTTACACCAACAGATCATGTTGAACTCCTTGCACAAGTATGAGCCTAGGATTCACATCGTGAGAGTTGGTGGCCCTCAGCGAATGATCACCAGCCATTCCTTCCCAGAGACACAGTTTATAGCTGTGACTGCTTACCAGAACGAAGAGGTAGGCATAAAGCGTGGAAGAGCCTGTGGATGGATTGCTCTCTTTCAAAGTAGTAAAGGGACATGGAGTGAGAAGGGGGATGTTAAAATTAGGGGTATGCTGTTTACAAGAATTTTAAAAGATGCTACAAAGGAGACGCAGTAATTGTTCACTTCCAGTGAGTACTTAAAGAAGTGGAATTGCTGGAAAGTAGGAGAAATGTCTTAAGCATAAAAAGAACTCAGCAATGAAGTAAGGCAGATACAATTCCATGTTACTGGTTTATTTTGGCTATTAGAAAAAAAAACTACTCTTGTTATACTTGCAGGAGAATATGAAGTGATCTTTTCAACAAGACACATCCTGCTCTTTGAGTAAAAAAAAAATGTCTTCTGATATTTTTGCTTGTTTGGAAAATGTTTCCGTTAACCTCAAGACTTTATCAGTAATCACCTCTTTATTTTGTTTATATTACTAAACACACTTTAATTGCAACATAACACCATTGGATTATATGGAATTGATTTCCAAGGAGTCTTATATAGGACCAGGATCTGAGACATAATGAGGTCTGAGACATTATAATTCAACGAGTCTGATGAAAAGATAATGAAAGGTGTATTGATTCTCAATACATGTTATCAGTATTTACTGTTGAATATAACTATATTATGCAAATCATTTTTTTAAAAAAATATTTTTAATCCAAACAATCTGGATTATTGACAGCACTAAGCAATTTATAATAATATACAAACTGAAAGATTGTTTAAAACCTACGTTTTAAAATATACAACTGAATTGTCCTAATCATCTAATATATAAATATCAATAAAGTAATAGGAGACCTACCATAGATACACTTATTGAACTCTTATTCTTTGTCATGTTGTGACCCTTCTATAAAAATAATAACCATTAATTTTTTGTACAACACTTTTTTTTTCTATCTGTTGTTTTGTGTCTGCATTAGCTGCTAATATTACTGCTCACTTTGATTCTGTCGAAACACATAGAGGGTTCAGCACTGATTATACAGTAACTCATTATGTTTTAATAGATTCTGAATGAATTTTTAGGTCCTCCAGAGAGAGAAATAAAGTTCCTGTCTGTAAACATAACTTCCATGTTGAAGCCTACATGATGAATTGTATTGAGGTTCAAGGCTTATGCTAAATTCATTAAGTGCTAACGATTACCAACTAATTTTTAAAAATCATATTAAAGTACAGCACACTAAAGTCTAGCAAGATCAAATGGTTTATCTTCTGTTAATTGTTTATATATAATTGTTTCAAAGTTTTTAGGGTGGGTCTATATTTCAATAACTAAAACTATGATATAAATCCTTTGCATTTAAATTCTCCATGCTGAAACAGTAGCTCATTTCTTAATAAAATAATCATTTGTGTTTCCAATATATTATCCCCTCTTTTTACCCGGAACCTGACACTTTTTATAACAGTTTTTAGTGTATCCTCCCTCCACTCTACGTCCCTTTTATGTACTTCCTTAATAGGATAATAAAACCAGGCATCTTAGTAAGGCAAAGAGGGAACATTGTAGAGGATTTCAAAGCCTGCTCTTGCAGTCTTAGTAGTTTTAATAATTTTGTTCTGGGCTTTTAACCAGAATTAATTGCAAAAACCTTACTGGAATTAGCAGTAATGCTGCTGAATTATCCTTTCAATTAACAATGAAATAATTAAAATTACATTTGAATTTGAAATATTTTCTTCATTTTTTGTAGATAACAGCATTAAAGATAAAATATAACCCCTTTGCAAAAGCTTTCCTTGATGCAAAAGAAAGGTGAGAGCTGTTGTTTGCTTTTAATTGCATTTACAGACTGCATTTCATTAGTTTAATATTTTTACTAAAAAATTGTGCTTCTTTGACAGAAGTGATCACAAAGACATGATGGATGAAGTGGGAGACAGTCAGCAATCACAATATTCACAATGTATGTCTAAACTCTCTTCTGAAAGTTATATTTTTGTTATACCATTGTCATATGGAACACCCTTAAAGCAGTTTTGTTCCAATATCAGTGCCATTTTGTTATGTAGTTAAGAACATTATTCATGAATATACAATGCATGAACATATATTCCATAAAATATAATCTTCGCCAACAATTTGTATCTTTCAGAAGGCTATCTTTTAAAAAAATGTGTACTGCAATATACTTAGCCTGAGAAGTGGTATTACAATTTTACATTCCTGATGCCAGAGACTGTAAATACTGTAATGTTCTTGACTTATTTCTTTTACTGAACATTGAGAACGAAGAAAAAATTATCAGAGACAAAGGAGCATGCTTTACTTTGGGAGATTCTGCACTCCTGGATCTCTAGATATTTTTAGGCAGTGCTTCTCAACCTTGGCAATGTTAAGCTGGGTGGACTTCAATTCCCAGAATTCCCCAGTCAGCACATAGCTTGAAGTTGCTAAAGGTTGAGAAGCACTGTTTTAGGTATCAGATGGTTAAGCGTGAAATGTATTCTGATTTTGAATGGACTCATAGCACAGTAGTTGAATGTATATTTTGAGTGCAGCAGGTCCCTGGTCCAATTACTGTCATTTTCAAGTAGAATTGGAAAAATTCCTGCTAACTTGGGAAAATCACCACTAACCATCCTTGAAAATACCACATGATATGGACTAAAAGTGTGACTTGGAATTGTAGAAACCCACCCTCTGCTGTTTGCCTCGTGCATTTCAAAAAATAGGATTTTATATTTAAAAATGTAGAAAAGCTATTTTCTTAAAGCACCTAAAATATTAAGCAAAGAACAAGATAATTTTCTGTGTCTCTGATGTTGAAATTAAGTGGAATAAGAAAAAAGCTGGTTTGTAAGTATTTACAATCTTTTTCATTTGTTCAAATATATTAATCAACTGGTCAAATGAATCAATCCATGCAAAGCCTGGAATATTCCCATTGAAAACTCATTGATGTTTTTCAGACAGAGTTCAATAATCTTTGAGACAGGGATTGTTGTCAACAGTACAAAGTTTTAAAGAGGATCAGTAGCTTGATTATGTTAATTAGAAGTATTTGCAGAACCTTTCCCTTTGTCTAAGTTTCACACTCTGAAACTTAGTATTCAGAGTATTCTGAATTACTATGCTGCTCTCTGAATATCTCCCCTGTAATCACAATGATGTAAGAAATGACAGAAGATATAGTCTCATATTACAGGCTCAATTCCCATTCTTTCATATCAATATAGTAAAGTTCCATGCAGAATGTAATTAAGATGGTTTCCATCATGACACAGATTGTGTCATTCTCCCACCCTTCTCTCCTTAGAGAGCCATGACTACCATTTATTCAAATGTATGTTTACTAGGATATTTTGCTGTTCTCACATTGCTTCTTCTAAGCTATTAGATACAAAATATTACAATTTAATCATTTTTCTGATTACCTCCCAGATTAGGATAAAGCAATAAGAGATGTGAGGTTATAAAAATCTTACGTTCATGACTTCAGATTATTACTGATAGTACTTTCATTTTGAGTTTTCTTGCTTTAATGTGTAGGAATGCTATTGTCACAATATTTCACTTATGGTACACTATCGATCAGCAGAGATGGATAAATACGCTGTAATAGCACCACAGCAAAGCTATTTATAGCCACAAGTTACTGGGGGAGACAAGGAGAGCTTGAAATCCATTTTTATTGTTTCAATGTGAGTTAAATATAGGTTTAACATTCCAGGATTGATGTGTGCAAACTGCTATTATCTTGGACAAATAATCCTGCTATATATTGGTAAAATGATATTATTCATATTTTTACAGTAGGTGGTTGGCTAATTCCTGGAACAGGGACTCTTTGTCCTCCTGCCAGTCCTCATTCCCAATTTGGCACATCTCTGTCACTTTCTCCCGCTCACAGTTGTGAAAGGTATTCATCATTAAGAAATCACCGTCCTGCCCCTTATCCAAATCCATACACCCATAGAACCAATTCTCCAAGTAAGTACTTTATAGTGTCCTCCAGTTTTTTGATGTCATAAGATACTAACAGATCTAGTGTGAATATACAGCCGAGGTGTGAAATCTGTGACTCTCCAAAGTCTTAAACTACAAATCTCACTGTCATTGTAGACTATTATATTTGGAGCCATGGAAGCTGAAATTCAGCAACCTCTGTAGGACCATTAGTTCAGTCCTGGGTGGTAAAGGCTAGATCAAAATTTGATTTAATCTGGTGTAGCAGTTAAAATGCTGGATTAGCAGCAGAAGAGTCAGGTTCTAATGCTAATGAAAGCTTTCTGGCTATTTTGGGCCAGTCATCCTCTTTTAGCTTTAGATTGAGAAGTTGGAAAACATTAATACAAACTGTTTTTGATCAATATATAGATTATGGTGCACACGCAATCTTCAATCCTGTAGTGGATTAATTTGGTCCAATTTAAATACAGGATCTTCGGTCCAATCTAAGTACAATATATAAAATAATACATTGCAATGTCCTGCCTGTCAATGAATACTTCAGCTTCAACCATAACAATACAAGAACACGCAATAGATATAAACTTAAGGTAAACTTCACCAAACTTGATTGCAGGAAATACGACTTCAGCAACACAGTGGTCAATGTCTGAAATACTTTTCCTGACTCTGTGGTTTCTTCCCTACACCCCAAAAACTTTAACCTTAGACTGTCTACTACGGTATTGACCTCACCACTTCCCTAAGAGGCCTGTAGGGGGCGTGCATAAGCGCACCAATTGTGCCTATCGTCCCTGTCCTATTTCTTTTTATTTTTCTTGTATGTATCCATCTCATGTATTCATAACTATATTTATACTTACAACTGTTATCTTGTAAGTGATTGACAAATGAAATAAATAAATTCAAGATGAAGTAGATCGATTATGATGATGATAATATTAATAGATATATGTGGGGTCCTTGGTGCTCTCTGAGCTTGCTTGTTTTCTTGCAGATGTTTCATTATCCTAACTAGATAGCATCATCAGTGCTAGTAGCACCATCAGTGTTATCTATATATAGATGGGTGGATAGATAGATATAGCTAGATAGAGTATCCATTTTAATCAGCTGTAGGAATTGTAACAGAAAGTACAGAAATGAGATTTCACTAATCATCTGAATCATGGCAGTTTTACTCAGAAAAGTACAAGTAAAGTTTTTTTTTTAAATACATTTTTCAAATAATTATTAAATGTTTTGAATAGTCTACAAAAGAATGCACTATTAATAGTGAATAGATCATTTTATTAATTGTTTGGTTTGCAATAAAAGACTTCAAGCTTATTTAAAATAAGATTTTTGTGAGAACCCAGCCTGCTGTGATGGTACTGTTATTTTCACCTTTATGCCACTTGGATTTAATTAAAAAGGCACTGTTTTTGCTTTCCAAAATGGAAACAGGGTAAGAAACTCATATGGGAAATGGCAAGGCTTTTGATTTTCAGACACAATTTATCATTCCATAAAGTCTAGATCATGTTTTCAATTACAATATAAAGTCGTTTTCATTAGCAGTTTTAAACAGCCTTAGGTGCCTAGTAAGTCCTAAAATTTCCAGCTAGGTGATTATAAGAAAAATGAATTTGAAGTAAAACTAAACTACATCCTTGGTTTTGAGCCATTTAGCTATCACACAATAGCAATAAATAGACTTATATACTGCTTCATCGTGCTTTACAGTCTTAAGAGGTTTACAGAGTCAACATATTGCCCCCAACAATCTTTGGTTCTCATTTCACTGACCTTAGAAACATGGAAGGCTGAGTCAACCTTGAGCCAATCAGGATCAAACTGCTGGCAGTCAGGAGAGTTAGCGTGCAATACTGCATTCTAACCACTTTGCTATCACAACTCTCTGAGAGAGCTTTAAGGGAGCATTTATTCTTAATTCAGATGTCTGCATGAGATTGTTTATTATTAATATATTTTAATCTTATAATCTATTTCTGTTTATAAAAAGGACTTGTTTGGTATGAAAATGATGTTTTGCTAATTTCTTTCAAGCCTGATTATAGTGTAATAACTCAAAAAAAGGCTATGAAGGTTGCATATTACTTTTTGAAAAGTTGATATGTCCCTGCTCCATTGAAACTTTATGGACTAAATATACAGAATTGATCTCTGCTTTGGGTCTATACTAATATGATTGCAAAATGATTTGATATTTATGTAGAATCAAATGCAATATTTTTAAATGACCTTATATCATTGCTAGAAAAGCAAATACATTCTAACAATTCCTAATGAATTCAATTATACTGATGAAGTTCATATTCAAGTATTGTACTTGACAGTATGGAATGTTCTTACACAAAATGCTTGCTTTTGCAGCAGCCTATGGAGACAGTTCTTCAGCATGCCTTTCTATGCTCCAAAGCCATGACAATTGGTCCAGCTTAGGAGTCCCAGCTCCAACAAGTATGTTGCCTATGAATCACAGTAGCGGTCCACCAACCAGCTCCAGGTAAGCTCTCTTCCATGAACACGAAACTTCTAGATCCATTTCTGCCATGAGTCCCATCGAGGTGACCCTCCACCCCAATATAGCTATAGTGTCTACACAAATACTGTTTGTATAGTATGATTTATGCAGGAGTAGAGTGGTTGTGTTATTTATCTGCAAGGATAGAGTAGCAGCTAGTCTGTTATATACTAGCTACTTTCTTATAAAGGTAAAGAAATAGAGAGCAGTGCTTATCTCCATTTCAAGGCCATTGAACTAATGTTGTCCAAAGAAATTTCTGTGCTCATGTGGCCAGCATGATATCACTGAATGCTGTTAGATTCTCACTGAAGTGATAACTATTTATCGACTTGCATTAGAATGCTTTCAGACTGCTAGGTTGGTAGGAGCTGGGGCAAGAACGAGTGCTCACCCTGTCGTGTGGAGCTGGATCTCGAAGCTGGACTGCCAACTTTTTGGCCAACAAATCCAGTGTCTTTAACCACTGAGCCACCAGTGCCATCCCTCTTTGATGCCATGGGTGAAAATTATTTTTCACTTCCTCTGTTTTATCCTTTTATATGTGTAGGAGGAAGTCAGTGACTTAATAAGTCTCCAACTCCCTCGCTTTGGTGGTTGTGAGCTAATACACTTTCCAGTTAAAAAATAGTGTAACCCTATATCAGTAGTTCCATCCACAGCCTTTAAGGTGGCCATCCCTGACTTAAAGGGGGAAAAAAGAGATGTGCTTAGTATATTTAAAAAAAAAAGATTAGTAAGATACAAATATACCCCTCCTTAGCAGCATCTGTGGAAGAGGTCAATAAAGACAAGATGCTGGATATGACATCCCAATGCCAATCCTATTTTTTGCAAGTCCAAGGGAATAAACGTTTGCACTACTCCTACTATTTTGCCTTTTTAACTTCCCTTAACTTCTCACTGATGCTGATGGCTATTTAAAAAAAATTACTTAAGGAGCTTGGATGTAATAGGTCTTTTATTATGGAGTTTATGAAATGCCGCCCAGATTCAGTGAGGTGGGTGGCCATATAAATTTACTACATAAATAAATACATTGCTCTGTAGGGTAGAAAAAAATGTGACTAGAGAAAGACTCCATCTAACAGTAGCAGGCATTTGCATGCTATGGCAATTCACAGAATTCTGAAGGAATTCTATGTAAACAAACATGATCTATACTGTAACACATCTTTAATCGATGTTAACTGCATTTCATTGCCTGTGGCAATGACAATAAAGTTGAATCTAATCTAATCTAATCCGTAGGAAATCACCAAATCCAAAGTTCCCTAAAATACTTTCTTCCTTTTACAAACAAAAGTTTCTGTTATTGTGTAAGAATACTGCTTCACACGAGTAATTGAAGTGAGGGATCATTAACAATATGTACAGTGTTCATAATATGCTAGCTTATGACTGCAATAAAATGTTTAATTTGCTATAACCTCCCAATTCCTATATTGGTGAGGTTTTTCAGAAAAGACAATCCTGCTGAGTTTGGTGCCTAGCTTTACAGATAGTTCCATTTTAGTAGTTGGTGAATGGAAATTAAATAAAAAAGCTGCTTATGCGTCTGGGACTGGAGAGAGGACTCATGAACTTATATTGACACCAGTCAGCACTAAACACCAAATTGCAAAATGCCTCCCAAAAATCTTTGGTACTTCTCCTAGTGAGGGATTTGCCAAACTTTTCCCTCTGAAACCAAAAAGGTGATTTGGATTGGGGTGGCAACATCTATGGATCATAAAATTGCATGTTTGAAGATTTATTCAGCCTACTATCCTGGGGTCAATAAAATAAGGACCCATATTGTTGGGGGACAATGTGCTGACATTGCAAACTGCTCAGAGAGTGCTGTAAAACTATGAAGTGGTATATAACTCTTAAATGCTTCTGCAATTGCTATATACTGATTGTGTGATCCAGGAAAATACACACTTGAATTAAGAAGGTCTGTGCCTCTTGTATGCATCCTGTCAATACCTCACTCAAATGCATACTTTTTGTCCTCCCCTATTTCCAAACATGTTGATGTTAATAAATTCTATATTTAGAATAATGAAGTGAGCTATAGTTTACTTAACCTTTTGCTAACAAGGCTGCCTTTCTAGAAATGGAAAACCTGTTGTTGTTTTTTTTCTTTCTCTTGTAGCCAATATCCCAACTTGTGGTCTGTGAGCAACAGCACCATCTCACCCGTTTCACAGTCAGGTGGGATGTCCAGTGGGATAGGATCTCAGTTTTTGCGAGGCTCTACAACCCACTACCCCACACTTCCTCATTCTGTCGCTACAACTTCTTCAGGCTCTCCCCTCTATGACAGTGGGGCACCCACAGATATTGCTGACAGTCAGTATGATGCCTCAGTGCATGCTAGACTTGCCTCCACGTGGACTCCTGTCACGACTCCTTCTATGTAGGAGAGTCCTTCTCCTTTTCTGATGGCCAAAGACTTTCTAGTTGCTGTAAACTGGGAATCCGCTGAGAAAGTTCCAGGAGTTAGAGGAATAAGTCTTGACGTATATTAACGGTAAAGTAACTGCACTAATCGCTTGATGCTTCTTTCAGTATTAGAATGTATTAGTAAATGGTACAGACACCTTATGAAAGCTGTAGGAATTTATCTGGTGGTCCAGACCCCAAAGGGTGGGGTTACCACCTTCTTTTCTACCTCTGCAGCCTTGAGGGCTAGAATTGTTGCCAAGCCTCTGTTCCTGAGTATTTAAAGCACCCATGAACAGATTTTCCAATGAGCCATTGTTGACATCTCAATTTTTTTTTTTTGAAATGTTGATGGAAGTCAGCTTTGCTGACATCAGATTAGGGATCTCATGATTTATTTTTTTTTGTTCTGTTCAGAACAGGAAAAAATTCCCACAGTATTAAGGGATGATTTCTACCATGCATTGTACTTGATATATTTTCATTGATGAATGTATAAATTGCTTCCGTTGAAAAATATGATGTGCATATTTTTGTTTTATTTTATTTTATTTTTGCTGGCAGTTTCAGAAATATAACTGACTTGCATTTTTATTCCTCGAAGGCTGAGATTATGCAAATACTTCCCCCTAAGCAATACTTTTATTACTTTCCCAATTAAGGGAATAGACAATCAATGGCTCCAAGCTTGGTTTTGTGGCCCCAAAGTTTGTTTTCATCCGTGCTGCAAAAAAACCAACAGAATGGTTTTCTAGGATTCTGAGTAAGAAAATATACTCAAATTGAAATTTTAACCCCGTAACATGCCTAACCTAGTTTAACAACCAAAGGCAATCACCCAGCACCAATGATTTCCTTTCAGCCATTTGCTTAGGAATGCTTCAGTTGGGACAGTTCATTACCTCTTCTTTGATTATTCCATAACGCTTAGAAGATGTATATAATGAATGCAGCAGTAGAGGAGCTTCTAAAATAGGGGCCTTCAAACTTTTGCAAGTCATGAAACCTCTTACGTACCAAAAACACTTAGGGCACCTGATTAAGAGTCATAATTTTCGATAGAAAATTGACTGGATTGAATTGGATTGAATTGGTTTTGTGCCCTTACTGTAGTCTTTTGTGGAAGCTCATCAGTTTCTGGTGGAAAGATAAGATTCCACAGAACACAACTTTGAACAACCCTTTTTAATAGCTCATGTTTTTGTGATGGTCTTTGGGCTTGGGAGTTAAAGAGTAAAACGGGTGTAGTATGTCTCAGAAATTGAAACAACCACTTCATCCTTAAAAAAATGAACAGCTCTAATTATCAGAGCTTGGTTTTGTTGTTTTCTCTTTTAGGGATTGTAAGGGGAAAAGCAAATACATAAAGCCTTGAATTTCTGCTCCAAACTCTGCCACAGCAGTGAATATTGGCTGTGACATCACTGGTACATCCTTTCCTTCCCTCTAAGGGTGCACATTTTTTAAAACAAATTTGTGTACTTTTTTTCCCCCAAGGGCACTATCTGCTTAACTTGGAAGGTCAAAAATTGGTTGTCCCGTATGGTATGCTGTCTATTGACCCAAATGCCAATTCTTTGAAAATACCTCTATGTAATTAGCCTTCAAGAACAGTTAAAAATTATGCACTAATAAAATATGTGCCTTAAAACTTCACAGTTTACAGATTTAGGCACAACTCTGTGGCTATTTCATTGTGCTAACTTGACATGACAATCTAAAAAGTTCTTTTCTGTAAAACAAATGAAGTTTTCAAAATATTAACTAATTTCTTTTTTAATATGTGTCTATATAAAGTTGTACAGTGCAATTGTACGTTGAGTGAAAATAAATTTGATTGTGTTTTGTGGGACTTACTCCCAGGTAAAGATTGTAGCCTTATTACTAATTCAGTGTGCTTGTATAGATAACTCTTTTACCACATTTACATAGAAGCCTTTGCCAACAAGCCAGTTTGAAACAATATTATTTCTTTCCATAAGCAAATGGCAAACTATTAAAGATGCATTTATTTCCTTGTTGTGCGCAGAACAACATGGAGATTATCATTTTCCTGTGTGTAGGAAGCTGTCGTGTGAGACCTTCTTTCATTAGTGATTTATAAATACTGTCACTCAAAGGATGGCTACATAATGAAATATATATTTTAAGGACATATGATTTTAATAAGCTTGAAGCCTAGTCATAAGTAAGAAGTGCACATTTGTTTTTTTCCCCTTAATTTATTTTAGCAGTTACCTTCAACAAGTTGTATTTATTTGTTAGCAAATGCCTTTATATGTGTGTATATGCTCTGTGTACTGTAGAATGTAAGATTATCATCTAGGGGACCTGTTTTATGAACAAAATTCTTGAGTGTCAGAATAATATTTAAGGTTGGCATCCTCAGAAGTCTGAGATCAAGCTCCAGATTAGGCTGAGGCATGATGAAAGAGTTTAGTACTTATAAGCCAGTAGTCGCAAAACCATGACCAAAATTGTTGCCTTTTGTTTGTATGTCCCTTGTCAATATGTAAATAAACTCTTCTCTTTTATTGTGCAAGTTGAATTTTGTAAATTATGTACATTACATTGTACTTTCTTTTGGGCATTAACAAAAATGTACTTTTGCTTGCATGTTTCTATTTTAGCAACTCAGTACAATTGTGAAGTAAATGGTACTGTTTTGTAAATCAACAATTTAATTGTTACTTGATAACAATATTTAAATAAGGCTGCATTAAATACATTACTGCATGGTGACTTTTAAATGGAATAGTCAAATATCGTACTCGTAATGAATCACGACAGAGACTTGATAGCTGGTGTTCTTTAACTATAGTTTATCAGAAAAGCACAATGTAACTGAGATTCAAAGAATTGTATATTAATCCCAATGTTTAGATTAGTTTCTATTGCATAAATATGATTTGTGTACAAGTTGTCCTCAATTCACAACTGTTGGTTTAGTGACTGTTTGAAGTTACAATGACACTGGAAAAAGTAACTTATGACTGCTCCTTGCACTTATGACTATTGTAACATCTCCACGGGTCAAGTGATTAAAATTCAGGTGCTTGGCTATTGGGATATATTTACAATAATTGCAACATCCGGGGGTCATTTGATCACCATTTGTGACCTTCCAGCTCGATTCTGATAAATATAGTCATTGGGGAAGACAACAGATTTACTTAAGAATCACACAACTCATTTAACAACTTCAGTGATTCGCTTAACAACTTATGCTTATATATCACCATTTTTGCATGAACTACACTGGCTCCCTGTAGGCTCCTGGTTACATTTCAAGGTGTATATTAAAGCCCTTTATGGTATGGGGCCAGGTTACTTGGACTGTCCATCCCCAGTGATTCCTGCCTGCCCAGTAGATCTAGCAGAGTGGGCATGCTCTGGGTCTCCTCAGTGAACAGTACCTTCTGGTGCATCCTAGAAAGCCTCTCTACCTGAATATGGCTCCTGCCTTAGGGAATATCTTTCCCTTCCCCCCAGAGATTCAGATGGCACCAACCTTCTTGACCTTCCCAAGTGTTATGAAGACCTGTGAAGACCATAACCTGGGATATTAACGGAGCTTAGTACATATGTGGGGTGGGGAGACATTACAATAAAGTGTTTTTTTTAATAATTGCCTCAATTTAGTTACTTTTCATTCATCTGATTGTGTGTTATATCTTGCTGTCCAGAGTAGTTATTTAATACATTTAACTAGTTTTATAAATTTATATAACTGCCTAGAGCAACTATGTACTTTTGTTAAATGAATGAATGAATTTATATTCTTAATCTTCATCATTTTTCTACCTAACTAGTTAGCATTTTGAAATATATAAGAAGGCATGGGTGGGATTCTACTGGTTTGGATTGGTTCGGGCAAACGGATGTTAAATTTTCATCTGGTTCGCAAGAACTGGTAGTTGAACCGACCACCTGGCCATCCACCTCATCTCTCCCTGCCCCTCCCAGGAATCTCCACATGGCCCATTTTTGATGCAGATAAGTGCAGAGTCTATGCAGGGGCTCTGGGAGGCGGGGGAATGAGCCTTCTGGAAGTACTGGAAGTCTGGAAACAGGCCTGTTTCTGGCTTCTGGAGGGCCTCCAGAGCCCAGGGTAAGCCTCTGGACCCTTGGAAAGGTGAAAAATGGCCCTAATGGAAAGTCCACCATGGCCATGCCCACCTTGGTCACACCCACCCAGCACCTGGGCAACAAATTGGTTGCTGGGATTTTTGAATTCCACCCCTGTAAGAAGGGCTTCATTAAATAAATACATGTGCAATAAAAGCAAATAGTGAAAAACAAAATGCTTAAAGAAAGTGCTTAAAATGCTTAAAGAAAGCACTTTAAAGAAAGTGCTTAAAGCAAATGAAATGAATTCAAGCAACAAAGTAAAGTTTAATTCCTTCTTTCTAATCTATCAATAGACAATAACTAGCTCCATTAAATATGGTAGAATAATAAATGCTGACATATTTGTCCAGGAAGAAGAATAAATACAAAGATTCTGAAAAAAGTTCAAGAGGTAAATGAGGGCTTGGAACCCCAAATATGAAATCTTATTTTGATGCTAGTCACATTAAAACATTTTGTTTGATAAAATGAAGATTTAAAAGATTAAACATCTTGGATAAAGATGATATGAATATATCATTAGTGAAAATTATGGCGCTTCATCAAAAGTATTAATAAAATACTGAAACATACTTGGGATCAATTTCTGAATGTGTTCAAAATTTGGATAAGATGGACCCATAAATTAACTGCAAATCCATCACCCATTCAACCGTTTATATTATTTCTTTTTACAATAAAGTAGGAATGAAATGGATGGAAGATGAAAGGACTCTATAAGTTTGCAATATTTCAAAAATAACAGAATAATTCTAAAAAATTGGTTTGTGGTTTCAGATACAACAAAATCTGATTTTATCGCAATTGTTAGAATCCCAACAGTTAGAGCTATGAATAAGTTTGAAATTAATAGGAAAAATGAAAAAAAAATTATTACTAGATGAGAAAACTTGGATGATTGAAAATAATTTGGGAAATCACTATTAAAACCTTTTCACCCATGATTTTTGTCATAAAAGTACACAGAAACCATGGAAATCAAACTCAGCCAAAAGAAAAATTCAGCAAATAATTTTATTTACATCTAGTAAATTCAACATGATAAATTCTATCTCACCCAATGTGAAGAAATTTTAAAGATATGAATACATACATTATATTATGCCTTGTAAAAGTAAAGGCATCCCCTTGTCCAGTCATATCTGACTCTAGGGGGCGCTGCTCAACTCCATTTCTTTGCTGAGGGAAGTAGTGTTGTCTGAAGACAATTTTCGTGGTCATGTGGCCAGCATGACTTTGGGGAGGCAAATGAGAATGCTGTCAAATTAGAATGTCCCACCAAAGTGACATCTATTTACTTAACATTTGGACTGAAATGATTGTTAAAATAGGATAATTATATTAAATCCTAACCTGGCCTTATTAAGATTCTTTTAATGTAATCCAAATATTGCCTTAGATCATAAACAATAGGGGGGGGGGGTTGTTGGTTGAAGGCAGGTATATGTCTGCATAAGTATGCACACACACACACACACAATTACACATACACACAAGCACATACTGACAAAGTCTTGGAAAACATGAATGATTTGAATATTTCTATATGATGATATATACTGTACATTTAAAAACAGCTTTAATGGAAAAGCTACCAAAAGGACATAATTATATTAATGCAGATTATGATTTTTCTCCTATCTGGTTTATATTTACTCATCAAGTACAAGATGATTATTATATTCTAAGCAGTTCCATGTTGCTAAATAATCAGATAGAATAAGGTAATATATGTTTTATATTTTCCTCACTATATTTCATATTAGTAAAATTTAATACAAGATAAAAAAGGACATGTCCCTATTTTTATTCTTAAAAATGTTCCAAACCTGTGATTCTCCTTATTTTGTGTACTGAAGTATTGGATTTACTTCATGTGCACAAGAGTTTTTCAAAGAAGGCAATGTTTTGGAAGGATTCTCTAAATCAATTATCAACGGGAACACACAATATTATTTGGAGAAGAGGGTTCTCAACTCTTTTTTTTTTTTTTTTACAACCACGGCTTCTATAATTTCATTGAATTTTCTCCAATATTGTAGCCCAAGTATTTGAAGAACACAGATTTCATTCAACACCAGCTAGCTAGCACAGTCAAAGAATTATAGTCCTAAAAGGTACCAATTTGTGATCATTAAAATAGTGTAAATGAATGGGCATGTAACATTATAATACTATTGATCCCGGGCAGTATCAGAGGTTAGTGTGAGTGTGTTATCTCTTCCTGGCGCTCATACTTTGGAGATAATACCCTGACTTTAAAGGAGAAGTCCTATATCAACTATCCCCTTTGCCTTTGGCCTAAGATTGGTGCTTTCCCACAAAAAGCAAATCATGAATTCAAAGAACTCCTAAATGTAGCATCATAAGAAGAGCTTCTAATTGTTTTCTTTGATGTGGGGAACTCTGTACACAATATTCTTACTATTACTTCATTTGGAGGGAATATCAATTCATAATATCCCAAGATGTGTGAGAGAGATGTAGTCTCTTTTTTTGGAACTGCAAATCTATAAATGGCAAGAATTTGAGGCTTCTCACACTACCACATAATTTCTTTGCCTACAAGCATTATGCCTTCAGTGTCATGGCCATATTCTTGAAAAGCTTTTCTGTAGCTTTTCATTGTCAAAGGGATGAAATGATTTAAGGAAAAGTTCTCCCAGAGAACACACACATGCACACACATGGGTACGTGCGCACGCGCGCATACACAATTTCATATTATTGTCTTGCAAGAAGAAGCTCTATGGAAGAAATAGAATTATTTTCCAAAATTATCTCTTCAACAACATCTGTGCTCACATACCAACATACCAACAAAGTAAAAAAATCCTCTTATTCTCAGGTTACAGTTTACATTTTCTCTACAATTTATTATTTTTATTCTAATCCTCAAAACCATATATTTATTTCTGTTTCCTTCAAAAAGTCAATATAGGGCTTCCACTCATCATTAAACTTTGAAAACCCTCTCTAATTAAAGCAGCCAATTTGGCCATTTCAGCAAATTCCATCATGTTCACTACCCATTCCTCCATTGTGGGAAAAGTCAACATTTCGAAGTACACAAATAGAACATTTTTACCTAAAAGTTAGTCAAGAAAGGAAATACCACAAAACATCTATCTGAGATTAGTATTATTAAACTTAAAAATTTATCCTGAAGCTAATATCTTATTAACAAAACAGTTTCCCCATCAGAAGTTTCCATGCCTAGCAATATATGCCAAAGCATTGATATGTGGCTATCCTATTTAATAAACACAGGCAAAAAATAGCTGCCCCATTAAATTTAACTGCAGAACGCATAGAACTGTTACCTTTCTTCCTTAATGCCAACAGATTTTTTTTTTACTTCCAAGTAGTGTTTTTCAAACTTGATCACTTTTAAAATGTGTGTACTGGAACATTCTTTTACATTTATTTTAGTCTTTTTAATCTAATTTAATTTTGATTTATCTTTAATTAATATAGACCAGTAGTTTGCTGCAGTGGGCAAAGACCTTGTTCTCTGAATCTCAGTGAGCAATTCCTTGCTCTCCCAGCAATCTCTGGTGTTATGCAAATACAACCAGTGACTGCTCCAAACACTGCTTTAAAAGTTGATAAGTAGGCAATCTCTAGACAAATCAAAGAATAAGTCAAAGAATATTACCAAACTTACATATTCACCCCAAATTTAGTCTTCAAATTACTTTTATCCCTAGACTTTTTTTTTATCGAATGGAGAAATATAAATATAAACAATTTAAAAAACATACAGGACCAAGAAAAAATATACTGATTGTGCAGTGAAAAAAAAAAAAGAAAACTTAGATAATTAATGGTATTATTAGAGGATTCATTATTTACAAATCAGAAAAATAGAATAAAAGTAAAAGGAGGGTAACCTAAACAGATCCTTTGGGGTTCCATAGGCACCAGCTGCAAGCACTTCTCTATGTATTTTTCCTTATGAACAAATTCTTCCAACATAGGTGAGGAATGGGAGTCATTTTTTAACTGCCTGCCTCTAAGAATACAACCAGTCAGAGATTGCCAACAAGTGGCTCTTCCATCTTTGGCTGTCAGGAAGAAGCTGTAATTAAACACCCTTAGAAAAATGGCCTGTCAGAAAGTCAAACAGATGTTTGTCTGGTTTCAGGTTGATTTAGGAAAAAAAACAACAACCAGAGAGGAAAAATGATGAATTCCTGAAAAGGCTTCAGAAAGCAGATATTAATACATTATGAAAAGCAAACTGGTATGTCCAAATTAGCTAAAAGAATAATTCATAGTCACTTTTTCAGTGTTATTTGGCATGCTGGCAATCGGAGATATGGAAATTTAAATGGAAATTTCCTGTTTAATCTTTGGTTTTACTTTACCAATTTGACAAGTCAATACAATAAATTAAGGAAATGTAGGGGAAAAAAGCAATTTTGATCCTAAAAGGGAAAAAAAAGGAAAATAGCGGAGGGGTGTTATTAATGGGAAAATAGTTGCCATGTATTCCTTAACACTGTTCAAATATAGGTAAAGACAAGTATTTTGAATTCACTAGAAGGAAAGATAAAATGTTTCACGTTAATTATTGACACGTTTGACCTTCTTCCAAGATAGTTTTCTTCCTAAAAACAAAACAAAAGCTAAACAGTGGGACATTTAAAATAGATAATTGTATATGACACGAAGCAATTTCAAGACATCAAATGGAGAGAATTTAATATTGTTGCTGGCATGGTGGTATAGTACAGGACAATAAAGGTAGTCCTTGATATATGATAGTTCATTTAATGACCATTCAAAGTTACAATAGCACTGAAAAAGTACTTATGACCGTTTTTCACACTTATGACAATCACAACATCCTCATGGTTACATAATTAAAATTTGGATGCTTGGCAAGCGGCATGTATCAATGATGCTTGCAGTGTCCCAGGGTCATGGCAGAGGTGGTATTCATCAGGTTCTGACCAATTCTGGAGAACCAGTAGCAGAAATTTTGAGTAGTTTGGAGAACTAGCAAATACCGCCTCTGACTGGAGATTTTACAGTATCTATCCCCTGCCACTCCCACCAAGCCACAGAACCGGTAGTAGGTGGAAACCGGTAGTAAAAAAAATTGAATCCCACTACTGGGTCATGGGATCACCTTTTGTGATCTTCTGGCAAGCAAAATCAGTGGGGAAGCCAAATTCACATTCGTAACAAATTCACGAACGTAACAACCACAATGCTTCACTAAACAATTATGGCAAGAAAGGTCATAAAATGGGGCAACATTCATTTAACAAATGTAACAGAAATTTTGGGCTTACTTGTGGTCATAAGTCAAGGACTACCTGTATAAGAACACATAGTTGTACCTTGGTCAATATGTCTGCTTCTTATAGTATATGAAAAACCAGCATATGGGATGCAGAGGAACTGGAGAGACCAAAGATTCTTGCCGAGATCTAATTTGAGCAGTCAGATCTGAGCTGAAAATATTCACACAAGTTGCAACACCCCCCCCCCCCCATTTGTTTCTATCTATTGGTTATCCAGATTTTTGCAGCCTTCAAATAAACCTTCTTAAATTCTTAATTTTTTTGTTGCCATCATAAATATTTATGGTGTCTGAAAGTAATTCTAGGTACAGCCTAGAAAAGCTACTATATTAGGGTTTCCTGCCTAGGCAGGGGGTTGGACTAGAAGACCTCCAAGGTCCCTTTCAACTCTGCTATTCTATTCTATTCCATTCTATTCTTTAGTGAAGGAAAGAAAACCCTGATTTTGATGAAATCCACCTACAAAAGGAAAAGTATGTTTAAAATAAGGCAAAAATTATACACAATATCCACATATCTTTCACCTTTTCTTATCAAAAGTCAACCTCAGGTTTCCAACTTCAGCTGAAACCAATTCTAAAAACACTCAACCCAGGAAACATCTGCAATGTAACACACATGTATATATCAGTGGTGGGATTCAATTTTTTTTTACTACGGGTTCTGTGGGCATAGCTTGGTGAGCGTGACAGGAGGTTACTGCAAAATCTCCAGTCAGAGGTGGTCTTTGCTGGTACTCCGAACTACTCAAAATTTCCACTACCAGTTCTCCAGAATTGGTCAGCACCCGCTGAATACCACCTGTGGTATAAATGTATTTGGGCACAACTTATGCACAAAATAAACCGAAGCAAATAAAAGCAATCATCATTTATCATCATCAAGGGAAAATGGATGAGGAAATGCTGAGTTTTGATGCTTGGATACCTGGTCTGTGTGCTCCACCTTGTGGAAATCACCTTCCATTTCATAAAACAGGCTTGACGGAAAGGAGAAGGAAGTGTATGATGCATGTCTTAAGCATTTGATGGATATAATAAGATACTTATTGAAATAGTGTGACATGAATGCTTTTTTTTACTCATGTTTAGATGTTGATGAATGTGCAGAAGCTCCTGCTCATTGGGCTTGGGTAAATATTTTTTATTTATTTATCTTATTTATTTGTCAAGAGCTTAGAAGATAATAAACATAAGTATAAATATAGAAAATGGGTGCAAATAATTGAGGACATTACGAAAATATAGCGAGAATATAGCTGAAGATTAATAATGCAGTTTTCTCTTACTATACTATGATACTCTTTTCCTCTATACCAGAGGTGTCAAACTTGATTTCATTGAGGGCCACACCTCCAATAGCCTTCCAGCACACACGTTTCCATTTTTGTTTTATACGGAGTTATTTCTGTTTGACATCACATTCCATTAGATTATTTCCTATGTGTAGAGTTCATAAGGCTGACTCTAAGCTCCCTTGCTTTGCCATAATGTCCATCCATGGGTTATGGATATTTGAAAAGAGAAAGCCCAAAATGTAAGCAACTTATGGGAGGTGGAAACATTTGCAAAGTGTCTCATCTCACATTCTCATTTCATTCGGTGAAATAGATATCAGATGGTGTACACCAGGAGTTGTAGAATTGGCAGGCCCATTAGAATTGTTTTAATGCCCTTTTTTCCCTGTCCAGATCCATTGCATTCAGTAAACTGGTAAAAACATATAATGGTTGTAGGATCTATTATACAAAGCTCACAGTCCTGTATGGAACTCCTCTCTCTGAAAGTTTCACTATCAAGTCAATTTAAAGATTAAGAGCTGCAAGAAGGCAAGGTAGAGGTTTTAAGTTGCAACGACCATCTACAGACTGCTAGCAGCTAGCGAACAGCTAGCAGACTGTTCTAACCCATAATCAGCTGCTGGCATTTCAGACCCATGGTGGTGAGATATACTGAATTTTGATTTAGCTTACATCCCTAATTTTATAAAAAATTAAATCAGCATCCACAAATCTGCATCGTCTTTTAAAAGAAATACATAGGTGATTTCTTAATTGTCAGCATCAACTAGGAAATGTATAAGGGTCCACAAATCTGAAAGGACATATTGTTCTCACATAATTTATAGAATTAAAAAGACTCCTAATTATTTTTTTTGGAGGGGGGGGGGTATTGTGATTGGCTATTATAATTTGAAAATTAGCAAAGACACTAAAACTATCTAGCATATTTTTCCTGAACGCCATCACTCTGCTAAACAAATAATTCCCTCAACACTATCCAATTATTTACAAAATCTGCACTACTATTACTATTAATCTTCTCATCACTCCTTATCACCCCTCCCCTCCCACTTGTGACTGTAAGACTGTAACATTGTCGCTTGTATCCTTACGATTTATATGGACTGTTTCCTGGTATTATTTGATTGCTTATTGTACCCTATGAGTATCATTAAGTGTTGTACCTTATGATTTTTGTCTCTTGTCGAATGTATCTTTTCTTTTATGTATACAGAGAGCATTTGCACCAAGACAAATTCTTTGTGTGTCCAATCACACTTGGCCACTAAAAGAATTCTATTCTATTCTATTCTATTCTATTCTATTCTATTCTATTCTATTCTATTCTATTCTATTCTATTCTATTCTATTC
>BLBF01000018.1:3422735-3452315 GCA_015471245.1 Laticauda colubrina | reverse complement strand
TCTATTCTATTCTATTCTATTCTATTCTATTCTATTCTATTCTATTCCATTTTTGGCTATCCAAAATATCAATTTATATAGTAAAGAATTGATTATCTGCAGAAGACAGTTTTACTGTACAATTATCTTGCATGGCATTATTATATACACACATACACATATACTTATTCTTAAGGAAGAAAGAAAGTCTTTAAAATTAATGCTTCAGAAGCACTTCATATAAAGCAGCATATTGGATAGCAGCATACTAATTTTCGAGGATGATTTTACTCTTGACTTTGATTGTTCTCAGATTTGCCTCTAGATGGCCGCATGTGCTTACTGAAATATTGTAGAGACTGATTCTTTTAAATGAATGGCTTCTGAGAATCTTGATGCTCAAAAAAGCATATATTATTGGCTCTTACTTGGTGAGCCAGCAGGATATCAAGTGGCATTTGAAAATAGTCCCCAGGTTTTTTACCCCCTACGGTCCATTCAGTATCCATTAATGCAGCTAGTCATTGACTTAAGACCACAATTGGGACTGGAATTCCTTTGCAAAGGAAGGCGTTTTTTAAGCGAGTCACCCTGATTTTACAACCTTCTTTGGCATGGTTGTTAAGCAAATCACGGCAGTTATTAAGTAAATCCAGCTTCCCCTATTGCTTTGCTTGATTATTGGTAATTGTTGTTGTTATTGTTATTATTGTTATTATTATCATTGTTATTATTATTATCATTATTATTATTGTTGTTGTTGTTGTTGTTGTTGTTATTATTACTACTACTACTACTACTCAGGGATGCTCCCAATTGCAAAATGATCTTATCATATAGATTCCTCCTATTCAATTGTAACATCTAAAGAGAATATTGCATGTTTGTGATTGGAAGAGATGAATTTAGATATGTTCAGGCTGCTCAGGTACAAAGATAGAATAAAGTAGTTTTATTTGTTAAAAATTTGGGCTTTGCAATCAGTGGTGCGATTCAAATTTTTTACAACCGTTTCTGTGGCTTGGTGGGTGTGTCAGGGGAAAGATACTATAAAATCTCCATTCCCTCCACACTCCTGGGGGAAGGTTACCACTGATTCTCCAAACTACTTAAATTTCTGCTACCGGTTCTCCAGAACTGGTCAGAACCTGCTGAATATCACCTCTGGCTTTGCTATGTTTTGGGATATTTTGGGGCAATTGAGAACTATTTTTTATTCACCCGAGATATGTTTCTCTTGCTTACTACTCCAAGTGCAAAAAATGTTGTAAAATTTTATTTCAGTTTATTGATATGAGTAGCACTTTAGCAACTACACATAAAAAGGGAATTTAAAAAGTGTTGACCTTGTGTAAAATGCCCTGTGAGGTAGCAAAGAGAAAGGGAGGATTGGATGCTGGATGAAGATGTCCATCCTGAAATCAGTGATCCTTCCAGTGAATTGCCCTACTACAGTCTGGGGAAAATGGTGTAAAATCAGGAGGGTTGGAAAAAGACAGAATTGTCTCTGGTTGGCCCCTTCCCCATTTTCTACTTTCTCATACAAGTAGTCCTCAACTTACAATGACAATAGAATACAAGATTTATGTTGCTCAGTGAGACATTTGTGAAGTGACTTTTAGCCCCATTTTATGACTTTTCTTGCTACAGTTGTTAAGTGACTCACTGCAGCTACTAAGTTAGTAACTTGGTTGTTAAGTGAGTCTGGCTTCCCCATTGACTTTGCTTGTCAGAAAGTCACAAAAGGTGATCACATGACCCCAGGACATTGCAACCATCCTAAACATCAACAAGTTGCCAAGCTTCTGAATTTTGATCACATGACCACGAGGATGCGGCAATGTAAGTGTGAAAAACGGTCATAAATCACTTTTTTCAGTGCCGTTGTAACTTTGAACAGTCATTCAATGAATTGTTATATGTCTAGGACTACCTATAGCATATTCATGTTCTAACACCAGTCTTCCTCTTTAGTTGCATCATCCCTTCAATTTTATTTGGGAAAGAATGGGATATATCCTGGTGCAATTCTGTTCCAATAACATTTTGGAAATATGCTTAAGAGCCAGTAGTCTCGCTTTCCTTCATTAAGTGCTAGAGTCCTCATCCAGCTCATTCCATTTGTGCTGTGGTGCCATAATGGTGGATACACATCAGTGGTGGGATTCAAATATTTTTACCATCTTTGGTGGATGTAGCTTGGTGGATGTGCTTTGCGCATGTGCACACACTTTGTGTGCACATGTGTACCAAATGCACACTTTGTGCAGGTGCAGAGGCATTTACGCAGGCACAGGGGCATTCTAACTCACTTCCTGCAAATTTGCACTCTCTTGGTTGCTTCAGCAGCTGCCGCATGGCACTCTTCTGTGCCCCGCAAAGCAGCTGCGCTTCAAATGCAGAGGATAAAGGTGAGTATGGGAGCCCAGGTGGGTGGGTGAGCCTAACAGCAGAACAGCGGAGAGAACTGGTTTGGTCTCCGCTTCTCATCACCAGTACGACTCGGCAAAACCGGGACAAACAGATAAAATACCACCATTCATACACATTATATATCTACAGCAGGAGGTCCAACCTTGGCAACAAACTGACTGGGGAATTCTGGGTGTTGAAGTCCATAAGTCTTAAAGTTGCCAAAGTTGGACACCCCTGATCTACAGTGTAGTAAACATGGAATAAAAAGCAGTCAGATTGTGTGATGATACCTTCAGCACCAGATTCTCCACCCAGAATTGAACATTCCAGAGAAATTTTTAATAGTCTCCCCACTTCTGTGAAATAAGGAATCTGAGACCAGATCATAACATTTCTTGCAGCAGCACTAATGGAGCCTCCTAGTGTTTAGATTTGGACTTGTCCCTTCAGTGATGGTATTCTGGAGGTTAGAGCAGTTAATGATCGGTGGTCAATCAGAATAATTCATACCATACTATTTTGTAGTATGTGATGTTTTATTATTTTTATTTACTTTTAATCAGATTTGTCTATGTTCCATCTGGAAAAGAAGCGCGTGAGACCGGGTTCCAACTAACAACTCTTTATTTGGTTAACAGCAACAGTAACAGAACATTGGCTCAAGCCGCAGCAGCCCTTTATATAGAGGCTTGCCTGCCGGCTTGTAGCCAATGACACTGATTTAATCTTGCTGCCTTTGAGCGGCTTCTTGGACTGGTTCCTAATGAACCAATCCATACTGGACTTTTTGGCCAATCAGAATTGACTACTTGGAACCTTCCAAGTAATACGGAACACCCCTCCCCCTTTAGTACAGTCCTACGTGAGTGACGTAGTCACGCAGGTAGGTGGGCCTTTTTCTAGTCCTGCGCGGCTCATTCTCGCCTAGGACTTCAAGCGGTTCCGTCGGAATCACTGTCTCTCTGGCTTTTCTCCATGGAACCGCCTGGAAGGGTGAGTCAGCACTGCCATTCCCGCCTGAGTTTCTCAGGCCGGTCGAAGTGGTTCTGCCGCTCCGTCCCGGTTCAACCGGGCTGGTTGAGCTGGCCTGGCTGGCACCTTCCAGGTCGGCTTCCCTTTCACCAGGACTTCTTCCGATGGTCTCATCTAACCGTAAGTGCTCTTTTTGATTGGTTAGATTTTCTGGTTGTGATTTTAATGGTTCATTTTCACACCCTTTTTTTATTTATTTATATTTCCCCCTCCTCCTTGGTTTTGTTTTCGTTGAAATTTATTATTTGAGGTTGCATGGTTGTTTTGTGCTTGATGTTGCGGGAACGAAGCTGGTCTATGTGCCGCTTCCACTCTCTTTCATCATCCAGGGTTAGTCGGTAGGACCGGGGGCCTGTTACTTGTATGATTGTGGCTGGAAGCCAATGGGGGTCCCTGGTAAAATTCTTTGCATAGACCAGGTCACCGATTTCGAAAGTACGGTATCGGCTGGAAGAGTCGGGGAGTTTCTCGCAAGTATAATTGGGGTGCAACCTATCTAAATGGGATCTCAGTTTTCTCCCCATTAATAATTCTGCTGGGTTCTTGTTAGTTGTGCTACTGGGAGTGATGTGTTGTAGCGTAAGTAAGCAGTTTAGCTTGTCTTGGACATCCCCATGGTCCATTTTCTCAAGGCCTTCTTTTGTGAACTGGACCATTCGCTCGGCCCTACCATTCACCGCCGGGTGAGCCGGCACAGTTAGTGCATGGCGTATACACAAAGAGGCTAAGTATTGTTCGAATTGTATTGCTGTTAGTTGTGGCCCATTGTCAGAGACCAACAAATCAGATAACCCATGAGTTGCAAATAATTTGTTTAGCTGTTTTATAACAGCGTCGGTTGTTGTGGATGACATTAAGATGACTTCGAGCCAATTCGAATATGCATCCACAACTATTAAAAATGTATTGTCCCTAGTTGGTCCCGCAAAATCAATATGGATTCGAGACCAAGGACCTTGTGGGGTCTCCCAGTCCCGTATGGGGGCTTGTGGTGGTGTGGGTCTAGCTCTCTGACACTTGTGGCGTGTTGCAACTCAGCGTTCAATGTCCTTGTCGAAGCCAGGCCATCAGACATAACTCCTGGCCAGGCTTTTCATTTTAACTATGCCTGAGTGGCCCTTATGTAACATGCCTAACACCTCTTCTTGTAGTTTGGATGGAATCAACACCCGGTCTCCCCACAACAAACACCCCTTTTGTATTGACAGTTCAGTATGTCTAGTCCGGTAAGGTTTAAAGTTTTCAGTCTTTTGGCCTTCCTACCCAAGTCAAAACGCAGGCAGTCAATGAGTCTTTCGCTGTGGCTCTGGCGACATTATCCGCAGTCAATGGAAGTTCAGGGCAGGTTTCTAGTTGTAGGGTGGCGGTGGCTGGAGCCGGGTCATCTTCTAAGATTGGTAAAGGTGTTCGGCTTAATGCGTCAGCATGGGCAATTTGTTTCCCGGGTCGATGCAGCAATGTATATGAATAGGCAGCCAGGAATTCTGACCACCTAGTCATCCATGGGGATAGAATGTTCGGTGTGGGTTTATTCCCAGCCAAAATCCCTAGTAATGGTTTATGGTCAGTAACAATGGAGAATGTTCTACCGTATAGGTATTCATGAAAGCGTTTTACTCCGGCAATGATTGCCAAGGCTTCTCTGTCTAATTGGCTATAGTTGCGTTCTGCTTTGGAGAGCGTTTTCGAATAAAAAGCGATGGGTGCCTCTCTCCCATCAGGTAATTGGTGGCTCAGGATATCACTGACTCCGAATGGTGAGACGTTGCAGGTGACCGTCAAGGGTAGAGTATTACTAAACTGAATAAGAACGGTGTCTGAGATTAACAAGTCTTATATTTTGAAAGGCTCTTTGTTCTTTGTGACCCCAAGTCCAGACAGTTTTTTTATCTAGCAACCGGTGCAATGGTTCTGCTATCGTTGCTTTGGGGGGGAGGAATACATTATAAAAATTGATCAGACCCAAGAATGCCTGTAAGTCCGTTTTATTTCTAGATCTGGGTGCGTCTTTAATTGCTTTGATTTATTTTTCTGTTGGGTAAATACCTTGTTCGTCAATCAAATATCCTAAAAATTCGACTCGGTCAGTGGCCAGGCAGCATTTTTCTTTTTTAACTTTCAGGCCAAATTCTCTGAATTTCGTTAGCACTTCTTTTGGTCTAGCTTCTAATTGGGTCGCATTTTTCGCTGAAATTAGGACTTCATCAAAGTATGGAATGACCCCTTTTATTTAATAGGCGTTCCATGAGGCTTTGGAAGACCCCTAGGGCAACGCGCACTCCGAATTGAAGTCTGTTACATTTGAACGCCCCTCTATGCATTACTATTGTTTGTGCCTCGGCCGTGATGGGGTCTACTGGAAGTTGCTGATATGCCTGGGCCAAATCGAGTTTAGCAAAAAATTTTCCTCCCCCAAGTGAGTGCAGTAAGTGCTGCACTACTGGTACTGGGTATGCGCTTTGCTGTAGCGCATGGTTCAGGGTAGCCTTGTAATCTCCACAGATGCGCACAGACCCATCTGATTTTACAGGTGTTACTATTGGTGTCTCCCACCTGGCGTGGTCAATTGGTTCTATGACCCCTTGTGCAATCAATTTATTTAATTGCTCATCTATTTTGGGTTTTAATGCAAAGGGGACCCATCTGGCTTTTAGTCTTCTCGGTGCTATTTGGGGATCTAGGCTAAAGGATATTGGGGTTCCCCGGTACCTGCCTAGAGTTCCATCAAAGACGTCCTGGAATTCATGTAGCAGGTTCTCTTCCCAATCGCTCGTGACTATTCGGCTCACTCCGGTCATCCTGATGCCCAATGGCATGAACAATTCGATGCCCAGAAGGCTGGGATGGTCTTGGTCGACTATAGTCAATGGCAGGACTTCAGTGTGTTGTTTGTAAGTTACTTTGAAGTGTCCCAGACCGACCACGGGAATCCTATTTCCCTGGTAGTCTTTGAGAATTATTTTTTGTTTTTTGAGTTCATTTTGTCTGATGTTTGGGATCAGACGTCTAATTGTGTTCCAAGACACGATTGATAGAAAAGATCCTGAGTTGACCTCCATCTCACAAGGGCTTCCTTCAATGGACACTACAATTCTGACTTTTTTCCCGCTTTCCGTCTGTGCGCTTCCTATAGTGACAGTCTGATGTGTGCTTTCTTGGTTGCTTGTTCCCTTGCTGCGCTCCCATTTTCTGTCGGCTTGCCTCGAGTCAGTTCTTGGTAGGGAATTACCGTGTCTGCTAGGGCTGCTATTTCTTCGATTTCGGCAGACTCTTTCGATATGTCCCCTCTTTTTGCAAGCCCGACAGATAGCATCAAGGAACCTGCACTCGGCTTGGGGGTTGTTTTCTCCGCAACCAGCGCATTCCCGCCAATTTTTCTTCCTTTCGCGCCTTTTTTGGTTGGGGTAAAGGCGGTGGACCTCATCGTCATCTTCATCAGTGTCTGATGACTTGTCTAGGTCTTCGTGGTGTGTTTTTTTTTTTTTTTTAAAAGTTTTTATTAATTTTCTACAAACAAACAAACATACAAAACATTAAAAACATCTACTCTCATATATACTTCCGGTGTATCGGTTGGTTCATCAGTTTTGTGCATTCATTTTATAGTGTCAATTACAATTATATTGCATAACCACTCATATTGTCAATCCATATTCTAATATTACTAAAAAAAAATAAAAATAAAAAAATCTTTTTCTGACTATACTTTTAATCATTCATGCTTTGCGAGATAACAATACTTCAAACAGTTTATTCTATAATTTGTCGTAAAATCATAACAAATCAATCCTAAAAACTCTTCATATATATAATATTAATGCTCTATTATTGTATTTTATCATCTAACCATTGATAAAAAAAACCCCAAATTGCATAAAATTGTTTATCTTCTTGTTCTCTAATTTCAAATGTCAATCTACTCATCTCAGCACATTCCAATATTTTCTTAATAATTTCTTCCTGCAATGGTATTTTCTCATTCTTCCAGTTTTTAGCAAATACAATCCTAGCTGCCGTTAATACATTTACAATCAAATATTTCAAGTCTTTATTATATATATCAGGTAAAATTCCCAATAAAAAGATCTCTGGCTTCAAGTCTATGTGTTTCTTTGTCATTTTTTCCAACCACATGTGAATTTTAGTCCAATATTTTCTAGCATTCTCACAAGTCCACCACATATGATAGTATGAGCCAGGTATCTGATGACATTTCCAACATTTTTCAGATTTATTCTTGAACATTCTTGCTATTCTTGTCGGGGGAAGGTGCCACCTGTAAAACATCTTATACAAGTTTTCTTTATATGCTATTGACATTGTCATTTTATAATTTTGAGACCACAATTTTTGCCATTGTTCTAAATCAATTCCATATCCAAAATTCTTCCCCCATGCAATCATAGTTTCTTTAACTTGTTCTTCCTCTAGCTTAATTCCCAATAAATAACCATATAACTTTTTAATCACTTTCTCATCAGGACCCATCAATATCTTATCTAAATCAGTCTGTTTATCATAGAATCCTTCCGTTTTAAAATCTTCAAGATATCTTGAGTGTATTTGCGCATATGAAAACCAATTCATCCTTATACCTTGTTCCTCTAAATTTTGGATCGTTTTAAGTCCACCCTTTTCATCCAACAGTTCCCCATATCTAACTGTTTGTTCCTTTTTATAGATCATAGGATAGGAAAATGCTTCAATAGTCGATAACCAAATTGGAATTTTCAAATAACATTGTTTTTTTATCTTCTCCCAATTTAACCACAAAGACTCCCGTATATAATGTCTTCTGAAATACCCCTGTGTTTTAGTTCCCTTGTACCATAAAAAAGCATGCCAGCCCAACAGTAAATCATGTCCTTCTAATGTCAACAATCTATGTTTTCTTAATGTTATCCATTCTTTGACCCACATCAAACTTGCAGCTTGATAATACAATTCCCAATTAGGCAGGCCAAAACCTCCTCTATTTCTAGCATCTTGCAAAAGTTTTAACTTTATTCTCGCTTTTTTACCTTGCCATATAAACTTCAACATAGTTTTATTTAAATCTTCAAAATAGTCTTTTCCAAGTCTAATTGGTATTGTTTGAAAGAGAAATAAAATTCTAGGTAAAATATTCATCTTAATTGTTGAAATTCTCCCTATTAATGACAATTGTAAATTTTCCCATTTCTTCAAATCTGTAATTATCTGTTGTTTAAGTTTAATATAATTATTCTCTTTTAATGTGCTACATCTTGCTGTCAAATATATCCCCAGATACTTAACCTTGTTTGTAATTTGAATTTTCAAAAGATCTGTCAGTTCTTCTCTTTGTCTCAACAACATATTTTTTGTCAAAATCTTTGTTTTATCTTTATTTATTTTCAAGCCAGCCATCTCACCATATGTCTCTACCTTTTCCAATAACTTTGGAGCGGTTTCTAACGGGTCTTCCAGAATAAAAGCTAAATCGTCAGCAAAAGCTTGTAGTTTAAATTCTTCCTTTTTAATTTTCATTCCTTTTATATTTTTGTCATCTCTAATATTTCTATTCAACACTTCCAAAGTTAATACGAATAACAAAGGAGATAGGGGACATCCTTGTCTTGTACCTCTTCTTATATTAATAAGATCTGTAAATTCTCCTTCCATCATTACCTTTGCTGTCTGTTTATTATATATGGCTTCTATTGCTTGAATAAATTTTCTGGCAAAGCCCATCTGTTCCAATAATAATAACATAAATCTCCAGTTCACGTTGTCAAATGCTTTTTGAGCATCTAGGAATATCAAAGCCATTTGTTTTTCAGGATGAGCCTCATAATATTCCAAGGTATCCAAAATTACTCTCATGTTGTCTCTAATTTGTCTCTTTGGTAGAAATCCATTTTGATCTGGATGGATAAAATTATTTAAATATTTTTTCAGTCTTTCTGCTAAAATTGAAGCAAAGATTTTATAATCTGCATTCAATAAGGAAATAGGTCTATAGTTCTTAATTTGCAATGGGTCAGCCTCTTCCTTTAAAATAAGAGTAATATAAGCCTCTGACCATGTTTTGGGTATCATCTTTTTTAACATAACTTCATTCATAATTTCTAACAATGGAGTGTTCAATGATTCTTGAAATTTTTTATAGAATTCTGCCGGAAGCCCATCTGGACCTGGTGCTTTCCCATTATTTTGTCTTTTAAATGCTTCATTTAGTTCCATCATTGTTATATTGCTTTCTAACATTTCTTCAGTCTCTTTAGGTATCTTCGGTAAGTTAACATTCTGTAAATACTGTTTAATTTTTTTCTCATCAATATTCTCTTGATTATATAGTTGTCCATAATAATCTCGAATAATTTCCTTTTTCTCCTTATTACCACAACAAACTTGACCTTGATCATCTATTAGTTTCAATATTTTTCTTGATTCCTTCTCCTTTCTCAGTTTATATGCTAGCCATCTACCTGGTTTATTTGCGTCTTCAAAATAATTCTGTTTAGAATTTCTAATTTTCTGTGCCAGTTCTTCTTTCTCTATTAATTCCATTTTATGCTTAATTACATCCAGTTTCAATTTAATATCTTTTTTCTGTGGTATTTTCTGTAATTCTTTTTCAAGTCTTATATATTCATCTTCCAAGGCCTTAGAGGTTTGTCTTTTTCTAATATTCTTTTTTCTTGTATAGTCTATTATCAAACCTCTTACATATGCCTTCATTGTATCCCAAACATTCTGTATTGAGGTATCTTCTTTTTTATTTTCTTTAAAAAAAAAGACCAATTCCTTCTCCATCCATTGTATAAAATCTTTCTCCTTTAAAATGGTATTGTTTAATGTCCATCTCGATCTTTTTCTTTGTCCCTTCCATTTAATTGTCATTGGACTATGATCTGCCCAAGTACTTATTTCAATATTTGTTTCTTGAATAGTAGATATTAGTTCTGTTGAGATCCAAATCATATCTAACCTGGACCATGATAAATGTCTATTAGAATAAAAAGTATATTGTTTAGTTTTAACATTTCTTTCTCTCCAAATATCTTTTAAGGTTAATTCATCTGTCATTTTAAAAAAAGATTTAGGGAGAATCTTTCTATTTTGTTTTGTTGTTGTTGTTATATAGTCCAATTTATTGTCCACAATTCCATTAAAATCTCCCATCATGATTATGTTAACATAGTCCAGTCTAATTATTTCCATATGTAGTTTTTTATAAAACTCTTCTTGTTTATCATTCGGAGCATAAATTGCAATCAAGAGTATTTTTTTATTATTATCCATTATTTCCACCATTAATACTCTTCCATCTTCATCCGTGTAGATCAGTTTTGCTAGAATATCTTCTTTAATGTAGAGAACCACTCCTCTTTTCTTACATTGAATCAAAGAAGTAAATATTTTCCCTAATTTTGGCTGTACTAACAAATGCTCATGTTGCTTTTTAATATGAACTTCTTGTAAGCAAATTATATCAAATTTTAATTTCTCTAATTTGTGAAAAGTTTTCCTTCTTTTAACAGCTGAGTTAAGTCCATTTATATTCATTGTAATCAATTTTTTTTCTTCCATGATTATGCTTTATATTTAGGTCTAACAGCTCTCGTAGCTCTCACTTCACGTTGTTCTTTACTGTCTACCTGTCCACCTGCAACTCCTTTCTCTTTTTCAATCTCCAGTTGTTCCTCCAGAAGCTCAATTAATGAGATCTCTTTCTCTGCCACCTCTTTTTTTCTTCCAAAAAATTCTGCATAAAAAAGTTCTGCTTTTTCAATCGAGTCAATTCTATGTCTCTGCTCTTGCCACGTAAAAATTAGTCCTTCTGGTATCAGCCATCTGTAGTTCACTTCATTTTCCAGTAGCACTTTGGTCAAAAATCGATATTCTCTTCTCATCTCTCTCACTCTTCTAGGTATTTGTTTTAAAACTACAATCTCTTTGTTTTTATATTTCAATGCTTTTTCTCTTGCCACTTGTAATATTTGTGTTCTGATGGATTTTTTAGTAAATCTAATATGTACTTCCTTTGGTAGTTTATTTCTCATCGCATATCTTGTATAAACTCGGTATATCTCATCTACTCCGTCCATCATTTTTTCCTCAGTAATTTCCAGAAGATCTGCCAATATTTCTATCATTATCACAGCCAAGTTTTCTCCTTTTTCCTCTTCTATATTTTGAAATCTAAGATAAAATTCTGATCTTTCCATCTCCCACCTCAACATCCCATTTTTTTCTTGTTCTATCACTGTTAATCTAGTGTCAATATTTCCAATCTTCTCCTCTCTTTGTTTTCCTTCTTCCTCAATTTTTTGGAATCTCTCCTCATATTTTCCCATCATTTGTTTAAAATTTTCATCAGATTTCTCTATTTTTTTGTCCATGGTATCTATTTTTATCTTAATATCTTGAATTCCTTGCATAATCATCTGTAAATTTACTTTTTCTTGTTCCTTATCTTGCTTCAACATTGTTTGAATTGAAAGTTGTCCTTCAAGTGGTGGGGAAGCAGAGGTAGAAGCAAAAACGCCGAATGATTTTGGCTTCCTGCTCATTTTAATATTTCCAAGTCTTCAAGCTCTCTTTGACTTTAAATCCAGCTGGTATAGTAACCAAATATAGTCCAAAAAATCAAAAAGAAAAAGAAAAAATCCAATATTAAAAAGCCCAAAGCCAAAAAAGAAAAAAGGAAAAAGGAAAAAGAAAGGTCTTCAGGTTCTTCTAGACCCTAATCCAATTAAAATAGATGGAAGAAGCAAAGAAAGAGAAGAAAAAAGAAAAAACTCTGAGGCTTTCCCTTTGAAATAAAAAGCAAAAATGCTAGAGTTAAAATTAACCAAAAAGGCTGGCGAGTAGGTGTTTCAAAAGTATATATATATATATATATATATATGCACTGTACACTGCACTTTATTTCTTTATCCAAGGCTCTTATTATGACTGTCTTCTCCAGCAGCTTCAAAGCCAAACCTCAAATGTTGAGATATTGATAAGAGTCCAAGAGAGCACCTGTAATAATATTTTACTGTATTCTCCCTCTATCTTATCACATTAAAATGTCCTTGAAAAGAAGTGCTTTTCTCCCCAATTCAAATAAAATATTTTCAAGCCTCTAGTTGGCAGTGTTACAGCATCTCTAAATACTCTTTCCCCCCCCAGCCAAAAGAAAAAATGTTTATAAAGAACTCAAACAAAAGAAAAAGATAGTCAAAGGGAGCCTCTATCCTAAAAAGAAAGTTAAAAAGATAAAAAATAAAAATCAAGTGAAAAATAAAAATATATATAAGAGAAAATTCAATCCGGTTACCTACAAAGTCACCTTAAAGTCCTCAAAGAAAATAAGAAAAAAAAAATAATCCAAGTCTCAATTTGACATCACTTAAACGCCGCTCAACCCAGGTTCAGTCAAAAGAAAAATAAAGTCACAGATTTCTTCTTTGTTCAGGATGTCCTTTCAAGTCTTAATCAATTTATAATACAAAAGAATTTCTCACCCAACCGATACACGCTCATTTAAATCCCTTTCTTTCCGGAGTTGTCCCGACTTCAGCAGCTTTAGAGGCTGCCTTTCTGCTTCCAGCAAAAGGGCTTCTCCCGGATCAAACCAGAGATTTTGCGATATCTCTGGGATCCTGGGACTGTGCCCTTCACAATCCCCGTCTCTACGGGACGGTTTAGGTCCGTTAGAACCGACCAGAGGCAAAAATATCAGCTGAGATCTCAGAGCCCCGAGATCGCAGCTGTAACACCGAGACGTAGCTCCGCCTTCGTGGTGTGTTTTTGTGGCAGCTTGCTTTTTCCCTCCGCTTGAGATTTTCTCTTTTGGCAGGGTTATCGTGTCAGCACTGGCGTTCATCATCTTCATTGTGGCCACTGATTTCTTTGCGGCTTCCGTGGCGGTTGCTTCCGCGATTGCCTCTGCCACCATTACGTTAGGTCTGTTTAAGAGTTTGCTTTGAAGGGTAGAGTCCCTAAGACCTAACACGACACGATCTCGCATTGCCTCATTCATATTTTGGAATTCACAGGCTCCTCCAATATGGCGCAGAGCTGCCACGAAGTCAGCAATGGTTTCGTCTTCCCTCTGGTCTCATAAAATTCATGTCTCTTGATGAGGTTTGAGACAACCGGCGCATAGTGAGCTTTCAGCATTCGGTTAAGTTCAGACCAGTTCATCTGTTTCACGTCTCTGGGCTTCGCTAATGCCTTCGCCATCTTAAATACGGCTGGCCCGCAATGTGTTAGGAAGACAGCCCTATTTCGCTGATCGGAAATTTCTTCCATTTCGTTGCACTCTAGAAACATCAGGAAACGATCAATATAAGACTCCCAATCTTCTTCATTGGGACTGAATGTTGTGGGTGGAGCGTTATTACCAGCCATCTCGTCTAGCGTGGTTTTTCTCTCGCCACGTTCTTGGTCTCTGCTTCAGGACGATCCCATCCTCGTCGCCAGTGTTCAGTCCGGAAAAGAAGCACGTGAGACCGGGTTCCAACTAACAACTCTTTTATTCGGTTAACAGCAACAGTAACGGAACATTGGCTCAAGCCAGAGCAGCCCTTTATATAGAGGCTTGCCTGCCGGCTTATAGCCAATGACACTGATTTAATCTTGCCGCCTTTGAGCGGCTTCTTGGATTGGTTCCTAATGAACCAATCCACTACTGGACTTTTTGGCCAATCAGAATTGACTACTTGGAACCTTCCAAGTAATACGGAACAGTCTACCTACTGGGAATGTTTTAAATCTATAAAGTGGACATTTTAATGCTGTATTGTTTATGTTTTTTAGGAAGTAGATGCTTATAAAGTAAATGAATGCAATCTTAGCAGAAGAAATCTCCCCAGACTTGTATGCTTTTATTCTTAAATTCCACCATATTCTATTATTCTTATTCAGAAGAATAACAGAAGCCATAGGAGCAGCAGGGTGGCCTAGTGCTGAAAATGTTCTCCTTTCACAAGGAATGTTGAGAATTGAATCCTAGGTAGCAGCAGATGTTTTTCTCCTAAGGTATAAAGAAAAAGATCTGCTGTGAACTCTGCATGACATCAAGAAAGGCATCCAGTCAGTAAACATTCATCTCTATCCATTTGTCCCAACACTATCCCAGATTAAGGGATTACAGGGTTGTAAAAAGGAGTACACAGAAACCATAGCTGCCCCATGATATAACTGCTGAATCTTCACTCTCATTGGGAGTTAAACTCTACAGGATTATACTTAGCTGTTTGGAAGTGTTTTTTTTTCCCTTAAAAATACCTAAGGTTTAAATACATCTGACATCATAGCTAATTTTGTATCTTACAAAAAAAAAAAAGGTAAATAGCTGCTTCCAGTTTAACCTAAAGCCCCTGTCACACTGCACCAACGGATGCAAAGAGGATGTAAAATGGACAAAAAACCTTGCCATCCGTTCGAAAACGCGATGTACTCACTGCCTCCGTTTTGCTTCCTCTCTATCCGTCCAGCATCCGTTTATTGACGTTTCATCTGTTCAAAAAGTTTTAGGCTGCTTAAAACTTTTGCGCAGAAAATGTATCCAGTTCATCCGCTACGCATCCGCTACGCATCCGCTACGCATCTGTTACGCATCCGCTATATCCGCTAGGCATCCGCTTCGCATCCGCGCAACTTGCATCCACCCGGACGCAGGGAGGAAGCGGAACGGACGCGGAACAGATGCAGAACGGATGCAGAATGGATGCAGAACGGAAACAAAGCGTTTAAAATGGAAAAAACGTTCGCAGAGGGGACCTATCTTGGATATTAAGGATGTCTAGAGGATGCCTAGAGGATGCCTAGAGGATGCCTACAGGATGCCTAGCGGAAAACCTATACTGCCTATAAAAAGGGGGAGCAACTCGTCTGCATTGCACTTTCACACCAGCAGCCCAGTGGTGCAGACCTCTGCAGCCTTCATCTGACTCTTACTCTTCCACAGCATCCAGTCATGTCCATCCACCGTGGATTGCGACAAAATCCTTTCGGCAGCCAACATCCTTCTGCAACACTGCGAAACCATCTACAGTCTCTGTGAACAGTACCACGGGAAGAAAAGTAGGCACCCAAAAAATGTCTGGCTCCGAAGATGGTTCGCCAGAAGAGCACAGTACGTACTTTACGACAAGCTGATGGTGGAGCTCAGGAGCGAAGACCCTCGGGCATTCCAGAACTTCATGAGGATGCCTCCAGCCATGTTTGACGAAGTTGTGCAGCGCCTGACACCCAGGTTGACCAAGACAAACACCAACTTCCCGCCCAGCCTGGAACCTGGTCTCAAGGTGGCACTCATTCTGCGCCACCTGGCCTCAGGGACCACCTACAGGAGCATGCAGTATGGCTGGAGGGTGCCACCCAGCACCATCAGCTTTGTTGTCAGAGAAGTGGTGCAGGCCATCATCGAAGAATAAAAGGAGGAGCTCCTCCAATGCCCCTTCACTGAAGAAGGATGGAATAAAGTTGCAGAACAGTGGTATCAGAAGTGGAACTTCCCCCACACCGTTGGAGCCATCGATGGCAAGCATGTGGCCTGCAAAGCTCCAGCCAAGTCAGGGTCCACTTATCACAACTACAAGGGTTTCTTCAGCATCATCCTCTTCGCCATGGTCGATGCTGACTACAAGTTCATGTACATCGATGTTTCAGGCAACGGCTCATCTTCAGATGCCCAGGTATACAACGACAGTCACCTCAAGGAGGGGCTGGAAAGCAACCTCATGGTGGGCTTCCCAGATCCAGACCCGCTGCCCAACGACACGCAAGATGTGCCCTACTTCATCGTGGGGGATGACGCCTTCTCCCTCACGAAGCCCTCCTACCTCATGAAGCCCTACACCTCCAAATACCTCACCCGTGAAGAGAGGATCTTCAACTACAGGCTGTCCAGGGCAAGGCGGGTGGTGGAGAACACCTTTGGCATCCTGGCCAACAGGTTCCAGGTACTTCTCACCAACATGCAGCATCGCCCAGAGACCATGAGGAGGATTGTGGAAGCTTGCTGCATCCTGTACAATCTCATGCGCACCCGCTACCCAGTCTTGCAGAACAGGCTCGTGGACCTCCAGCAAGGCAATGGGGACATGGAGCCTGGGGAATGGAGGCAAGGGCAAAACCTGATCGACACTGAGGATGTGCAAGGGCCCGACAGAGCCTCACGTGAGGCGAAGAAGCAGCGCAACGTCCTGAAACACTGGTGCAACTCCTCAGCTGGAGCGGTGGAGTGGCAAGACAGGATAATAGATGATTAATGGATGCTTCCTTCAGCCTGTCTCATCAAACTGATGAGATTGGGCCATGTATGTTGGGTGGGCCTACAATGAACAGGGCATTTAATAAAGTGTTCTGTTTATGTTGACAAGTGTGGATCAATGCTTACATTGTAATTGATAATGAAGGGCCATAGGGGTGGCATCTGGGAGGGTGGACCATACAGTCCCACTATGCTTGCACTGGAGGTTTATCTATCCCACAACTATTACCCATCCCATAGGTATCCCTGCCCATCCCACAAGTATCTCTTCCCATCCCACAGCTATCTTAACCCATCCCAAAGGTATCCCTGCCCATCCCACTGCTATCTTAACCCATTCTACAAGCATGCAAAGGCTAAACCATTTCTAAAAGTTTCCACCCAGACTTTATAGAAAAAAATTAATGAAGCAAGTGTGTGAAACAAAGATAAACTTTATTAATAACAAGCTGTAAAATAAACATGACCCAAGTCAAGTGTCCAAATAAATCCACAAATATCCAGGCAGCCAGTCTCTGGCACTCCTCTTGGTCACTCAGAGGTGTGTGCCCAGTCTAAGGTGTTAGGGAGCAGGTGCTGTGGAGGTGGGTGCTGCTGCAGTGCTGGTCTGAGGTGTTATTGGAGTGCCTAGCCCCGAGAGGACAACAGGGGACGGTGTGTTGAGGAAGGTGTCGGACAGCTGGCTCAGCCCTGTGATACTGAGAGGTCCTTCCTCCATGCCATGGGGTGTCAGCCCCAGTACTGAGGACAGATGTACTGAGGCCGGGCTTGGCTGTGGGATGGAGGAAGGAGCAGTGTAGTTTGGCTGCCTGGTCTGCAGTGGGGTGAGGACTGTTGTGGTTGGCATTGGTGGCATCATTGGAACCGGTGGCAACGGTGTCGCCCGATGACTCTGTGCCTGCATTTGTAAGGGCTGCTGTCTGTGCTGGTGGACCTCCGGGTAGCTGTAGCCCTGGTAGGTGAGGGGCTGTGGGAAGCCTTAGTATGGGAGGGACATCACCTGGGGTGGAGGAGCAGACCTGGACTGGGTGGGAGCAGGTTCCTCTGGGTCTGGAGGGTTGTTAAGCAGCGTGGTGATCCTCTCCTTTACCACCTGGTACTGGGGATCCAGCATCTCCTTGAGGATCTGGTTGACATAATTGAGGAAGGGCTTGCGGTTGGAGGAGGAGGATTCGATGGGGACCAGTTGAGAGAGGAGACCTATGCTGGTGCGGATGGTGTCCCTGATCTCCACCAGGACCTTGTGGCTCTGCCCCTCCTGCAGTCTGGCTCTCTGCCTTACTGTGGTGGCGGAGGTGTGGGTGGATGCGGCTTCGGCAGTGGTGGACTCGATGTCTCCTTTCTCCCACCGCACCAGGGAGTCCTCATCGCTCTCCACCACGCTTTCAACACCTGCCCGGGGGTTCTCCACCATGGCACGCTCCACAGATACCTGCATGGAGACAGGGACTGACTCTCGGCCACCAGAGGACTGGCTCCCAGCAGGCTGCCGGAGAGAGAGGGTAGAGATTTGGGCTCCTGGTGCTCCTCGGTGGCGGACCTCACCCTCCAGGAAGCTGCACTTGGCCATGACATAGTTCTCTCTGTCCGTCAGCTTAACCATGGCCTGGCCAGATTTTTTGCGGTGCAGCTTCCCGTACCAGGTGTGCATGTGCTTCCACCAGCCGAGGAGCACCTCCGAAGTGTAGGCCATACTCTCCACCCTCTCTCTCCAAGCAGCCTGCTTCCACTTGATGTCCCTGAACAGCCGGTGTCCCTTCCGCCACAGATAGTCGTTCTCTCTCAGCCACTCCAGCACCTCATCCTCGTGCACTTCCTCAATGTAGTACTGCCTCCTCTCCCATTGTTGCATACGCCTCTTCCTCCCTTTGGCAGGACCAGATGGGCCCTCATCAGAGGGGCTTCCAGGTTGTAGGGGCTGCTCCTCCACACCAACAGCATCATCATCATCATCATCATCAGCAGCAGCAGCAGCAGCAGCATCACCAGCAGGATCATAATAATAATAATCATCATCATCAGCAGCAGCAGCAGCATAATCACCAGCAGGATCATAAGCAGCAGCAGCAGCAGCAGCAGCAGCAAGACCAGGATCAGCAGCAGCAGAGTAAGCACCAGCAGCAGGGTCAGCAAGACCAGGAGCATGAGCAGAATGAGAAGGACCAGCAGGACCAGCAGGACCAGGAGCAGCTTCAGCAGAGTACGCAGCAGCAGAAGCACCACCGCCAGGAGCAGCTTCAGCAGAGTACGCAGCAGAAGCACCACTGCCAGGAGCAGCTACAGCAGAAGCTTCAGCAACAGAAGAGCGAGCCCAAGCAGCAGAAGCCCCAGCAGAAGATGAGTCAGGGACATGGGGCGGGAGGGTGGCCTGTCCCTCTTGCCAGGGATGGAGGCAGGTTGCTGAGACTTTCGCTTCTTCCCCATGGTTGTGGGGTTGCTGGCTGGCAGGGAGGCTGGCAGGAAGGCTGGCAGGCACCAAGGCTGGCAGGAAGGCTGGCAGGAAGCCTGTTAGGAAGCCTGGCACCAAGGCTGGCAGGAAGGCAGGCACCAAGGCTGGCAGACAGACTGGCTGGCAGGGAGGCTGGAAGGCAGGCTGGCAGCAAGGCTGGAAGGGAGCCTGGAAGGCAGGCTGGCAGCAAGGCTGGAAGGCAGGCTGCCAGCAAGGCTGCCTAGGAGGCTGGGAGGCAGGCTGGGAGGCAGGCTTGGAGGCAGGCTGGGAGGCAGGCTTGGAGGCAGGCTGGCAGCAAGGCTTGCAGGCAGACATGCAGGCAAGAACTCGAGGTATCCAGCAGCAGGTCTTTCCTCGGAATGCTGGCCACGTGCGAGCTGCTTCCCTTTATATCCGGGGGGCTTGCGCAATGCATCCCCCCCGCATGCGCAATTAACGCTAGGCATCCGTTAGGCTTCCGCTGTGCATCCGCTAGGCTTCTGCTCTGCATCCACTTCATCCGCTGTGCATCCATTCTGCATCCGCTGTTTCCGTTCCGCGTCCGCTTTGCTGAGCCCCCCCGGAAGCCTAGCGAATTCGCCATCCGCTTCCATCCGCTGTGCTTCCGTTCTGCATCCGCTTTGCATCCGCCCTGCGTCCTCCCCGCATCCGTGTTATCCGCTCCAATTATGCAAATTTTCACCCCTTTTGAGCGCGGATACAACGGATGTAACATTTTTCTCTTCTGTTGTGTCCTTTTTGCATCTGTTGGGCAGTGTGACACGGCCTTAACATTCTAACTATATAAGTATTTACATGTAGGTTTGACTTCAAGAGATCCTGCCAGACTTCTTGAATATTAAAGCAACAATATATGATTGACCTGAATTTTATTCTTTTAAATAATGCCCATTCTTCTTCTTCCAGACACACATGCGTGGCAATGTGCATGCAGACAAACAAGTCATTGAAGAAAGAGGCATGTGTTTCAGGTAACATATTTCATTACAGGAAGCTTAAAATGCAAAACTTTCCCAATATAATTAAAAAAAAAAACTGCATTCCCATTGATGAATAAGAAAGAATCGTAATCCCAAAGCCAGTACCCTCTCTTGGGCCTTGACTTTGAGCTTTCTGTTCCTGTGGCAAGGGTAGGTATTCTATTGGTTGCTGCAGGGGTCATGTTCAAATCCAGTTTGTCTGAGATAAGTCTGGTTGAACTGTGCTGGGTGATGTAATATCCCCAGGTGATTTCCCAATTCAGTGAGCCCTGTTGTTAGATGGGTAGAGGGCTAATCCTATTATGTCCGAAGGGGTCATGTCTTAATCCCATCACCCTGGAGATAGAGGACTTTTGTTTTGTAACTAGGCTGGCTCAGTCTTAATGTGCACCGAATATCTGCCAGGGGCAGGGAGCTACAGGGAGCTGTTTTGTTTTTTAAAAAACATGTTTCTTCTTTTCTCATCCAGGGAAATATAATATTCTGCCTTCTTAATATTTCTTCGAATATTTCACTATTCTAGGGATGGGGTGGGTGGAAAATTGTGGTACATTCCCTTGTCACGCTACTTGTGAAATTGTCCCTTGCTATGGAACTCAAGATGTTCAATATGGAATGGAATCTCTGTAAAAACACTGAAGAGCAAGTTAGTATGGTTTGAGTCCTGAACTAGTCCAGTGTTTCTCAACCTTGGCAATATTAAGATTAGAGGACTTCAGTTTCAAAACTTCCCCAGTGTTAGATATTCAGTGGGAAAAAGTCAATGATGTCAGACTTCCCCCATTGGTTCATTTTCCGGGCAGGAAAATGAACAGCCATCGGTGGCTGAAATTGTGGACAACAGCCTGTAAAAAGGCACACCTGGCTGCAGTCTTTACTCAGAGCTAAATAAAGAAATCCTTTCCCTCTCCCCATTGTCCTGCCTCTTCAGTCTAGCCCATATCTAACACCCAGCCAGGATGCTGACTGAGGAAGTCTGGGAATCGAAGTCCACACATTTTAATGTTGCCAAGTTGAGAAACACTGGAGTAGGACATTCAGTTTCTAGTCCTCTCCATGGAAAAGGAGTTTACTGAGTGACAGTCAGATGATCCTTCTCTTCAACCTACCTCATAAGTTTGTGGGGTTTTTTTTTTGGAGGAGGGCGTATATGAGGATATGCTATATATGTTTTTGTGAGCTCCTGAATGAATGGCAGAATAGGGTTAGGGTTGAATAGATAGATATTTTTTTTTAAAGTTGAATTTTGGCAAGAGCATCAAGAAACATAAATAATTGCTTATGTTTTTCTTATATTATGGCAATTAGCAGCGCTACTATGATATGAGTAGAATAAGTATTTCTGCATTTATATTAGCCAAATCTATTGTTCTATCCAAACCTCTGATCATCTTTTGCTGTATCCAGCAATGAAAAAAAAATCCTTTATTTTACAGCAAGAAATTTTTTGAAATGAAGTATTACCATCACTATACAGATGGCAATCTGCCATCATTCATGACAAGGTGCTGTAGGAAGTGATAGTTGCTCCAAAATTTACCGCTGCTACAAAGGATGTGTTATCACTCCTGCCATATTGCATGGCATTCATGCTCTACTAACTAATGGGCAAATTCATAATGGGATCTTCTACTTCTAATGTGTAAAGGAAATAACACAGAGGGGGTACAAAGCAAATGCTGTTAATACAATTTATTTTGTTCTGCAGGCATTTTAAACCCTGGGGTTATATATCTCAATAATGTCAGCCAATAACATTGAAAATCCAAAGTTACATTGTTTATCCTAAATTTTCATGTCAGGCACAGCATGCATGACCCTGTCAGTGATCATGAATTCATATCAATAAATTCTAAATTTAAAATCAACATGTTTCCAGTGAGGTGCTTATTCTAGAATTGACATGTTTTGTTTATTGATTAATTCCTTCATTTTTGGAAAGTTGTTTTGAAAAAAGACATTTCCTATCTCTTTTTGTGTTCTCTGGTGATTCTCCCATCTGATTTTGGAGAGCTGCTTTAAAAAGAAGAGAACAGTTCATAACATTTGCATACATAGATTCCCTTTTGGTATTCTCCCCAAAAGAGGCATTAGGTCTATCTGTGAATTTGCACATAATTTGCAAAGCAGGAGTGCCTTATGGCTCCTTGACTTTCCATTTAATGGCATTTTATGAGCACATGTTTTCAAAGTGATTGTTTACAATAAAAGAATATATTGAATAAAACTATTAAAATGGTAGTTTTAGCAATACTGAACATGAATTTAAATGTACTGGAATGGGCCCACTTTAAGTTAAAAGGTTGCATGATGTACCATTGAGAAATACTGAAGAATGGAGTGGAAAAGATACACAAAAGGGACTATGTCCTCCCTGTAAGACAAGAAATGATAGGGTAACATCTATTAGAATTAGTAGATATCTAGTGAACATCAGTTTAATACAAACATGTAAACCATCTAACAATGGTTAGAAAAATTTGAGAAATTCTCAAAAAACTGTTACATGCTAAATACAACATTAAGAAAAGAGAAGTGACTGAAATGAAAAAGTCGAGAAATGGAGGTTTTGGACTCAATAAACTCCATAATCCATGAAATAGCTATGAAGAGTTTACCAAGGGGTTTACTACAATTGCTTCAAGCAATATAAGCACATATTCTATACCTGGGCATCTTTTCATATACAGTAGAGGTCCCCAAACTTGGCAACTTTAAGACTTGTGGACTTCAACTCCCAGAATTCCTCAGCTAGCATAGCTGTATATGAAAAACTATGCTGACTGAGGAATTCTGGGAATTGAAGTCCACAAGTCTTAAAGTTGCCAAGTTTGGGGATTCTTGATATACAGTATAACATCAACGACAGATAATCCTTATCTTTCAACCACAAGTGAACCCATCATTTCTGTTGCTAAGTGAGACATTTGTTAAATGAGTTTTGCTCCATTTTACAATCTTTCTTACCGCAGTTATTAAGTGAATCATTGCAGTTGTTAAGTTAATAACACGGTTGTAAAATGAATCTGGTTTCCCTGTTGACTTTGCTTGTTAGAAGGTTAAGGCCCTGTCACACTGGCTGACGGATCCAAAACGTTTGTAAAAAGGACACAGCGGACGAGAAAAATGTTCCATCCGTTGTTATCCACTCTCAAAAGTGCCCCGAATTTGCATAACCAGAGCGGGCAACACGGAAAGGAATGGACGGGGGGAGGACGTAGGGTGGATGGAAAGTGGATGCTCCACAGAAGCCTAGCAGATGGAAGTGGATGAGAGCAGATGGCACATCCGCAAGGCTTCCGGGGAAGCAGAGCAAAGCGGACGTGGAACGGAAAGAGCGGATGCAGAGTGGATGAAGCGGATGCAGAGCGGAAGCCTAGCAGATGCCTAGCGGATGCCTAGCGGATGCCTAACGTTCACTGCGCATGCGGGGAGGATGCACTGCGTCAGCCCCGCAGATATAAAGGGAAGCAGCTCCCAAGCAGGTCACCGTTCAGAGGAAAGACCTGCTGCCAGACACAGCTTGCCAGCCAGCCAGCCAGCAACCCAACAACCATGGGGAAGAAGAGAAAGCCTCAGCCATCTGCTGCCAGCCCTGGCAAGAGGGACAGGGCCTCCGTCCCACCCCCTGGCCCTCACTCTGCTTCTGCTGGGGCTTACTCTGCTGGCACTGCTCCTGATGCTGTTGCTTCTGCTGGTGCGTACTCTGCTGGCGCTGCTCCTAGTGCTGGTGCTTCTGCTGGTGCTTACTCTGCTGGCACTGCTCCTGGTCCTGCTGGTGCTCCTGGTCCTGCTGGTCCTGCTGGTGCTGCTGGTGCTGCTGCTGCTGCTGCTGGTGCTGCTGGTGCTGCTGCTGGTGCTGCTGCTGCTGGTGGTCCTGCTGGTGCTGCTGGTGCTGCTGGTGGTGGTGTGGAGGAGCAGCCCCTACAACCTCGAAGCCCTTCTGATGAGGGCCCAGAAGGCCCTGCCAAAGGGAGGAAGAGGCAGACGCGAGAACAGGAGAGGAGGCAATGCAACATAGAAGAGGAACATGAGGATGAGGTGCTGGAGTGGCTGAGGGAGAACGAGTATCTATGGCGGAAGGGACACAGGCTCTATAGGGACACCAAAAGGAAGCAGGCTGCTTGGAGAGAGAAGGCGGAGAGCCTGGGCTACACTTCGGAGGTGCTCCTCAGCTGGTGGAAGCACATGCACACCTGGTACGGGAAGCTGCACCTCAAGAAATCTGGCCAGGCCGCGGTCAAGCTGACGGACAGAGAGACCTACGTGATGGCCAAGTGCAGATTCCTGGAGGGTGAGATCCGCCACCGAGGAGCAGCCCCTCTGAAAACCCTCTCTCTCAGGCAGCCTGCTGAGAGCCAGTCCTCTTCCGGCAGAGAGTCAGCTCCTGTCTCCAGGCAGGTATCTGTGGAGCGTTCCACGACGGAGACCCCCCGACAGCTGTACTACCCGTGGCGGAGCGCGTGGAGGACCTCCTGATGCAGTGGGAGAAAGGAGATGGCACTTCCAACACAGCCCAACCCGCATTCACCCCCAGCTCCACCTCCACAGAAAGCAGGCAGAGAGGCAAACCGGAGGGACAGAGCCACACTGTCCTGCTGGAGATAAGAGACACCATCAGGAGCAGCGTAGATCTCCTCTCTCAGCTGGTACACACTGACTCATCCTCCAACCACAAGCCCTTCCTCACCTATGTGAACCAGATCCTCATGGACATGGCAGAACTCCAGTACCAGGTGGTGAAGGACAGGATCACCAATCTGCTTCACAACCCTCCAGATCCAGAGGAACCTGCTCCCACCCAGTCCAGGTCTGCTCTTCCACCCCAGATGATGTCACTCCCTTTCCAAGGCTTTCCACAGGCCCTCTCCTACCAAGGCTACAGCTACCAGGAGGTCCAGCAGCACAGGTAGCAGCCCTTCCCAGTCCAGGCACATGTACATCGGACGCCACCGGTGCCACTGATGCCACCAATGCCACCCACGCCACCGATGCCACCCACGCCACAGATGCCACCAACGCCAGTCCTCACCCAGCTGGAGACCAGACAGCCCCACTACACTGCTCCTTCCTCCACCCCACAGCCAAGCCCGGCCTCAGTACATCTGTCATCGGTATTGGGGCTGACACCCCATGTCATGGAGGAAGGGGCTCTCAACATCACGGGGCTGAGCCAGATCTCTAAGAGCTCCCTCCACACACCATCCCCTGTTGCCCTCTCGGGGCCAGGCACCCCAGTGGCGCTTCAGACCAGCACTCCAGCAGCAGCCACCTCCACATCACCTGGACCCTTCACCCCTGAGACTGGGCACACCTCCAAGTGACCAAGAAGAGTGCCAGAGACTGGGTGGCTACCTGTTGACTTTATTTTTGCTTTGGACACTTGACTCGGGTCATTTTTCTTTTACAGCTTGTTATTAATAAAGATTATATTTGCTTCACACACTTGCTTCATTTATTTTATTAAATAAAGTCTTGGTGGAAACTTTTAGAAATGGTTTAAGCCTTTGCATGCTTGTGGGATGGGTTAAGATAGCAGTGGGATGGGCAGGGATACCTTTGGGATCGGTAATAGCTGTGGGATGGGCAGGGATACCTTTGGAATGGGTAATAGCTGTGGGATAGATAAACTTCCAGTGCAAGCATAGTGGGACTGTATGGTCCACCCTCCCAGGTGCCACACCTATGGCCCTTTATGATCAATAACAATGTAAGCATTGATCCACACATTTGAACATAAACAGAACTCTATTAAATGCCCTGTTCATTGTAGGCCCACCCAACATACATGGCCCAATCTCATCAGTGTGATGAGACAGGCTGAAGGAAGCATCCATTAATCATCTATCATCCTGTCTTGCCACTCCACCGCTCCAGCTGGGGAGTTGCACCAGTGTTTCAGTAGGTTGCGCTGCTTCTTCCCTTCACGTGAGGCTCTGTTGGGGCTTTGCACATCCTCAGTGTCGATCAGGTTTCGCCCTTGCCTCCATTCCCCAGGCTCCATGTCCCCATTGCCTTGTTGATGGTCCACAAGCCTGTTCTGCAAGACTGGGTAGCAGGTGCGCATGAGATTGTGCAGGATGCAGCAAGCTTCCACGATCCTCCTCATGGTCTCTGGGCGATGCTGCATGGTTGTGAGAAGTACCTGGAACCTGTTGGCCAGGATGCCAAAGGCGTTCTCCACCACCCGTCTTGCCCTGGACAGCCTGTAGTTGAAGATCCTCTCTTCACGGGTGAGGCATCTGGAAGTGTAGGGCTTCATGAGGTAGGTTGTGAGGGAGAAGTCGTCATCCCCCACGATGAAGTAGGGCACATTGTTGTTGGGCAGGGGGTCTGGATCTGGGAAGCCCATGATGAGGTTGCGTTCCAGCTCCTCCTTGAGGCCACTGGCATTGTATACCTGGGCATCTGAAGATGAGCCGTTGCCTGAAGCATCGATGTATATGAACTTGTAGTCAGCATCGACCATGATGAAGAGGATGATGCTGAAGAAGCCCTTGTAGTTGAAATAAGTGGACCCCGACTTGGCTGGTGCTTTGTAGGCCACGTGCTTGCCATCTATGGCTCCAATGGTGTGGGGGAAGTTCCACCTCTGATACCACTGCTCTGCAACTTTCTTCCAGCTTTCTTCAGTGGAGGGGCACTGGAGGAGCTCCTCCAGGTATTCTTCGATGATGGCCTACACCACTTCTCTGACCACAATGCTGACGGTGTTGTGTGGCACCCTCCAGCCATACTGCATGCTCCTGTAGGTGGTCCCTGAGGCCAGATGGCGCAGAGTCAGTGCCACCTTCAGCCCAGGGTCCAGGCTGGGCCGGAAGTTGGTGTTTGCCTTGGTCAACCTGGGTGTCAGGCGCTGCATAACTTCATCAAACATGGCTGGAGGCATCCTCATGAAGTTCTGGAATGCACGAGGGTCTTCGTTCCTCAGCTCCACCATCAGCTTGTTGTACAGTCCGTACTCTGCTCTTCTCCCGATCCATCTTCAGACCCAGGCGCTTCTTGGCCGCCTCCTTTTCTTCCCGTAGAACAGTTGAAAGAGCCTGTAGATGGTTTCGCACTGTTGCAGAAGGATGGTGGCTGCCAAAAGGACTGTGTTACGATCCACGGTGGACATGACTGGATGCTGTGGAAGAGCAAGAGCCAGATGAAGGCTGCAGAGGTCTGCACAGCAGGGCTGCTGGACTGAAAGTGAGATTCAGGTGAGTTGCTCCCCCTTTTTATAGACAATATAGGTTTTCCACTATGTGTCCTTTTGCATCCTCTAGGCATCCTCTAGACATCCTTAATATCCGAGATAGGTCCCCTCTGTGAACGTTTTTTCCATTTTAAATGCTTTCTTTGCGAGCTGCATCTGCTTTCATCCTTTCTCCGTCTGTAGTACTAACCTTGCGCGTCTGTTCTGCGTCCCTTTCACTTTTTCCCTGTGTCCATTTACCGCTGGAGCGGATTTGAGTTGCGCGGATGCCTAGCGGATGTAGCAGACGTGTAACGGATGACAACGGATGTAGAACGGATGTTCCCCGTATGCATTGCGGATGCAGAACGGACGCGTTGGATACACTTTCCACTCAAAAAGTTTTGAGCAGCTCAAAACTTTTTGAGCAGATGGAACCTCAGTCGATGGATGCTGGACGGATAGAGAGGATGAAAAATGGACGCAGTGAGTACAAAACGGATGAATCACGTTAACCAACGGATGGCAAGTGTTTCTCTCTGTTTTACATCCTCTTTCCATCCATTGGTGCAGTGTGACATGGGCTTTACAAAAGAGTGATCATATGACCTTGGGACATTGCAACCATCATAAATATGAGTCAGTTGCCAAGCATCTGAATTTTGATCACATGATATTGGGAATGCTACAATGATCATAAGTGTGAAAATTGATCAAAAATCACTTTTTTTCAGTGACAACTTTCAATGATCATTATATGAGCTGTAGTAAGTTGAGGACTACCTGTACATAATAGGAACCCAAACACATTCCTAGGTGCAAGTTGTGGAACTGGCCACAAAATATATATTACGGATAGATACTCACCATAAACATACAGATTAAACTTGGAAATTCAAGGGAGGAGTGCCAACAAGATTTAACTTTATACAGTCAAAATATAAGGTCAATGTAAAGAAGAGATTCAGAATATTTCCCTTATATGAAGGCAGATCCTCCATAGCAAATCATTAAAGCTAATACTTAGGAGATAGCTGCTTTAATCTGGCAAGATTTCTATCAATAGGCAAACAAAATAAAGAAACTACAGGTAGTTCTCAACTCATGACAGTTCATTTTTTTCATTTTCATTTCATCAAAGAGCAGATGGCGATTGTGGCCAGGAAGGCCTTTGTGCAACTGCGAGTTGTGCACCAGTTACATTCTTTCCTGAATCAATGGTCCCTACTCACAATCACTCATGCCTTAGTCACTTCCCATCTTGATTGTTGCAATGTGCTCTACATGGGGCTGCCCTTGAAGAACAAACCCAGAAGCTCCAATTGGTGCAAAATGCAGCAGCCTGAATGGTTTTGCGCAGACCCCAGTGTGCACATGTTTCTCCTCTCCTGCGGGAGCTGCGTTGGTTGCCAATTTGGTTCTGGATGCAATTCAAGGTGCTGATTGTCACTTTTAAAGCCCTTCATGGCTTGGGACCAAGTTATCTGAGGGAACATCTCTTGCCAGTCACATCTATCAGGCCCATTAGAGCGGGGAGGCAGGGAATACCGCGGGTCCCATCTCTGAGGGAGCTATACATGGTGGTACCCAGAAGAAGGGCCTTCTCTGTGGTCTCTCTCTCTCTCTCTGGAACATCATTCTCCCAGTGATTAGAATGGCCCCCACTCTAATACTCTTCCAGAAGGCACTGAAGACCTGGTTTTGCCAGCGGGTCGGGAGAACCCAGAGTGGGATGGAGCCCATCAAATGGTTCATGTGATCTACTATTGTTGGGGCAGGGGTGGGTGGGAGTTGGGGGTGATTTTTTATTTATTTTTTCTAGATTTATCTAAATACAACAGAGACTGTGTTAATTTATTTGATTCTTTTTGTTAGTTTTTATTGCTTTTTATTTTAAATATGGTTTTACATTCTGTAAGCTACCTCGAGTTTCCACAGGCGAATGGGCGGCAATATTAAATAAATAAATAAATAAATAAATAAATAAATAAATAAATAAATAAATTTAGTGACTGTTCAAAGTTAGACAGGCACTGAAAAAGTGACTTATGACCATTTTTCATATAATTGTTGTAGCTTCTCCATAGGTATGTGATCATAATTCAGATGCTTGGTAACTGATTCCTATTTATGACTTGCAATATCTCAGGGTCATGTGATCAAGTTTTGCGACCTTCTAATGAGCAAAGTCAATGAGGAAGCCAGATTAAACTTAATAACTAGGTTATGAATTTAACAACTGCAGAGATTCATTTAACAAATGTGGCAATATATATATATATATATATATATATATATATATATATATATATAT
>BLBF01000018.1:3350375-3422725 GCA_015471245.1 Laticauda colubrina | reverse complement strand
ATATATATATATATATATATATATATATATATATATATATATATATCATAAAACGTGATAAAACTCACTTAACAAATTTTACATTTAGTGACATAAATTTTGAGCTCCATTGTGGTCATGGACTGCCTGTACTCAGAAGTAACTCCAAGCATCATTGCTGGGTCCTTGGGTCTAACATCCTAATAAATTCAGGAACTAACTCTAATACAGAGGGAGCTAGAATAAGCAATGAATTTGAAGACCTGGAAATAGAAGTATAAGAATAGTAAGATTAGAATAGATGACAGCAGGAATTAAAAATGGAGGCTCAAAGACTAACAAATATGCAGATGACACTACTTTAGTTGGAAGGAAAGAAGTCTTGAGAGAGTTCATTATGAAAGTAAAAATAAGAGTGAAACATCTGGCTGAATATTAAATATTAATAAGATAGAAGTACTTATCAGCAATGGCAGTTGATGGCAAAGAAGTGAAAGTGTAGAAGGCTAGTGTATGAAGAAATAAAGAGGAGGTTAATCCTTGGAATGAAGGCAGTGACAAACTTAGACAAGATAATTAAGATAAGAATAGTTATATGACAGTAAAAAACAGAAGAGTGAAACCATTTTTTTTCCAGAGTAATATCTATGCTGTAAAAGCTGCTAGTTGAGAGAGACAGAAAAAGAAGACAGATGCCTTTGAATTATAAGTATGGCAATGGTTACTAAAAGTACAGTGGATTACGGGAAGAACTCATGCATTAATCTTGAATCGAGTAAAGACTGAACCACTCTCTTGAAGAGAAGATCAGAAGTAGAAATTCACATGCTTTGGGTGTGAATAAATAATGGACTAGAAATTCTGATTGTCCTTGGTATGGTTAAATGAAGCAGAAGAGGAAGACAATAGATAAAGTAAATGAAATGGATAGATGATAAAAAATTATGAAACTCTTTGGAATGTCTACAATTTATTGCTAGCAACCCAAACATTCCCCAGCATCAAACAGGCCTTGTTGTCATGTAATCAAGTATCTGTAATAGTAAGTTATTGGTAGTTGATCACAGGATCGAACATGGCCTTCTTGAGAAGTAGATGTAATACCTTCTCTTCTGAGACATCAGACATCTCCTCTTGAATATACACAGTATATCATGGACTCGTGCATTCAGTTTCCTCAGGATAACTCAATGACTCATGAAAAGCAGGAGCTGAAAGGTCTTGTAGTTGAAAGAATAATTTATAGTTTTCTATTTATATCTTTACTTCTCAGAGCTATGGCATAGACTGCACCATACCTGAACACTAAACCCTCATTTGGATTTGAATCAGTTGTACCACTCATGGACATGGAGATGTAGGATTTTATCCCAAAGTGTCTTGTAAAAATGTCACAACAAATCTCTCTGGGACACAAAATAACATTTGGTGGGAAAATGTCAGAAATCTCTAAATCATAGGAACGGATACTTAAGGATAAATGAAAAAAGCCTTGTTACCTGGTGGGTATGATAATGTATCCTAATTCTAGTTCTAATCAGATCATGGCCCCATCAGAGCCTGAGTCCACAAAGGAGGATAACCCGGAGCTGGGGCTGATGGAAGTCAAGTGGGTGGCCCAATTGGCTCTGGAGGAACATGGGGAGGAGCAGGACGAGGCAGCCCTAGGTCCCTTGGACCTGGGATGGCTTGCCAGTAGGAAATAATGGGAACAGGACAACCGAAAGAGAGGGGGAAGAGAGGGTAGGCAGTGGAGCAGTGGAACTCAGGTGAGAAGCAAGGATTACCCTCTCCTGATCCCTGAGCATGGAGAGTAGAGATGAGGCAGGAGCAGCACAGACCAACCCAACGACTCTCGGGAGGAGAGTGCTCCACCTCTCTTCATTAGGCACACCTGGGGACTAAGACTTAAGGAGACACCATGGGGAGTGGCACTTGTCGGGAACAAGCACTGAATTTGTGGAGTTTTGTGTGCCATTGCTGACTTCTGGAGTTTGCTGGAATTCTTGCCTTACTGCTGCCTTGTTCTTTGCCTCGTTGGACTCATTGCCTTATTGCTGCCTTGTTCCTTTGTCTCACTCAATTTCTTGCCTTGAAACTGTTATGCTAACATTTTGCTGGATTACTCCCACCCAGAGGCTGCTGAAGGTGTGTGTGAGAACTTTGCTCTGGGACTTGCTATAAACATGGGAGGGTTTGAGGGAAAGTTGGAGCAATAAAGGAGAGTTCGAACTATCAGCTGGCTGTGCTGCCTCTGTGCCTTGCCCCAGGTCATCACAAATCCCTTCTCTTTCCCCTTCATGTAAATCTCTTGAAAATTATGGACCTCAATTCCATAGTGGGGGAAAGATATGTGAGATCAGTATCATGAAGAAGGGTCAAACCATCACAATCTGTAAAAACAAATCTATCCTCTTATTGGGCTCATTCACATGGCTGTTTTTGCTCTTCTGCAGCTGAAAGGATCTCTTTTGCCATACATCTGGAATAGCATTGTGTGGTACTGCTATACATATAATTATACCATACAGAATCGTAAGGCAGTGATTAATTGTCTTCCCTGGTTGAAATTCAGATCTGCGAACAATTAGATAACCTATGCCAGTCCAGGCATTTTGTCCAATCGTTTTTTTCTACCCCTCCCCCATCTATTGAGAACAATAAAATCTCTGTATATAATTTAAGAATAATTGGAAACACAGGGAAAAATTGTATTTTCCTAACTGTGAAAAGCCAATATATGTAGAATGATGTTTGCCAGTGCTAGAACTGCCAGTCTCTAAGAACCAATAAAGAACAACACATTCAGAGACATGGTAATTTAAATCTATGGCTGCAATCAGACAAAATAATTTCATAAGATGTGTCCGAGACTGAATTTGAGATCTCTTCTACCCCCACTCACCATGCATGGCAGGACTTCCTTCCCTGCATTTCAGCCGGTTCACTGAACTTCACAAAATATTCGCTACCAGTTCTACTGAACCAGTGAGAACTGGATGAATCCCACCACTGGGTTTCGTGCAGGGGGGGGTGTCAAACTCATGTCATCACGGCATCATCACATGACATATCGTGACTTTTTCCCCCTTCTTTAAACTGGGCATGGGCATGGCCAGCATGTGATGCATCCGGCGCGAGCCACGAGTTTGACAGCCTTGCTTTACTGAATACAGCCCTAATAATAAGCCACAAAGATAAGACAAGGAAAAAGATAAACACCCTTTTTGGAATAACTCGTTCACTGCAAATAATGTGTTCCTTCAGGAAAATAAGAGTTAACTGAGAGCACCTCCTGACTCTGGCTGATCTGGAAAGCTAGAGCGTTGGGCCTTATTAGACTTGGACAGGAAATAATCTGAAATCCCAAAGCTATAAATTAGCCGGGAAAGCTGAAAAAAAACAACTCAGAGGCAGGCAATAGCCAGCCATTTGTACTGAATAACTACTGCCAAGAAAATCATACACAAGCACATACACACACAAAATCCCGAGGGATCAAGCTCAACTCAGAGACCACAAATATGTTTTTTCATAGTGTTATATCCTTCTAACATCGGAAAAAAATTCAACACCTCCCTACCATATTCAAAACAATGCCTGTTTGCCTTTTTTTCTGCTTGTTTATTCTTTGCCGTAGCAGGAGTATTTTAGTGAAATGATTTAAATGGAAACAGCTGCTTGGTTCTTGATGTCTTTTCTGACTGAAAGCACATTTGTAGTTCAACAAATATAGTGTTTGGATTGTGGTCGTTTGATTTATGCCAGAAGGAATAAAGCACCAGAGGACAGACGTCACTGGTGCTACTGCTGGCAACAGAGTCTTTCTAATGGCACAAATGGTGTCTTTTACCACACAGTTTGCTCTCTTCACTAAATCAGAGCAGGAATATCTTGATTATTGAGTGCAAAGTGCACTGTGTGTACACAAGGGACGGAACATAGGATATATCCTGCATTGGCTACAGAACAACAAAAGAAAGGTAACCAAATATCTGTTCATTTTTAAATTTCTGCATTGTCTCATGAAATCAGAGGTGAGGAAGAAATAGGGCATCCAAGACATTTGTAAGTTCCATGTACTGTGAATTGCTACTCATGCTGTGAATTGCTATTACATTCTATCTCAAAGCCAAGAGATCATGACTGTGTCACTTCTGTTCTAATGATCGCTACCAGCTTGCCAAGCTGTAGGGAAGCCATTGTCTGCCCACAGTAGAATGAAAGAAATATGTTCCAGTCTCCAGGGATATGATGCAAGCTTCTGTGATGTTTTCTGTCTCCTGGGAGAAAGAGTGCACTCTGGGTTCCTGGAGCCCACCAGAATAGTTTGTAAATAACTTTCTTTTGTCTTTATTCTGTTTTCCTTACAAATGCTTGGGTTACTTAGCAGAAAAACAGGGTTCGAAGGGACCTCAGAGGTCTTCTAGTCCAACCCCTGCTTTAGCAGGAGATTCTATACAACTCCAAACAAATGGCTCTCCAATCTCTTTTTAATAGCAATGGACTTATATATCACTCCACAGCACTTTACTTTGTAAACCACTCTCTAAGCGGTTTATAGTTCTATAACCACTCTAAAGCGGTTTATATAATTTATAGAGTCAGCACGTTCCCCGCAATAATCTGGGTCCTCATTTAAGGAACCTCAGAAGGATGAAAGACTGAGTCAACCTTAAGCTGTCCAGAATCAAACTCTTGGAGTGAGCAGTGAGCTCACCTTTTTCTTCTTGAAGGTCTCAGGTGATGGTGCTCCCACAACTTCCAAGGGCAAGCTGTTCCATTGGTTGATTGTTCTCACCGTCAGAAAGTTTCTCCTTGTTTCCAGGTTAAATCTCTCCTTGTTCAGTTTCCATCCATTATTCCTTGTCTGGCCTACAGGCGCTTTAGAAAATAGCTTGACCCCTTCCTCCCTGTGGCAGCCCTTCAAATATTGGAAGACCACTATCATGTCTCCCCTGGTCCTTCTCTGTACTAGACTAGCCATGCCCAGTTCCTGTAACCATTCTTCATATGCCTTAGTTTCCAGTTCCCTAATCAACCTGGTTGCTCTTCTCTGTACTTTTTCTAGAGTCTCAACATCTTTTTTGTCATGTGGTGACCCAAACTGGATGCAGTACTCTAGGTGTGGTCTTACTAAGTTTTTATAGAGTGGTATTAGTACCTCATTTGATCTTGGTTGTATCCCTCTGTTAATGCAACTTAGGTTTGCATTAGCTTTTTTGGCTGCTGCTGCACACTGCTGGCTCATATTTAGCTCATTGTCCATTAAGACTCCAAGATCCCTCTCACAGTTACTGCTATTGAGCCTGCAATAGTACATTCTAAGTACTGTGCCACATCTCTTTTAACTTAACCTTTGATGGTTGAACATCAGGCAACTTAAGGCAACTTGTTTGCTGATTAATTGTTCTCACTGTCAGGAAATTTCTTCTTAGTTCTAGATTGGATCTCTCTTTGATAAGTTTCTATACATTACTTCTTGTCTTGCCCTTGGGTGCTTTGGAAAATTGGTTGTTCCCCTCTTCTTTGTGACTCCCCCTCAAATATTGGAACACAGCTAACATGTCATCCCTAGTCCTTTTAATTAGATTAGACAAACTCAATTCCTGCAACTGTATTTCATATGTTTTAGCCACCAGCCCTCTAATCTTCTTTGTTCTTCTTGTCTGGACTCTTTCTTAGAGTCTTAATATCCTTTTTTGTATCAAGGTGACCAAAATTGGATGTAGAGTTGCAAGTTGGGTCTTACTACTCCCTTCCTTAATCCTTATACTAAAGTTTTACGATAAAATCAATGCAAATGATGGAAACCAATACAAAGGCGGATAGAATTACTGCAGTTGTTCAGTGAATAATTTGGTCATTAAGCAAATCTGACTTTCCTCACTGAATTTGTCAGAAGCTGAATGGGAAGGTTGCAAATGATTTCATGATCCCAGGATCCTGCAACTATTGCAAATACTTGCCAATTGCCAAAACACCAAAATTTTGATCACATGGCCATGTGGATGCTCCATCAGTCATACATTGCATCTAGTTTTGATCACCACTTTATAAAAAAGATGTTGAGACTCTATAAAAAGTACAGAGAAGAGCAACCAGGATGATTAGGGGACTGGAGACTAAAACATATGAAGAACGGATATAAGAACTGGGCTTGGCTAGTCTAGTGAAGAGAAGGATCAGGGGAGACATGATAGCAGTCTTCCAATATTTGAGGGGCTGCCACAGAGAGGAAGGGGTCAAACTATTTTCTAAAGCGCCTGTAGGCCAGACGAGGAATAATGGATGGAAACTGAACAAGGAGAGATTTAACCTGGAAATAAGGGGAAACTTTCTGACAGTGAGAACAATCAACCAATGGAATAGCTCGTCCTCAGAAATTGTGGGAACGTCATCATCAGTTGAGATTTTCAAGAAGAGATTGGACTGCTGTTTGTCAGAAATGGTGTAGGTTCCCCTGCTTGGGCAGGGGGTTGGACTAGATGACCTATAAGGTCCCTTCCAACTCTGATTATCTGTTATCTGTTAAATACAAGGAGAGGTCTTAATTCATTTTCTCAGTGCTATTGTAACTTCAAATAATCACTAAAATGAATGGTTATAAATGGAGGACTACCCGTAATGAAAGCAGAGATAACCCTTTATGATCACATCAGTGTTGTCAGAATGCAGGTGTCACTATCATCTCTTTATCTCCAGTTTAGAAGTAATATCGCTAGGTGGGATTGGAAAAAGACAGATCCATAGTATCAAATACATATCAACATAGATCTCAACTACAAACTGGAGTCCAATGAAGATCCACCACTTCCAACTACATTGTACATTATGGGCTTTTTTCTCATAGCTTAATAAAAATATCCACTTTCTCTGAGCTGGAAGAAAATGTACCATATAAAATGTATTGTTCTGTTGATCCCTATCTTGTCTCTATGGTGCACTCTACTCTAGGCTATCATAAGTGGGGCTTGCTGATTTTGGATATTCAGACTATGCTAAACCAGGCCAATAATTAAATCATGTGGCTTTGCTGAACTTCTCTTTTCTGGATGTCATCTGGGACAGTTGAATAGCTGTGACAGATGGCTATACCTGTGTTTTCTCCTGTGCCAACCCAAAACTGACCAGCTGATTGACAAAATTGGGCAGGTCAGGAGTAAATTTTGATAGATGGCTAAAGCTTCCTAGGCCACAATCTCAGCAAAGCTGATTGTGACATGACTTCAAAACTCTGCATCTGTGCAAATTCACTAAAGAGTTGATTAGTAGACTTGTGTGGTCAGAGCTTTCATGCAGTGCTGAACTGAGTCAGCAGGCCCAGTTATCGAAAAGCACTAAACTCATATTTGAAACCAATGACTTCTTTCTAAACAGCAAAAGCCCATGTTTACAAGGAGCCTGTGTAATAGCTGGTGAGCACTCTGAAAATATCATCATGCAGACAGCTGCCATTGAGGAAACTGTGGGTCACCTCTGCAGCCTAAGCCAAAATATTAGAGAATAATTCCTACTGACGAGGGGAGGGAGCAGCCCTGCAGCAGCCAAAAAAGGCCAGGGGGTACTTGGCTGCTCCCATTCGCTACCAGCATCAGCAACCAGAATTAGAAGCTTGAAGTGTGTCATAGCTCAGGCTAATATTGGGGGGGGGGGGGGGGGAGAAAAGGCTATAAAATGGAACAGCTAAAGGTGATCTGAAACTGACTCTGCTGGGAATCAGACCATGACCTTTAAAAAAGGGGGAGCATCTTTGTCTTCTGAATAAGGGGAAGTGAAGATGCTGTCTCCAAAATGTCAAAATCACACATGGCTTCAACTGGCCTTTGAGCCAGGCTCTTTGAGTCACAGCCCAGCAACCATCTTGTTTGCACACTGCTGTTCGGAGAAGCTACCTCAAGTTCATGTAAATAGTTGGCAAGTCCAAGAGATCCAATGGGAGGTTTCTTTGAAAAGCCACAGGAAGAGAGCATTTGTTCAATTAGCATATGCCCCTAGGGCTTTGTTCCCAAGGGGGGAGGAGAAATCAACCCCAAACCCTTCCTGAAAGGGAATGCCTTATTTTGAGGAGTGCACATATGTGGGGGTGAGCTGGGGCCTTGCTGGTTGCAGTGCTCTTGGCCTATATTTTTATCCTGCATAAATATAGACCCCAAGATGCTGCAAGATAGGCACCAAAGCATTCAGAATAAGTAACATTCCCTTCTGATAATTGAAATAGAGATTGAAAAGGTCATAGAGAATGAGAGAGAGGAGGAAAAAAAGATGGGAGGAGATTAAGAAGAGACCATCTTTAATTCTAAAAATGCCAGCAGCAGCCCTCATGGGTTGATTTATAAAACAAAATAAAATAAAGAGAAGGAGGAGGAGGAGGAGGCGGCGAAGGAGGAGAAGGAGAAGAAAAGGTGGGAGGAGGAGGAATTATCAAATTGATTTTCTGCCCAGCTGCTTTACTGTTAGAAGGAAGAAGAGGAGGAGCAGGAGGAGAAGAAGAAGAAGAAGAAGAAGAAGAAGAAGAAGAAGAAGAAGAAGAAGAAGAAGAAGAAGAAGAAGAAGAAGAAGAAGAAGAAGAAGAAGAAGAAGAAGAAGAAGAAAAGCAAGAGGAGGTGGGAGAGAGAAAGCTTGCACGTGTGTTATTGAGGCAAGCATTGACGCAGGCATCTCTGACGTCAGCAGCCTCGACAGCAGGGACAAGACTGGGTGAATGGAACATATGAGGGAGGAGGGAGAGTGAATGCGAGCAGCCTGCCTCTCCATTCACTCCTGCAGCCAACGCACATTCACCTCACGTCTCTCTCTTCCCCCTTCTTTTCCCCCCTCCTGCCTTTGCCACTGCAATAGCTTCCCAGTTTGCAAGTGCTGCAGTGTTCATCAGTGTGCCAAGCATGGAGAAAAGTGCAAATCCAGCCATTCTTGGCTTCTCCCAGGAGTGGGTATGTGGGTGTTGATGGGAGAAAGCATCCACAGGAGAAAGAAAGGGAAGGTGGTAATCTGAATAGAGGGAGCTAGATAGCTTGGCTTCTACCATGCATTTAGATAAAGAAAGTTCAGATTAAACTAACTGAAATTAAAAATTGGGGGGGGGGGGAGTTGGTATTTATAATGATGATGATGATCATAATGGTAATGATAATGATGATAACACAGATATAATATCAAAGAAGTAAAATTTGGAATAATTACATCAAGGCAAGCAAAGAGAAAATGCACATTGGATTTTGCAAAGAAAACATACAGTAACAAAAAGCAAAAACTGTCAAAGTGGATTGTTGGGAAACCATTTAAAGAAGAAAATAAGTATATAGCCAATATATAAAAAGATCCATAAAATAGTGACAGACAGGATTGACAATGGTCACAGTATCAAGAAGGAAAGAGAAGGATTCATTTTTGTTAAGCATTTATTTCAAACAAACTTGATTAAATCAGGGATTCAATATGTATCACACACAGTAGCAAATTTTACTTCTAAAGAAGAAGAAAGAGGATCAAGTAATTAGTGGAGGCAATAAAATGACTCAGGCTTATTAAAGCCTGAAATCAATCCTTAACTTACAAAAGCAATTGAGCCTCAAATTTCTGTTTCTGTTGCTTCTGTTGTTAAGTGACTTTTGCCCCATTGTATGACTTTTCTTGCCTTAGTTGTTAAAAGAATGGCTGCAGTTGTTAAGTTAGTAACATGGTTGTTAAGTGAATTTGCTTTTCCCATTTGACTTTGCTCATCAGAAGATCACAAAAGGGGATGATCCCCCCCCCCCCAAGGCATTGCAACTATCATAAATGTGAGTCAGTTGTCAAGCATTTGAATTTTTATCACGGGACTGTAGGGATGCTGCAAACGGTCATAAGTGTGAAAAATGACCATAACTCATTTTTTTTCAGTGCCTATCGACCATGCCAGGTGGGAAACTCCCATCGTGATTCCTGTCAAACCAGATGGGTCAGTACACATCTGTGGTGACTATAAGGCCACCCTCAATCATGCATTCCAGCAAAGCGTGTACCCTGTTCCAGTAGTTCAACACCTGTTGCATTCATGAGGGAGAAGAAAATTTTTCACGAAACTTGATCTCATGCAAGCATATTAACAGCTACCGGTTGACCCCGAAACTGCAGAAGCACAGACTATAGTCATGCACAGAGGGGCATTCAAATGCAACAGACTTCAATTTGGCGTTAGCGTCTCCCCAGGCCTTTTCCAAAGCCTAATGAAGCACCTTCTAAATGGACTAAAAGGGATTGTTCCCTATTTTGACGATGTATTAGTATCAGCAAAAAGCAAACACCAATTAGAACATAGACTGAGAGAAGTCTTGCAAAGATTCAGGGAAGCAGGACTTAAAGTCAAAAGAGAAAAATGTAAACTAGCCACCAATCAAGTCGAATTCTTAGGCTACCTTATAGATGAGCAAGGGATACACCCCACTGAAAAGAAAATAAAAGCAATTAAAGACGCACCCAGACCTAAGAACAAAGCGGACTTACAAGCGTTCTTAGGTCTCATTAACTTCTACAATGTCTTCCTGCCCAAAAGGCAACCGTAGCAGAGCCATTACATCAGCTATTAGATAAAAAAACTGTCTGGAATTGGGGCCACCGAGAACAAGCAGCATTCCAAAACATTTAGGACTTATTAACATCCAAAACCGTTTTAATACAACAGAGCAACACCCTGCCACTGACGGTCACCTGTGATGCATTGCCTATTGGAATTGGCGCTATACTGAGTCACAAGCTACCAGATGGCAGAGAAGCTCCAATCGCCTTCTATTCCAAAACGCTGTCAAAATCTGAAAGGAACTACAGCCAACTTGACCGAGAAGCCCTCGCAATCATAGCAGGCATCAAGAGATTCCACAAATACCTATATGGTAGGACATTTTCTATTATCACAGACCACAAATCCCTGCTAGGAATTCTGGCAGGGAACAAACCAACCCCGAACATACGATCGCCAAGAATGACAAGATGGTCAGAATTCCTCGCTGCATACAATTACACACTCATCCATTGCCTAGGAAAAACCATCACCCATGCAGATGCCTTAAGCCATTCCCCGCTGCCTGACATGGAAGGCGGCCCTGCTCCCACCATCGCAACTCTTCAGATCGAGACATGGCCGAATCTGCCACTAACCACAGCAGACGTCTCTAAAGCTACCGCGAAAGACCCACTGACAGCTCGAATTCTGCATTGGGTTAGTAAGGGCTGGCCGGATGAGGATAGAGGTGACACTTTTAAACCTTTCAGCACCCAGCAGACTGAACTGTCCCTTGAAAAGGGTTGTATACTGTGGGGAGACAGGGTTGTAATTCCCAAAAAATTGCAGGAGGAAGTATTGTGCATGTTGCACGAGGGACACCCGGGCATAGTAAAAATGAAAGCCCTGGCCAGGAGTTACGTCTGATGTAACTCCAAGGCTGGACAAAGACATTGAAAAATGGGTGGCAGCATGCCATGACTTCCAGAAATCAAGGCCTACCCCCCCTCTTGCACCAGTCCTGGAATGGGAAACTCCCAGACGCCCATGGTTGAGACTCCATATTGATTTTGCTGGGCCAACGAAAGGGAACACATATTTGATAATTGTAGACACTTATTCAAACTGACTAGAGGTTATTCTTATGGCATCCACAACTACTGAAGCAGTCATAAAACAGCTGAACAAACTGTTTGCTACACATGGACTGCCAGATATAGTAGTATCTGACAATGGCCCCCAGTTTATTGCTTAGCTTTCGAACAATACCTAGTTGCACAGGGCATCCGATATGCCCTAACAGCGCCGGCTCATCTAGCTTCAAATGGATGAGCTGAACGCATGGTTCGTTATATTAAAGAAGCCCTAGACAAACTGGACACTGGGGACATCCAAGATAGACTAAACAAACTATTAACAATTCAGCATATCACCCCTAGCACAACCACTAACAAAACCCCAGCTGAACTCCTCATGGTTAGAAAATTGCGTTCCTACCTAGATAGACTACATCCCACCTACACCTCTGAAACCCCCCCTGACTCCTCAAGTAAATATCGCTCCTTTTCCATTGAAGACTTAGTCTACGCCAAAAATCTTACCGGGGACCCATTATGGTTTCCAGCCACAGTTACTCAAATTACAGGGTCCCGGTCATACCAGCTTACACTAAATGACAGCAAACATGGAAATGACACATCGACCAGCTTCGCTCGAGGAAATTGGAATGAATACTAACCAACCTAGCTCCGAAGCACCGCCGCACATACCACCCCCATCAAACAATCCAAAAACAACCAAGGGGGGGGGGAAAACACAAAATAATACAAAAGGGAGAGACGAACCACCAATAACACGACAAAAGACACAACACAAATCTGAATTAGAACCCCCAGTAAGACAAAAAGAGCACTTACCCATACACGACCTCCGGAGAAAAGAACCGGTAGCAGGGAGGTGAGGCGAGGCCTTCCTGGAGGGAGATGGTCAGGCCAGCTCGACCAACCCGGACAGACCAGGAGGGAGCGGCAGAGCCAACTCAACTAGCCCAAGAGACCCAGGCAGGAGCGGCAAGGCTGACTCACCCTTCCAGGAGGTTCCATGGAGAAGACACGGAGAAAAGGCGATCCTGACTGAACCGACGGAAGACCACGCAGAGACTGAGCTGCGCAGGTCAAGTAGGACCCGCAAAAGCCCCACCTACCTGCGTGACTACGTTACACATGTTGGACGAAACCAAGAGGGGAGGGGTGTTGTGTATTGAAATTAGAATACTCCAAATAACTAAATCTGATTGGCTGAGCATGCCTCAATAGGATTGGTCAATAAAGTACCATGGCAATTGGCCCGCCTAATGGCGTGAAATCTTAAAGAACTGTCATTGGCCGCAAGCCGTGAGCAGCTGCTATAAAAAGGGCTGCCGTGGCTCTGGCAAATGTTCTGTTACAAGTCACTGAGTATTATAATAAAAAGAGCTGTTTATTGGAATACCAGTCTTGCGTACCTTTCTTCTCAGAACAGAACCATCTGGGTCCTCCTTTTACTGACCCTCAAAGGATAGAAGCTGAGTCAACCTTGAGCCAGTGAGACTTGAACTGCCAAATTGCTGACAGTCAACTGTCAACAGAATTAGCTTGCAATACTGCATTCTAACCACTGAGAATATATCTGCTGCATAAAACTCCACATTGGCAACAGGAAGGGCATCCAGCCAGTAAACATTCGGCTTCATTCAGTTGCCCAGACTCCACCCCACAATGAATTATGGGGTTGTTAAAAGAGAATGATGATGAAGACTGCATTCTAACCAGTGGGTCACCACGGCTCTTATAAGAATGGTTCTCTTTTTCCCAATTTCCTTCCCCCTGGCCTAGGTACTGTTCCTATTGCCAAGGAGCATGCCCAGATACCTCTTTTTTGCGCTTCATGCCCATGAACATCTATGAATATCTACATCTGAATATCTATCCATGAATATCTACATCTAGTCTCTGACTAGCTATGCTGGCTGGAAATTCTGGGAGAATTCTGGGAATTCTGGGAGAATTCTGTGAGTTGAAGTCCATAAGTCTTAAAGTTGCCAAGTTTGGGGATCCCTGAGTTACATATACTTAGTTCCTTTAGCTGTTCATCACATGATTTAGTCCCTTTATCATCTTTGTTGCTCTTCTCTGAACTATTTCTAAAGCTTCAGTATCTATTTTGTATCATGATAACTGCATGCAATAGACCAAACACGACCCCACTAGTGCAATACAGAATGATATTATCACTTGTTGTGATCTTGATCCCTCTGTTGATGCAGCTTCTTTGGCAGGTTCAGCATGCTTCTCACTGATACTTAAGTGGTGTTCTACCAGTATATCTAATTCCCTCTCACAGGCACTACTGGTGAGCTAGATACTGCCTATCCTCATGAGTGTCTGGTTTTTTTTCTATCTAAACACAGGAACTTACTTTTTTACCATTGAACTGCATCCTTTTTCCCCTCTTCCAATTGCAAAGTTTATTAATGGTGCATGTGTATTACATACAACTAACAAAGTATTCAACGGGCCTCAGTTTGTGCAGAAAAAAATAGGAGTGTCATCATTGCATGCATGTTAGAACAATTGTCTCTGTCGGGATCCAAGAGATGTCATATAAAACTAATATGTGTTAGTTCCCCCTAAGGCACTGCTTTATGGGGGAATCATTCTAAAACCTTGGTGATGGGGTGTGGGAAAGCCTGTGGGGATGAGACTGGCTTGGGTGATTTAAATGGGGAACTGCATCTTATTGGATAAGGCCCAACGCTCAAGTCTGCCAAGATGCTTCTGAATCTTCTAAAGTATCAGCAATTCACTCCAGCTTTGTGTCATGTACGAATCTGATGAGTATCCCCTCATCTAGATCATTTATGAAGATGTTGGAGAGCATTGGTCCCAATGTAGGATTTTCCCAGGTTTTTATCAGAGATAGTATTCAGCAGATTCTGACCAGTTCTGGAGAACTGGTAGTAGAAATTTTGAGTAGTTCAGAGAACCAGAAAATACCATCTCTGACTGGTCCTGCCCCCATCTATTCTGTGCTTCCCGAGTCCCAGCTGATCGTCTGGGTCTTTTTTTGTTACCCTGCACAGGAGGACAGAGCTAGAAAGCATGTTAGTGGGGTGGGGAGGGAATGGGATTTTTCAGTAAACTTCCCTTGCCACACCCACCAAGCCATGCCCACCAAGAATTAAAACTCCCATAGTTTTGGAAAACATACTCCCCAACCCATTGTCTTCTAGATGTCTTGGATTCTGATTGGAAAGTGTGGGGTTAGAAATTGTTAAAAACTGAAATTCAACACAGATGGAGATTGCCAGGTTGAAAAAGGATGACATGGCCTGTTTGATAAGAAGCAATAAGAAGGAATAAAAAGTGAATTTCCCTTTATGTGAGAGGCATGGCATGAAATTAATCCATATTTCTTAACATTGTACGGTAGTGCTAAATTTAACTCTGTAGCATGCTATTTTAGTAATATCCGCTTGAGTAATTTACAGCATCATCTTGCCGTCATGGTGGTGATATAAATCTTGTCCAAATGAATGTTGTATTACCACTGGGAGGAGCAGGTGATGTTATAAATTGTGGATGTAGAATGTCTTTAAATCTGGTAATGCTAGAAGTAGGTCTTTAGCTGCAGAGATGAAACAATGTTGTTGTACCTGAACCCTTGAACTTCCTTAATGTGATGCCTTCCTTTCATGCTCATCTACAATTACCACCAAACACATGGGTTGAAGATATTGAAATTTGTGGTTCATGGATAGCAACTTGGGGAAAAAAAATCAAAACTATATTATGCCTTAGTTACAGGAGTCCCCAAACTTGACAACTTTAAGACTTGTGGACTTCAACTCCAGCTATGCTGGCTGGAGAATTCTGGAAATTCAAGTCTTAAAGTTGCCAAGTTTGGAGACCTCTGCCTTAGTACTTCAAGCTACACAGGTAGTCCTTAATAACCATTCGTTTAGCAACTATTCAAAGTTATGACAATGCTGAAAAAAGCACTGGTCCTGTAAAAGATTTTACAACTGGTCCTCACACTTATGACTTAACAGCATCTCCATGATCACTTGATTGCTATTTGGGCCTTAGTAACTAATGCACATTGAAGGTGGTTGCAGGATAATGCTGCAGTCATGTAATTGCCGTTTGTGACTTTCCCAGTGGTCTTCCAACAAACAAAGTCAATGGGGAAGATGGCAGGAAATCGCAAATCCCAGCTCACTTAACAATTGCAAGTGATTTGCTTAATGATAGCAACCAGGAATACTGGACCTGCAAGTCCTTTTGATCACATGATGCTTCACTTAATGACCACTTCACTGTTGGAGTTATCAGTCCCAGTTAGTGGTTTAGGGTCATTAAATAAAGACAACACACACACACACACACATATATTTTCTTAAGTTTTCGCGGGTACTTACATATATGGTACTCAGCTTTGTTCGGGTATTTTCCCACATCATCATAGTTGTGCTTTTAAAGTTGTAGCAATGTTTCGGCAGAATATCATCTGTCATCATCAGGCTTCTTCAATACAGAAAATATATTGTCCCCCCTAGCTGAATGCTGATTAATATATTACAGCAGTATTAGCTTTCCCCCCCTTGCAAAACAGGCCCAAAGAATGTTAAACTGCTAAACTGATAATTCTATTTGCAAGTTGTTAACCTGTCTTCAATGTACTATATTAATAACAAAATAGTTAGCAGGGAGAACAATAATAATAAAACAAGAGAAAATTAAAATACCAAAACTTTCTGTAAATAAACTGTTATTGTAATCAACATGTGAAAAATTTACCATGGCTTCTTACTATCCCAAATCATGCCAGGAATTAACACTGATTGGTCCTGGATCAAGTAATGAGATTGCTTTTCTTCATAATATCTCTTATCAGTTAATTAAATTGATTAATTAAGTGCAATAAATGCAATCTCCAAAGCCAGTTTATCCTCCCAAAAAAATCCACATGAAGTTGTTCCCTAGGTAAATAAATCCATTCTCCAATCTTCTTCCTAGTGCTGAGAGAGAGTGACAGGCCGAAAGTTACCCAGCTGGTTTCATACCTAAAGTGGGACTAGAATTCACAGTCTTCCAATTTCTCGCCCAGTGTCTTTACCATGATATGCACCCGTCTCTTTAACTTGCACTTTCTGAACAAAAATTATAAAGTTTTTTGGGATCTTCTATCCACAATGCTCTTAAAGATACTGAGGATTGGACTGCAGTCTTTTGCATGCAAATTGTTTTTTTTCTGATATGGCCTTTCATCTCAGGTTTGCTTTCTGATGCATAGGTGAGATGGATATATGTGTGGTTTATGTGAATGTCCTATCATGTCCAGCTGGTCTTCTTACTACACATATGTGACAATTTCTGATTTTATTACATCTTTGCAATAAACAGATTTACAAAGGTCATCCTGGTGTTGGAAGTTAAAACCCACCCCTCTGCTAGAAAAATGAAATATCCTAGGAAATATTAAAAAGGCAGAATATTTCCCCTAAAGAGTAAAGTAGAAACTCAAAGAGGCAGAAACTGAGCTCCCCCACCTTTGCTAATGGGCCATTAAGGCCTAGGCCAGAGTATTCTACATAATAAAGGCCTCTACACATCTCACCACCTTGGCCTGAGAAGATTGTATCAGCCAACACTCAGGTGAAGCCATGTGATCCAGACAAAGCCTACAAAGTTAGTTAAGACCCCCGCCCCTGGGAGTCTGACAGCCAATGGGATACATTTCTTATACAGGAACAGGAAATACTAAGGTGGGACCCAACAGAGAGTATAAAACTTAAGGGTCTTTCAGCATCTCAGCCCTTTTTTCCTTCTTTCTCCATTCTGGACATGTGATCTTGTCCACCATTAAACCATCTTTCCAAGCATCGACCATATTTCCAGTGTCTTTCTTCCCCACTTGGAACTGAACCCAGAAGGCTATTTCTTCCAACACTGGCAACATCCTGGGAATGTAACAGAATAACAGAGTTGGAAGGGATCTTGGAGGTCTTCTAGTCCAGCTCCCTGCTAGGAGACCCTTATGCCATTTTGGACAAAATGCTGTCAAATCTCTTCTTAAAAACCAATATGTAAAATTTTTCCCTTTTGTCTGCAATAACCATTCACAAGAATTCGAGGCCTGCATCTTCAAAGGACTTGGCTCCGTGACTTTGTAAGGAGATGTTTCCTAGGGTCAGGGGTGACAAAGTTGGAGAGAGCCATCATTAATGTCTCTGCTGAACTGGAAGTAGATATATCCACTTCAACCTAAGATTCCCATCAGGAAGAGAATAAAGGAAAGGTTGAATGGAAATGAACCACTTTTGTCACAATTATTTTTCACTCTGTTCCCTTTGTACATCAGTCAAAATCATTGAGCTTAGGAAATCTGCTCTATAGGTTCCCAGCAGAGCATCTAAAATTTGCACTCTTTTGCATTCGAGTTCAGTCATGCACAAAGCAAACTGATGTCATTTTTCTACTTTACAATGAAAATGACGATCATTGCATAATTATGGCTAGCTATCGTGACAATTGATTGAGTAACAAAACAGTTGGCTACATTGGAAAACTACCTCTGTCTCTCCTTCCCTTTTAGGAGAAAAGGGGGAAATACAGGTAGTTCTCAACTTACGGCCACAATTGAGCCCAGAATTTATGTTACTAAGTGAGACATATATGAAGTGAGCTTTGCCCCATTGAATGACTTTTCTTGCCATGGTTGTTAAGAAATCACTGAAGTTAGTAACCTGCTTGTAAAGTGTCTCTGGCTTCCCCATTGATTTGCTTGTCAGAAGATCACAAAAGCTAATCACATGACCGCGGTGTCAGGGCTTCAACAAATCCACCCTCATTCAAATAAAAAGTCTCTAGCCGCATCTCAGAGAAAAGTAAATTGGTTTATTAGAAGTTGCCATGTTGGCGTGTGGCTGGGTGCAGCCGATATTAAATTACATCATACATTTCCCCTTTGACCCTGGCCTTTCCCCCACCCCCTGGATATGACTTCTCCAATGGGACAAATCCATCTCCAAGAGTCATCCATCATGTTCTCCAATAACCTTCTTATGCTCCAACAACATCGGGCTGCCGAGGTGATTATCTAAGCATTTCAAAAATGCCTTGTTTTCCCCTACTCCTTTTTTCTGGCAGCTAAAAAGACCAAAGGAGTATCTTTTTAGTTGACACCCAGGACACTTGTAGCCCTTATAATTTTGATCATGTGAATTTTGATCATATGACCATGGGGATGCTGCAAGGGTCATAAGTGTGAAAAATGGTCATGTCAGTTTTTCAGTGCTGGTGTAACTTTGAACAGTCATTAAATGAACTATTGTTAAGTCAAAGACTACCTGTACCCCAGTGGTGAGATTCAAAATTTTTTACTACCGGTTCTGTGGGTGTAGCTTGGTGGGCATGGCAGGGGAAGGATACTGCAAAATCCCCATTCCCTCCCACCCCACTAACCTGCTTTCCAGCTCAGTTCTCCTGTGCAGGGCAACAAAAGAAGACCCAGCCAATCAGCTGGGACTCGGGAGGCAGAGAATAGATAGGGGCGGGGCCAGTCAGGTGGTATTTGCTGGTTCTCTGAACTACTCAAAATTTCCACTACCAGTTCTCCAGAACTGGTTAGAACCTGTTAAATACCATCTGTGCTGTACCCCCTTTAGTGTATGGAAAAAAAATCTATTAAAATAACAGTAATTTGCTTATATGGCACTTGGCTTATATGGGCATGAATTCTGTTGTCTTTTGTGAGACATGTTAACTTAATTACAAGATCTGTTCCATGCTGACAGGGTGATGTTTTACATTTAAGCAAAACAAAAAAAACCATAGGATGACAGCTTGGCTTTAGAAATAATTACAGCTACATTTCTGAACTGAATGGGCAGCCCTCAAATCCAGAAAACAAAACAAACCATTCCATTTTCAAGTGGATAGTCTACATTTTTTACTTTTCATATACAGGTAGTCCTCATCTTACAAAAGTTCATTTAGTGACCATTCAGTTACAACGGCACTGAGAAAAGTAAACTTTTCCACAGCTATGACCTTTGCAGCATCCCCAGGAACTTGTGATCAAAATTCAGTTGCTTGGCAACTGGTTCATTCTTATGACCATTGCTACCTCCCAAGTTTATGTGATCTTCTTTTGCGGCCCTCTGGCAAGTGAAGTCAAGTGGGAAGCTAAATTCACTGAACAACTGGGTTACTAACTTATCATCTGCAGTGATTCACTTAACAGTTGAGGCAAGAAAGATTGGAAAATGGGCTTAAATTCATCTAACAAATGTCTCAATTAGCAAGAGAAATGTTGCACTCAATTGTGGCTGTAAGTCTAGGACTACCAGTGTTTTTTTTCCTCATTCTTATCTTGCACACATAGCAAACCCTCCCCCCCTTGTCCCCTAGAGTGGGGGTCTCCAACCTTGGTAACTTTAAGCCTGGTGCACTTCAACTCCCAGAATCCCCCAGCCAGCAAAGCTGGCTGGGGAATTCTGGGAGTTGAAGTACACCAGGCTTAAAGTTGCCAAGGTTGGAGACCCCTGTCCTGGAGTGTATAGTGAGGCTGTAAATTCTAGAATTCCCTATCAGAATGAATTTGGAGCAGTGAAGTCCCAACATAACTTAGTCAGAACTAAGATATGGTTGGTTTAGCTTTGGGCTAAATGAATATGGCAGGAAATGAAAATGCTTGGGATTTATATGGCTTTGAATTTTTGCACTATAAAATGTTTCTGTAAGCCTCATATCCAATACCCTAGAAGATTATAAATAGGGACTTGTCCCTGCTGAAATGAATCAGCTGATGAAAAATCAGAAATATTAGCTCATAATATGCATGGCCTCCATTGGCTGTATGAGATATAAACAAGATCAGCTTGAGCCGTCAATAAAGAAAGGCACATATGATTTAATAGATACAATGGAGATCTGTTGGGATGACTCATGTAATTGGAATATAAAAATTAAAGGATATAATTTGTTTGAAAAGAAATAGTAGACTATTGTGCCTATGTCTTCTTAGACATCCAGGTACATGAACCTGATTATCTTATAGGAAACATCTGGATTGAAAGAAGGAAAGGAATTAATAAAACAATGTTGTTTTGGCTATTCAGCGTCACCATCACCAAGATAAGTTGAGGATTATATATCTCAAAATTAAATTGCTAAATGTAATGATGATACTGTACTACCTACACCCTGATAACCCTGCCTGGGCTTCTCCCACCATAGGAAATGTGCCCCCCCTTCTATACAGTTTTCAAAGAGTTATCTTGCTGATGGACATATGGAGAGACCAAATTCCAACCCATTTTTCCAGTACTCCACTAGGTGAGGAAAATATTGAAAAGGGAACAAGTCACAAAAAAGGAGTACAGGTAGATATCCATACAGGTCGACTTAGAGAGATGTGGTCAGAAAAATAAAGCCAGTTTGATGTAGTGGTTAAGGCACCACATTAATAACCAAGAAATTGTGAGTTCTAGTTCTCCCATAGGTGTGAAAGCCAGCTGGGTGACTTTGGGCCAGTCACTCTCTCTCAGCCCAATTCACCTCACAGGGTTACTATTGTGGGGAAAATAGAATATGGAATAATACCGGTAGTAGATATGTTCACTGCCTTTAGTTATTTATAAAAATAATAAAGGCAGGATATTTTTTTAAAAAGCTGATAATGAATTTAGGTTAATGAAAAATTCTAGGAATCAAAATATCCACTTTGAGGTGCTCTGCATAAAAAGAGGGGAGAAGAATCAATATATCAGCTGCTCTGTGAAGACAAAAAAAAACCTGCGAGCAGATAACAATTTAAAAAAAAACAGTTATTCAATTCCTATTTTGATCCAGTCTTCTCTGTCAAAAATATATGTATCCCACGAGCAATTATGAAGAACAGGATGAAGGGGAAGGATGGTAGCTTGAGACTGAGAGAAACAGGGTCAAGGAATATCTCTATTTTTTAAATGAGTTTAAATCTCTAAGGCCAGATGAACCACATCTGAGACACTGGAGGAATTAGAGAAGAGGGCTGAGCTGTATTGTGAATTTGAAGGAAAAAGGGTACTTCAATATGTGGCAGTGGGAAGTTCATCAAACACTTCTCAGCAAGCCCTTAATCCAGAGGTGGTATTCAGCAGGTCCTGACAAGTTCTGGAGAACCGGCAGCGGAAATTTTGAGTAGTTTGGAGAACTGGTAAATACCACCCCTGACTGAAGATTTTACAGTATCCTTCCCCTGCCACATCCACTCATTTGCCAGGGGATTGATTTGGCACTTTCCTTACTGATCTTACCACTGATTTTAAAAAGCATGGAAGGCAAGGCTTGGTTGCAACTACTACTTTTACATTACTTATCTGGGTTTCAGTTGGACTGTGTGTAGACATACCTGAAGCTGCACTGTCAAAGTTATGACAGTGTCTTTTCAATGAATATTATAAATAAATAGACAAGGGATCCTTGGTGCTAGGTAGCACTGATGATGTTACCTAGTTCGGGTAATGAAACATCTGCAAGAAAACAAGCAAGCTCAGAGAGTACCAAGGAACCCTCATTTCAACCCTGAGACACAAATATTCTCCTTTATAAATACGGTACATACATTTCAGGGTTAATCGGTGTATGTTATATTGTGCTTGGAGAGGTGTTGTTGTTGTTGCTGTTGTCTTGCAGGTCTCTTGAATTTTACATTCTTTAATAATAGATTCATTATCATTTCATGGGAGAGCCATTTCAGGTACAGGCATGCCTGCATGTTTGAACACTGGTGAGACAAGGAAACAGTTTCTGTGACTGTCAGAGGTGGCTGGTGAATATTCTGACCCGATGGGTGGAAAAGCAAGATGGTCTGCTAGCACAGGGCTCTCCAACCTTGGCAACTTTAAGCCTGGAGAACTTCAAACTCCCAGCTTTGCTGCCTGGGGAATTCTGGGAGTTGAAATCATCCAGGATTAAAGTTGCCAAGGTTGGAGACTCCTGCGCTAGATGTTGGACTGCCACTCACCTTGTCCAAGGTACCTCCCTAATGGTAAGAGATTAGCGAAACTATGAACTGACACATCTGGCAAATTAGAAGCCCCCCCCCCTCCAATCTTCACACCAACCTTCCCCTGGTGGGATTCAAAATATTTTACTACCGGTTCTGTGGGCGTGGCTTGGTAGGCGTGGCAGGGGAAGGTTACTGCAAAATCTCCATTCCCTCCCCACTCCATGAATCTGCTCTCCAGCTCTGTTCTCCTGTTCAGGGCAACAAAAGAAGATCCAGCCGATCAGCTGGGACTCAGGAGGCAGAGAATAGATGGGGGCGGGGCCAGTCAGAGGTGGGTATTTGCAGGTTCTCCGAACTCCTCAAAATTTTGGTTCATCAGAACTGGTCAGAACCTGCTGAATACCACCTCTGAGTTACCTTCCTCTGAATCGTGCCCTCCAGGTAGTTTGTGCATCACTCCAGACTTCTCAGCCAGGAGAATGACCCAGCACCTGTACTCTTCCACCCAGAGTCCCATTTCTATTTATTTGCCTCGCAACCCCGAATCAATGATAAGATGCAACCTTGGGATCAGGGCAAGCGCGGCAAGTTCCTCCCTCGCCTTCTCCACAAAGTGGGCCCGTCCACACTGGAGCGCGGTCTCCCGTGTAAACCAGGAATGCTTTGCAAAACCGGAGAGCGCCCCCCTCCCAGAAGGCGTTGCTCGCCACAGAAACCCTTGACGACCCCCGATTTTTAAACTGGAGGTGGAGGAACGCTCAGTGGCGCATTCAGTCTCGCTGGTGCCCTAAGCACTGACCAATCGTGGTGACCCCATCCCCCCCCCGCCCCTCCTTTGCACATACTGTGCAAACGAAGCCCTATTCTCAACTTTGGGGTGCCTCCTTTGGGCCTGGTGCCCTAAGCACGTGCTTCGTCTGCTTAATGGTTAAGACACCACTGGGAACAGTTCTTCCCGCGCGAAGCTATTTCGAGAGAGGGGTGTCACCCGCGGTTGAGAATGCGTGGTTTGCTTTGCGTGCGTTTCGCCGCGTACAATGGGAACGCCGGGCAGACCCGATGCGTCCGGGGTAAAAGCCTATCCCGGAGCAGCGGGGTTGTGTTGGCAGGGTGTTTCTTTCAGCTACCAGAACGTTTCCCGAAGCTGCCCTTCTCTGTCGCGTCCGGGCAACTGATGGCCCCGGTGGGAGTGGGAGGAGGGCGGGAGTTTGACCCCCTTGGTCATCGCTCCCCCTCCTTCCTTCCTTCCTTCCTTCCTTCCTTCCTTCCTTCCTTCCTTCCTTCCTTCCTTCCTTCCTTCCTTCCTTTCTTTCTTTCTTTCTTTCTTTCGTCTGAGATGGGTGGGTGGTTTTTGTTTTGTTTTGTTTTAAGAACTCTGCCTGCAAGGAGTCCGAAGTTGTGGCTTTAGGATGTCTTGGCCTTTTTTTTATTTTTTATTTTATTTTTTTTAGGCGTCCTCTTTTGTTCTTGTTAGACACGCTCAGTCACGGCGCTCACACGCCACGCTTCGCGATCGCGAGGGATTTCTCTTTCCTTCTTACCGGGGCAGCGGCGCCGTTCGTGGGCGGGAGCGCCTTTCTACCGCGAGCATCCTGGCATCGGTCCCAATTCCCCTGGAGCTGGTCAGAAGGGCTTTTTTTTGTGCAGCGGTCAGCTCGGTCCTTGCTCTTCGTTGCAGGTGTTATTTCCCCTGCAGGTGGCTTGGAATACAGTTCTCGTAAGACACACTTAGAGGAGAAGGATGGGACTTCTAACTTCTGGTTGGGGGGGAAGCATTGAAGCCTGCTTCGTGCGGTGCCATTAAAGGGTTCAGAATTCCGGAGAGAGAGAGACAACTGCTTGGGATTGGGACGATTTCTCTAGAATCCCCTTTCCAGAAAGAGAATGAGCCAAAGTAGGAAAACTTGTAAATTTCAGCAGTCTGAACCCCACAGATATCAGTTTCCAGATAGCTGAGGCGCTAATCTTCTCTCTCTCCCCCCACTCCCTCCAGACCCACCTTTTAAAATTCCCCCCGCCCTTATTTTGGGAAGGGCGAAGTGTATGTTTGTCTTGCGGATCGTCTTCCAAGTCTCTTGCTGAAAGGTCCAGGCTGCTTACGTCTGAGCGGCCCTTTATCATTTCACTGAATGCCAATTGCAGCCTTGGCGCTGTTATAGCAATGAAGCTACACACGTCATTGCCTCCTGTTGGACGTGAGAGGCGGCCAACCCCTCAGCCCCCTTTTCGCCGGAGGAAAACTCCGTAACTTCCCAGCAGCCGGTCTCTCTTTCGCTCTCTTTCTCCAATTGAGCCTCTGCGCCACCAGTTCGATCTTACCGAATTGATTCCCAGCTGCAGAAGGGAGAAGAAGAGGAGGAGGAGGAGGAGGAAGAAGAAGAGGAGAAGGAAATAATGAAGGGTCCGACAGTGGCCACCCACAGGGGAATTAACTTGCACTCGCCTTACAGACTGATTAGAGAAACCGAACCAGAAGGGGCTCCAGATGATTTCTGGCTCTTTGGATCGAAATCAAAGGAAGACTTGCTGGGCGCGGAACCTCTTCGGCAGGAACGGGGCGGGCTGAGGGAAGGGAATACTTATTTTTGGCGGTGGCGCTTGTTCGTTTTACTGGTGACACCAGCAAAGACTGGATTTGGGGTTCCTTGAGAGCGCCTGGATTCCAGCCACTTCGTGGGGCGTTTATTCCCCTCCGTCCCCGGACTCCTTCCTTTCGGTCTTCAGGACCGAACAGCCGAGCATCTCTTTTCTTTCCAAGTTGCCTCGAAGGCGAAAGAGCGGGATCCAGATCGCTGCATAGCTTTTGAGGGTAAGTTGCTAAGAGGCGGGAAAGAAGCACCAGCTTAGGAGGGTCGAAAAGTCCAACCATCCGGCAGCAAAGGCTTGAAAGGCAGGCAGAGGGAGGCAAACAGCGGATGAGCCTGGGGAAAACGAGCGAGTGTACCGCGTCTTGAGATACGCAGGCCGGCACACAAAAGGTTACAGAGACAGTGGGCGTTGCGAGTGTGCGCGCGTGTCAAAACCGAGACCTCGTTTTGAGTTCCGCGCGAAGCGGCTCCTCGCTGATTCAGAAAAAGCTCAAGATCCGGGGGCTGCTGGAGAGCCTTTCGCAAGCGCCCCGCTTCGGATCGCAGCTTAGCCAGCAGGCCTCCGAGTCGGAGGGGCGGAGCACGACGCTTTCCCCCAGCCTGCCCGCCTCTCCCTCCCCAAACGGCGTCAAAAAAGTCAGGGGACAGAGTTGTAGTCAGAAGTCCCCCCCCTCCCCTCTCTTCCCCGCAGCCACTCCGTCAACTCTGGGGTCGCTCCCTGAAGCGCAAATCCCCCTCCGTGGCTCTTGCTCCGGATCGCATTTAAGCGTTTACGCACAGCATAAAATCATAAAGAGTTGCGAGGGACCTCGGAGGTCTTCTCGTCCAACCCCTTGGCTCGAGCGGGAGACCCGGTGCCGTTTTGGACAAATGGATGTCCAGCCGCTTTTCGAAAGCCTCCAGTTCTCCCCCATCTCCCCTGTGTGTGGATGGGTGGGTGGGGGAAATCTGCACCCCCCCCCTTCGTCGTCAGAAAATCCCGCCATTTAAGGGCCCCCCTATAAACCCCCCCCCCCGGCTGCAAAGGGTCCCGCGCTCTTCGTTCCGCACGTCCACCTCCCAGTTGACGGAGAAGCGAGAGGTGGGGGCCGCGCCAATAGCCAGGCAACTCGCCTCAGACGCCGGGCTGCGCGGATGGGATTGTGATTTGTAGGATTTCGCCACTTAGTCCCTGCCTCCTCCTTGCTCTCCAGCCACTCTAAAGTCTCTTCCCCTCTTTTTAAGCAGCGGCTCTGCTTAGTCCGCGGCGGTGCGTGCACCTCCCTCTTCCTCTCTCTCTCTCTCTCTCTCTCCGTCTCTGCCTCGCTCTTTTCTCCCTTTTTTCCCCCTCCGTCGCTTCCTTGGAGGGGGTTGGGGGAAGCAAATCCCACTCCCCGACACCGTCCAGATGTCGAAGAAACGCAAAACTCCCGAGGGAGGAGGATCCGGCCTCCCTGAGGAGGAACCCCAAACCCAGTTGGCGGGCAGCGAGGAGCAAGGTAGGAGGGAGCCAGTTTGTTGGGGAGGGGTTGAGAGGGGTCGAGAGGCGGCGGGGGGGAAATTAGGCGAGGGATCCCAGCCTTGGGAATGCCTGCTGAAGCTGGTTAGGTCATCCCTGGAGTGTGTGTAGCAGGTGACTTGTCATATCTAGGCCAGGTTACCTCCACCTTGTGTTGGGTTGGACTTTTGGAAAATGAAGCATTTAAAAGGGTGGGTGGTGGGCAGAGGAAAATCTGGGTGTGGGTGTGGTTGATTGAATGCACACTGGTAGTTGTGCCCCAATGTTTTCTTCAAATTTATATCAGCCATCAAATGGGATCTGTTCTCTCCATTGCGATAAATGGGTTCACCATATCAGGAAAATGGAGGTATTCCAGGGCCTGGGCGATCAGGGTACCCATGTCTGACAGATATGCCCAGAAACCCCATCTTTTCCTATTTCCACTTTACCCTTCTTAGCCAGTGTCATTTGCTTTAATAGTAAGGTTTCACATGCCATATACTTGTATTATATTGGGCCTTTGGTCTATAAATGTAATTGTATATTTGTACTTGGGGAAAGTTGGCTTGTTCCTTTGCTAAATTTCCCCCTCCCCTTGATGTGCAGGTGTTCTGTGCATGTTAATACCTATGTAGAAGGTGGCCCTTTTCACTTCAAGCTTGAAGGACAATCTGCGGTTGGGTATATTTGCTCTTTTGTGTCACCACGAGTTTTGATCCCTTGGGTGGAGATTCTGCTTATCTGGGCCTAAAATTAAGTCAAAGCTAAGCCCCAATATTTCAGACTTGATACCAACAAATGGAGGATGACGTGTATGGATAAAAATAAAACAATGGCCCAGGCGTGGGTAGGAATGGTGGAGAACAAGTAGAAAATTCAGGGTTGAGGGTTGGTATTGCGCACCGGTGAATATGTTTCTTTGTTCCCATGGCAGAACTGAGATGGAGGTGTTTTTTTTTCACCTTGGTGGTTCAGATTCTGGTTTTCGATCTGACAGGGAAGGCAATGTATGCCATCCAATATGGAGTCCTTCACCTGAAGATGTTGTGGAATGAAATACTGCTGATGCTGTTCAGGCTTGTGAAAATTTCAGCTACTGACATCAGGCGCTTGAGAGGGATGGTGGAATGAAGGTTGTCTCTTCCCTGGGAGGGCATCCAGTCCAGTTCCTGGTTTGCCCTGCAAGCATTCCCACACTGACGCAGTCATGGTGTTCATAGCTTTTGCTTAGAAGTGGTTCCTAATGCCAGCTGTAGGTTCTTTCTACCATAATGAAACAATTACGACATCCAGCCTTGTCCCACATTTAATTTACCAACCAACTTCATGCAAGTCGTCACTGTATGAATATTCTTCTATGCAGGCTTTTTAAAAAATAAATAATAATCTAAGAAATGTTTGGCAGTGAATTATTTTTTTTCTGATTCCAACACTTCAGCTCTTTATGTCTTCTACTGATACAGACCTGAAAATCAGAAATTTTTATCAGCACCAGCAATAGAAATTAAGGGCCATTTATATGGGTTCCTAGCAATGTCTATGGACACTGGCTGAGAATGTTGTCGTGATGCAGGTTTTAAGAACAACTGTCAAAAACCTTTGGTTATTTAACAGGGAGCCATATTGTATTACGATTGCCTTCCTCATTCTGGATATACATTAAAGTGAAAGTGTGGTTGATATTTACCCATGATTAATTACAGAAGGCTCATTTATCTTTTGTTCTTTTCATCTTTTTACTCCTCTCTCCTTTGACTGCCAAGAATACAGATTGTGATCCTCATTTGTCTCTTTCAAAGCTTACTATATATATATATATATATATAGGTTACTATTGCAATATTGTAGAATTAAACTTACAACACCACTCTGGCTGGATTCATTACATTTATTTCTTTTAAATGCCTTTTGTTCTTTTTCTGGGGCATAAAAAACACACATTGAAGTTATTCAGATATTGTAGCATACAAACAATTTTTACATATGATTGTAAGAGATGAGCATTGTGGTTCCTCTGTCTTCCTTTCGGAACTTTTTTATACTACTTTTATGGATTAACATGAAACAATTTGGTGTATATATAGATATATATGATTTTGTTTAATTTAGAGAAATGATCATTATAAATTCTGCTAGAATTTTTTAAAATGACAATAATCCAACACTGTTGCAGTTGTCTTCCTGCTTTAAGCATACACCCATGACAGGTGACTTTTTCCACAGGTATCAATATATGATGGCCATGTGTATACATTGGACATTTTGAACTAAGAAGAATTCTTGTAAAGGAAATGAGACTTTGATATACAGCTAGACTTTCTGGCAAATTTATGTACAGAACTAGCAATTGGATAACAACAATATATAATGCAACCCTCAATGAAATGTATCAGTATGGGCTCTGAAGGCAACCTGAGAATATTTTTTAAAATAATTTCATTTGGAATACCAAATTAAAAATAACCAAATAAATAATATCTGAACGTATTGGCAATAAGAATAGGAAAAAGCATGTGATGGGGAAAATTGTCTACATGAATATACGTAGTCCATATTATAGCATGAAAATATTTACCTCTTGAGACTTCCGGTTTGCAGGGCTTTGGCAGCAGGCAGGAATCCGCGATCGTGTGCGGTTTCTGCCTGGTCATGCCACCAGAGCGCCCTGAGCCAGTTGGCTTTGGGGCTAAGCCACCCCGTAGAGGTTGGTGAAGACGGGGGAGATTCCAGCAGGGTCGAGGAAAACCGCATCTTTCCTCCCCAGCTGGCTAAACTCCCTTTCCCGAAGGCGGTAGAGCGGTGGTCAGAAATGGCTGCCTCAAAGAAGCCCTCATCCGGAAAAGAATGTGCAGGAGGAAGAAAGTGCTGAAGTGAAAGTTTTGGCTGACCTGGATAAGAAAAAACAATTAAGGCATCCTGGAATTTTAAAAATGTTAAATTTTTTTTAAAAAAATTTCAAATTTTAAAAAAGGATACATCACTCCCAAAGAAGATTCGGAAGCAGCAAATGAAAGTGAAAAGGGGAAAAAAATTTTTTTCACTCTCCTTCCTTACATTGACAGTGAACAGAGATGAATGAGAAATTGGAAAAGTCTGCTTTGGCATCAACAGGTATTTAAGCTGGAAAACTTAATGCCAAGGGGATAATAAAGATTTCTGAATATAAAAGGAAAAAAAAAGAGAAGGATATTTTTTTTTTTTGCTGTAAGTGGGAAGGGAGAGGAAGAATAAGAAAAGGATTTGGAAGGAGGAGATAGCCTGGAATCTAAAGAATCTAAAGTTAAAAATTTTAACAGGACTTCTAAAAGATACATTTAACTGGAACTTTGTAACTATATACTAACCCTGGGAAGAGAAAGTGAAAAAAGGAAGAAGGTGTCAAAAGAAACAGCTTGTGTGTATTTGGATTGCTTGCTGACTTTGGGACTTTTGGAACTATATTTGAAGGATTAAAAACACTTTTAAGAAGAGGAACAAGAAGGGAAGGGCTCTCTTTGGTTCCGTTTTTCAATTCTTAGAAATGGCGATCTCTACCTATGAGAAATTACAAGAAAAGACTATGCAACAAGAAGATTGGGACAAAGAAGAAGCCATTTTAAATGGACAAGTAACTCTACTTGGGGAAGAAAGGGGAAAGAGGGGAAAGAGAGGAAAGAGAATGGAGAATTTGAGACTAAAAAAACAACCAAAAAAGGGAAAACTAAGGTGAATATAATGTGAGAAAGCAACAGAAAAAGGGAATACAGAAAAGGGAAATCAAGGTGGAGAGACAAGGGGGTAAAAAGGGCGGAGAGAAGAAGCAAAGGAGGAGGGAAGGGAAGAGAAGAGAAGCTACAAGGGTGTGAAGCAAGATGTAAAGAAACAGGATTTATTTAGAGATAATGGGTAAAAATTTAATTGAAAAAGTGATTCTGCAAAGGTACATATGATTGTATTGTTATATTTGTATTTAGAAATAATGTTAGAAAATTGGAAACAATGTATGATTTAGTGAAACATTTGTGAATAAAATAAATGGAATGAATTAAATGAGAGAATTAATTTAGAAAGGAATGGGAACATTTTAATGACATAATGTTTTAAAATGCAAGTGAAGTGGGGGGGGGAAGTAATTATGGAAAGTTTATAAGCATTCCCATAGAAGCATGATACCTACTTGAAAAGTAATGTGTTAAATGTTTAAAATTTAAATGAATATTAACATTAATGATAGAATTGAATTGGTATAGATCGTTGTTTTAATTATATTATATATTTATATTTTTATTTTCTTTTTCTTTTTAAAATGTAGCGTGTAGCTTTAATGTACTACGTAGAATCTGAATGGAAGTTATGTTTTATATTAAGTGTTAAAGTTTTAGGGGAAAGATATAAAGGCGTCATACTCCAATCAATGACCACATGAGGAATTTTGTTTAATGAGAAAAGATAATAGACAGTTGAAATAGGACAGGCAAAGAATATAAATATAATGGTCTGATTTGAGATGAAACAAATAAAAATAAAATAAAGAAAGTTAAAAGAGGGGAGAAGCTATATAGAAAATGTAGAATGGTAATAAGATATGGAATGGTATATAAAAATGAGTATGAATTTGAATTGGTGTCTGTACAAAGAGATGTAACCTGGGATCAGGCTGCTTTCAGAAAAGAGGTTTTATGTTTTTCATGTTCTGTGTTGTGCTTGTTTATGTTTGTTTCTAAAAATCAATAAAATTTTCTTCAAAAAATTACTTCTTTAAAATGTACAATTTTTATTAGAGTAACATGTAATTGTTATATTTTGAAAGATTTATGTACTGCCCTTCCACAGTCAAACCAATGCTCAGAATAGCATATGCCAATTATAAAACCAGAGAGAACAAATAAAATAACATTAACAACAGCTGACAAAACAGCAACCAATAAAACCAATTCAATGCAATGAAATCTCTCATTAAATTCTCAGGCAAGCAAATGGCTGTTCTAGATAAATCCTACATAATCTAGAAGTAGAATCTAGGCACAGAAGATACCAAACAGATCTTTTGATGAAGAAAGAGGTATAATAGAAACGAAATAAAATCTTTCTGGGTAAAGTCATGTAGGGCTTTACAGTGGATCACTAGATCCTTCAAGTTATACCCAGAAATGAATTGTAATCAAGTCAGTTCCTTGATAATGGCTGTCATGTTTTTTGACAACTGAGCTTCCATTTATCCCAGCTCATTTATTTTTGGACAAATCTTGCTTGTGCTGATTGAAGATTATGTGGTTTGCTGTCCAACTCATTAGAAGAATATCAAGTTAAAAGTTTCAGATTAACTAAAGCTTATAGAGACTTTATAAAGGAAATTTCACGAGTTCTTTAATAGTAATTTCAGCTCAAAATTTATGCAACTTTCTGGATACCTTTGTACTCTGTATCTTTGTCAGAGTTTATATTAAGCCCATGTCACACTGCACCAATGGATGCAAAGAGGATGTAAAACGGACAAAAAAGCTTGCCATCCGTTGGTTAACGCAATGTACTCACTGCCTCCGTTTTGCTTCCTCTCTATCCGTCCAGCATCCGTTTATTGACGTTTCATCCTCTCAGAAAGTTTTGAGCTGCCCAAAACTTTTGAGCGGAAAATGTATCCAATGCATCTGTTCTGCATCCTCTAGGCATACGGGGGACATCCGTTCTGCATCCATTACGCATCTGCTATATCCGCTAGGCATCCGCTGTGCATCCGCACAACTCAAATCCATTCCAGCAGGAAACGGACACAGGGAGGAAGCAGAACGGACGCGCAGCGTTAGTAGCACGGATGGAGAAAGGATGAAAGCGGATGCAGCTCATCCGCTCTGCATCCGCTCTGCATCCTCTACGCATCCGCTCTGCATCCGCTCTGCATCCTCTTTGCATCCTCTATACATCCGCTCTATACATCCGCTCTGCGTCCTCCCCACGTCCGTTCCTTTCCGTGTTATCTGCTCTGCTTATGCAAATTTTTGCCCCTTTTGAGAGTGGATAACAACGGATGGAACATATTGCTTGTCCATTGTGTCCTTTTTGCATCCATTGGGCAGTGTGGCATGGCCTTAAACAGCAGCACTATAAGGGAAAGATTAAAAAGTGTATGTTTACTGCATGTCAAGTTTGACTTCTGATGAGTCCATGGATGTGCATCCATCAAGAAGAGGTTTGCCACTGCTTTTTGCAGGAACTATTTGCAATCTTTTTGTCTAGCCCACAGAGCCAGTATTCCTGGAGCCTCTCCCATCCAACTACTAAGCAAGCTTGACCCTTGGAGAATAACTGATCCTTTAGCACCCAGTGTTTCAGGTGTATAATTGTTGAAGGAAATACTTTTTTTAAAATCACATTAACTTTGTCCCATGCAATTTATGGTGGGAAAGAATTGAATAAGCTCTGAAGCCTGTGGTAGACACCATCACTAAACCAATAGGTATGCTTTTAAAGCAAAGTTAAACATGATCTTAAATGGATTATCTTTTACTTTTCTGCCTTCTGCACAGAGGTAGATTTGAAGCTGTACAGATGCAGATAGATAACTCAACAAGACATCCATAACAAATTACATTTATTGGTTCATCAGGTATCCTTATAACTCTCGTTAGTGATGAAGTTCTTCTTTAATGACCAATCCTTTGTATATCTGCCTTGTAGTAAAAGATGGTTATCTCCTAACCCATCTTGTAGTGATAGAAAGAAGCTGCTATGAGTTAGAGAGTTCAGGCAGAAGTGAGGAAAACTCCCCCAACCTCTCAAGGGTCAAATTAGTGACCAATTGGGATTACAGATGTGGCCACGTGACCTGGACTACATTTCCCAGGATACCTTTAACTACATTTACCATGATGCCTTCCCTTAAGAGGATAGCTCATAATTTTAAGTAACTATCCAATTCCCATAGACTGACTGGGACAGCACAATTTGCATTTAATGTGCAAGGAGATATATGTATGCGGGTTCGTCTGTTTGTGCATGCTGTGAAAACTGCTGGATGGAGTATTATCAAGGTAATACTATAATATATTAAAGGGAAGTAAAGGGAATGTGATGCTCAAAGTCTTAAATTGGTGCTCAAAGTCTTAAAAATTATTCAGATTTCTGTCAGATCAGTACCAATGAGAAATTTCTTCTCAATGCAATATAACAGCTTTAAAGAAAAGTTTTTTTTTTTAAAGTCAAGATTATGGGTGGAGAAGAAATCAGCTGCTATTTATGAATTAGCTGCTGCTATATAGAAAAAGTACATATATTCTAGATACAATGAGTTTTCTTGATGCTGTGTTCAATTGGCTCTAACATTACTCAGTAACTGATATGAATCTAATTTATTGGAATTCATTTTCAGATGTCCAGTGAAAATCAAAGTAAATTAATTTGATTACCTTTTTCTTTTTAAAAGGCCTATATAAGCACATCCATCTATAAGGTAACCAATTAAATTGCAACCAAAATCCCAGGACAAATGGAATCTGTTCTGGAAAAGAACACTTTTTAACTTGTTTTTCATGTACCTGTAATTCTATTTATCTGCAGATAAACCAAACTCAGTGTTGGATTGTAGACCCAGAAAATTTCAGTTTATACATAAGTATGCATGTGGTTCTCGTTTTATGATCACAATTGAGCTCAAGATTTCTGTTGCTAAACAAGACGGTTGTTAAATGAATTTAGTCCCATTTTACAACCTTTCTTGCCATCCTAAAACAGTTGTTAAAGTGACCTGGCTTCCCTGTTGACTTTGCTTGTCAGAAGGTTGCAAAAAGAGGTCATATGACTCGGTACACTGCAATTGTCATAATACATACCAGTTACCAAACATCAAAATTTTGATCACCTGACCATGTGGTACTGCAATGGTTTTAAGGATGAAAAATGGTCCTAAGTAACTTTTTTCATAATTTCGGACACTAAACAAATGGTTATAATTTCCCTGTGGTAATTTCCCTTTTTTTTGGCCATAATTTCTGACTCTTTCAGAAGGTGTCCAATGATTGGGGAAAAGAAAAACAAAATGCCATACACCACAAGGGCCTGCTATGAAGAGTTGGAAATCCATTAAATCCCAATGCGCAAAGAATTTCAGTCTTGGAGATGAGATGGAAGTAAACTCCCTGCAACAATTACTATTAGAGTCAAGGGCAGGGGTGGGATACTACCGGTTCTTCCTGGCTCTATAGAACTGGTAGCTCTGAAGAGCAGCAGACACAGAACCGGTTCTGTGTCTGCTGCTGTTTTGGTCCACCCGGCTGCCTGGGTTCTTACCTGTCCTTTATTTCCTGCTTTTTCGACCTCAGCTGCTTTGCGCGGCACAGCCGAGGTTGAAAAAGCAGGCACAAAATGGCTTTCCAAATGCTGCACATCTACACACAGCGCTTTTCAGCTGTCCTGATGGCACAGCTAAAGGTTTTCTTACATGCGTGCACCAAAGGTAGTCGATAGTCACCGAACCAGTAGTAATACTGGTTGAATCCCACTCCTGGTCAAGGGTGAGGGATAGTTGATGTTGTGGAGCACAGTTTCTTCACGTTTTTTTCAGCAGAACTTAATACACATATTTAAATGTGCAGAATCATAGAAGGTAAGGATTAGAACAGACAGTGAAGTTCATCTACTCTGAATTCAAGGAGCCAGTAAAGGAGAATATATATAGCTCTGGGTTTCATTGAGGGGTCCTTGGTGCTCTCTGACCTTGGTTGTTTTCTTGCAAACATTTCATTACCCAAACTAGGTAACATCATCAGTGCTCAAAGATTTCCTGCCCAGCATGATGACGTTACCTAATTTGGGTAACGAAACATCTGCAAGAAACACAACCAAGCTCAGAGATCATCAAGGACTCCTTGGATAAAGGATCCAGAAAAATCAAGTGCTGAGAAGCTAATCAGGGGCCTGGGTTTGCCCATTCATGTGATTTTTTTTTTTATATAATTGAGAAGCCTTCCTTCTTGTCTGTCTTTTGAGGACGTTGTTTTTTCTTTGGTAAGAATTGACTTTACTCCTTTCCTAACAGGTGTGTAGGGGGCATGCATAAGTGCACCAAAACGTGCCTACGGTCCCTGTCCTATTGTTTCTTTTTTCTTATTCGTATCCATTTCATGTGTTTATAACCATGTTTATACTTATACCTGTTATCTAATAATTGTTTGACAAAATAAATGAATAAATAAATAAATAAATTGCTGGAGGTGGAGTAAAGGGAAAAACTCTACTTGTTCTTGCATCTAATCCTTGTGCAGTTGGTGAATAAGTTCAACCTTTTCAGAAAACAGTTTAATAATTATATAAGTCTAAGAGCTATTGCTATTGCTATTCTTCTCTTTTTATTTTTTATTTTAAAAAAACACAACTTTCTTTAGGTCTTTGACCTGGTTATATAAAATAAACATTGAAAGTCTTATGAACTGGCGAGGCTTGTTCTATGAACCAGTCTAATCTTTAGTACCTATCTTCTAATCAGAGGATCTTTACAAGAGGCACTTTACATCTTTTTTGGAAAATTAGGCAAAATGGGATTATCTGGAGTAAAGTGGCTAGTAGCAGAATACCTGGTTAGCTATCCCCTACGATTGTGTGGTAGGTTAAGTAAGGTGATGGGAGAGGAATATGGACATCACTTTTGGGGAAACAGCAAAATCCAAGCCATCCCATCCTGTGCATGTGTATAGATCCCTTGTTTAAAGACCCTTTAAACATTTTCTTTCTAAACAACTTTGTTGTGTTATAGTTTGTCTCATGCTGACATTTGATAGGTTGGAACTCCAGCTTCACTCTTTCCCATTCTTCTTCCTTCCATGGTACATGACATCACAGATTTTCCTTTTATTCATGCTTTGGACCAGAAATAATAATTAAAAGCCCTCTTTAAGTTAGACAATTTGCGACTTGTTGTTTCTAAGAAGGCCAGTGAGTATCATATACCAATTAAGATGATTATTTTTCTCCATTGAGAAATGTTGGCTTGCTAGAATCATCATGAGGGACTTCATTGCATGCTGTATGTATGAGATGGCAGTGTTGGCAACTGAAGCTGCCTCCTGATTCATTCCCATCTGTTCTTCACTTGCAAAACAGAAGGTGAAACACAGGATGGAATATAATACCTTTGCTTTAAGTGGAATTGGGAGAGAGTATAGGAAAACATATTCTCAGTTACAAGTCAGTAAAGCTTCTGCTTTCAGCAGGGCTGAAAACAAACCTTTTCCTACCTCAAGTGTAGATGGATGGTTACAGAATTGGAATAAATAAATAAATAAACAAATAATCATGAAATACATATAATATTGCAAGATTCAATCCTGGTCGGTCATTGGTATCAGAGATTTAGTCTTCCAAGAATGCTGGAGCCCATCCGCAGGGAATTTTTCCCTGCCATAAGCTTAGCCAGGTCCAGGGTAAAAAGGCTTCTTGTCCCATTCAGTGTTCTGTCACTCTCTTTTCAAAAGCTGCTAATTTTAAGCAGGGTGGATTTGATTCAAATCAAGGTGATTTAAATCACAATTTAAATCACGAGTAAAAAGGCTTGATTTAAAGCAACTCAATTTAAATCATAATTTCCAAAGAGCACCTGTCATGTCTGTCCTGCAGAAGCTCCTCCTCTGACTTGCTGTTGATTCACTGACAGTCCCAATATTGCAGAATATACAACCTCATTCTACAAAACTAAACTCCATTTCATGCTGAATAAACTAAATTATTAATGCATCTTAAATAGAAAACTAACTTCAGATAGATTTTTACTCCAAAAGCATTTTATGAAAATATTTTTTTTAAAAAATAAAAAAAATCTGATTTTTTATTTTTAAAAAAATCATTGATTTTTACCCTCCCTGATTTTCAGAGTGATGAACTAAATTTTTGTTTACCTAAAAAAAAAAAAAGGGGTGGGTGGGTGGAGGGAGAAGGAATGTGTCACCAACTCATTGATAAAACATGTTTTATTTTACATTTTAGTCCAAACCAGTCCTAAGGTTTCCCAGTCCAGATTCTCATATCCACCATTATTTACCTCTTGCCCAAAATGGAATACTGTATTACAGACAGTTAAAAGCAAACTTCACAACCAACCTTAAGAGTGTACAGCTTGGTGCAAAATATTTTCTCAGATTTGATGCATTTTGAACTTTACAGATCTGTTCCTCAGGGAGTTCTGTAACTATATGGAAAATTTAATGATTTGCATTATTTATTTATATTGACTTTGCTCTATTTATATATGTACTCCAGAGATGGCATTCAGCAGGTTCTGACCAGTTTTGGAGAACCGGTAGCGGAAATTTTGAGTAGTTTGGAAAACCAGCAAATACCACCTCTGACTGGAGATTTTACAGTATCCTTTCCCTGCCACGCACACCAATCCACGCCCTCAGAATTGGTAGTAAAATTTTTTGAATCCCACCACTGATGTACTCAACTATTTTCTTTTAAGGATATTAAGATAATTAATATATAGCTTTTCTCTCTTCATTTTTATGGATGTTACAATCTAGGGAAATAGAATTATTATAGGTGGTACTTATAACCATTTGTTTAATTCACCTAAAAAACTGACTTATAATTGATCCTTGCACTTATGAACATCACTGCATCCCCGCAGCTATGTGATCAAAAATCAGACAAATTGACAGGTAGCATGTATTTATGGAGGTGGCTTTCTAATTTTCTGCTGCTACATTTGCTTTTCATGCCAACAGATTTCCAAGATCCATAAGCCTCAACATTTATAACGGTGGAAAATAAAAATAAAAATGGGAAATTCTGATCAGTCGTGCTAAAGAAATTTAAAAGGTTAAAGTTAACCCAAACAACATATTTGATATTCTTTTGTGTGATTATATTATAAATATAATATAAAAATTTAACAAGTTTTCAGTATGATTGTTATTGCCCTTTACTGATCCATTAAGAAACTAATTTATCAGCATATTTCATAAAGGTTTATTTTGTTTAGAGCAAGGGGATCAAACTCGCATCGTCATGGCGGCATCACATGATGTATTGGGACTTTCCCCCCCCCAACTAAACCAGGTGTGGGCGTGGCCAGCACAGGATGCATCCACCCTGTAGGCCGGGAGTTTGACGGGCCTGGCTTAGAATACTCTAAGATGACTTCTGAAAGATGTAACTTCAGGAGAAACAGATTCTCCAATCTTTTGAACCAGGGATAGATAATTGTTCTTAAAAAATTAGAATGATTTTGAATAGTTTATGATGATGAATTCAAACTACTCTTTCTTTTATACTTAAAATAGAGTTATCCTATAGATGGAACTCTATATTTTACAATATAGATTGTAATTGTACTTCGAAAACAGTCTTGTTTTCCAGATCGATGCATGAACTTCAGGAGGCTAGGAGCAGGACTAAAAGGTATGTTTCCAGTTTGTGTCTTCCAAACTCATCTTCACTAAGCATCCAATACTACTGTTCTAAAAAAGTTTTTTTCCCCATGAAAGCTTTTTCTAAGTATCCATTATAGAATTTGGGAAGGAACTTTCTTTAGCTTAAAGAACAACATTCAGAGTTTTTCTTTTGTATTCTTAGTAGATCAAAGGAATACAGTGAGCAGGGTCAGATGACAAAATAATATTCCCGAAATTGAATAAGTTGAATAAAGTTAGTCCTCGACTTACAACAGTTCATTTAGTGACCATTCAAAGCTACAACATCACTGAAAAAAGTGACTTATGACAAATTTTCACACTTATGATCATTGCAGCATCTTATGATCAATATTCAGATGCTTGGCAACTGGCTCATATTTATGATTATTGGAGAGTTTTGGGGTCATGTAATAACTTTCTGCAGCCTTCTGACAAGCAAATTCAGTGGGGAAGCCAATTTCACTTAACAATTCACTCTTCTCTTCTCTTCTACAACTACATTATTAATTTAACAAGTGCAGTGATTCACATAACAACTTTGGCAAGAAAGGTTGTAGAATGGGGCAAAACTCACTTAACAATGTCTCACATAGCAACATAAATTTTGGGCTCAATTATGGTTGTAAGTCAAGGAATACCTATATACTCATATATTAAATATTAGATTCTTCCCTGACTTTAGGAAGCTCCCAAAAGATCCAGAAAGAGGACATAAAATCCTTAGGGATGTGTCAATCTGGGATGGCCCAATGTCAATATCTCATTGTTCATATCAATGTCCATCATGAACTCTAAAAACAAGAAGTACCAGCAGTAAACAGATCAATTGCAAAATACATTCAAAGTTTGGAGAAGAACAATTGTTTGCAATTGGCCAATGATTGCAATTTACATATTTATTTTTTAAAGATAAAGGAATCATATTATGCATCATGGAAAACCTAATGTATAATTAAGATGATGTCACATTATGTATTATGGTCTTTCCAGTCTTCCTAGATCACAATTTTCAAGAGCCCTAGCCAGCATAAGGGAGCCTAAGGGACATCATTTATGTTGTGCACCCATAATCTACCATAGAGGTTGCCTAAAAAAAATATGCAGCATTCCTAGATAGCAGGCATTCTTAACCATTTTGTAAAGTTTTGCCAAAGACTATCCTGCTAGGAATTATGAGAATTATAATAAAATACACCTGTAAGTATTCCGCTTTGGGGAAAGTTAGACCAAAGTACCCTGCATTGGAATTTAGAAAGCATCTGATGCTCCAATACAAATGCATATTCCTGTTCATTCTTCTGCCCTCTGTATACTACTACATTGTTGGCATATGCTGAGGTCTGCCCTTATCATCCTCTGGAATAATAAACCAGAAGTTTAGCAGTTATGAGAAAAAATAATGTGAGCCAATAAGGTCCACCTATCCCCTTTCATCAAATAAGATTACTATATGGTGCTATTCTTTGACTCTTAAATAATTGGATAATTAGTATTGGATTATGAAAGGTTTATTTGATCAGACTGTTATTTATGTATGTGTAATGGACCTGCTATGACTAGAGAAGGAATGTTTCAGTGTGAAAGAACCATAAAAACGACACTAATAATGCGGATTTACAATAGTGGTGTCAGTTTTGGGAGGACAGCCCCTCTAAAACCCTCACAAACAAACTTCAAGGATTATATTGTATAACAATCCCTTTCCGTTTTCTTCTCAGGTAAGATAGGCTACCTATTATACATGGTTTCTGAGTTTTCCTAAGAAGAAGGGGGAAATGCCTGGCCTCCTCCTCATTCCATGCAGGAAAGATTTGAATGCTATCAGTTTTACACTTTCAAAAGCTTTTCTTATAAAAGTATAGAAAAAAGTGGATCTCCATTTCTTAGTTTTTCCTTTCTCTGTGGTGCTTGTGAATCGAAGAAACAAGGCATTGAATGTTGACAAAGTGCGCAGTGAACATCAATGTATGTAATGTATTAATAAACAGCACAGGTTTCTGCCAAGTTATTGCTTTATGTATACATTATTTTTATTATGCCATTACTGCATACTCATTCATTAGTCTACAATGCTATATAATAAACAACACTTCACCACATAATTGTCCAAGGCTATCAAATATAACAACAAAATACAATTTTATTAAACTATAAGTGCTGTTCGAACTAAAAACATTGTGAAAACACAATGTTAAACTAGAGAGACAGAGAGAGAGACAGAGAGAGAGAGAGAGAGACAGACAGAGAGACCAGCTCTGGGTGGAAGTGTTCATACATGATAGCTACAATCTTGGTTACATGTGATCATATGGCTAAATCAGACTAGATCTCCCAAGAAGTGGCCTTAGATACTTCATAGATATATTAATGAGAATTAATAATTTGATGCTGCTGTTTAAAGTGGTCGCCATGAGATAGAAAAAGTCAGAGAAGAGCAACAAAGATGATTAGGGGACTGGAGGCTAAAACATGAAGAACTATTGCAGGAATTGTGTATGTCTAGTTTAATGAAAAGAAGCACTAAAGGTGACATGATAGCAGTGTTTCATTGTCTAAAGGGCTGTCACAAAGAAGAAGGAGTCAAGCTGTTCTCCAAGGCACCTGATGGCAGCACAAGAAACAATAGATGGAAAATAGTCAAGAAGAGAACCAACCCAGAAATTTCCTACCAGTGAGAACAATTAAATGGTGGAATGCAGTAATGGTATGCTACTGGTTCGTACCGGTTGAGTCGAACCAGTAGTAAAAAACAGGATCAGCTGAGAGAAGAAAATTAAAAAGAAGAGAAAAGCATCGGCCCTCCCACCCACCCCTGCACTTTTCTCTTTTTTATCCTCTCAGCTGATTGGCGCTGCAGGTCTCAGCTGCGTCCTGACATTAGGCAAAACATGCCCACCAAGCCACGCCCACCAAGCCTCGCCCACTGAACCGGTGGTAAAACAGGTTTGAAAACAATTTGAATTCCACCACTGGTGGAATGGCTTGTCTTCAGAAGTTTGGGTGCTCCATTGCTGGAGGTTTTTAAAAAGAGATTGGAAAACCACTTGTCTGAAATGGTATAAAGTTTCCTACCTGAGCAGGGGATTGGATTAGACGATCTCCAAAGTCCCTTCCAACTCTGTTATTCTGTTAAAGCATCTGTCCAAATAGAAAGAGAACCACTGTCAAATATTCCTTCTTTTGGAAAAGAATGCATAACTAGCTTATATTTTAACTAACCCATTATAGGAAAAAAAAAACCCTATCTCTGTTTTGTGTGTTTGTCCATGTATTACTGTTTATTCAGAATTTTCATTGCATTCTAATTTCACTGGACCTTTCATATGTAAAGCCTCTGTAACTGATCACTTTAGAGTGGGGTGTCAAACTGGCAGCCTGCAGCCTGGATGCATCATGCGCAGCCCATGCCCACCCCAGTTCCACAAAGGCAAAAAACATCACGATACGTCACATGACGACACATAATGCAATTTGACACCTTTGCTAAACTTTTCTTACCTGCTTTGATACAAAGCTTTTTGTAAGCTTTCTGTAAGCAAGTTCTATCTTGTAAAAATTAGTTGGATCAATGAAAGGGGAGGGTGTCCTAATATATGATTAAGTGATTTGTGTGTCTGTTTAGTAAGAGTTTGTAAATGTAAGGCTGGATTCCCTTGGAAATAAAAGGGGTAATGGTAAAGGAAAAATACTACAGTATTTATAATGTATCTAAATTGCCCACATCAAGCAATTTAGAACAATGAAAAGACAACGTAATATTTGGAATCAAATGCAATAAAAACAAATGGCAATAGCTAATCTGCACTCTGTTGAACTAAAATGTCAGCATATATAAACATTATATAAGCCTCTTTTTCTTCTTGAGAAAATTTTGTTAGAGACCGCTAGAGGAATTGTAAATGTGTGAGCACTACCAGGATTACTCAGTATCATATCTGATGCATTTTATCCAGCGTTTGCTTTTTACCAGATTTGCAGAATTCACACTTATGGATCAGCAGATTGCAAATTGAGTGCAGATTTTTCCAATACAATCTGCAAAGATTTATTTTTCTCTTGTGATTTAATTATATATTCCCAAGTTAATGTTCCCATAGCAATGGTTAACACCGCCGCAATGCACATATGTCAAGAACCATTAAGTATTGTGCCACTTTTAAATGCTAGAATTCTGATACTCATTGATGGCTAAAAAATGCTTACAGGTTACTTGTTGACAATGGAAGGCATGCATAAATGAGCCACTGCAGGATTGGCTTGCTTCACACATGATATGAGTGAAGCCATTATATGAGTTGTTCATTTTGTTTTTAGTCGGATTCATAAAACTGTTCATTGTGATTTGTAAATCGTAGTTTTGTAAGATAGGTTCACAATTCTCACTAAAGCAAAGTAACATCTTATAACTCAATTTCTATGTGAATAGCAGATCTACAAAACTCCGAACAACTGCATTACTATTTGGGCTGTTCCACAGAGCAACCAGGACTTCTCAGCTTTACATTGTTGTTGATCATATCTAGCAAAAAGGCTGACACAGTTGATATGATGCATTTCAGAATTTGGCCTAGTCAATTGGATTCTCTCAGTGCAAAATCTATCATTTCTGCATTATTAAAATGAAACTCTTTCCTTCACATTTCTGCAATATTTTTTAAAAAACATGAAGCTGATTTGTATTAGGTTAAATGTTTTGTAGAGCCTCTGGATCTGGGAGAGATCTGTATCTAAATAACAGCAGTGGCTTTCTGGCATTACTCTGCAATCATCGAAGGGTCATCTGGAATTCGGCAGCTCAATATGCACCTCTATTTTTGTGTGCCTTAAAATGTCTACTGTTCACTTTATGTGGCAGTAGCAGTGGTGGTATTCTACAAGTTTGGCCTGGTTCTGCCAAGTTAGTAGCAGTGATGAGCAGCAGAGACCAAACTGGTTCTCTCTGCTGCTCTGCTGTTAGGTGCGCCCGCCCACCCGGGCTCTCCTACTCACCTTTATCCTCTGAATTTGAAGCGCACCTTCTTTGCGTGGCATAGAAGAGTGTTGTGCGGCAGCTGCTGAAGCAATCGGGATCGTGCAGGCTTGCACCTGCACAAATGCCTCTCCGCCTGCGCAAAGTGCAAATTTGGTGTGCGCAAAATGTGCCCACACAAAGTGTGCAAGCCATGCCCACCGAACTGGTGGCAAAAATATTTTAATCTCACCACTGAGCAGTAGTACATGATATGGATGTTGGCCAAAATGAACTTTCTCATGAGCTCCCTTTCCTTCATCTTCCAGTCAGATGTAAGAAGAATAGGGTAGGATTATCCTGGTTAATTTCACTAAGAATAACAGAGTAACAGAGTTGGAAGGGATCTTGGAGATCTTCTAGTCCAACACCCTGCTCAAGCAGAAGACCCTATACCATTCCAGACAAGTAGTTATCCTGTCTCTGTTAAAAGCCCCCAGTTGTCAACTCATAATAAAATATTTATATGGTCTTTTTAGAGTTGCCAACAGAAAGGGAGAGGGGAGCAGTGCAGCAGCTTGCAAAACCAAAACTGCATTCCATAAATGTTTTCAAAGATAGTAACTAGGTGACTGAAGTTTCTGCTGCGCAAAATTCTAACTGGTGAGCATGATTGATGACTCTTGGCTATGGATGTGTCCTGTTGCAGAATATGAATTACGATACACCCCGGGGATGGGGGAAAACCAGGGTCAAGGTGACAATGAATTATGTGCCTCAGAGTCAGCTACACCCAGGCAGTACCGGAAATTTTAACTCCCAATAAATCCTTTTGAAGTTTTGGAAGTTTGGCTCAAGACTCATGATTTAAATGGGGGTAACTGCCGGAATCCTGACACTAGTGATGGAGCACCCACAACTTCTGAAAGCAAGCGGTTCCACCAGCTGGAAATTTCTCCTTAGTCCTAGGTTGCTTCTCTCCATGCAGTAATTTCTTTTGAGTAACCAGATCTCTGACCAGTCCAGTTCCCTAAAGGAACATACAAAGTTAAGTATGTTGTTATCTGTTACTTTTAACAGACAGAATTATATGTCTTATTGACCTAGAAAGTCCAAAACCTTATTAAAATGTACCTTTCCCACAAAATTGATAACTCTAAGCCTTTAAGTACTTTTAATCTTATTCTTTATTAATCTGGGGACTAAAAAGGTTTTCCCATCAAGGCAACAAGGAAGTGACCATTAAATTAAAGCAGCAACTAGTACTCAAGATTTGAGACTGGAACACAGAGTTATATTCCTGCTGTTGTTCTGCAATATTTATGTGACAGATGTTTCTCTATCAGGGCAGAAAGAGTAAATATCTACTGTAAACTCTGCACAGATGTCAGGAAGGGCATTTGGCCAATGAATGCCCAACTCCATTCGGTCGTCTTGACTCCACCCCAAAGCAAGGGATTACAGGGTCATAAAAAGAAAATAAAACCTGCAATATTCATTGGACAGTTGGGTTGCACAATGTCAGTCACCAGGAAGATGCAAATTCACAAACTTTCTAGATCACAAATTTTCCAGAGTCACCTTGGCTTACTGAGTAGCCTTTGTGAGGTGGAAGCAGATAAAAAAAACCACCAAAAGATTCATTGATCCAAGGAAAGCAAGGTTTTATTCACGTGTCTGCAGAGACGGGTTCCCTCAGGCATTGAAGGAACACAGAGCAAAATTCAGGCAGCATTTTTATACCCTAACTGTCCGCCCCCTCGTACGAGGGCTTGGCTCACATTCTTTCTGTTTTCAAATTGACACATATATTTCGAAGGTTCATGCTAGCTCCCTGTCTAGCAAAAGCTGTTACACGGTTTCTGACATCGCAGCACTTTATTACAATTCCCCATTGTTCTAGCCTTATCTTGTTTTTTTTCTCTTGTGCACAAACTGGAACACTTTCTTATTTAGCAGAGCTACTGAGTTTGAGACACATTTCCTTATTTAATTCAATGGGTCATCCAACATGACTTCGGTTCTGCTCACAATCCCCCCTTTTTCTTTTTCCACTCTTGTCTCAAACTCAAATAGCAGATCCTCTGCTTCTTTCAGTGATTTCTCTCTGATACATCATTAGAGGTTCTGCTTCTTGCTTCTTCTCAAATCTTGAACCCAAGGATTTCCCTATCTTCCCACACATTGTTATTGCACCAGGGAGACACTGAAGACAACAATACAACAATACACAGCATATAATAATCAATATAATTCCCATTATGGTAGATCCAAGTGGAACTGGGAAGCCAAGACCATATTGCTCCCCACAGGTCTGGCATGAGGAGTCATCTCTTTGTGATAATGGATTAGAGCAAATACGTTCTTCCATTACTTTTACTGTCTTTGTAATATAGGGTTGGAAATCATGGATGTATACACAGCAATGTGAATGAATCAGAGCACACACACATCCTTTTGTAGCTAATACAATGTCTAAAGCATACCTATTTTGTAGAGCAACCTGTCTTACTTCATAAATCTCGGTGTTGATCATTTTAATATTCTTTATTGTATCATTGAACATTGTTACCGTGAAATTATTTAGAATATGTATATCTCGGTAGTTCATGGCTACTCCCAATGGTGTTATTATACCACGGGAGATTTGGGTCCAGAGTCTCTGGGTAAGGCCAGATTCTGAGTTTCTTTTATTACGTATCCAGCCTTGGGGAAGGCCATCAAGTTTATATCACATACCCGATTGTACATGTGGCACTCCAATTCACCTGTTCTTCCTGACATGTGCATGCATAACCAGCAATTGGTGATGTTCAATGAATGTGAGACCTTCTTGAGATCCTTTATGAACACATTGTCATCCCACATTGTCTGTTCCCAAGTCACCTGCAGGTCCAACATATTGTGAACTTCTTTGATGTATTAATGTAAATATAGTTGCAACAAATGTCCTCTCCAGAGTTCAGCCGACATCTCCATGGTGGTTTCTGCTGGCTATTTCTTCAAAGTTATCTTTAGCGGCTGACCATCCACTGGGATTGCCTTCCAAGGTTTCTCAGGTTCAGGTGCTTTCTTGACTCTACTGTAATGCGTCCAGCCTCCTTCCCGAGTACGGACTGTAGATTCAGTCGTCAGTAGCATCTGGTACAGACCTTCCCAGCTAGGTTGCAGTTTTTCACTTCGAGTCTTTATCAGGACCCAGTCTCCAGCCTCGTGTGGGTGTTGGCTACCAGCCAAAGGTGGTCGTTGCACCAACAGTCCCTGTTTGTGAAGAGAAAGCAAAGACCGAGACAGTGCCAGCAAATATTTCCGAAGGAACAAGTCCCTGAACTCTGGTATGGGATTGCCTAGTTTGGCCAAATAGGGTCTCCCCATCAGCATTTCAAAAGGAGAAACCCCTGTGTCTTTCCTTGGACAAGTTCTGATCCTGAGCAGAGCTAAGGGAAGATTCTTTCCAACCCCCCTTTTCTGGCAACTCAGTGAAATCAATTTGTGCTCTCTGAAAAGGCCAACCCACTCGGGGTCACCCTCCCATCTCTTTCTTGCATGCCGCTTTCTTATTTATTTTCAAACAAATCAAACATTTCCAGCAGATGCTCTGAGCTACCATCCACATCCTCAGACTCCAATAGTGAGGTTTAACGGACATGACCAAGGCCTCTGTTCCCCAATGTCCTCCTTCATGAACTTTCTCCAATATTCCCCTCATGACAATGGGTGACACCACCTTGACTCCCTCTGACGTCTTCCATCCCTCTGGGGTTTTGACACATCCCTCTTTCTCCAACTCCAACTCCAACTTTTCCTTTTTCTCTGGCTCCCTTTCCTCCCTCTCGTCCTCCTTTTCCAGTATTGGTATAGATACCATTACCAACTCTATCTCCCCTGCAGCTTCCTTTGCCTATTTGTCTGCCCATTGGTTTCTCACAACCTCCGGTATGTTCCCCTTCTGATGTGCGTTCACATGGACAATTGATACTCGGCTGGGGAATTGCAATGCCTCTAAGGCTTGTTCTACTAACTGCACTTGCTCTATTTGCTTCCCATCCACTTTGATATACCCTCTTTCCAGATTTTCCCAAATGTGTGCACCACCCCCCATGCATACTTGGAATTAGTTCAAAACGTTACTTCCATCCCCTCAGCCAATTCCAAGGTTCTGGTCAGGGCAAGCAGTTCACATTTCTGGGCTGACCAAGTAGCTGGGAGTGACCCTTTCTCTATTATCTCACCTTTCCCGGTTACTATTGCAAACCCAGATTTTCGCTTTCCATTTTCCACCCTGCTAGATCCATCTATAAACCACCTCTCTCCCTTCTCCAATGGAGTCTCTTCCAAGTCCTCTCTAACCTTCGTCATGAGATCCACTTGCAATAGACAATCATGGTCTTCCGGTTCCCACGCCTGCCTTCTCCCCTCCAAGAATTCTGCTGGATTTAGATTCTTGTCTGTTCCTATTACCACATCAGTACTGGTTCTCAAAATGGTTTCATACTTCAATATCCTCCCTTCGGTCATCCAAGTGGTAGCCAGCTGGCTCAACACTGAGTTGACCTGATGAGGCAAATGCACCACCAAAGCTCCCCCAAAGGTTAACTTTTTGCTCTCCACCACCAATATCGCTGTTGCTGCCATAGCCTGAACACAGACTGGCCATCCTTTCACAACCGGCTCCAAACCCTTGCTTAGGAAGGCTACCGGCTGGTACTGCTCCTGCCTCTTTTGGGCAGGGACTCCAACTGCTGTTCCCTGAGCCACCGCCACATACAAATGAAACAGTAATTTCAGGTTTGGCAAGGCTAAAACTGGAGCAGTTGACAAAGCCTTCTTCAGCTCTTCCCAGCTTTCACTATCTCCCTCCTCCCATTCTATGTGCTCTCCCTTTCCAGGCAACTTTCTATGCAAAAACTGTGCCAACACTGTGAATTGGTCTACCCAGATTCTACAATACCCCAATAATCCCAACGCTTTCCACACCTCTGTCTTGTTCCTGGGAGGAGCCAAGCTCATGATCCCCTTCACCCTTTCAGGGTCCAAGGACCTCACCCCCTGCTGAATGTAATGTCCCAAATATTTCACCTTTTTTTTTTCCTACTAACCCCTTCACTTCCTGCCCACACATCTGATGATATCTTCTCCTCATCTGCCGTTGTTAACATACACATGCGAACTTCCTTCCTTCTATCCCACAATTCTATTCCAAAAACATCCAATAAGTCTCTTCCTAGCAAGTTCACCCCTGAATCCGGAATATACAATATTTCAGTTTCAGTAACCACATCATTCAATTCCAATCTCACCTCTTCCAAAATCTTGACCTCTTGGGATTTCCCACTCACCCCAACCACCTTTAAAGTCTGCTTTGATCTGCATGCTCCCTTTACCGGATCGTATACAGATGTCCGGCTTGCGCTGGTGTCGATCAGGAACAGCCGTTCCTGATGGTCAGGACCCACTAACACATTTACCAATGGCTCCCCGCGGGTCCCTCTTAGGGAGCCGGAACCTCCCTAATTGTTCCTCTGGGGTTTTGGGACATTCACACGCAAAATGTCCCTCTTTCCCGCATCTGAAGCAAGTTCTACTCTGGGACGGCTGTTGGAATCGACCACCTCGATTGCCTCCTGGACCTCCTCGTCTAACTGGGGGTCTCCATTCCCTGCTGGGAGATCTTTCATCTCTCCACCTTGGCCTTGGATCTGACATCTGGGTCTCCCTGTTTTTCCTAACTTCACTCTTGGCTGCCGTTTGCACAGCAGCTACCATCATCTGAGACTTCTGTTTGGTTTTAACTGAGTCTCGGTTCACAAAAACTTGTTGGGCTGCTCTCATCAAATCTGTCATGCCCAAATCAGTCCATCCCTGTGTCTTCTGGATCTTTTTCTGGCTATCTGGCCATGCTTTGGTGATGAATTGCATCTTCAGGAGAGTCTCGAAGGCAGGGGTTTCTGGCTCCACTCCAGAGTACTTGGTTAACCCTTCACGGAGCTGAGCACAGAAATCCCCCGGGGACTCATCCTTTCCTTGTGTTATTTCAAATGCTTTGGTCAAGTTTTTTCCTTGAGGGATGGCCAATTTAATTCCTTCAATGATCATGTGTTTCATATCTCTCATGTGCTCCCTATGAGCATTATTATTGATTTTCCAATTTGGATTGGCTATGGGGAACTTTGTGTCTGCAGCCACTGCTCCCTGTTGCCCTGCATGTCTCCTATCCCAGGCAGCCATTGCTGCCCTCCTAATGAGGTTCCTCTTTTCGGGGGTGAAAAGGTGTCCAAGAATATACATCAGTTCTTGGTATGTGTATTCATTGGACCCCATAAATAATTCCAACTGTTCTGCCACTTCCTGAGCATTCTCATGGAGTTTCGGAAGGGTCTTTTTCAGATCCCGTAACTCAGCAGATTTTATGGGGACAGCCACGAAAACGGTGACTGGATTCCCCTGCGCATTCATGCCATTTGGGACTTCTCTGACTGGGAAGGCTGACATGGGATTGGCCAACCTTCCTCCTAGAGGCAAATTTTCTAGGTCCTTGTTTAATTGAGCCAGTTCCCTTCTGAGTCCTGGATATGCAGGTGGAGGTGGAGCCTGGGCAACTGGAGCCGGCAGGGGCAGTGGTGCCAGGACTGCCGGAGCCGATGCCGGTGGACTCCCCATCCAGTCCTCAGTTTCGCTTTCCTCCATCTTGCTGACAAACTGTCCTACTTCTGTTTCTGGTGGAACTGGACCTTCAAAGTGAGCATGATACCATACCTCCACATAGGGTATTTGCTCCTTCATCCGGTGTTTCACTATATACTCTTTCAGTACTCTTTTTCAGTTATTCAGTACGTGCTGGTATTCCCTTCGGGATCCCAGTGGTAAGGAAACTCAGGGTCTACTAGGGGATACTTCGGCCACCTATATTGGCATAGATAGATCATTTTCTTTTTCTCTAGACTCCGAGTGTAAGTCCTCAGATGGGGCAACGACCATTGTTGTAGTAGTTGACCCAATGGGGAGTCAGTCGGAATCAGTCTTCTTGGGGTCTTTTCTATCTCAATACCCGTTCCCTCTTGGAACGTCTCACGCTTGCTTTGTCCCTTTCCCATTCTCCACGCAGCCCGCCAACAATCTCCCAGAGATTCCCAACTCAGGGATTTACACTGTCCTCCAGCAGTTGCTGTATTCCCAGAGTTTAAGGACAGTATATCCCTTCTTCTATCCCGAAAGGCAACAAACTCACCTGATACACCCCTGGTCTCCCGGAGACGAAAGGAGTATGGGCGTCCCCACTTCAGGTGATCAACAACACTCCCAGAGCGTCAGGCCGGCTTCTCTCTCTCTTGTTTCCAAGGATCGTCTGCTGAGTGCAGTTACCCCAGGATCCAACTGAGACAAGGGAGGGGCCCCTCTACAACGGGAGGCAGTGGCGCCACACTTACCCAGTCCCTTTTCTCCAGTTGAAATTCCATCAGAGCCCACGTTGGGTGCCAAATTGTGAGGTGGAAGCAGATAAAAAAACCACCAAAAGATTCGTTGATCCAAGGAAAACAAGGTTTTATTCACGTGTCTGCAGAGACGGGTTCCCTCAGGCATTGAAGGAACACAGAGCAAAATTCAGGCAGCATTTTTATACCCTAACTGTCCGCCCCCTCGTACGAGGGCTTGGCTCACATTCTTTCTGTTTTCAAATTGACACATATATTTCGAAGGTTCATACTAGCTCCCTGTCTAGCAAAAGCTGTTACACGGTTTCTGACATCGCAGCACTTTATTACAATTCCCCATTGTTCTAGCCTTATCTTTTTTTTTTTCTCTTGTGCACAAACTGGAACACTTTCTTATTTAGCAGAGCTACTGAGTTTGAGACACACTTCCTTATTTAATTCAATGGGTCATCCAACATGACTTCGGTTCTGCTCACACCTTGACCTATAACATAGTTTTCTGGTAAGGATAAAATGGGAGAGGTAAAATGAACTCATCTCTGTAGACTCATCTGGGATGATACTTTAAAAAAAATCATTCAAAATTACACATTCCTTAGGAAAGGCATCACATGCATTCAGGCATCTAATACAAGTCAGGATAATGTTATGTGCATTGCGATGTCATTGCCCACACTGCAGTCCCTCTCTGTCAATGCCTTGTCTGTGTTCAGTTTATTTTGAGGAGTGTGGGAAAGTTGCAATCAGAGTTTCACACTAAAGAGGATTATATAGCCAAACAGTTACATGTGGAATTCAAGCCAGAAATTATTTGAGTTCCACTATACCAGGGGTGTCAAACTTGCAGCGTCATTTTGTCATCACGTGACATATTGTGACTTTCCCCCTTTCGCTAAACCGGGGTGGGCATGGCCAGCATGTGATGCATCTGGTCCACGGGCTGCAAGTTTGACACCCTTGCACTATACCATTCTTTGAGGAACTGAAAATAGGCTGCACAACACCCCCACTTTTACTTTTTCCTTTCAACCATTATTGTTTGAGATAAGTTGGAGGGGAAGAGAGAGAACGAGAGAGAATTAATAGCTAATCATCAGTAACCTTGTATGGTTAGTGGTCTGGATCTGCCAGATGTAAGCCTTGTTCCTTAACCAATATACTATATTGGCTCTTGTCTTCATCCATAAAATTCACCTCCAGCATCACCACAAATCCCAGGCATTTTTCAAGTGTTAACTATTGACCTCACCCCTCACCCCTTTCTTATATGTATCCATGTATTCATAACTATGTTTTTATTTATACCTATTATCTTGTAAGCAATTGACAAATAAAAATAAATAAAATAAAATAAAAATCTATAGAAGCACTGACTAGCACACAGCACTTCCTATTCATTGTGAGAATATACTTTAGGTCCAGAGCAAGAGAAGCACATTCAGTTGAATGCTTTTACAGTTTCCCCATGATTGGAATTCCTAAATAATAAAAAATAAATGATTGCAGAAAGAATTCAATTGCTGTTGTAAAATATACTGATAGTCTTCTATGATAGGAAAAAAAATCACACAACTTAGAAATTTGAAACATACCTATCTCCCATTAGTGCATCTCTGGTTCTGTTGTCTTTAGTGGATGGTTGTTGTTGTTGTTTTTAACCATTGGTAGGATTCAAATATTTTTGCCACTGGTTCAGTGGGCGTGACTTGGTGGGCGCATTTTGCGCGTGTGCACACACTTTGCCTCTTGCAAGCCTCCATGATCCCAGTTGCTTCAGCAGCTGCTGCGCTGCACTATTCTGTGGGTGGGCCCAACAGCAGAGCAGTGGAGAGAACCGGTTTGGTCTCCCCTGCTCATTACTGCTACCAGGTCGCCAGAACTGGGCCGAACCGGTAGAATACCACCACTGTTTTTAACTTAAATCAGTGAAAAATACAGTCAGGGTCACTTACTATTTTGTCTACCCTGGCCCTGAATTTGTAGGCACAGATGGAATTTATCCATAAAGTCTGTCACTGTTGTTAGCCAAACTTATGATACTGAACTGGAATTTCTTTAATTGCCTCTCTGTCTAGAAGAAAACAAAACCTGAAACGGCAATGCATATATACTGGTTGCCTCTAAGTTGCAATGTAATCCATGTTGGAAGGCTATTGTAAGTACCTTAGTTTGGAAACATGAGCTTGTATTGATGCTGGCAGGCTGGATTGTCTCTGTTTAGTGGTGGGATTAAAATAATTTAACACATGGCCCAACCTGACCCTGAGTGAACCAGTTGTTAAATTACATCTACCCCCCAATCAAATCCGGGGTGCTGCGCTGCAATGAGAAACGGGCTATGGAATGGCCAGCATGAGGGAAGGAGGAGGAGCAAGGAGAAGAAAGAGGGAAAGTGACCTTCTCTTTCCCTTGCATTGATTGCTTCATTGCCCATTTCTCCATTGCAGCGCAGTGCAGCGCAGCAGCCAGGATCCACTTTGATAGCAGGATGGGAGGGTAATTTAACAACTGGCTTGCTTGAACCAGTGCAAACCTGCTGAATTCCACCAGTCTCTGGTTAACCTGAAAAAACTGAATCATGCCCATGGTAAAATAAATACATTGGCTATCAAGGGATTTTTTTTCTTTTGACTAAAGTACAAAGTGCTGGTAATTGTATATAAAACCCTCAGTTACTTATGTTCTTTTTTCTGGGGAAACCCCCCCCCCCAATTAAATATTTATATATATATACAGATATACATATACGTACACACACATACATACACACACATACACACACACACACACACACATCTTAACAGAACTCTCTTCCAACTGAACCCAATTACTGAAAATCAATATGTTGACAATATCTTAAAATATAATGTTGAAAATATCTTAAAATAATGTGAAGACAAATAACAAGACAAATTTCCTTTCTGGAGAAATGGTATCCACTGTATATCATTAGCTATGCCTATTGGAGCCCAAACCATCTGCCAAATATTAACCTTTGCCACTAAAAAAGTTTTTTGGGGGGTCACCACAACATTATGACATCAATATTAAAGACTTATCAGAGAGCACTGCAGATTTACCTGGGGATTGTTAGGGTTTTGATCTTATAATTGTCTTATAATCTTATAATTTTGATCTTATAATTCTCTGGAATGAACTCTTTTAGAACACTGCAGAAGCCATAAAACATTTCAAGAGTGATAGAATTTTAAGCCCCTGTCACACTGCACCAACGGATGGAAAGAGGATGTAAAACAGAGGAAAACACTTGTCATCCGTTGGTTAACGCGATGTATCCGCTCTGTACTCACTGCCTCCATTTTGCTTCCTCTCTATCCATCCAGCATCCATTTATTGATGTTTCATCCGCTCAGAAAGTTTTGAACTGCTCAAAACTTTTGAGCGGAAAATGTATCCAATGCGTCGGTTCTGCATCCGCTAGGCATCCACTAGGCATCCGTTATGCATCCGTTATGCATCCGCTATATCCGCTAGGCATCTTTTCTGCATCCGCGCAACTCGCATCCACTCGGACGCAGGGAGGAAGCGGAACGGACACAGAACGGATGCAGAACGGATGCCTAGCGGATGCAGCACGGAAACAAAGCATTTAAAACGGAAAAAACGTTTGCAGAGGGTACCTATCTTGGATATTAAGGATGTCTAGAGGATGCCTAGAGGATGCAAAGGGATACCTAGGGGAAAACCTATACTGCCTATAAAAAGGGGGAGCAACTCATCTGGATCTCACTTTCAGACCAGCAGCCCAGCTGTGCAGACCTCTGCAGCCTTCATCTGACTCTTCCTCTTCCACAGCATCCAGTCATGTCCACCGTGGATCGTAACAACGATGGCAGCCACCATCGTTCTGCAACAGTGTGAAGCCATCTACAGGCTCTGTGAACTCTACTACGGGAAGAAAAAGAGGCGGCCAAGAAGCGTCTGGGTCCGAAGATGGATCGGGAGAAGAGCAGAGTACGGACTGTACAACAAGCTGATGGTGGAGCTCAGGAACGAAGACACTCGTGCATTCCAGAACTTCATGAGGATGCCTCCACCCATTTTCGACGAAGTTGTGCAGCAGCTGACACTCAGGTTGACCAAGGCAAACACCAACTTCTGGCCCAGCCTGGAACCTGGGCTCAAGGTGGCACTCACTCTGTGCCACCTGGCCTCAGGAACCCCCTACAAGAGCATGCAGTATGGCTGGAGGGTGCCACACATCACCATCAGCATTGTGGTCAGAGAAGTGGTGCAGGCCATCATCGAAGAATACCTGGAGGAGCTCCTCCAGTGCCCTTCCACTGAAGAAGGCTGGAAGAAAGTTGCAGAGCAGTGGTATCCGAAGTGGAACCTCCCCCACACCGTTGGAGCCATAGATGGGAAGCACGTGGCCTGCAAAGCTCCAGCCAACTCAGGGTCCACTGATTTCAACTACAAGGGCTTCTTCAGCATCATCCTCTTCACCATGGTCGATGCTGACTACAAGTTCATGTACATCGATGCTTCAGGCAACGGGTCTTCTTCAGATGCCCAGGTATACAACTCCAGTGACCTCAAGGAGGGGCTGGAACGCAACCTCATCATGGGCTTCCCAGATCCAGACCCCCTGCCCAACGACACGCAAGATGTGCCCTACTTCATCATGGGGGATGACATCTTCTCCCTCAGAACCTACCTCATGAAGCCCTACACTTCCAGACTCCTCACCCGTGAAGAGAGGATCTTCAACTACAGGCTGTCCAGGGCAAGATGGGTGGTGGAAAACACCTTTGGCATCCTGGCCAACAGGTTCCAGGTACTTCTCACTACCATGCAGCATCGCCCAGAGACCCTGAGGAACATCATGGAAGCTTGCTGCATCCTGCACAATCTCATGCGCACCCATTACCCAGTGTTGCAGAACAGGCTCATGGACCACCAACAAGGCAATGGGGACATGGAGCCTGGTGAATTATTATTACATTATTATTGATAATAAAGGGCCATAAGTGTGGCACCTGGGAGGGTGGACCATACAGTCCCACTATGCTTGCACTGAAGGTTTATCTATCCCACAGCTATTACCCATACCAAAGGTATCCCTGCCCATCCCACAGGTATCCCTGCCCATTCCACAGCTATTACCCATCCCAAAGGTATCCCTGCCCACCCCACTGCTATCTTAACCCATCCCACAAGCATGCAAAGGCTTAAACCATTTCTAAAAGTTTCCACCAAGACTTTATTAAAAAAAAAGAAATGGAGCAAGTGTGTGAATCAAAGACAAACTTTATTGAACAACAAGCTGTAAAAGAAAAATGACCCAAGTCAAGTGTCCAAATAAAGTCCACAGGTAGCCAGCCAGTCAGTCAGTCTCTGGCACTTCTCTTGGTCACTCGGAGGTGTGCCCAGTCTCAGGGGTGAAGGGTCCAGGTGCTGTGGAGGTTGCTGGTGCTGGAGTGCTGGTCTGAAGCCCCACTGGGATGCCTGGCCCTGAGAGGATAACAGGTGACGGTGTGTTGAGAAAGCTCTCGGACAGCTCACTGAGCGCTGTGATGTTGAGAGCTCCTTCCTCCATGCCATGGGGTGTCAGCCCTAGTACCGAGGACAGATGTACTGAGACCGGGCTTGGCTGTGGGGTGGAGGAAGGAACAGTGTAGTGGGGCTGTCTGGTCTGCAGTTGAGTGAGGACTGGCGTTGGTGGCATTGGTGGTGTCGGTGGCATCAGCGTTGTGGGTGGCATTGTTGGCGTTGGTGGCATCAGTGTTGTGGATGGCATCGTTGGCGTCGGTGGCATCAGTGTCGTGGGTGGCATCGGTGTTGTGGGTGGCATCGGTGGCATCAGTGGAACCGGTGGCAACGGTGTCGTCCAATGACTCTGTGCCTGGACTGGGAAGGGCTGCTGCCTGTGCTGCTGGACCTCCTGGTAGCCGTAGCCCTGGTAGGTGAGGGCCTGTGGGAAGCCTTGGAATGGGAGGGACATCACCTGGGGTGGAGGAGCAGACCTGGACTGGGTGGGAGCAGGTTCCTCTGGGTCTGGAGGGTTGTGAAGCAGCTCGGTGATCCGGTCCTTCACCAGCTGGAACTGTGGATCCGCCATTTCCTTGAGGGTCTGGTTGACATAGGTGAGGAAGGGCTTGCGGTTGGAGGATGGGGTGTTGGTGTGGACCAGCTGAGAGAGGAGATCTATGCTGGTGCGGATGGTGTCCCTGATCTCCAGCAGGACAGTGTGGCTCTTCCCCTCCAGCTGTCCGGCTCTCTGCCTTTCTGCGGAGGCGGAGCTGGGGTGGTGGTGGATGTGGCTAGGACTGGTGGACTCGATGTCTCCTTTCTCCCACCGCACCAGGGACTCCTCTATGCACTCCACCACGCTTACCACACCAGTCCGCGGGTTCTCCGCCGTGGCACGCTCCACAGAAACCTGCCTGGAGACAGGGACTGACTCTCGGCCGGAAGAGGACTGGCTCTCAGCAGGCTGCCAGAGAGAGAGGGTAGACAGAGGGGCTGCTCCTTGGTGGCAGATCTCACCCTCCAGGAAGCTGCACCTGGCCATGACGTAGGTCTCTCTGTCTGTCAGCTTGACCATGGCCTGGCCAGATTTCTTGAGGTGCAGCTTCCCGTACCAGGTGTGCATGTGCTTCCACCAGCCGAGGAGCACCTCCGAAGTGTAGCCCATACTCTCTGCCTTCTCTCTCCAAGCAGCATGCTTCCGCTTGGTGTCCCTGAATAGCCGGTGTCCCTTCTGCCACAGATAGTCATTCTCTCTCAGCCACTCCAGCACCTCATCCTCGTGTTCCTCCTCAATGGAGTATTGCCTCCTCTCCCGTTGTCGCATACGCCTCTTCCTCCCTTTGGCAGGACCATATGGACCCTCATCAGAGGGGCTCCCAGGAAGTAGGGGCTGCACCTCCACACCAGCAGCAGCAGCAACAGCAGCAGCAGGATCATCATCATCATCAGCAGCAGCAGCACCAGCAGCACCAGCAGGACCAGGATCATCATCAGCAGAGTAAGCACCAGCAGCGCCAGCAAGACCAGGAGCACGAGCAGGACTAGAAGCATGAGCAGGTCCAGCAGGATGAGCAGGACGAGCAAGACCAGGAGCATGAGCAGTACGAGCAGTTCGAGCAAGTCCAGGAGCACCAACAGGACCAGCAGGACCAGCAGGATGAGGAGCATCTTCAGCAGAGTAAGCACCAGCAGAAGCACCACCGCCAGGAGCATCTTCAGCAGAGGAAGCACCAGAAGAAGCACCACCGCCAGGAGCAGCTTCAGCAGAGTAAGCACCAGCAGAAGCACCACCGCCAGGAGCAGCGCCAGCAGAGTAAGCACGAGCAGAAGCACCACCGCCAGGAGCAGCGCCAGCAGAAGCTCCAGCACCAGAAGAGCGAGCCCGAGCAGCAGAAGTCCCAGCAGAAGCAGAGTCAGGGACAGGGGGCGGGAGGGTGGCCCTGTCCCTCTTACCAGGGATGGCGGCAGGTTGCTGAGGCTTTCGCTTCTTCCCCATGGTTGTGGGGTTGCTGGCTGGCAGGGAGGCTGGCAGGGAGGCTGGCAGGGAGGCTGGCAGGCACCAAGGGTCGCAGGAAGGCTGGCACCAAGGCTGGCAGGAAGCCTGGCACCAAGGCTGGCAGGAAGCCTGGCAGGCAGGCAGGCACCAAGGCTAGCAGGAACCCTGGCAGGAAGGCTGGCAGGAACCCTGGCAGGAAGGCAGGGAGGCAGGCAGGCACCAAGGCTGGCAGGCAGATTGGCTGGCAGGGAGGCTGGAATGCAGGCTGGCAGCAAGGCTGGCAGGCAGGCAGAGTGCAAGGCTGGCAGAGAGGCTGGCCAGGAGGCTGGGAGGCAGGCTGGGAGGCAGGCTTGGAGGCAGGCTGGCAGGAAGGCTTGCAGCAAGGCTTGCAGGCAGGGCAGGGAAGGACTCGATGTATCCGGGAGCAGGTCTTTCCTCCGAATGGTGACCTGCTTGGGAGCTGCTTCCCTTTATATCTGCGGGGCTTACGCAATGCATCACCCCCGCATGCGCAATTAACACTCGGCATCCATTCGGCTTCCGCTGTGCATCCGCTAGGCTTCCGCTCTGCATCCGCTTCATCCGCTGTGCATCCGCTGTATCCGTGCCACGTCCGCTTTGCTGAGGCCCCCCGGAAGCCCTGCGGATGTGCCATCTGCTCCTATCTGCTGGGCTTCCGTTCCGCATCCGCTTTCCATCTGCTCTGCGTCCTCCCCGTGTCTGTTCCTTTCCGTGTAATCCGCTCTGGTTATGCAAATTTTTTCCCCTTTTGAGAGCGGATAACAATGGATGGAGCATTTTTCTCGTCCGTTGTGTCCTTTTTACTAACGTTTTGCATCCGTTGGGCAGTGTGAGAGGGCCTTTATATTTATTTTATATTACTTATTTTTATTTATACGGTGAACTATTTTGAAACTGTTGGTAGCTGGTCATCTAGATGTTTTTAAATATCAACAAAGTTGATATTTTATTGAGCTCTTTTTTTTCTTTTTCTGTTCAGTCATGTCTGATTCTTTGAGACTGCCTGGGCAAGCCCCTGCAGTTTTCTTAGCAAGGTTTTTTTTTAAAATAAGTGATTTGCCATTGCACGCTTTCTAGGGCTAAGAGAAAGTGACTGGCCTAAAGTCACCCAACTGGCTTTATACCCAAGATGGACTAGAACTCCCAGTCTCCTGGTTTCTAGATGATGCCTTAACTACTACACCACACATTGTCTTATGAAAAAAACCGGTGTTATATATTAATTTTAAATCCAATCTTTAAGTGTTGTGCACATGGGATTTAAAACCAAATGTAGCTTTCCAAACTTCAATCAAGTTATAACCACTAATTGGGTTAAGGTGGTTAGTTCAGGACGACGATGCTGGCAAGAATTTCAGCATGTTTCTATTGGAGATAGTTTAGTTCAATGATGACGACATACTATCCCTGTCACCTAGGAAATGAAACATGTTGCTATGGGAACCTCAAGGCTGCATTAATACACATGTTGACACTTTGAAAAAAAAGAGGCCTGTGTATGTATTTGTTTACACAATACATATTTGCCATTATTTTTCTTCATAACTGTGACAAAAATCTCATTTTTGCTGGTTTGTGTAATACAGTATATGAAAAAGTTGTGAGGGGAGGAGCTATTAGGAAAATATATACTTATTATGCATACCTTCAAGAGCTCTCAAATTCCTCAAACATTTATAACATTTGGGAAGGTTATGCTGATAAAATATAAGTTTAATTATGTAGAAGGGAAGATATTGTTTGGACATTCTAACTTACTTATTTTTTCCCATTCATAATCCTCATAAATCCTTAGTAATCAAAATTTTAGTTTATATTGATAAAGTTCTTCATTTCATTTTATAGATATTATGCTGGGGATTTTACTTGTTTATAACTTGAAACATTTTTATTATAACACATGTAGAATGAAAAGATGAATGTGTGACCAGATTAAATGCAAAGTCTGGAATGAAATATGGAATGGATCTTAAGTTTTTAATTTTTTATTTATAAATGGTCAGATATCACAAGTGTAACATATAAACATTCAAACATACACAAGAAAGAAACATCTTCTAGGGCAGGAGTTTCAAACTCGATTTCATTGAGGGCTGATCAGGGTTGTGTTTGACCATGGGGGGACAGGGTGAGGGTGTAGCTGGGCTGGGCATGGCTGGGGTGGGCACGGCCAGCTTGATGTCAGTTATTGAGGCTCTGTTTTCAGCTGTGACAGCCTCCTGCAGCCCTCTGCCAATGAAAATGGGCTCCTCAGGCTCTGTTTTTGCTTGCAGAGGGCTACAGTAGGCTGTCACGGCCAAAAATGGAGCCCAGGAAGGCAACATGCGGTCCTCCTGAGCTCTGTTTTTGCTAGCAGAGGCACCACAGTCCAGTCTGCTCTTTCCTGGGTGCCTCCGTGGGCCAGATCTAAGCACCTTGAGTTTGACACCCCTGTTCTGGGGGATTGCTGTGGTGAGACAAACGTTACATATGGAATTTACTAAGAAAATGAAGAGAACACAGTTAGATTTGATAAAGTGACTACAAAATGGGATTGGACCTTGTTCAGTGTGGATTCACATGGCTTCTTCTAAAACAATAGCTAGGAATTTCACAACTTTGTTGGAGATTTCAAGACATTGTTCCTGCAATTTTTGTTCTATAATTGCTGATTGAGGTTGACCCGAGAATTTGTTGATGCAAATTACTTGAAGTGCAATGTACTTGAAATGCCAAGTGGGATATAAAAGACACATTAGTAGCAAGTGAATAACAGATGCAAATATTTATGATAAAGGATATTATTGTAATCTTCTGTCCATACCTGCAAAGACAAGGATCCGTTTTGTCATATGGCCTTCTATATGGAGAAAGGAGGATATTATAGAAATACTCAGGTTTAACATGGTAGGAGTACCTACAAAGTCTACCTAGCAAAGACGTAAAGATTTAGATGTCTTTTCCTGAGCCCAAATCTCTGTCATGCTCTTTTGCTGGGCTCTTTTGAAATCAGGCCATAAAAATAATGCACAAGAGTGCCCATGTATGAATATCTTGCCTTTGTTAAGGTAAAGGTAAAGGTAAAGGTACTAAAGGTAAAGGTAAAGATTTCCCTGTCAATCATGTCAAATTCTAGGGCATGTGCTGATCTCTGTTTCTTGGCTGAGGGATTCAGCATTGTCCAAAGAAAATTTCCATGGTCATGTGGCCAGCATGCTTATATGCCAAAGGTGCAAAGAAGTGGTACCTATTAATCTAGTTACATTTGCATGCTAAGTGGGCAGGAGCTGGGTAATTGAATAGGGGAACTGAATATATACCAATAAACTTATGTTCTGTTTGGGAATAATTTTCTGCAACATTCAAGTTTAGCAGCCACTTTTACCTTCAGTGACTTCAAAATTAGTTCATAAACATCTTTATGTCATATATTAATCAATCTATAATGAAATATTGAATGATAAACAATCTTTCATCATGTAATGCTTGTTCTTACACGTAAGGCTAGAGTATATACCATCACCCCCCATTGGATTTTAATTTAGCTAAGTATTAACACAGAATAACATGGACTAATCTGTGGTTTTAAATAGCTTTCCACTGCGGATCAATTTGTTATGTATTATGCGGTCTGAAGAATCTTCTCTCTTCCCCACACAAGCAGCTAGAAAGAATAAGCCCCTGTTGTGCATCTTGAAACTGCTTCTATATTTGATGCAATAGAAAGGATGACTCATAGATACATTTTCTTCTCCCTTCTCTCTCTTGTTGATCACTGTGATTTGTTACTGAGCGTTTGCTGAAACATTGTTCCAGGTGATTTGGTTAGCCTTTGAAGGGCACGTTAACAGCCTTTATGCACATGTCTAAGAGAACTGATGAATGGTCATATGACCAGAAATTTTCATATTGTTCAGAAAGGAGAAAAGGAGGATAATCTGTGGGTCGGTTTTAAAGGGATCATCAAGAAATCAATTTCTAAGTGTCTTACAAACAATGAAACTTTATTCAGCAGTTAAGAAAATACTGTGTCAATGGAAGGACTAGATTTAAATCTTGATTGAAAGGGATCATGACAAGAAAGACAGGCTTCTATATACCTGGTTTGTTTCCCTGGCTCATAATATATCAATAGTTACGTTCAGAGATGGGATTTGTAAATTCTACTGAATATATTATATGTTTGGGGCTGCGTATATCCAAAGATATTCTAAAAACATGGGAATAAATATGCTGAAATTTACAGAAAGGTTTGAAATCGATGTTAATAGATAGCTTTAAATTCCTTTATGACAGTGGGGTAAAGTTAATATTGTTAATACGAACACTGTATCTCATTTGATTTATGATTCTAAGGGTATTCCTAGATTAATATTGAATACATATTTTTTTGATTATTTAAGAAAATCATTTGGGAATGTTCAGTAACAAGGTTTTCTTTAGGTAAATTGAGATTACCAGTTGAGGAATGTGGTTTTAATTTATCTGATCTGTAAAAATACAATTAAACCAATATTTTATCAGCTACCTGCTGGTGGAATGAAAACATAGGGACTATTATACTTTATGAGCAAAGCTGGAAAATTATTACCTATTTCTTTTGTGGTTTGGATAAGCATTTAGAACAACATATAGCAGAAAGGATATTTTATTTCTAGGGTTAGGAATGGTGAGAAATCTTGCACTATTTTGAGATATAAACTGTTTACATAGGAAGACTCATGAACATCTAACACTTCGTTAAATTCTGTTTTGAAAATTGGCATAAATCATTTTATTGGAAAGCTTGGGGGGAAGATGGGATTATGACTTCAAATCAATGACTATGTAATAATAGTTTCAATATTTTTCCTGACTTCAGTTGAATATGGCCTCCCATTTCACAACAGTGGAGTATCTTCATCTTAAGCATGTTCTAACAAATCAACACAACCAGATGTTTAGCTTCCTCAAAAACACCTGAATTGCTTTCTTATCTGATGGAATCTATTACAGAAATAAAATAGCAATAGCAATAGCACTTAGACATATACCTCTTCATCATGCTTTACAGCCCAGTCTAAGTGGCTTATAGAGTCAGCCTATTGTCCCCAACAATCTGGGTCTTCATTTTACTGACCTCGGAAGGATGGAAGGGTGAGTCAACCTTGAGCCTGGCGAGACTCAAATTGCTGGCAATCAGCAATCAGTAGGATATCTGCAATACTACATTTTAACCACTGTGCCACCATGGCTCTTGGTGTTATAAAATCTATCAAAAGCTCAAGAATAAACACCAGGTTTTATTAATTTGTTTGAACGTGTTTAAGATGAAGACACTCCAATTTATTAAAATAAAACTGTATTAAATAAAGAATAGAATAAATAAATGCAAATAGGCTTATATACATCACAAAGCTCAACATGGTGCCAGTTACAATCAGGTCCTACACAAAATTCTTAATCTGGTCTTTCACATACTTTGATACAGTATTCTTTCCTATTACTTCATTACTGAGCAGATACCACCCCACAAAAATCTACTTATTCAGCATTTTTACTTGTTTTAGCTACTCCAACAGCAAATTCAGTGCTGAGGGTCTGTCAGGAGCTAATTCCATAGGTTTGGAATGCAAGTGATGACATCAGGTGATTAATTTGGTTCACTGAACATTTTTCAAAAATCCTGTCCTATTTGTATGAATTGTGCATCCATTGAAGTGTTGATTGAGATGAGAGAGCATGTTTAGAAAGTCAGCAGTCTCTCTTTTGAAACGGCCTGTTTAACATTTGATCCCTTTGTAGGGAGGAAATGCAAGTTTTAAATTGGAAAGCATACTAAACATTTTAAATTTCATAAATAATGGGCATAATTTTCACAAATTTGAAAACAAATCCAAAGTATCTAGAGTTGCTGAAGTATAAGAAATTAGTATGTAGTTAATTCATTAAATATTTATATCTGCCCATCTAGAAAAAAGTGACTCTGGGTCACTACAATCAACAAACAATCAACAAAACAGAGTATATAAAGACAGCAAATATAAAGAGACAAGATTCCACATTAAAAGATAAATATTGTAAAAACAAATACACAAAATCTTAGACAAAGAGACAAGAATGAACACCTCAGCAATGGAGCCTTTGAAACTTGTCTCTAGTTTCCTGTGAATCCCAGACCTAATCATCTAATCAGAGACTTCCAGAATATTAAAATGGATGGAACTAGTCTAATATTGGAGTCAGGGAAAGTGGGCTGGAGGGGGGAGGAGGGAATAATGTTCCACGAGGACATATGATTGCACATCCTTGCCAGGCCAGATTCTGACATTCACAGATGCTCAACTATGCTCAGGACACATCAAGAGAGAAAGATATTTCCAGAGGTGGTATTCAGCAGGTTCTGACCAATTCTGGAGAAACAGTAGTGAAAATTTTGAGTAGTTAGAGAACCGGCAACTACCACCTCTGACTGCCCATGCCCCCATCTATTCTCTGCCTCCCAAGTCCCAGCTGATCGGCTGAGTCTTCTTTTGTTGCCCTGCACAGGAGAACTGAGCTGGAATGCAGGTTAATGGGGTGGGGAGGGAATGGAGATTTTGCAGCAACCTTCCCCCAGGAGTGGGATTCTACCAGATCACATCTATTTGCTAGAACCAGCTGTTAACATTCTAAGCAGTTCAGAGAACCAGTTGTTAGAAAAAAATTACTGGCCTAATCCTGTAAGGAAGGCAGGAAGGAAACATTCTGGTGTTGCTTACAGAAACTGTCTCTCCGTTAACCCTTTATTACATTCTTGGCAGGACTAGACTTCCTATCTCAGGAACTTCTCTGGAGTTTTCCCCCCCTCTTTTGCTGGTACTTTGCTTGTGTGGAGTGACCATTCAAAGTTACAATGGCACTGAAAAAAGTAACTTATGACCATTTTACACACTTATGACTGTTGCAGCATTCCCACAGTCATGAGAGGCCAGGCGGGGAGATGCATGCCTCGATGTGAGTGATATTGAGTTGGTCATGCCCAGCCAATAACATGACCTCCAAGCCATGTCCACCCAATCACATGACCACCAAGCCACGCCTACAAACTTACCCACACCCAGAGAACTGGTTGTTAAAAAATTTGAATCTCACCCCTGGTAACCTCCCTCCAGGAGTGGGGAGGGAATGGAGATTTTGCAGTATTCTTCCCCTGTCATGCCCACCAAGCCACACCCACAGAACCTGAAGTTAATTTTTTTGAATCTCACCATTGGATTTTTCCATGCTGTAAACAGATACCACCAGGAAATGGAGGCAAACTTTTGGCCATTTAAAATCCTTGGCCACTTAAAAAACTTTGATGCAGAATTTGAGGAAGAAAGGATTGTGGAGAGAGGCTGAAAATAAAGCGAATTACTTTGTTCCTAGAGCCTCAGATTAAGGTTGGATAAAATCCAGCAAGAAAAAAGAAGGAGCTCTTTCCTTCAAGAGGAAAAAAAAAGTGGCTAATTCTGTAGAAAGAGATGATAAGTGTTGTTAGTAGGATTCTTTCTTTTCCCACGTATTGTTCATTCAAGTGTAGCATTCTTACTACACTGTGAGAAACTTCAAACTTGCATTCCATTTTCAGTCTGGGCAGAAAAAAAATTATTTTAAAATTTCTACAATAGTCTTCTGGTAGCTTGTATATTAAAAAACATCATTTCTCACCTGACAGGCAGAAAGCATTACCGTGTAGCAGCTCAGCGCCATCTTGTGGACTGCTGAAACACTGAATTTCTTGAGTTATTTCCAGGACTTTCAATTTGACTTAACTTTTTGCAAATAAGGTTTGCTTTTGATTTCTGGTTAATTGATTTGTCTTCCAAAAATGGATCAGAAAGGCTGTAGCTTTTAGTCCCACCCACCTCATTACATGGACAGGAGGAGATAACCTTACTGAACTTATTTGCATGTTTTCCTTTTTGATCATTTGATTATCAGAAAGGCAGCACAGATTATGGTAGCCATGCCAAGTGAAGACACCTCCTGGAAGACAGGTGAATGAATGAAGCCAGAATATGAAAATGCCACAGAAGCTGTGAGAGATTTGATATCTCCAGCCTTCCAATTTAATGGCTGCTTCAGTGTAATCACTTGCAGTCATTAAGGCTAGGTCCCACTGGCCGACGGACGCAAAACGTGTGCATAAAGGACACAGTGGATGAGCAAAATTACAGGGGTGGCTCCATCCGTTGTCATCCACTCCCAAAAGTGGCGAAAATTTGCATAAACAGAATGAAAAAGAACAGAAAAGAACAGACGTGGGTAGTACGTAGCGGGGATGCTAAGCGGATGTTCATAGGAAGCCTAGCGGATGACAGCGGATGGAAGCGGATGACACCTCCGAAAGCATTCTGGGGGAGAATTGTGAAGCGGACGCATAGCAGAAGGGGCGGATGCATAGCAGATGGCGTGGATGCATCACGGACGCCTATAGGAAGCAAAGCGGATGCTGCGCGGATGGATATCAGATGCAAAGCGTTCACTGCACATGCGGAGAGGATGAATTGCATCAGCTCTGTGGATATAAAAGGATGCAGCACACATGCAGTCAGCATTCAGGGGAAAGACGTGCTGCTACATACATCGAGGAGGAACACCATGGTTCGTCAGTCAGAGAAAAAGAGGAAGCCCGTGCCTACTCGTTCCAGCCCTGGCAAGAAGGACAGAACCAGCATCCCACCCCCTGGCACTGACTCTGAAACTGCTGCTGCTGCTGCTGCTGTAGCTGCTGTGGTGGACCAGCCCCAAGGCCCTCAAAGCCCTGCTGCTGAAGACCCTGCTGTTCAAGCCCCTGAAGGCCCTGCTGAAGCCCCTGCCAGAGGGAGGAAGAGGCAAGGGAAGGAGAAGGAAGAGAGGAAACAGTACACCATTTCCGAGGAGCATGAGGATGAGGTGCTGGAATGGCTGAGGAAGAACCTCTGGAGAAAGGGCCACAGACTCTATCGCGACACCAAGAAGAAGCAGGCAGCTTGGAGAGACAAGGCAGAGAGCCTGGGGTACACTACAGATGTACTCCTGGGATGGTGGAAGCACATGCACATCTGGTATGGCAAGCTACACTTCAAGAAATCCGGGCAGGCCGCTGTCAAGCTCACTGACCAGGAGATGTACGTCATGGCCAAGTGCAGTTTCCTGGAGAGTGAGATCCGCCATTGAGGAGCAGCCCCTCTGAGATCCCTCTCCCTCAGACAGCCCACAGACAGCCAGTCCTCTTCCAGCCAAGAGCCAGTGAGCCTGTCCAGGCAGGTGTCTTCAGAGGGCCCCACGGCAGAGACCCTCCCTGACAGCTGCACTCCCCATGCTGGCGGACTTGGAGGATCCCCTGTCACAAATGGAGGAAGAAGAAGCAGCCACCAGAGGCCAACCCACCCCCACCCCCAGCTCCACAGGATGCAGGCAGAAAGGCAGACTGGAGGGCCAGAACCACAGTGTCCTGTTGGAGATCAGGGACACAATGAAGACCAGCACAGAACTTCTCTCTCAGCTGGTCCATTTGGACAGAGGCTCCTCGGGCCACCACACCTTCATCACCTATGTGAGCCACACCCTCAGGGACCTGACTGAGGCCCAGTACCAGGTGACGAAGGAGAAGATAACAGCACTTCTGCACAACCCTCAAGGCCCACTTGAAGCTGCTCCTACCCAGTCCAGGTCTGCTCCTTCACCCCAGGCGATGTCACAGCCCTTCCATGGCTTTCAACAGCCCCTCACCTTCCAAGGCTATGACTACCAGGACTTCCCACAGCAGAAGCAGACCTTCCCAGTCCAGGCCCAGGTTCATCACACGCCACAGACTCCAGTCCTCACCCAGCTGCAGACCAGACAGCCCCACTACACTCCTCCCAACCCTTCCTCCACCCCACAGCCAAGCCCGTCAACAGACAATCTGTCATCAGTCTTGGGCCTCACATCTCAGGTCCTTGATGAGGGGCCTCTAAACCTCATGGGACTGTGTCAGCTCTTGAACAGCTTCCTGAACACACCATCCCCTGTTGTACTCTCGGGGCCAAGCACCCCAATGGCGCCTCAGACCAGCACTCAAGCCACAGCCACCTCCACAGTCCCTGCCTGTTTAACAGCTGAGACCATGGACATGACTCAGAGTGACTGAGAATAGTGTCAGAGACTGAGTTGTACTTGTTCAGTTTATCTTTGCTTAAGACACTTTACTTGGTTCATTTTGTTTTTTTAATAAAGTCATAAAGTTTACCTAAGACAGTTAATAAAGGTTATCTTTGCTTAAGACACTTGGTTCATTTTTTTACCTTAGTAAAGTGTTGGTGAAAACTTTGAAAAAATGGTTAAGCCTTTGCATGCTTGTGGGATAGATAAGGGTAGTTGTGGGATAGATAAACTTCCAGTTTCTGAGGGAGAAGGCGTCATCACCCACGATGAAGTAGGGCACATCTTGTGTGTCGTTGGGTAGGGGGTCTGGATCTGGGAAACCCATGATAAGGTTGCATTCCAGCCCACCCTTGAGGTCACTGGTGTTGTATATCTGGGCATCTGAAGCTGACCCGTTGCCTGAAGCATCGATGTTGATGAACTTGTAGTCAGCATCAACCATGGCAAAGAGGATGATACTGAAGAAGCCCTTGTAGTTGAAATAAGTGGACCCTGACTTGGCTGGAGCTTTGCAGGCCACGTGCTTCCCATCTATGGCTCCAACAGTGTGGGGAAAGTTCCACCTCTGATACCAGTCTTCTGCAAGTTTTCTCCAACTTTCTTCAGTGGTGGGGCACTTGAGGAGCTCCTCCACGTATTCTTCGATGATGGCCTGTACCACTTCTCTGACCACTTTGCTGATGGTGTTGTGTGGCACCCTCCACGCATATTGCATGTTTCTGTATGTGGTTCCAGAGGCCAGGTGCCGCAGAGGCAGTGCCACCTTCAGTCCAGGGTCCAGGTTGGGATGGAAGTTGGTGATAGGCTTGGTCAACCTGGGACTTAGACGCTTTACAAATTCATCAAACATGGCTGGTGACATCCTCATGAAGTGATGGAATGCACGAGGGTCTTCATTCCTCAGCTCCACCATCAACTGGTCATACAGTCCAAACTCCATTCTTCTCATGATCCATCCTCAGACCCACACAGCTCTTGGACATCTCCTTCTTCTCTTTCTGTGTAAAACTTGAAACAGTCTGAACAGGTTTTGGTTCTGGTGATGAATGATCGCAGCTACCATATGGACTGTGTCATGATCCATGGTGGAGAAGAATTGATGATGTGGAAGACCAAGACCAAGGGTGAAGAGGTCTGTGAACCACAGCTGCTGGATTCATACTGAGATCCAGATGATTTTCTCCCCCTTTTTATAGGAAATATCGGTAGTCCGCTAGGTGTCCTTCTACATACTCTAGACAAACTGCAGACATCCTAAATATCTGAGATACATCCCAGATACAAATGTTTTGTCCATTTTAATTCTTTCTATACGAGATGCATACGCTTCCATCCTTTCTATTTCTGTGCTAGTCACGCTGTGTAGATGTTCCGTGTACCTTTTGTTTCCTCTCTCTTTCCATTTTCAGCTGCAGCGGATGTGAGTTGAGGGGATGGCCAGAGGATGCAGAGAGGATACAGCGGACGTTTAACGGATGGTAATGGACATAGAACGTTTGTTGCCCGTATATGTCACGGATGTACATCGTGTGCAGTGGAAAGTTCATCCGTTCACAAAGTTTTGTGCAGCTCAAAACTTCTTGCATGGATGAAATCGCAGTGGACGGATGCTTGAGGGATAGAGTGTATGAAACACGTATGCAATGAGTACACAACGGATGCATAGCGTTTTCCAATGGATGGCAAGCTTTTTTTTAATGTTTTACATCCTCTTTGCATCTGTAAGGGCCTTTAAACTGCAAGTGTAATGCAAGTTTGATTCTCGGTGATGTTAGAGAAATGGTTGGCCTTTCAATTTCTTAGTCTAGTCTTTGATGCTCTCCCATTCAAGTACTAATCATAATCTGCAAAGGTTTGACTGGGGCTGTCATGTTAGGATGAAACCCTAAGATTAGACATTAATGCTTCTCTCAATCAAATATGTATGTGATAAATACATACATTGGCTGGAAAATTACTGGAAGCAAATCAGCAACCAATAGGCACATAGACATAAACAACATTTACATACCATTCAGGCAATCAAAAAAAGTAAAAAAGGAAACAAAAAAATGAAAATGTCTCTTCACCATCAATCAACAACCAGATGAGCAGCGATTAACACCAAGGTTAACATTAGACTAACAATCAAGAAGCAAACAATACCCCAAACAAGAAATTGCCAAACAAACTAATTGTAGACAACAGCCCCATCAAGGAATCATCAAGTCTTCTCCTATGAACACTGACAGGCTAGTCACTAGTATATAAAATGAGAGCAAACCCTACTCCCTACTGGTCTTGATAATGCTACCTAATTGGGTATTGAAATGTCTGCAAGAAAACAACCAAGCTCAGAGAGTCAGGATCTTACAGTTTAACCCTGACCTATAAATATTATTTTCTATTGATGTGTGATAAAGTTAAGTACTTGCTTACTCATTGAAAATGCTGGATCTTATAGCTAGTGGAAATACGAATTTTTAACAGACAGGCTGCCAATTTGAAGAATACTACAGATTACAAGTAGCCATTACTTATTTACTGTTTGTTAAACAATGGTGTAGAGTTACAATGATGCTGAAAGAGGGGACTTACAACTGATCCTCAAAGTTATGATCATATGATCGTAATTTGGCACTTGGCAACCACCACACATTTATGACAATTACATGGTCATGTGAATGCTGTTTGCAACCTTCAGTTGGCTTCTGACATGCAAAGTCAATGGAGAAGTTGGTAGGTCATGTGATGCTAGGGTTAATGACTGCAAGTGATTTGCCTGTCATCTGCACCTCTATAACTGTCTGGTTTGGTTCTGCAACCCAATGAGACAGACACAGACTTCAGAGAGTAATTAGGACTGCAGAAAAAACAATTACTACCAACTTGCCTTCCATTGAGGACCTATATATATTGCATGAATCAAAAAGAGGGCTGTGAAAATATTTACAGATTCCTCACATCCTGGACATAAACTGTTTCAACTCCTTCCCTCAAAATGACACTATAGAGCACTGCACACTAGAATAACTAGACACAAGGACAGTTTTCCCCCAAGCACCATCACTCTGCTAAACAAATAGTTCCTTCAGCACTGTCCAACTATTCACAAAATCTGCACTACTATTACTATTAATCTTCTCATCACACCTTATCACCTATCCCCTCCCACTTGTGACTGTAGGACTGTAACTTTGTCGCTTGTATCCTTACAATTTATATTGACTGTTTCCTACTATGATTTGATTGCTTATTGTACCCTATGACTATTATTAAGAGTTGTACATGATGATTCTTGACTCTTGATGAATGTACACTGAGAGCATTTGCACCAAGACAAATATCTTGTGTGTCCAACCATACTTGGCCAATAAAGAATTCTATTCTATTCTATTCTATTCTATTCTATTCTATTCTATTCTAT